>CM062819.1:782678644-783426238 GCA_031772625.1 Pinus tabuliformis | reverse complement strand
TAGTTAAAACAAAGATAATTTTCATCTTCTATGGTGGGGTTGATGACCTCCTTATAATATCTTAATTTTATTTTAGTTGCTAAATCTTTCTCACACCACATTTTTTCTTTGAACTTAGAAGTAACAATATTTTTAATGTTACTAATGTTTTACAATGCAACATTCTCATCGATCTCCCAATGGTTTAACTAGGCGTTGGTGTCTTTATACGAACCTCCTTTGAGCCTCAGGTGGTTTTGGATGGAATTTAAAGCTACCATAGGAAGTCTATGGTCTCCTATGTTATTAAGTTTGTGCTTGTACAACAGAATCCTATTCATAGCTAGGCTCCTGATATGGGAAAGACCCACTTCTATAAGGAGAATAGGATAGGGTGTATTGCTTTTCATTTTGAGGTTATACATTATAAAACGCTTCTAGATTTGCTCAATCTTTCTCCAGGATTCTCTAAAGATGCTGCAACTTGCCCTGATGATGAACCACACTTGTTGGTGCCAAGTCCGACAGAGTAGTTTCTGAGTCAAATATAGTCATTGGAAGATTTGCTCTCCTTAGCAGTTTCAGAGTCAAATAAAGCTGTTGGAAGATCTACTCTCCTTATTTAACCTACAACCATGACCTGATACTTCAACTTGCCGAACCACACTCATTGGTTTGAAAAATGTCAACAAATGTATTCTAATGTGATTAAAGCCAAAAAAAAAATCCTAACTTCATATGCATCAAAATCAAAGAAACCTCAAAGAAATCTCAATTCAACCAATGAAAAATATTGTGACTATTGTTACTGGCTGATGTTACTGGCTGATGGATTAAGGCAATTTAATTTATTTATATAGCTCTCTAATAAGAGACGCTATCAAATTAGCAACGTAACACAACTTCAACCATCAAATCGTGCTTCTGATTCATCCGACGCGGCCACAATCATTTAGCTCTACGGTCTTTTGACTGGGATTTTCCTGCCTTAACCAGAGAATGGAGCGAGAAAGGCGGATTCAGGAAATAAGAACTCAGGTTCTGGAGCGAAAAGGGCGTATGCAGGAAATAAGAACTCAGCTTCTGGCAGCAGGAGTTATCGGAGGGGTTGTCGACGATTTCGTTCCTCTTTACAAGTTTTCTGTACTCTGCGACATGCTATCCGAACCGTTCATTTCTTTTGAAGAAAATTATAATGTGCTCCCTGATCACGATATCTTTCTCACCTCCATATTCATACTGGTAACTACTTTTTATTCCAATTCACGATTATTATTTATTCATCATGAATTTTTCATAACCACATAACTAAAGTCGTTCATAAATCCAAATAAGCAGGTGATGACTGATCCTGAAACTCCTGGCCACGAGTATTTGCACTGGTATGTCATAATCGTTTCGCAAATTTCTGAATAATATATAGCACCCATATCTATTTCATCTAAATTACAGCATTAATCTGTACGTTGTGCAGGCTGAATACCAAACCTTTTAGCAGCAAGCCTGATGTTGGTATGGATATCATGGCCGATGCCACTTTTTCTTGATCTTTGAAATCATTGGATTGAATGTGTGTTAATGTCTTTTCGGTTTAATGCTCAAAATGTCATGTGTTTCTTTGTGGTGCAATATCAGTTTTGCCGAGCGACAGTCTTCTCAGTTACGAAGCTCCGACACCCACGCGTAGTAGCAAGATGGTTTTCACATTGTTCAGGGGTCCATGCCATCCCTTAATTGAGCCCAACTCGCGGGAGAACTTCAGCACCAGAGCTTTTGCCAACGAAAATCGACTTGGACCACCGATGGCCGCTGGTTTTTTCTATATCAAGATTGAGAATGAAAATGAACAAAGAATGAACGTAGAATTTCCTGGACAAAATGCAGCGCCAGCTACTCAACAAGTAACCGGCGAATAAACAAGAAACGATGAAGTAGACGATGTTTTTTAGGAGGGTCATGCACCAGCTTCACTATCGTTTATTTGAAAATCAAATTCGTGAGTACGTTGGACCATTTTCTGCGTTTCAAGAACTTTGTGGTTGTCATCTATATATTAATATGTGCGAAATTGTAACTATTTGTAACATGGATAATATTTGACGCAATCAATAAATATATGTAAAGTTGAATCAAATTATTTTCTACGATAAATCTTTTGGTAACCCATTTGATATATTCAGTGCTATTTCTAATCAAGCTATCTAACAACATCCTGAATTTGTCATGCAAAAATCAAGATTCTATAACGGAAATACCATGACTATAAGCAGAACGGAATCTTGGCCAAGATCAAGAATCGAAGCGCGGATCTGTCTTAATAAAAGACTTCATCACGTTTGATCACTTAACGGGAGATCTTTGATTGAATTATTTATTTCTTACAATAGCTAAATTGGTTTGTTTTTCTTTTCCTTTTTCTTCAATTAAAACAACTAACTACTACTCATGATTTTCTAAATTGAGTTCTCAATGAACACAGATATTCATAGTGAGTGTATTCATAATCACTTGAATTGGATCTCACTCTCTAGTAGCGAGAGGGTTCACTATGACCTGAACTCGCCATTTAATGAAAAAGTAAATATGAATAATAATGACAAACGGGCAGAATTAGAGATTTATAAAAGTTAATATTCGCATGGATATTTGTTGGCTATTGCCGCTAGCAGCTTCCACCAAACGCAATCCATCGGAATCTCTTTGTTTGGCGAGTGATTCAACCGCTCTTTATTTCACGCTGGCACGCCTACTCGCCATTGGTGAATGGTCATTGTGGATTTTCCTTTTGATGTGAATGGTCTTTTGATCCAGAAGGTATTAAGGAGAATTAAGGAAGCACCATGGTATTCATCCCTCAGTACATAGTGGCGATCCAAAGAGAAATCGATCTGACAGGAATTTGTTAGATTGCAACCAATAATAACTGCTCTTAACATGTTCAAGAGTTGGTTTCATCGTGGCGATCCAAAGAGAAATCGATCTGACAGGAAATTGTTAGATTGCAACCAATAATAAGAGAGAATGCCACATGATAATAAAGATGACTGAAATTTCAACCGAACGTAAACAGAAACTGATCTTAACATGTTCAAGATATTCGATCACGAAAATAAAATTTGTCAAACAATTAACATATAGAAGATAAATTTAGAAATAGCTTTAAATAAATATTAAAAACTCAAATTGAAACCTTTTGCAAATTCAATTCAATTTTAAAGACTACAGATAAAGAATAAATATGAATCATAAATGCAAGTAAATGAAAGATAGTCGACTTCACTGCTTTGTGTTATGTTGATGCCTTGAAAAGTTAAACCATGGAAAAATGTCGATAGAGCTTTGGTGCGAGTCTTCCATGATTCGAGAGCAGAAGATTTTAAGTAGTGCCTATTGTTTGCCCATTCAATAACTGATTTGTAGTCTCCAAAAACAGAGAGGGACATGAGATCAAGACGGGCAGTATAGTGAAGGACTACACAAAGAGCAATAAGTTTGGCCTGAGTATTGGTACCCAAGCCACAATACCAATAGAATCTATAAAAGCGCTCAGGGTTGATGTGGATGGCCAAGCCACATCTACAAGGGTCAAAAGAGGAGGCTCCATAAAACAATCCCATGGAATAGGATGACAAAATGTCCTTAGGAGGAGAAGGACAAAGTTGTTTGGATGTCATAGAAGTTAGAAATTCATATTAGTAAGAGAGGATGCTACAACAAGTTCTCCAAATATTCGGCAAAATGCGTTCAAAGATTAAGGCATTTCTAGACATTCATATACCCCAAATGATAAAGAAATCCAATGTACGACCAGGTTTGTGGTCCAGTGTGCATCGACCATGGTAAGAGGGGACATCGAGACCCTCCTAATCAGCTTCATAGTTTATCATATGGAGCACCCCATTCCACACTAAAGAGGCAGAGGGGCATAGAAAAAAGAGGTGGAATGAATCTTCTCTAGAGGAGAGAAAATGACTACAGTGATGAGGGCCATGAAAACCTTTCTTACACAAGATTTCCCAAGTGAGGATGCGATTGTGGGCAACAAGCCATGAAAAAAATTTGAGTTTCAAAGGGAAATTCCATTTCCAGGCCCTAACCATTCACGAGTGAACCCTCATTTGTCTAGGGGGCGTAGGGATGAGATTATATGCTTCCTTTACATTTACTCTCCCCTGCATTGGCCCCGCATATCATATCAAGTTGTCATCTTTGAGGGATAGGACTATCCCAAAAAGTTTTAGATTGGAAATCTAAAGTTTCCATTCTGGAATCATTATCTCAGGAATCTCCAGCATTAGCTTATCTTTTGAGTGGGTATGAAAAGAAGAGGAGAGGGCAGCAATTGCTAAATATTTATTGCAAATAATCCCATGTTATTTAAGAAGATGACGAGATCAAGAGATAGTAGGTGTGGGCCATTCATACCTGCAAGTGAATCTAGGCCAATTTGTGGAATGGATCTGGCACCAACTACCCATCTGAGATTTCCAAAATACTAGTGTTTTGTGAACAAAAGGTTGCCCCAAGAGTGGGAGACATGTGAAGGATCAAGAGCCCCATCACAGATCCAGATAATGAAATCCCGTTTTTGTAAGTATTTTGCATGGATAACTTGTTGCCAGAGGCCTTCATTGGTGACTTCTCTCCATAAGGTTTTTAGTAAAAGAGCCAGGTTGAACAAGGAGATATCTTTTGTCACCTATCCACCCAAGGGAGTTGGAAGGCTAATCAGTTCCAAACTGAAGGGTGAATTGTTCGCTCTCTTTAAGTGCTCGCCAATAGAAAACAACATATGATTGAATTTAATTTCTTGATCACACACTTCGGGAGCTTGAAAATACACATATAGTATATGGCAATGCTATGTAGGATTGTTTTAATTAGAAAAAGAGCGCCCCCAAGTGAAATCCATGTGTGAGCCCAATGATTGAGCCGCTTCTTAATTTTCTTAGCGAGAAAACCCAAGTCCAGAGTTTTGTAACTATTTGATTTCAAAGTGAAGCCCAGGCATCTTAAACCAACATCCATGTGAAAAATTTTGACCACAAAAGTGGTAGCAATCTAAATATTCAATGTAGGGTCTAGGTAATCTCTAATGAGAATGGACTTGGATTTATTCATATATAGTCCCGGGGCAAGACAAAAGTCCTTTAGGATACAATAAAAGGTATTCCATTCTTTGGGGTCTGGTTTAACAATTTCCATCAGATCATCCACCAAAAACTGGTGAGAGAGGGTTATTGTTGACACTATTCTACAACCTGCTATCATGCCCTATGATCAAGTATCTTTGGTTTTCCTGTTGATTCCAACTATGATTAAGAGGAATAAAAGTGGGGGCATTGCACAACCCTATCTAATTCTTATAGATGCTGAGAAAAAATTCGTATGAAGGACATTGATCAAGATGGAAAAGGATGCAAACTTTATACATGCTTTGATCTAGTTAATCATTGTTCTGCCCAGACCAATATTCTCCAAAATCACCCACAGTTCCCAATCAACACAGTCAAAATATTTTGTTAATTCAATCTTCTTGAGACAAGCATCCATTTGGTTTCTTTTTACAGAATGATGGCTTCTTGGGTGATTTCAACCACATCATGAATCTACATGTGCTTAAGAAAACCAAATTGCTCCATAGAAATATATTTGGACAATAAGGGTTTAAGTCTATTTGCAATTGTTTTTAAAATCAATTTGTAAATAGTATTGCATAATGAAATCAGGTGATAGTCAGACAATGATACTCAATTTCTAATCTTTGGAATAAGGTAAATGAAGGTTGAATTTATGGCGGTAGATACCCAACCAAGTTCCTTGTATTTCTCAATCATCTTAGTCAGCTCATGAATTATTTTATCTTGAAAATGCAAGAAAACATCAATGGTTCATCTCTCTGGGCCCAGAATTTTAGCTCTCGCCAGATCGTTTAGAACTTGAAGGACTTCTTATTGTGTTACTGGGTAGTCCATTTGATTTATTTCCTCCAGATGCGCCCAAGACGGGAACATGTCACATACTTCAAGTTGTTTGCATAAATGAACCTCAGCTCAAGAGAAATATAGATTGTTGAAATAGCTTCTAGCCTCCTCTTTGATGTCTCATTGATTGGTCAAAGTCTCACCTGATTCCGATGTTATATACCAAATTGTGTTTTTTTGTCCTCTACAGGAAATCCGATTGTGAAAAAATATATTGTTATTATGACCAACTTGAACCCATAAGATTATGCTCTTTCATTATAATTCTTCGGCCTCACCAAGAAGAATTTTTGACCTACAGATTTCCAGCTGAAGGATTGCCTTTTTTTCTCATGTCAGAGAAGTATGTAGGAGAGCTCGTGCCCTCTAATATTTTCTCCTGTAAATCAATCATGACCAGTTATTGATATGAAAATGGGGCACTTAGGCTTCTTGTCTAACTTACAATAACTTCTCCCACTTGTAAAGCTTTAAATATTCCCAAGTCTTATTGATTAACCAATGCAAAATTGATAATATTCTTGACAATATAGTGTATCCTTATGTTTGTTTTAAATTGATTATATGCTTTAAAATCTATTGTCTGTGCTATAAGTTGATATGCTTAAACTAATATATAAATGCATATAACAGTAAACAATGCAGCAATAAACAATCACACAGAAACAACAATTTAATTAGGCATTCACCCACAACTCTTGCGCTACATCTCCATGAGCTCTAGTCAACTCAACTAGGCTCTCTCAGATTATGGTATAAGTCCTTTTTACAAGCTCTTGGCTCAACTCCTGCTGTTTTACACAAAAACAGTGGGTTCAAACACCATTTTATCGCCTGTCTCTTAAAGCTCTAGCTCTTGGCTCCTGGCTCTGACTCTAGCGCTTCAGCTCTAGCTTTGGCTCTTGCTCTTTGGCTCTGCCTCCTTTCTTCTCTCTGATAGTTTACAACCCTCTTGGCTTTTGACTTGACTTCCAAGTGACTCCCTCGGCTACTCTTTTTGCTTCTACGCTGCCTCCTTCACCTTAGCTTCCTGCTTTGGCTTCACTTTCAACAACAAACCCCCAACAACCAACAACCAACTACCCTCTCTATCTTTGACATTCATGTCTTTTTAAGCCAATTAGCATTGTCTGTTTGTTTTCCCTTTCGGGCTCTCTGTCTTCCAGCCTTGGCCTACTCAAATCCCCTCTCTGAGTGTTAGCAATCATTGCTAAATGCCCTAAGGGATGGTGGCCACCTATTCTGTAACAGAATGGAACCATCAGTGCTTGAAATCCCTAGAAATAGTCATTACATGTTTACACAGAGAAATGTTGTAAACCACGGGAAAAATCGCCAAATCTCTCTTTATCAGACTTCAAATCTTCATAAATGTGCACTATATTCCTATCGGGTCTCCCTAAAATCACTTATCGCATGTTGCCACTACCTTGTTTCGTGGCTTCCCCTTTGCATTTTAAAAATTCATTGAAACATGGAAAAATCTCGTAAATGGCTTTAGACGGATTTGAAATAATATGCATTTGCATTTTGGAACCCCTTCGGGTCTGGATTCATCACATCGATGCATCCCTTTGCTTTTTTTTTTATTAAATGAAATATGTGAAAATACATAGCAAAATGCCCTTTGGCAGATTTTAAAATATATCAACTATAGCCTATAGCCCTGTCGGGTCCGACCATCACATCGTAGATATATATATATATATATATATATATATATATATATCCCCACTCCTTTGGGTGGCTCCGATGCGATATTGTGATGTGACTTGTCGCAATCGTATATCACATAAGCCCCGGGCCGTTTGGTAAGCACTCCATAGTTATCGTCGATTGAGATATCGCAGTCGCAATAATCATATAACATGTTCTGATATCCTCCACCTACCACCGCTAATTGCGATTTGACGATCAGATTTGGACTGTTGATTGGCCAGATCCGACGGCTCCTGTTCATTGCTTTGTTGACTGTCAATAAGCTCGTTTTTCAATGTTTTCTCTATGGTTTTGCCTCCCGATAGTGTAATCTGATATTTCCAAAACTTCTCCTTTTGCAATGATTTTTTGACTTTTAGAAGACTTTGAAGACTTCGAGGGTTTTTAGGACTCATTCTTAGGGGATTTTGCCTCTTTTTCCAAAGGAAAAAGGGCAGCTTCATTTTGTTATAACTTATGCATCCTAAGTCAGTTTTTGCCCATTCAAGTTGCAGTAGATTCAGAATGTGGAGATCTTTGCAATGAGACTATTTCTGAGAGTAGCCTACAACTTTCATTTTCCTCTGATTTACAAATTATTTGTGCCATTTGACACCTTTTACCTCTTTTATGAAGTCTTTTAGACTTAGGGGTTTATCGAGGATACATTTTTGGGTCACGCCTTCCCACAAAGAGAACCTTAGGTCTGCAAAAGACTGATATACTGATCTAAATAGTACCTGAGAGTAACAACACCCTCTTCTTTCAGCCTCCATACACTTGCATTGCATAGTACCTTTAACCAAAGTTTCTGACAACTTCCCCTCTGGATGGGTTGGTCTTCCCGGGAAGAACTATCTTCCTCCTTGCCTTCCTGTAGAACTTCCGCTAAAATGGTCACAGAAGGTAGTTTGAATTTCCCTGCCTTGATCATTGATCCAAGGTGGCTCAAAGAAATGTGAATTACACCTGCTCCACAAACTCTCAATTGTACCTGTTTGGAAAACTATCAACAACAACTGTTAACAACAGCAGGCATATAGACAATAACTGGATGTACTAAACTCCTGCTTCAACAAAAGAAACATATTTCACATCATGTGAACACCTCCATGTGTTACATCTGCATACAAATGATGGAATAGACAACAAGCCCACAAAACATGCCTTTAAAACAAATGATTCTTCAAGTCAAGCATGTAGAAAAAGACCATTAGGACTCTTTTCAAAAGATGAAACATTTCATCACTATCTCCATCTTGGAGACCAAGTTAGCTTCTTTCAAGTCAACAATGCATGCATGTTCATATCAAAGAAATCAACCCTTCAGGTTCATTACCTACATATTCAAGGACAATGAAAAAATCAACATCCCTGTGTTCATGCATATCATGCTTATGCATGCATTTCATCCTTCAACTTTCACTTAAGTACACTATACTTTCGAAGCTGAAATGAAATATAATGTTGCAACAAAAAACTGAGTCCCCTACTCAACCTTTCTCCATTCACCGTCTTGGTAGAAACCTACAACTTGCATCTCACCAACAAAGAAATGCCAATATATGCATCAATAGACATGCAATCCTTAAATGGAAAAGAACTCTAACCATTTCTTACCAATCCAGTTCAAAGGGCTTGCCTTTGTCTACACATCAACATCAACATGTGAATCATTTTGACACACATCATTCATGGAAACTTCCTTTCCATTTCTGCCATCTTTTCTTTCCACTTTCTTCAACTTTTGTGGAAGCATCGCTGGATTCAAGGTCCAACATTTTGCAGCAAGATGTCCCTGCTTATGGCAGTAAGTACACTGCATGTGCATCCTCTTGACAGCATGATTTGCCTTATCCAATGGACCTTTGGCTCTTTGCTTATTTTCTTTGAAAAGTTTCCTGTATGTGGCCATTCTCTTCCAACATCTAGAAACATGATGGTTATCCAAACCACAAAAGGAACATGCAATTATTTTCCCATGCTTATGTGGAAATTTACCATGCTTTAAAAAATAAAAAGGAATATGATTAGAATCAGATTTATGCCTGCCTCTTTCACCTTTATTGCCTTCATCAGGAGGTGAAGCAAATGAAGAAGTGGCTCCCTTTGGAACACCATCAATCTCTTCAAGGCTGTCAGAGTTTCCACAACTCTCCGGTTCAAGTGTGTGCTTCTAAACACCTACATCCTGCAAGTGATGTTTCAAGTTATTGCATTCCTCTTGAATACAACCTTCACACTCTACAATGCAACCCCTTCTTGGAGTTGTTTCAATGGCCTTTATGGCAGCTTTAGAACTCTCTTCGTAAGACTGTCCATAGCCAAGACCCAAATACTTAGGCCTCTCCTCAACCATTATTGGTTCAACAATACCTTGTGCATGCTTTTCCAAGCCCTTTACTTCACAGCCCATCTTGGACATTAGCTTGGAACCTATGCCTCTAGTATGTTTTTCAAAAGAACCAATATAAGCATTCTTAGAAGAATTTTAAGACAAACTAGAATGGTTTACCTCTTCTTCAAGATGTTACTTGATTAAGGCTTCTTTGGAAACAAATAGCTATGACTCTAACTCATGCATCCTTTTTAGGTTCATATTTGCAAGATGAAGTTGCCTCTCCATTTCCTGTAGTCTGTCAGAAAGCAACTGCTTCTCTTCCTTCATGGAATTCAACTTCTCTCTAAGTATGCTACTCTTTCTTCCATCCTCATACATTTCTCTCACCTTGTCCGTGATGATAAACAAATCTTGCTTCAAGTTTCCATCAAAGAGTCTTGTGATGAAGAAGGGAGAATTCAAGGATACACATGAGGAAGTTGTCATTATGCCAATGAACAAAGAACTTCAAACAAGATTAATAAAGAGCTTATTTCAAAAACCTTTTGCAACAAACCTCTTGTGCTTTAAGGATTGCCTTGATGTCCTTGGGATAGGAGAATGCCTTTAGCCCTTCTTCCTATTTGTCCTTCCCACACTGAGCTATCAGTAGCTTCTCCTTTACCTCTGCAAACTCAGAAAGTAGTCAGTCTACAACACAAGCATATAATTAGCCTCTTGCTATTCAAACACCTTTCGGACAAGCAGTCTTTGCTTTGTCAATAAAGAATTCTGATATAACCTTCTTAAAGGTGTGGTTAAGAAAACTTAGGCTCTAATACCACCTGATATAAAAATGGGGCACTTAGGCTTCTTATCTAACTTACAAGAACTTCTCCCACTTCCAAAGCTTTAAATATTCACAAGTCTTATTGATTAACCAATACAGAATTGATAATATGCTTGACAATATAGTGTATGCTTATGTTTGTTTTACACTGATTATATGCTTTAAAATATATTGTCTTTGTTGTAAGTTGATGTTCTTAAACTGATATGTAAATGCATATAACAATAAACAATGCAGCAATAAACAATCACACAGAAACAACAATTTAATTAGGAGTTCACCCACAACTCTTGGGCTACATCTCCGTGAGCTCTAGTCAACTCAACTAGGCTCTCTGGGATTATGGTGTAAGTCCTTTTTACAAGCTCTTGGCTCAACTCCTACTGTTTTACACAGAAACAGTGGGTTCAGACACTATTTTATCCCATGGCTCTTCAAGATCTGGCTCTTGACTCTGTCTCTTAGCTCTGGCTCTTGGCTCTTGGTTTTGGCTCTTGGCTCTAGCTTTGGCTCTTCGGCTCTAGCTCTGGCTCTTGCTCTTTGACTCTGGCTCCTTTCTGCTCTATCAGTTTACAACCCTCTTGTTTTTTCAGTTGACTTCCAAGTGACTCCTTCAGTTGCTTTTTTTGCTTCTGCGATGCCTCCTTCACCTTATCTTCCTGCTTTGGCTTCACTTTCAGCAACAAATCCCCAACAACCAACAACCAACCCCCTCTCTTTCTTTGACATTCATGGCTTTTTAAGCCAATTGGCACTGTCTGTTTGTTTTCCCTTTTGTTCTCTCTGTCTTCCAGCCTTGGCCCTCTCAAATCCCCTCTCTGAGCATTAGTAATCATTGCTAAACACCCTTAGGGATGGTGGCCACCTATTCTATAATGGAATGGAACCATCGACGCTTGAAATCCCTAGAAATAGTCATTCCCTATTTACACAGAGAAACGATCTAAAACACAGGAAAAATCGCCAAATATATATTTATCAGACTTTAAATCTTCATAAATGTGCACTATATTCCTATCGAGTCTGCCTGAAATCGCTTATCACATGTCGCCACTACCCTATTCCATGGTTTCCCCTTTGAATTTTAAAAATACATTAAAACATGGAAAAATACCGTAAATGGCTTTAGACGGATTTGAAATAATATTCATTTGCATTTTGAAACCCCTTCGGGTTTGGATTCATCTCATCGGTGCATCCCTTCGATTTTTGTTTATGAAATGAAATATGCAAAAATACATAACAAAATGTCATTCGATGGATTTTAAAATATATCAACTATCGCCTATAGCCCTGTAAGGTCCGGCAATCGCATCGAATATATATATATATATATATAATATAATATATATAATATATATATATATATATATATATATATATATATAAATATATATATAAATATATATATATATATATATATCCTCGCTCCTCTGGGTGGCTCCGATGTGATATTGCGATGCGACTTGTCGCAATGGCATATCACATAAGCCCCGGGCCATTTGGTAAGTGTTGCATTGTTATTTCCAATTGTGATATCGCGGTCGCAATAATCATATAACATGTTTCGATATCTTCCACCTACCATCGCCGATTGCGATTTTCTGATCGGATCTGGACCGTTGATCAGCCAGATCCGACAACTCCTATTCATTTCTCTGTTGACCACCGATAAGCCCATTTTTCAATGTTTTATCTATGGTTTTGCCTCTCAATAGTGTAATCCTATATTTCCAAAACTTCTCCTTTTCGATGGATTTTGGAATTCTAGAAGACTTTGAAGACTTAGAGGGTTTTTAGGACCCATTCTTAGGGGATTTTGCCTCCTTTTTCAAAGGAAAAAGGGTAGCTTCATTTTGTTATACTTATGCATCCTAAGTCAGTTTTTTCCCATTCAAGTTGCAGTAGATTCAGAATGAGGAGATCTCTGTAATGAGACTATTTCCGATAGTAGCCTGTGACTTTTGTTTTCCTCTTATTTACAAAGGATTTGTGCCATTTGGCACATTTTACCTCTTATATGAAGTCTTTTAGACTTAGAGGTTTATCTAGGATCCATTTTTGGATTAGTTATTGGATTTTTTCCCACTTCTTTTTCTTATCCCACAGTCAGACCTTCTTTTTTAGCATACACAACTTGAGGTTGATTGGGTCCATCTTCTGACGAGTGAAGTCTTCACAAGGGAGCTGCCAATTTGAGTGAACCAGACCAAAAAAATTTGATCATTCAACCAAAAATGATTAAATTGAAATGGAGGTGCCTTATGGTTGAGCTAACTAGTCCAATTTAATAGGATGAGGAAGTGATCAAATATTTTGATTGGAAGGATGAACAAGTGCAGATCCTTTAGGAATTTTTCTAAAGGAACTTGTATATACAAATTATCAAGGTGTTTGTCTAGGCCCTACTCATCCTGCCTTCCATTCTGCCAAGTCAGTTCCTGTAGGAATTTACAGGGTAAGTTCCTTAGATAGAACAATAAAGGACACCACTCACAAATAGATCACAGATCAGTACACCAGTATTCTTGACATGGTTAAAACACTCAAAGAGGAAAACAATCCAAGGCTTGAGCCAACGCGACCACTTCAAGAAATTTATTAATGTAAAAGAAAGAAAATTTACATAATCTTCTCTCATGAATGGTCACCTTACAAATGACCCTCCATGCTCTTTAAATAGAGATCATGGACCGATCGGGTGTTAAGTGTTATGAAACCGGCTCACAAAAAGATAGAAAAGATAGATCAAATCCTTAGAAATAAGCCTCTTCGAGGGGGCAACCTCCTTTGCATTACACAAATGAAAATTCTTGGATGATACAAATGACACGACCTCTTTTTTGTATATAGGAGTCTAAGGGGTGATAATATAATTAGAGCCGACATAACAATAATAATGTAAGGCCACAAAAATAACAATAGTGGGCTTCTGGAATGGCTATGATAAGAAGTGCTTTCTTTAACTAGTCCTGAAAAATCACTGTCAAACCGGAGAGTGGAGCAAGAGACTAAGAAAATGGAGGGATGGGATTCGAGCACTAAATCTACTCTGTAGAAGATACCTCTGCTATCTACCACAGCAGGCCCCATGGATGGAGCTGCTTGGACCCAACGGCTGAAGGAAGAGTACCAATCCCTCATCAAATACATGGGTATGAACAAAGCCAACGATAATGACTGGTTCAGGATGTCAGCCAATGCAGATGGTACTCGATGGACTGGCAAGTGCTGGTACATTCACAATCTCCTCAAATATGAATTCGATCTGCAATTCTATATTCCTATCACATATCTAGCCACTGATCCCGAAATAAAACTACCAGAGCTCGATGGGAAAACTACCAAGGAGTGGCGAAGGTTTCTCTCTACGATGACAATGGATTTGATCCAATCTTCCTATGGCTGAAAAACGTCCGGTGAGTCCTTAAACCAGCAACCTGAATCCACACGACTATCATTGGTTAATAATGCGTCATCGAGAGTAGGGTTTTCTTATTCTCTGCTAAAGATAAGGTTTCTAAGTAGCTTGGAGGTGGAAACCCGGCCAGCTTTGTTGCATGTCGTGGCCCCTCTGTCGGAGCTTATAGCTAGTAAATCAATTGGCTTTAATAAGTTGGCTTTGCCTTTGAGACGCCTGCGGATCATGCCCTTGTCAGTGTGCACTGCGGTAGCTAATGATGGAGACAAAAACGTTGTCCCTTTGGGGATAACGAAGCCACTGCAGAGTTATGTAGATAAATACCCTGGCCCGATCATGGGTTTTTCCCTCTTTATGTGGTTTTCTAGACTAGAGATCGGTGTCATCAAAGCACTGGCAACCCAGGAAGGGGGATATAATGGAATAGAACAAAGCCTCCATGAGAAATTGAAAGATGGGCAGTTTGAATCTAAGTTGATATTAACAACAAGGCAACAACCTCCTTTCAGCCATGGATCGCAACATGTAGCACAACTTTGGGGATATATAACTGCCAAGATAGCCAAATGTGCTGAAGAAGAACAGAATGGTAAACAAAATGCAGTGAAAAATCTTAGAACCCCATTGACTAAATGGATTTGATGCTTAATAAACAGAACAGTCCATACCAAACCCAAATCTGGATGCTTGACAATAAAAGGTCTCCTTCCAGGTCTGGATCACAGGCCCAGATCACAGAACGGAGCGGGCAATGGAGAAACCCAAACAGTATGGGCGAAGACCGGATACAAATCTTCATCAAACTAATAGGGGGTAGACATCACTGCATGCGGCTCAGAAAGGGGCTGAATATTCTAGAATTAAAGAAGGAAATCTAGATTCAAATTGGAACCCCCACAAAATACCAAATTTGATATATACAGGATGCAGTCTACAAGATATCCATACACTTAAGGAATATGGTATCTGCAACGATTCTATTGCCATTCTTAATCTGATACTGTGAGGGGGATGCAATGGAGCCAATTCAAAAAATACAGGTACCTTTCACGATGCAGTCAAATGAAAGGAAAAAATACAATCTAAACCTACACCAGCATCAAAGCTTCCAGGTCCCTATATTGTGGAACAAAAACTGGAATCTCCAACGATCTAAATAACTTTGCGAGAGGTAACTAATCTACACACTGATCTATCCACAAATGCCGTTATCTGTAGATTTAATGGGTTTTGGCCAAAATCTGACGTCATGCATCAATGGATCCTCACAACATGGTCTCCTGACTATGAAATTCACCTATGCTCAAAAGGTTTTTTCATAGTTAGATTCAACACAGAACAACAACGTGAAAACATTATCAATCACGGGCCTTGGTTTTGGGGTAATGTTAGCCTCTTCACCACCCCCTGGTTTCCTAAGTTTGATGCAAATACTATGAAAATCTCAACAATGCCTGTTTGGGTGAGGCTACATAACCTCCCTCTACACTTCTGGCATCACAAAGTTTTAGCAGCCATTAGAAATTCCTTAAAATAGATAGAGATAGAGTCAAGCAGGGAATTTTCATATTTGCCAGAATATGTGTAGAAGTGGACCTAAGTCAGGAGCTACCTGATCATATTACACTGAACTATAACAATACACCGAGGACTCGACCACTTTACTATGAAAACACATCATTCAGATGCTATAGCTGCATGCAAATAGGGCATCTTCAAAACACCTATCCACTAGCCAGGAAGGACCCCAAAGGAATAAGAAACAACAAAAAATGCCCAAAGGATGGCAGCATACCGACTGGAGGGAAGAAGAGGACATGTAGACAAAACCTACAGTGTTAGAAAATTATATATTACGGAGCAATGGAACATATAAAATATTGCATAAATATAAACACAGAAAACGCATAAAACAAGAGAGACACAGATATATGTGGTTCACCCAGTTTGGGCTACATTCACCTCGAACAACCAGTCCTTCCTTTATATTATCCAACAAAATGAAGAGACACAACCTATAACAGATCCGCTGTAATATCCTCTATTTTCTCTCACAATCTCGCCTCTCTGTTTCTCGCTCACAGAATACACTTCTATTACACAGCCTCAAATACAATTCCCTCATACCAAGAGAGGGGGTTGCCTTCTAGGAAAAAAACCCTAAAATAAACATAAGTTCTACCATCAGATCATCCACCTAATGAACGGCCCAGATAGACTAGAAATTACTATACTTTTACAAGGCAATTTTACACCTGTTTTTAGCTTCGAGGGCGCTCCCCCCGAGCCCCCACCGCAGGACCACTGGCCCCCGGACCCCCCAGCCGGGGGGATCGGCCCCCCCAGACCCCTATAGGGGGGATAAGTCCCCCCCACACCCCCCCTGCGTGGATGGGTGTACAAACTTCCTAGCATATACATATGGCTGAAACAAAGACCTCTGAACAATCATGCTCCACACATAACAATCTCCCACTTGGAGAATGATTGTAGCAACTCCACTGCTGCTTCATTTGCTGGACAATGACTCCTCTTTGGACCTGGTTGTTTCTCATCTTCATCGTCATCCTTGAAGACTAATTGAAACTGAGCATGTTCTCAGTTTCTCCCTAGTTACAACTTTTGTTAGCATATCTGCAGGATTCTGGCTAGTGTGTATCTTTTCCAGCTTCAACTCTCCATCTTCCAACACTGATCGTATGAAATGGTACTTGAGATGTATGTGTTTAGTCCTGGAATGAAATGTTGAGTTCTTTGCAAGATGAATGGCACTTTGGCTATCATTGTATAACATGCCCATATCATGCTCCTTACCCAATTCACCCATAAACCTTTGTAGCCAAATCATTTCTTTACTAGCCTCTGTAGCAGCAACATACTCTGCTTCTGTTGTTGAAAGTGCAACAACACTTTGGATTTTTGAAACCCAACTGACAGTTGTTCCACCAATAGTAAATACATATCCTGTAGTGCTCCTCCTGTTATCTCTGTCACTTGCCATATCTTCATCAACATATCCCTGTAGGGAAATGTTTGAACCACCAAAGCATAATGCTTGAATTGTGGTACCTTTCAAATATCTGAGAATCCATTTCACTGCCATCCAATGTTCCTTTCCTGGATTGTTCATGTACCTGCTTACAACTCCCACTGCATGTGCAATATTAGGCCTTGTGCAAACCATTGCATACATTAAGCTTCCAACTTCTGATGCATATGGAACTTTAGACATATAACCCATGTCTTCTTGGGTCCTTGGGCACATTTCCTTACTAAGTTTGAAATGGCTAGCAAAAGGTGTACTAACTGGTTTTGCATTGTGCATGTTAAATATTTTGAACACCTTTTGTATGTACTCATTCTGACACAATGTTAATTTGTGATTTTTGCTATCTCTAGTTATTCTCATACCAAGGATTTGTTTTGCAGCTCCCAAATCCTTAATTGCAAATGAATTTGCCAATTTTCTTTCGAGCACACTTATTTCCTGCATGTTAGATCCCGCAACAAGCATGTCATCTACATACAATAACAATATAATATAGCTTCCATGATTTTGCTTTTTCAGATAAACACAATGATCAGAGTGACATCTAGTATAACCTTGTTCAGATATGAACTTGTCAAATTTTAGATACCACTACCTTGGAGCCTGTTTTAAGCCATACAAGCTCTTCTTCAACATTCACACTAGTTTCTCCTTCCCTTTCACTTCATATCCTTGTGGCTGCTGCATATATATCTCTTCCTCCAAATCCCCATGGAGAAAGGTTGTCTTTACATCTAACTGCTCAAGATGCAAATCTTCAACTTCCACTAGACTTAAAATAGTTCTGATTGAAATCATTTTAACAACAGGAGAAAATATTTCATCAAAATCAATACCTTTCTTCTGTGCAAACCCCTTCACCACAAGTCTAGCTTTGTACCTTTGTTTTCCTCCATCTTCTTCCTTCAGCCTGTAAACCCATTTATTCTGTAATGTAGTTTTACCTGCAAGCAACCTGACTATGTCCCAAGTCTGGTTATGCATTAAGGAGTCCATCTCTTCTTCCATGGCTACCTCCCACTTCTTCTTGCTTTCAACCTGCATTGCTTCTTCATAGCATTCGGGTTCACCGGAATCAGTCAACAATAAATAATATAATGAAGGAGAGTATCATTCAGGGCGTCTACTTATCCTGGTAGATCTTCTAACACCACTTACAGGTGTTGGTGCCTATTGCTGTTGTGGTGGTTGTTGCTATTGTGGTTGTTGATTATTATTATTTTTAGGCACCTTTACTTTTTCAGTGATTTCATCAAGAACTCCGTATTCCTTGTTTTCTTTTTCCTATTTCTTTTCCTGCAACTGATTCTTATACAAGACCTTTTCATTGAATATAACATCTCTGCTCCTAATGATTTTGTGATTTTCATAATCATATAAGTGATAACCAAAATCATTAACACCATATCTAATAAAGGTACATTTCTTTGACTTTGCCTCAAGCTTTGTTCTATTTTCTTTATCAATATGGACAAAGGCCTCATAACCAAAAGGCTTTAAAAAAGAGTAGTTTACCTTTTTACCTATCCATGCTTCCTCCAGAACACCACCATCCAAGGAACTTGAAGGCCCTCTGTTTATTAGATAAATAGCAGTATCTACAACATCTGCCCAAAACTATAAAGGAAATCCTGCATGCAATCTCATGCACCTTGCATGCTCCATGAACGTTCTGTTCATCCTTCCTGACACACCATTTTCTTGTGGTGTTCTTGGAACTGTCTTCTCTCTGCGAATTCCATGCTCTAAACAGTACCTATCAAACTCTTTGCTACAATATTCACCTCCATTTTCTGATCTAAGACACTTCAATTTCTTTCCTCTCTCAATCTCAACCAAATCTTTGAACTTCTTGAAAGTATCATATACATAATTCATTTAATCTTAAACAAGTTATTTAATTTTTCTAGTTTTAAAAGTAACAAAATAAAAAAAAAATCGAGAAAATGATGAGAACCAAGTCCCCCATATATCTGTAATACAAGATTAATTTTTTTTTTTCTTTTCTTTTCTCATTCTTCTAGAGAAATTTTTTCTTCTTTTCTCTTTCCAATATGAAAATTCAATTCTCACAGTTCATCAAACAAAATTAATTTTGAGTGAAAAACATTTTGATTGAAGATTCAATCCATTTGTCTTCATCATGAGCCTTATGATGCCATAATGCTGCATCTGCTCCTTTGGAAGTTAAAGCATTAACAGAGTTAGAAATACCATTGCATAAATACAATGTACCAACCTTTTCACTTTTTGCTATTACCAGGGCTCCTTTGGTGACCTTCCAAACTTAATCTGTGAAAGTTGTCACATAACCTTCACCGCCTAACTACCCTATTGCAATCAAATTTTTCTTTAGATCTAGAACATGCCTTACCTCCTTTAGTAGCCATTGGTTTCCATTCTGCAGTTTTACAAGAACCTTACCCATTCCAACAATTTTACAGGGTTTATCATCACCCAAATGAACTTGTCCAAAATCTCCTTGAACATAGTCATGAAAGTATTTCTTATCAGGTGTGGCATGGAATGAGGCCCCTGAGTCTACCAACCACAAATTAGTAATATTTTCAAAAGAAAGAATCAAAGCATCTTGTAACACCTCACCTGTCACATTTGTTTCATGATTGTTTTCTTGTTGTGAATCTCCTTCTTTTCCCTTTCGAGATCTATAGTCTTTCTTTAGGTGTCCTTTCTTTCCGCATTTCTAGCACACTATCCTCAATCTGGACTTGGATCTGCCTTTCCTTGATTTACTGTGATATCCTGAGCTCTTTCATCTTTCTGTTTTTCTTCCCCTAGACTCTACACTCAAAGCATTTCCCGATGTCTCACCAGAGCTTTTACGTCGCATTTCCTTGCTAAGGATAGCACCGACAACATCATCAAAATTTAAAGTACTAGATCCAAACACAGAGTTACTAATGGCCATTACTAAACCATTCCAACTTTCTGGCAATGAGCACAAGAATAACAGAGCTCTAACTTCATCATCAAAGTTTACCCCTACAGAACATAACTAACTTGTAATAGTATTAAAATCATTTAAATGATTTGCAACAGATCCACCTTTCGACATCTTCATATTAAATAATTGTTTCATAAGAAATACCTTGTTTAAGGCCAAGGGTTTTTCATATAGTTTCTCCAACATCTTAATCAAACCCTCTATCGTTGTTTCCTTCGAAATGTTGAAGGCGATCGACGCTGCAAGACACAACTGTATTGTTCTGAGTGCCTTTCTAGCGAGAAGGTTCCATTCTTCATCTTTCATACCTGTCGGCATCTTTGCTTTTCCGCCCAATGGTAAGTATAGATATTTCTG
Source organism: Pinus tabuliformis (assembly GCA_031772625.1). NCBI lineage: Eukaryota > Viridiplantae > Streptophyta > Pinopsida > Pinales > Pinaceae > Pinus > Pinus tabuliformis. The sequence goes on along the minus strand of CM062819.1, from coordinate 783,405,615 downwards.
ATACAAATAATCTTCCATCTGCATCTTCCACAGTGAGAAGTTTTGGCCGTTAAATTTCTCGACCCTAAACTTACCATCTTCCGCCATTGCTCCCACTTGAACGAGGAACCCTTCTTTCCTGCGTGTTTATCAGCCAAATAGACCTTCGGCTCTGATACCAGTTGTTAGAAAATTATATATTACGGAGCAATGGAATACATAAAATATTGTAGAAATATAAACACAGAAAATGCATAAAACAAGAGAGACACAGATATACGTGGTTCACCCAGTTTGGGCTACGTCCACCCTGAATAGCCAGTCCTTCCTTTCTATTATCCAATAAAATGAAGAGCACAACCTACAGCAGATTCGCTGTAATATCCTCTATTTTCTCTCACAGTCTCGCCTCTCTATTTCTCGCTCACAGAATACACATCTATTACACAGCCTCAAATACAATGCCCTCATACCAAGAGAGGGGGTTGCCTTCTAGGGTAAAGAACCCTATACTAAACATAAGTTCTACCGTCAGATCATTCGCCTAATGAACGGCCCAGATTGACTAGAAATTACTATAATTTTACAAGGCAATTCTACATTTGTTTTTAGCTTCGGGGATGCTACCCCCGAGTCCCCGCCGGGGGACCACTGGCCCCTGGACCCCCCAACCGAGGGGGATCGGCCCCCCCGGACCCCCGTGCGGGGGACAAGTTCCCCCTGCACCCCCCCCCCACGTCGAGGGGTGTACAAACTTCCTAGGGTATACATCCAGCTGAAACAAAGACCTCTGAACAATCATGCTCCACACACAACATACAGGGAACCAATCAGAACCTGACATACAAATGGTGCAGAAATATACACACAAAGAAAATACCCCAAATTCACATTTGGGGCCTGACAATATGAAACAACAACAAGAACCAACTGGAAGTAAGCGGCATCAAATGAACTCATGGATCTGAAGGATCGGAATCTGACAAAGAACAACTAATAAACACAATGGAAAACCAACTTGCTATAACTGCACCAACTTCCAACTCTGAAGGTTGGCGAAGGGTGGAGAAGAAGAAGGGTAGGAAAGTATAGGCGAATTTATTTTATTTATTTATTTATTTATAATTGTAATCTCTTTTCTCTTGTGATTATAGGGACAACCAACTGCATATGCTTAAGCATCTACAAAATGTAATTTTTTCATACGAATAAACTTACAACTTTTTCTACGGGGAAAAAACAATAGTGGGCTTCTATGGGGCATAATACAATATGGGGACTACATGGGCACAACAATATAATAAGGGGGGTGTACTAATAACAATAAGGGGTTACACTAGTAGTCTAGGGACCTAACATGCCCCTCTCCTTCAAAAAGTTTTTTCCTCAACGCTTGAGTGGTTATGGATGATTCTGTATAAAATTTTCATCCTCCCATGTGGAATCTTCAGCGCGTAAGTTCTTCCACTTGATGAGATACTCTGAAATTGATTGATTTTGTAGCTGTCGATTTCTTGTTTCTTTGACTGATTCAGGTTCCAATATGATTTTTCCTTCCTCGTCAAATTTTGAAAATATTATTTGAACTGGGATCTTCTGCAACTTTTGAATGAGTGGCCACACTTCTTCCCCATTATTCCCTTCATCCCTTACTTCATTTATCCAATCTAGTTTGATAATGGAAATAACACAAAACAACGCTTCCACATCCTCATCCTTTCTTGAGAGTGCATCTGCAACAACATTTTTCTTCCCTTTTTTGTAGATGATTTCAGAGTCATAACCCGACATCTTTGTGACCCATTTTTGTTTCTCTTCAGAGGATAATCTTTGTTCTAAAAATTATTTATGACTACCATGATGCGTTTTTACCTTGAAGTGTCTTCCCATTAGGTAGCGTCGCCATTTGTTAAGTGCATGTAGTATTGCAACTTTTGAATGAGTGGCCACACTTCTTCACCATTACTCCTTCATCCCTTACTTCATTTATCCGATCTAGTTGGATAGTAGAAATAACACAAATCAATGCTTCCACATCCTCATCCTTTCTTGAGAGTGCATCTGCAACAACATTTTGCCTCCCTCTTTTGTATATGATTTCAAAGTCATAACCCAGCATCTTTGTGACAAATTTTTATTTCTCTTAAGAGGATAATCTTTGTTCTAAAAAATATTTAAGACTACCATGATCTGCTTTTACCTAGAAGTGTCTTCCCATTAGGTAGGGTCACCATTTCTTAAGTGCATGTAGTATTGCCAACATTTCCTTCTCATAAATAACTTTGTGTAAATACTTTCCTTTCATTGGACAACTTCCGAAAGCAATGGGCTTTTCATATTGCATTAAAACATCACTAATTCCATTTCCTAAAGCATCACATTCCACAATAAAGGTTTTTGTGAAATCCAGCGTAGCTAAGACCAGTGCTTGGCACATTGCTTTTTTAAGATGTTCGAAGGCCTTTGTTGCTTTTGGAGTCCATGAAAATGCATATTTCTTCAATAATTTTGTTAGAGGTGCTGCTATTCTCCCATAATTCTTAACAAACTTGCAATAATACCCTGTCAACCCAAGAAATCCTCGCAAATTCTTTATGGCTGTGGGGATTTTCCATTCCTTAATGGCTTTAATTTTGCTAGGGTCTACCTTAATACCTTCATTAGATACAATATGACCAAGATATTCCACCTCTGGTACTCCAAAGAAAAATTTGGATCTTTTTGCATATAATTGTTTCTCCTCCAATAGTTTGAGCACGCTATCAACATGTTGAACATGATCCTTCCAAGACTTGCTGTAGATTAGGATATCATTGAAAAATACTAACACAAATTTTCTAAGGAAGGTTTTGAAAATGGAATTCATAAAACCTTGAAATGTATAAGGTGCATTGGTAAGGCCAAAAGGCATACCAAAAATCCATAATGACCCTCATGATTTCTAGATGATGTTTTCAGAATGTCTTCAGTCTTCATTCTGATTTGATGATATCCTGAACGAAGATCAAACTTGGTGAAGTAAATTGATCCATGCAATTCATCTAATAATTCATCAATGACGGGAATGGAAAATTTATCTTTAATAGTGAACTTGTTGAGCTCCCTATAATCCAGACACATGCGCCATGATCCATCCCTCTTGTGCACCAATAGTACTGGAGAAAAGAAAGAACTTTGACTATGTTGAATTATACCAGACTCTAGCATTTCTACAGCCATACATTCAATTTCACTCTTTTCTGCATAGGGATATTTGTACGACCTGATATTTAGAGGAACACTTACTAGAATCAAATGAATAGCATGATCATGGTCAAGAATAGGTGGGAGGCCTTTTGGAGTCTTAAATACCTTGGAATGATTGTCCAAGACTTTTTGGAGATCTAGAGAAATAGATGACTTCGATGTGGGAACCTCTAGCGAACAAAATTGTGCAATTACACCTCGTTGTTCCTTATTTAGAAGCTTTGTCATACCATTAGAGCTTATTATCTTTCCCGGTTTCCCTGCAATATCCTTTAATTCAACTTCCTTTCCTTCCGCACAAAATTTCGTGAAAAGTTCTTGAAAATTAAAAGCTATTGTACCCAAAGATTGTAGCCATTAGACTCCTAGTACAACATCAACACCACCCATTGGAACTGAAAGCATTGGGCTATTCAATACATATTCTCCCATGAATATCTTGATATTATGGCACTTTCGAGAGCAATTTATGGTTCCTCCACTTGCAACTATCACTTGACACTTTGGTGCTAGGTATAGGAAGCAATTCAATTCCTTGGCTATCTTACAATGAATAAACTTATGGGTATTGTCTGTATCAATCAACACTACTACCTTTTTCTTCTTGATATGTAATTCTATCTTGATAGTTTGAGGAGTGGTGATACTAGCCAATGCATTACAAGATATGGTCAGATTCAATTCCTCTTTCTCGATGTGATCTTTCATTTCTTGAACCCTTTTCTTCTTGATATGTCCTTCTATCTTGAGATTTTGAGGAGTGGTGATTATTGCCAATGCTTTACAAGATATGGTCGGATTCATTTCTTATTTCTCTAGGGTTGGTTCCTGTTGTATATGCTCTCTTTTGATGTTTCTTGATCATTTTCTTCCTCCTCTTCATAATCTAAGTAAAATAATTTCTTCTCAGCACACTTATGACCTTTAGTGTATTTGCTATCACAAATGTAACTAATTCAGGTCCAAGTGTGACGAAGGACCCTTCCAAGACCTTTTAATTTGATGATGTGTTAAATTGCATTTTTAAAAGAACATTAATGAATACATCTGCATGTTGTAAAGAAGAGGAGCATGTCAATCATCAGCAACATAAAAAACATAAGCATTGATAATGGAATTCTTCCAGGACGGACTACGTCTTCGGGCTCCAGTGTCAAGATGGTGTAGGCCACTGCATTAAGTGTTGTCAATAGTGATGATGTACATAGAAGTGATGTCGCTATCATACAAGGAAAATTCCCTCACGCAGGAGTGGCTCCAAGAGATGTTACACTACAGGAACTCTTAGTCAAAAGACTCCTATCAGTATGAAACAAACTCATGCATGATGAGCATCCCGCCAACATGGCATAAAAGGGATCTCAATGCAAACATCCATGATGACAACCTGAGTATCTCATCAACATACAAAAAATGGATCTCAAAACATGACATGATGAATCATGACACAAGTACATCACATAGACAATTCTATATCACATCAAGCATGAATCATGAAAACAAGTAATAAACAAGATCCATCATCGACACCAAACATGGATCTGTGCAGGAAAATGTATAGCAAAAGAAATACATGAACACACTACATATACCTCACAACCAGGGGCCATCTGAAGAAGTGGATGTCAAGTTGTTGAAGCTGCTCGTACCATCGATCTCATAGCATCGAATCACATGAAAATGGCTACTCGCATATGAATGTCGACACCTACATTCCACTTAGAAAAGTGGCTGGAGAAAAGAATGAGAAAATGAGAAATCTGAATGAACCATCAACTTTGTGACATCAAATAGTGCAAAATTGACTGTCCAATTTTTGAATTTTGAGAAATTGAGAATTTAGGGCTCAAGGAATCTTTTAGATTCTCCCTAGATTCCTCAAAGATTCTACTCCATGGGTGGACTCGAAATCCACAACTCCAAAAGAAAATCTGACCTCACCATTGTGATCCATACGGAAAACTATGAAAAACGACTATAAAGTTGACTATATTTCGACATGGAGAAAAATTACCTCCTCGGGAAAACTTCATGGATCATGGTTTTGTTCCCTATTTCTACAACAGTCATGGTTCCACCAGCATACTGAAAATGACCAAAAAATGCATAAATCTGATGGAGACACAAATAGCACCATTGCATTCGTGGCATCGAGAAGTGCTGAAACGATATAAAATTTGTCAAAATCTGAGCCTTGTAGGTTGTGGAAGGTTAGGAGAAACAACACTTCCATATTTATAGTTGTGAGTGGTGGGCTTCCTTATTTCCATAATTTCGCTTTCAATTTTTCTTGCCAACCTGAATCCTTCTCCAATGAATTAGGTTACCAAAGATGAACCTCATGTTGAATGTTATCCTTTAAAGTCCCTATGAAGACATCAATCCTTTGCTTCTCCGAAATATCACTTACCCTTATATTCAATTTTTGAAAGTCCTCAATGTGCTCTGCCATTGAGCCCTTTTGTTTGAGATTTATCAATTAGCTAAAGAAGGTGTTTCCTTTTGTATCCTTATAATGTGCTATCATTTCCTCCGTGCAAACTGACCACGTAACAAGTGGTTTACGAGAACAAATCCCTTTATACCATAAGAATTGATTCAGTTCTAAATAATTAGATGCAATACATACCTTGTTTAATAGTGGTAAACCATGTAGATCAAAATATTTCTCCAACTGTAGTATCCAATTTACCGGATATTTGCCATCAAACTTCCTCATCTTGCCTTTTCTTGATTTTAGGAGCTCGATGTTGAAACGACTATAACTCTGTAATTTTGGATCTTTAAGTTCTAAAATTTTGTCCTGTAATATCCCTCTACATCCTCTTTCTAACTCCGCAAATCTGATTTGTGAAAAAAGATTTATTTCCAATATCCCACGATGACCTAATTATAGGAACGATGTGCCACATGTCATTGTTTCAACCTTAGGTTTTGAAAATTATAACCAAACAAAACACAGTCCGTACACTTTCTGTAACTTCTTACGAAATTTCAATCTGATGCTCAGAGAGAAAGTTATGATGATTTTCCAAAAGTCACCTGGTTAGGATGTAATTTAGGAGTATTCAAAAACCCTAACTTCTTCAGATCATATATTTGAAAATGTAGCGAGACAAGTTCTGAAATTTGGACCTGAATTTTAGAACCATTTCTTCTCAAATGGATTTTTTCTTTAGCTTTTTAAACTTTGTAGAAAAAACGTTACAACGAAAATTCCACGATGACCTGTTTTAGATCAAATTTTGGAACTTGCAAAAACCCTAACTTCCACAGATCATATATCCCAAAATATAGCGAGACAAGATCTGAAATTTATACCCGAGGTTTAGCAAGATTTATTCTCAAATGTATTGTTTTTTTAGCTTCTAAAACATCGTAGAAACAAAGCTATAGAAAATTTCCACGATGACCTGTTTGGAGTAGCGAAACCATAGAATCCAAAGCTTTTATACCAAATGTTATGAATCCATCTCACAAAAGGATATAAAACATAGATCAACGCCTTATAAATAAGGCTCTTCGAAGGGGCAAACTCCTTTACATTACACAAATGAACAATTCTTAGATGATACAAATGACAAGACCTCCTTTCTATATATAGGAGTCTAAGGGGTCACAATATAATCATAGCTGACATAACAATAATAATGTAAGGGCACAATAATAACAATAGTGGGCTTCTATGGGGCACAATATAACAATATGGGGACTAAATGGGCACAACAATATAATAAGGGGGTTGTACTAATAACAATAAGGGGTTACATTAGTAGTATAGGGACCTAACATTAAGCCACAGATCAAGTGTCAGTAATACTGACGAGAGAATGAAATGTCGGATCACATCATATCTAGAACATATCATGACCATCATATTGTAAGTTACAAAAGTACATAGTAATGAAGCACACTTTACCTAACTCTACACTATACCAATTTATACTCAATTATTTCACATGTGTCAAAATATCCTAACAGTCCCAAAGGGTCATTCGTGATGTCTCGTAGGACCTTCTGTGTAAAGATAGATTTAAAGTAGCATCCTAAACGATCTGGACAACAAAGTGAAACCGATGTATCTTTAGAACCAACTGTGAAGTTTAGATCCGATTATCACTCAGAATGAACGTCAAGGCTGAAAAGAGGTCGTTCCGAGGTAACCACAAACCAAGCTTTTGATCTCGCATCTAGCCCTGCCAGAACAGAGAGGGCTCTCTCTTTACCGCCAAAATGTGGCTACATTGAGAAAATATTAGGCTAGTTATGGAGTGTGAAGATTTGTTTGTAAGGTTTTTGGTCGAAACAGCAAGAGAAAGGACGATTGGGCTATGGAGTCAATACCAGTTTTTGCCGAAAAACTTGGGGCAAATTAAGTGCCATGTTCAGCCATATCGAAGATTGCAAATGTGAGAAGAAGAGAGGGGAGAAATCATATTGCCCTGCATCCATCAAACAGGTGATGGATCTCTAGTAGTAGCATTAGATGAAAGAGAAACATGAGGTTGCTCAACAGGTCATCTGGCAAAGGATGAATTCTGAAAAGGAAACCATTACATCTAACAGCAAAATCATCATGAAAGGAGCACCATAGGGGATGGATTCCTAACACATCTCTTAGATAATGTTGTAACAAGGTAGAGAAAACAAAATATGTAAGTGAACTACAGGAAAAACATACTAAATAGTAAACACCATGATGGATCCCAGGTCCAAAGGGCAAAAACTACTTTATTAAAATGATATTTAGGAAAACTTTACACAGTGCCAAGCAACCTCTCTATTGCCAAAATCAAACCTCTATAATTTAAAAATAATCCTATATATACTAAATTGCAAATCTATTTTTATTTCCTCAACATAGGAAATAAAAAATAAAAAATAAAATCGTATCATAAAACTCTATTATAAACTAATTTGCAACTAAAATCCCAAACTATCTATAGAACCATGAGAAATAGTTTTTGAAGACCAAAATTATGTGAAGGTTTCCCAAGTGGATTAATATTACTATATCTTCTCCTTCAGGTGTGGAACTATATTCCACAAAATCTTCATTTCGACTACCAACTTGCACTTGGCTGCATGAATTTTGGAGTTGTTTGATCGATCTATTGTTCTTGCCCCTCCTTGGATGTTCTCTCACTGCCTTTTGTAATGCTCTTACTTTTATTTTCTCACCTTCTAGTGTTATATTGTTTCAATGATGAATATAGGTGTTCTGCTCTCATAATAATATTTTTGGAATTCCTTCACATCGACTTGTTTCAAATGCAAGACTTTCTCGACAAGCCCCATCTATCAATTTCCATGTTGGTTTTGTCTGCCCATTAATTTTTTCAGTTCCCATTGCTTTATATAAAATATCTCTTGCATTCAGTGACACATCTAAGAGGCCATGCAAATAAGTAGATATGATGCCTACGCAACCAATGGCATCAAGTTCCTCTATCATGCTTGCAACAATGCATGTCCCCTTTCGTATTTCTGTTCCTCGACAGATTTCATCTATCAATACAAGGTTTTTTTTGTAGCTTCACAAAGTATTGATCGCATTTCATACATTTCCATATGGAATGAGCTTTTTCTATCAGCTGGGCTTTCATATGAACCCATATGAAGCAGGATGGAATCAGAGGTTGGGATAGTAGGAATTTTTGCAAGAAGCATCAATCCATGAATGCCAAGCAATGTTGTTGAACCAACGGATCTAAGTAAACTGGAATTTCCACCACCATTTGGACCAGTAAGAAGAAATAGTGATCATATTTGAATCTTATTCTGAAAAAACAAATTTTATAAACTCAACAAACATTCCAGCACAGTTCAACAAACCTTGTTTAATAATCATTAATAAAACAACTTGTTTGTTGTCTGTTTGCTGAAGGTGTCATCGCTAGACATCTAAAACGTTTAACAGTTGTACTCTACCACCATTTAACCTCACAAATCCCCTATAACGGCTTCCAGATCGATCTTCGCCATATTCATATCCACCACCAGTGCTTGGCTCACTACTAGTTGCATTAAAGACCTTCTGCTCGATTTTGGGCACCTGCAGAACTTTTTTTTATAGGATGGACCTACGCGTAACGCCAAAGGGATACGCATAGCACCATAGTCTAGAAGCATAGCACCACAGCCAAGAGTGCAACGCTACACTCTAGATAGGCTTGATTTCAATTTTTGACATGTGTGTGTTTGTGGATGTAGGGGCACTGATTTGGGCCTTCAGCTCTCATCGTAAGCATGAAAAAAAAAACAAGAATCCTTGGAGCCAATATGAAAGTTTCAATGCCTACAATTTTTCTTTTTTCTTTCTCGATTTTTCTTCCTTCTCCTCTTCACGTGATAGGAAAGCTTCAAAAGAGACCGCTTCATGAGCTGCAACAAGGGTTGCAACTTTTACCATAACATTTGCAATAGAAGCATCATATTTCAGTATTTTTGGATCAACCAACCTCATAATAGATCCAGATGCACCTGAAATATCTCCAGACTATTGACGTGGCAAACAACCATCAAAAACAAATTTTGAACCAGAACCAGAGACTCTAGAATTCTTCCTAGCCTATAGAAAAGGCATAGCACCACTGCTTGAATTGAAGTGAGATGCATTACCATCTTGACTAGGACTCACACCAGCACTTCCAATCCCATCACTCTCTTCTGACATACCTTTCAGTATCTTGTGTAGAATCCCTCCACGTAAAGTTCCAGGTTCAGATGCTACTCCCTGTTGAGGCCTCTGTGAACCCCTGGTATGATCCATCACAATTACAACAGTTGTTTCAGCACTCATCTACCTTTCTTATCACTATCCTTAACTTCTGTGGTACCTTGAGAAAGACCAGGAAAATCTTATCGGCATCTTTGTAGCTGCTCTAACAGCTGAAGCAGTAGCTTTGGATGTCATACCAAGAGGCTTTCCACTCCCATGATCATATCCATCCTTCTTAGAGCCACCAACTACTATTTTGAATTTTGTATTTTTTATCTAGATTTGGTGTCTTTTCAGCATGAATAGGGTTGATATCTTTTGAAGAATAACGATGTGCAGCATGTAATGACTCATCGCCTGTTGAATTATTCATTTTCTTAGGTTGGCTAGTTTTTCAATTTTCACTGGTTCGAACATCTGTTGGAGAAGTTTGGTTTGACCTCAAACCCTTTTCATGCAACTTACCCTATTGTATTGCCTCAAGGAATTTGAGATAGTATGGATCATACTGATTTGTAGGCAAAAGAAATGGGAACTGTCCCTTCACTCTATCTTGAGTAACATTAATACCTTTGAATTCCTTTCCAATCCTTGCAATAAATTCAACCATCTTTTCTACTATACACTTCAAAAATGATGGTGGCTCCCATATTGGTGAACTTTCTCTATGTGCTTGATTTCCTGAAGTTTTAACTGACTCTTTGTTATTCTCACCAATTCATGTGAAGGAGAAGCATGGCTTCCTAAACTATCACCTGAAGGATGTTTAGAACCCTCTAAAATAGATGGCTGGTCTATGATAGAAGTATCATGCTCGATAGCTACATCTGGTTTAGTATTACAAATATCATTTTGAAGGTACTTTCCTTTTGAAGATTTAGCTATCTCTAAAGCCATGCTACTATCTGCACTACAAGCAGTGTTATCAATAGAATAATCTTGGATGGAGGATGCCCCTTCTTTTGAATCTATAGAGACTTGATCTGTTCCTTCATCTTCATCATCTCCAGTACCATACACTGATCCAAGAAGGGAGAGGCCCTCTCCTTGAACAGTGCCCTTCTCGACATGTTTCTTATCAACTTTGTTATCAGGATCCAAAAGTTCAGGATGATCCACTAGGAACCTGAAGTATATATGAATATGGTGATCAAGCATTAGGAAACCAAAAATTGGATTACTTCCCTGCTTCACCCTTAGAATAATTTCTGACTTCCCTCCATGCTCACTGACAAATTTTGTAGTTCTAGCCATTCTGTGATGTGTCTTCTCCATAGGTGGTTGCACAATACTTAGTCATGACTCATCAGCAGGATTAAGGCCTTGAGCTTCCCATTGAAAATCATTTCTTGACTGAAAACATTACTCCTATAAAGATTCCAGATTCATCCTTCAAAACTATAATTCTAACCGAAGAATTCTTGCAGGTGCTTTTCTTTAATGTTATCTGACACTTATGAAATTTCCATAATTCTTTTTTTTTTTTTACTATGTATAAGCATACAATGAGAGGGAGCGAAATTCTAATAACAATGATATTTTGATTAAATAGGACAATTTCATATTTCCCTTCACTTCAATTTGGCAAAACACTGGGAAAGCATCATTTCTAGTGCCATTATTCACACCAAAACACTAATGGTTTCCTGCTGCAATATTTTCAACATTTGAACACACTGATGCCGTAATAGAAGCCTCTGAATTTGAAACTTTTCTTTTGTTCTAGTATCATGAATTTCATGGAAGAATGATTTTTAGGGTTTCAATAAGCATGGAGCCATCTCACCAAAAGCTTTTAAAAATATCCATGTCTTCCTCATAGCCATGCACTCTGCAAAGTGATTACTTGCAGAAAGAACCCTAATGAAAAGATCTATTAGACCCTCTGACAAAGGGGGAGCTTTCCATTTGTTTGACATGTCAATTATTTTTTATTTGAAAAGCTTGGAAGAAATGTAGGTAAGGATAACAGCAAAAATTGTATGAGAATCTACAAATCTTCAAGTAATTCCTCTCTAGAACCATGAGACCAGCAGTTGTAAATCAACCTTTCACCAGCAATATCCCTGTCAACTATGTATAGTGCCCTCTGCACAAGATATCTCTTTTAATGAAAGAAAAAATTTCTCACCATATATTGAGATGAGGATTAGCAACATAACAATAGACCTCAAATGTTATGTTCTCTTCTTCTCTATCACAATCCAGCCACAAGACCATCCACTGACATATCCTAGCTTCCTATGGATCATTCAATACCTGAACTATTGCACGGGAGGCCTTTGAGTCAACCATTCGTTCTGTCATATCTTTTGATCTGGGAGTTGCTTTTGTGAGTGTGATATACAGTTGGAAAGTTATTTCAGAGTTCCTCTTGATCAACATGCTTATGACATGTTTTGCACTGAAGATCATGTGCAAAACATATAACCTAACCAAACCTAGTAAGAGGCTCATTTTGATCACTATAGTAAGGCCAAAGGACTAACTCTAATAGTGGCGCCATCAGGGATGGTAGTTCCTTGGAGGTGCCAAGAACCTCAAATCTCTGGGAAGATGTAGATTAGTGCCTTATCCATTGGACAATACGGTCAAATAGTTGCAAACTCAGAACATCTCTTACCAATCCAAAAAAACCATATACATACTGCAACCTGTACATTTGGAAACTAAAACAAATGCCAAAAATTGAAAAGCTTCTTTTAGTAGCTTATTTATTTACAAACCTATTCTACTTTGCAACAAAATCGATAGATCAAGTGATGTTGTAATGCCAGATCAACTAATCAAGTAATTGTGACAAGGATGCTGCTTGGAAGTGCTTCAACCAGGACAGAACTGGAAAGGCTGATAGCCATACAAGCACATAATGGGTTTGGTTGTGTAATAGGAAATCTGATCTATCATTCAAAATGATTTCTTTTTTCCATATATGCAACAATAGGATCGAAGAAACTAGACTTTGTTTTCTACCCCAACTCCTCAATACATGCTTCTAGTTGCAAATTATCAATGAAAATATCCACGGGAAGCCTTACCTTCTCTTCCTTCTGCTGAAAAAGGTCCCCAAATAATGGGACTCGATAGTCCAAATCCTGGGACTGTATTTGGGTCTCCAATTCAGTTAGATCTCCTTCAATTTTGATCGTAAAATCTTGCAAAAAATTGAGCTTAACTTCATGGCTACATTGACAAGACTTCAAATAAGAAGAAAGAGATGAAGCAAAGTTCTCATCTATCTCATCATCTGTGCACATATCTTCCCATTCTCTAAAGCCTTGAATAGAGGCCGCCTATATTTCAAATTATTCATCTTTCTCCATCCATGTTTCAAGAAAGATATGCCAAAAATTTGCAAAAGACTTAATAGATCTGATAGGAAAAAATTTGATCCATTGTCTACATTTCGCTTGAAACGAATCATAGAACAATCTGATAAAAACATCCTCTTTTTTTACTCTAAGAGATTCTATAAATGTTTTGAAATTTGCTACATGTTTGAGAGTCAAAGTCAGGTTTTCCCCATTGAATATAGGGCCATTACTCAAAATATATGCATCCTTCAGTAATTGATTAGGAAAACCAAGAAGATTAGAAGAATCAATACATGAATACCTTGAACAAATAGAAACAACATCTAAGTCCTGCATTTAGCCAGTGGAGCCACCATCAATACTTTGAAACTTGGAATCTCGAATAGTGGAGTCGTCAGGTAGATGATTTCAGCCTCCATATGTGTCTGACTGTTGTCCACCATCAGCAATCAGATTTGAAACTTGAATGATATTTCCCGGAGAAGATCTGTCACCTCGTCCCTGACAACGACACCAATAAGTTATCACTCAAAAAGAATCTTAAGGTTGAGAAGAGGTCGTTCCAAGGTAACCACATGCCAAGCTTTCGATTTGGCATCTAGCCCTACCTAACCAAAGAGGGCTCGCTCTTTGCCACCAAAATGTGGCTACAATGAGTGAATCTTAGGCTAGTTATGGAGTTCGGGGATTTGTTTGAAAGGCTTTGGGTCGAAACAACAAGAGAAAGGATGATTGGGCTATGGAGTCAATGTCATTTTCTGCCGACAAACTTGGGGCAAATTAAGTGCCATGTTTAGGCAGATAGAATATTGCAAATGCGAGAACAATAGGGGAGAAAGCCCACGTCCACGTAGGCATCAAATTAGGGATGGATCTCCAGTAGCAGCATTAGATGAAAGAGAAACACGAGGTTGCTCAACAGAGCATCTTGAAAATGATGAATTCTGCAAAGGAAACCATTACATCTAACAACAAAATCATCATGAAAGGAGCATCATAGGGGATGGATTCCTAATACATCTCTTAGATAATGCTATAACAAGGTAGAGAAAACAAAATATGTAAGTGAATTACAGTAAAAACATACTGAACAGTAAACACCGTGATGGATCCTGGGTCCAAAGGGCAAAAACTGCTTTAATAAAATGATATTTAGAAAAAATTTACACAGTGACAAGTAACCTCTCTGCTGCCAAAATCAATCCTCTATATTTTAAAAATAATCCTATATATATTAAATTGCAAATCTATTTTTTTTCCTCAACATAGGAAATAAAATTTTAAAAATAAAATCCTATCATAAAACTCTATTATAAACTAATTTGCAACTAAAATCCAAAACTATCTCAAGAACCACGAGAAATAGTTTTTGAAAACCCAAATTATGTGAAGGTTTTCCAAGTGGATTAATATTAGTATATCTGCTCCTTCAAGTGTGGAACTATATTCCAAAAAATCTTCCTTTTGACTATCACCTTGCACCTACCTGCACGAATTTTGGAGTTGTTTGATCGATCTATTGTTCTTGTCCCGCCTTGGATGTTCTCTGGCTGTATTTTTTAATGCTCTTACATTTATTTTCTTGCCTTCAAGTGTTATATTGTTTCAATGATGAATATAGGTGTTCCGCTCTCATAATAATATTTTCTCGAATTCCTTAACATCGACCTATTTCAAATGCAAGACTTTCTCGACAAGCCCCATCTATCAATTTCCATGTTGGTTTTGTCTGCCCATTAATTTTTTCAGTTCCCATTGCTTTACATAAAATATCTCTTGCATTCAGTGACACATCTAAGAGGCCATGCAAATAAGTAGATATGATTCCTACACAACCAATGGCATCAAGTTCCTCTATCATGCTTGCAACAATGCATGTTCCCTTTCGTATTTCTATTCCTCGACAGATTTCATCTATCAATACAAGGCTTCTATTTGTAGCTTCACAAAGTATTGATCGCATTAAATACATTTCCATCTAGAACGAGATTTTTCCATCGGCTGGGCTGTCATATCAACCCATATGAAACAGGATGGAATCAAAGGTCGGGATAGTAGCAATTTCTACAAGAAGCGTCAATCCACGAATGCCAAGCAATGTTGTTGAACAAATGGATCTAAGTAAACTGGACTTTCAACCACCATTTGGACCAGTAAGAAGAAACAGTGACTACATCTGAATCGTATTCTGAATTTTTTTTTATAAACTCAACAAACATTCCAGCGCAGTTCAACAAACCTTGTTTAATAATCATTGATAAAACAACTAGTTTGTTGTCGATTTGTTGAAGGTGTCATCACTGGAAATTTGGAACATTTAACAGTTGTACTTTGCAACCATTTTTCCTTCCAGATAACCTATAACATCTTCCAGATTGATGTTTGCCATATTCATATCCACCACCAGTGATTAGCTCACTACTAGTTGCATTAAAGACCTTTTGCTCAGTTCCGGGCACCTTTAGAACATTATTTTATAGAATGTCCCTATGCACAACGCCAAAGGGATACGTGTAGTGCCATACTCTAGAAGTGCAGCGCCACAGCCAGGAGTGCAGCGCTACACTTAAAATTGGTTTGATTTAAATTTTTGACTTGTGTGTGTTTGTGGATGCAGGGGCACTGAGATGGGCCTTCGGATCTCATCGTAAGCATGACAAAACAAGCAAGAAACCTTGGAACCAATACACAAGTTTCAATTCCTACAATTTTTCTTCTTTCTTTCTCAATTTCTCTACCTTTTCCTCTTCACGTGACATGCAAGCTTCAGAAGAGTCTGCTTCATGAGCTGCAACAAGGGCTGCACCTTTTACCATAACCTTTGCAACAGAAGCATCATCTTTTGGTGTTTTTGGATCGACCAACCTCATAATAGATCCAGATGCACCTGAAATGTCTCTAGACTGCTGACATGGCAAACAACCATAAAGAACAAATTTTGAACCAGAACCAGAGACTCCAAAATTCTTCCCAGCCTATAGAAAAGGCATACCACCGCTACTTGAATTGAAGTGAGATGCATTACCATCTCGACTAGGATTACGCCAGCACTTCCAATCCCATCACTCTCTTCTGACATACCTTTCAGTATCTTGTGTAGAATCCCTCCACGTAAAGTTCTAAGTTCAGATGCTGCTCCCTGTTGAGGCCTCCATGAACCCCTAGTAGCAGCCATCACAATTGCAGCAGTTGCATCAACACTCATCCACCTTTCTTATCACTATCCTTAACTTCTACGGTACCTTGAGAAAGACCACAAAAATATTTTCAGCATATTTGTAGCTGCTCTAATAGCCGAAGCAGCAGCTTCAGAAGTCATACCAAGAGGCTTTCCACTCCCATGATCGTATCCATCCTTCTTAGAGCCACCAAGTACTATTTTGAATTTTGTTTTTTTATCTAGATCTGGTGTCCTTTTAGCATGAATAGGGTTGATATCTTCTAAAGAAGAACCATGTATAACATGTAATGACTCATCACCCGTTGAATTATTCATTTTCTTAGGTTGGCTAGTTTTTCGATTTTCACTAGGTCGAACAATTGTTGGAGAAGTTTGGTTTGACCCCAAACCCTTGTCATGCAACTTACCCTGTTGTGTTGTCTCAAGCACTTTGAGATAGTATGGATGATACTGATTTGTAGGCAAAAGAAATGGTAATTGTCCCTTCGCTCTATCTTGATTAACAATAATACCTTCGAATTCCTTTCCATTCCTTGCAATAAATTCAACCATCTTTTCTACTACACACTTCAAAAATGATGGTGGCACCAATATTAGTGAACTTTCTTTATGAGCTTCATTTCCTGAAGTTTGAACTGACTCTCTATTATTTCTCACCAATTCATGTGAAGGTGAAGCATGACTTCCTAAACTGTCACCAGAAGTATGTCTAGAACCCTATAAAATAGATGGTTGGTCTATGATAGAAGTATCATGCTGAAGAGACACATCTGGTTTAGTGCTACAAATATCATTTTGAAGGTCCTTTCCTTTTGAAGATTCAGCTATCTCTAAAGCCATGTTGCTGTCTACACTACAAGAAGTGTTATCAATAGAACAATCTTGGATGGAGGATGCCCCTTCTTTTCAATCTACAAATACTTGAGCCATTCCTTCATCTTCATCATCTCCAGTACTATACACTTATCCAAGAAGGGAGAGGCCCTCTCCTTGAATAGTGCCCTTCTCAACATTGTTATCAGGATCCAAAAGTTCAGGATGATCCACCAGGAACCTGAAGTATATATGAAGATGGTGATCAGGCATTAGGAACCCAAAAATTGGATTACTCTGTTGCTTCACCCTGAGAACAATTTCTGATTACCCTCCATGCTCACTGACAAACTTTGCAATTCTAACCATTATGTGATGTGTCTTCTCCGTAGGTGGCTACACAATACTTAGTCATGATTCATCAGCAGGCTTAAGGCCTTGAGCTTCTCATTGAATATCATTTCTTGACCGAAAACATTACTGCTATAAAGATTCCAAATTGATCCTTCAAAACTATTATTCTGACTGAAGAATTCGTGTAGGTGCTTTTCTTCAATGTTCTCTGACACTTATGAAATTTCCATACTTATTTGTTTTTTTTACTATGTACAAGGGTGCAATGAGCTGGAGCGAAATTCTAATAACAATGATATTTAGATTAAATAGGACCATTTCATATTCCCCTTAACTTCAATTTGGCCAGATGTTGGGAAAGCATCAATTCTAGTGCCATCATTCGGACAAAAACACTAATGGTTGCCTGCTGCAATATTTTCAGCATCTGAACATACTGATGCCGTAATATAAGCCTTTGAATTTGCGACTTTTATTTTGTTCTAGTGTCATGAATTTCATGGAAGAATAATTTTTAGGGTTTCAATAAGCACAAAGCCATCTCGGCAAAAGCTTTTAAAAATATCCATGTCTTCCTCATAGCCATGTGCTCTGCAAAGTTATTACTTGTAGAAAGAACCCTAATGAAAAGATCTATCAAACCCTCTGGCAAAGGGGGAGCTTTCCATTTTTTTGACATGTCAAGTATTTTTGAGTTGAAAAGCTTGGAAGAAATGTAGGTAGGGATAACAACAAACACTGAATGAACATCTATAAATCTTCAAGTAATTCCTCTCTAGAACCATGAGACTAGCAACTATAAATCAACCTTTCACCAGTAATATCCCTATCAACAATGTACAGTGCCCTCTGCACAGGATATCTCTTTCAATCAAAGCATAACAAGCTCAACATATGTTAAGATGAGGATTAGAAACACGACAATAGAACTGAAATGCTATTTTCTCTCCTTCTCTATCACAATCCAGCCACAAGACTAACCACTGACATCTCCTAGCTTCCTCTGGATCATTCAATAACTGAACTACTACACAAGAGACCTTTGAGTCAACTATTCATTCAGTCATATCTTTTGATTTGGGAGCCGGTTTTGGGAGTGTGATATACTGCTAGACAAATTTTTTCAAGCTGTTCCTGATAAACATGCTTATGACATGTTTTGCACTAAAGATCATGTGAAAAACATCTAACCAAACCAAACCTAGTAAGAGGCCCATTTTGATCACTGTAGGAACGCCAAAGGACTCACTCTAACAAGTCCCCATCAAGGATGAGAAAGTAAAGGTTCCCATTAAATTTAAATGGAGGTGCCTTATGGCTGAGTAAACAAGTCCAATTTAATAAGATGGGGAAGTGATCAGAGATTTTGATTGGAAGGATTCATGAGTACAGATACTTCAGGATATTTTCTAAAGGAGCTTATATATACAAATGATAAAGGCATTTGGCCATGCCTTTCTCATCCTGCCTTCCATTCCACCAAATCAATACCAAAGGGTCATTCATGATGTCTCGTAGGGTCTTCTGCATGAAGAGATATTTAAAGTAGCCTCCTAAAGGTTCCAGACAACAGAGTGGAACCCATGTATCTATATAATAAATTGTGAAGTTTAGGTCCCCATCAACGATGAGAAAGTCAAGTTCCAAAATTCCATTATTATCAACACCGTTCTAGAAGACCTTTCTATTTATATATGCAGCATAAACATTAAAAATTCACATCCAATTCTTAGTGCCTCTTCAACCACCAGAGATAATAATGCCCATCATAGTGATGTATGCTTTGAAGTGGTATACCTCAAGGTTCACTTAACATCGAATCCCACAGAGAGGCCTTTGGCGCTAATGGCCAATACAATCCATTTTGGAAAGATCTGTAGCAAGTGTCCCCAAGCCTTAACCCTACTTGTCATTGTTTCCTATAATAGAACTATCCCATAATTGTAGATTTCAATTATGCTTTTCAAGAATTTTTTTGTAGGTTGATCCTAGGCCTCAACATTTAATGACAAGATTCAAATTATAGGAGATCAAATTCAAGTGGCTATTCTCTAAGGACCTGAGTTTGTGGGAAATTTACATCATGGTGACCCACCCTAAATAAAACAATTTTAGCTTGGGAAGGTGGAATATCTTTGGAATCATGGAAATGATCCATCAAGTTTGATGGGAGCACGGTATAGTTTGAAAAAGTTTTACGTTTAATCCCTTTCTATTTTTTGTTGGTTACATTCTTGTGCAAGGCCGGCAAGGGGATATTCTCATGTTCATCAAGGAAATATTTTTTTATAGTCAGGGGTTCCATGGTATTTTGTGAATCCCTGGCCAAGGTCTCCAGCTCCAAATCTTCTGAAAAACGTGAGGAAGTCCTATTAGATTGGGCCCCAAATTTAATTGGGGAGCCACCAGGTACCTATCCATTTTTTCATCTATACGCTATTGTATTGTTGAAATCGTAATTTCAACGCAGAGGCCAGAAACCGTCGGGCAAACCCGCCGGAGAGTTCTCGGGCTAGTTTCCGGCGAAGGGAATCTCCGTACTCTTCAACCCGAGAAAATTTGGAGCCGCCACGTGTTTCTGACCTGACGTAACGCAACGTCACGTTCTCGGGAGGTAAACTTCAGCAATTGTATGGTTTCCGATATTCATTACCGCCGTCCGATTTGCTTCTTCATCCTCCACCGTTGATCTCTGAAGCTGCATACGGCCTGCGGCAAATCAATGGTTTGCGTGGCGTGTGAGGATTCCCGTTGACCGCCGTAGAAGAGAATTAATGAAACTGGTGGTTGTTCGTATTATTTTGGTGGAGGCTCTTTAATAAGGTAATGGGCATACGTAGAATTTGGTGAAGGCCCTTTTAATATGGGCATGGGGCACGTTTTAATTTTTATATGTATGTTTTTTATATATGCTATGTAAGCCAGTGTGTGGTAATGCGTTTTTTTTTTAATGGTGTATTATGGTTGTGGGAGCGTATAGTGATGTGCGCGTTTATGGTGATGAGTAATGTGCCTGCGCACAACTCTTTTATGTAATGGTATTATGTGGTGGCTACGCACAGTGTGTGTGATTTTTGTAAATGCACAGCAGTGCATAAAAACCAGTTGCCAGTTGCTCATTGTAATAAAGAGGGTGTAGTGTGAAAGAAGAAAATGCACAGTAGTGCATGAAGAAAAGAAACGAAGTGGAGCGCATGTGTTTTGAGTAAGTTTTTTTTTGGATTGGATTTGCATTGAAATGCAAATGAAAAGAGTGCTCAGGTATTTTTTGAGATTGTGAATGTAATGTAAAGATTACTGTATGTGTAAAATATTTTTACAGCAGTATGTGTAAAAATAGTTTTACACCAGCAAATGTAAAAATGGGTTTTACAGCAGTAAACCCAACACAGTAATTTCTCAGGTGAAAACAGAGTTTTGATGGGTGAAAGTATTTTTTGTAAATCCCTCTGAGTGAAAGAGGATGAAGTTTGTATCAGGCGTTATATTTTAATTAATAGAAATGCTTTTATGGTGTGTAATACTCTGTTCAGTCAATTTTTATTAAAAGCTTCCCTGTGCAAAAGGGTCCTGGAAGAAATGAAACAGAGCATTGGCTCTGTGGCGTTAATGGTTTTGGTTTTTGGTATTTTCCCACTGAAAAATACCCAATAGTGGTATCAGAGCTAGTCCAGGCTCTTTGAAGACTCAAAGAAGCTGAAGGAATGAGTTGTTGCAGCTGTAAAGTTTCTCCAGCAGTGTGAAGCCACAGCCAAAAGGGTTAAGGTATTTCTCCAGCAGTGTGAAGTTTCAGCCAAAGGGATTCAGGTATTTCTCAAGTTTCTGAGTTATTATTAAAGACAGCCAGTTGTTTTAAAAAAAAACACAGTCAAGTATTTGAAGCCTAGATAAGAATGGCAAGGTCAAAGAAGAAAGCATCCAAGCCTGCTAAAAATGTGTTTCCCTCCTCTACTAAACTAGAAGGCAATCTGTTTGAAAGCATTGTATTTGAGGTTCCAAGGTTTGATGGAAACTTTGATGTATGGGAAATAATGATGAGGGCTTTCCTAATGTCTGAGGGGATTGAAGTCTGGGAGTCAGTGATTAATGACAGCAAGATGGATGAAGAATCCATGGAGTATGATGCACAAGCAGTAAAACTAATCTTGGATGGACTCCCTGATTCTGTGAAGAGGAATCTAGGAAAATATACATCAGCAAAGGATATTTGGGACAGACTGCATGACCTTCATGCAAAGGGAGCACTGACCATGACAATGAGTCAAGAAGAACCCATCATAGAAGCTGAGAATGAAAAGCTTGACCTCATCAAGCTTCAAGTAAAGGAAAGGGATGAAGAGCTAGCCAAGCTTAAGAAGGAGCTTGACCAATGCAAGAAGAAACATCATGAAGAAGTCATATCCATGACAAATCAGCTGAACAAAACAAAGAAGCAGGAAGATGCCTTGACAAGTCAACTTGAACAAAGGCACATGAGAATGAATAAGCTTGTGGAAGAGATTGGACAGTACAAGGTAGAGGTCTCCTCCCTTAAGTCCGAACTACAAGAAGCCAAGAAGCAGGCACAAGGAGCTGAAAAGAAAATGAAGAGCAGTCAAGCAAAAGATGAAGAAATTTCCAAAATGAAGACAGATATTATCTCCTTCAAAATAGTAGCAGCTGAAGCTACTCGTAGCAAGGAAGAAACTGAGGGACAACTAGCAAAGAAAAATAATGAATGTGAAAAGTTAGAAGAAGAGATTGTCCTCCTCAGGAAGAAGGTTGAAGGGCTGAACAAAATAATGAAGAGCTCTCAAGCTCTGGATGACATGCTCAGCTATCATAGATCTCCATTTGATAAATCAGGACTTGGGTATGTAGCTGAACCCTCAAATAAGGATGAGCATGATTTAAGCAAAGGAGATGTGAAGAAGCCAGAAAGAGATGGTGATGCTCCTAGTTCCAGCAAAGGAAAGGAGAAAAATGAAGGCAGCAATAGTAGAAAATCAGCTCCAAGAAGAAATGTAGCTGATGGCAAAAAGGCAAGAGGCAATGATGATCTTCAAAGGATCTCAAGGCAGCAAGGCTTCAGAAGTACATCAAGAAAACCTCCATTTCCCAGGTACCAAAGTTCATTTTATGGTTATTGTTATGCTTGCTCAAACTTTGGTCATATGGCAAAAGACTATAGAGCATTTCATAAAGATAAATGTTGTGGTCTCCGAAAATCTCCAAGAAACAATTTTAGAAGAAATCATGAATTCTTATTCATGAATAATGTTGAATGCTTCAAGTGTCATAACATTGGGCATATGGCACGAGACTGTAACTTGACATGGGCTCTTACACAAGCTAGACCCATGCAAAAGAAGAAAGTTACACAAGTATGGAGAAGAAAAGAAATACAGTGTGAAAGCCCCTTAAGCAACGCAGCTGATCTAAATTTATTTTGAGAAGAGTCAGCCAAAAGAAGACAAGCATACATTAAAGGGGAGCTTGTAATTTTTTTGTTGTTGTTTGCTGAACTGTATTAACAGTCAGTTGTTGATGGAGGATGTATTGCAGCACAGCAGTTGCAAATGAAATTTTTGTTAATCCCTCTAAAAGGTAATATGCAGTAGTGATGAAATCAGCAATGTTTTTGCTTTGTTTTTATGCAATATACACAGAAATGCATAAAAAAAAGAAAAGATGGCAGCGCTCAAATGTAAAGTGCAGCAGCGCAATAAGAAAAGCATGCAAAGCATGGAGACCCTCACAGCAGTGGGAAGATAGAGCATAAGACAGCAATTTGAAAAAAAATTTGAGCACATGGATTAGAATGAACAGCAGTTTAATTTTTTTATGCAATGCAGCATGCAAAGAAGTGCATAAAGAAAAACAAGGACAACAGATTTTTAATGCACACTAGATGTATTAGAATGTGTGTGGCAGCAGAAAGCCAAAGGAATTACACAGTAGTGCATTGTGTAAAAAAAATGAAGACTAAGATTGTGTGAAGCAAGGGTGCATAAGAAAAGGCAGCAGCCTGTGTTTTTTTTTTGTGGAGAATGAAGTGCCAAGAGTATGGGCACAGCAGTATGATGAAACAAAAGGCAGCGACAGTGCAAATTGCAGCAGCAACACAACAGAAAGTGTATGGACAGCAGCAGCTTGAAGAAAAGTTTTTCCCATCGTGAAGAAGGAGAAGCACACAGCAATGCAAATGTGAAAAATGCAGCAACAAGAAGTTTTGAACAGCAGCACATGCAAAAGAAATTTTCCTTACAGCAGTAAAGGTAAATGTAATGAATTTGTTGTTCATTGAGTTGAAATGCAATATATGCAACAGCAGTGAATGTTTACACACAGCAGTGTAAATTTGTAAATTGGGACAGTGTAATTGTTCCAGAAAAGACAGAGTATTTTGTCTTTGAAAAGTGCACAAGCAGGGCAAGTGTAGACACAGCAGTGTGGGGTAGACACAGCAAAGAAGATGGCACAACAGTGCAGCAGAGAATATGCATCAGCATAAGAGAACATTGTAATGAGTTTGCACACACAGCAGTGCAACGATTGTTTGTTTTGGAACTGCATGTAAAGCAGTGTCTGTTTGTAATCCCTCTGTTAATGAGGAAGGTGCTTTTCAGCACAGTCATTTGGTGAAACCCTCTATTAAAGAGGAAGGTGCTTTTCATCACAGTGTCGTGGTGAATCCCTCTATTAAGAGGATGATGCTTTTCAGCATAGTCACAGGTGAATCCCTCTGTCAAGAGGAAGGTGCTCTTCAGCACATTGTTATGGTGAATCCCTCTGTCATGAGGAAGGTGCTCTTAAGCACAGTTTCAGGTTAATCCCTCTATTAAGAGGAAGACAACTTTGTTGTTTGTGGAACTGCGTCAGAAGCAGTTGGTGAACCCCTCTATGTGAGGAAGATATTTTTGTAACAGCAGTTAGTGAATCCCTCTATGTGAGGAAGTGTTTGGGTAAAATTGAATGCCCAGCTGTTGAAATTAAAGGGGAGTGTTGAAATCGTAATTTCAACGCAGAGGCCAGAAACCGTCGGGCAAACCCGCCGGAGAGTTCTCGGGCCAGTTTCCGGCGAAGGGAATCTCCGTACTCTTCAACCCGAGAAAATTTGGAGCCGCCACGTGTTTCTGACCTGACGTAACGCAACGTCACGTTCTCGGGAGGTAAACTTCAGCAATTGTATGGTTTCCGATATTCATTACCGCCGTCCGATTTGCTTCTTCATCCTCCACCGTTGATCTCTGAAGCTGCATACGGCCTGCGGCAAATCAATGGTTTGCGTGGCGTGTGAGGATTCCCGTTGACCGCCGTAGAAGAGAATTAATGAAACTGGTGGTTGTTCGTATTATTTTGGTGGAGGCTCTTTAATAAGGTAATGGGCATACGTAGAATTTGGTGAAGGCCCTTTTAATATGGGCATGGGGCACGTTTTAATTTTTTTATATATGTTTTTTATATATGCTATGTAAGCGAGTGTGTGGTAAGGAGTTTTTTTTATGGTGTATTGTGGCTGTGGGAGCGTATAGTGATGTGCGCGTTTATGGTGATGAGTAATGTGCCTGCGCACAACTCTTTTATGTAATGGTGTTATGTGGTGGCTACGCACAGTGTGTGCGATTTTTGTAAATGCACAGCAGTGCATAAAAACCAGTTGCCAGTTGCTCATTGTAATAAAGAGGGTGTAGTGTGAAAGAAGAAAATGCACAGTAGTGCATGAAGAAAAGAAACGAAGTGGAGCGCATGTGTTTTGAGTAAGTTTTTTTTTAGGTTGGATTTGCATTGAAATGCAAATGAAAAGAGCGCTCAGGTATTTTTTGAGATTGTGAATGTAATGTAAAGATTACTGTATGTGTAAAATATTTTTACAGCAGTATGTGTAAAAATAGTTTTACACCAGCAAATGTAAAAATGGGTTTTACTGCAGTAAACCCAACACAGTAATTTCTCAGGTGAAAACAGAGTTTTGATGGGTGAGTATTTTTTGTAAATCCCTCTGAGTGAAAGAGGATGAAGTTTGTATCAGGCGTTATATTTTAATTAATAGAAATGCTTTTATGGTGTGTAATACTCTGTTCAGTCAATTTTTATTAAAAGCTTCCCTGTGCAAAAGGGTCCTGGAAGAAATGAAACAGAGCATTGGCTCTGTGGCGTTAATGGTTTTGGTTTTTGGTATTTTCCCACTGAAAAATACCCAATATGTATCACCCGAATATCTATCGACCAATAAGGGCTTGGGATTTTAATTTAATGCATTCATCAGTGTCCATTGGCCTGAAGAACTAAACTTTGTGAGAAAATCATAGCTTTGATGACCTTCGGTTTGTGTTCCAGAAAAACAGGCTTCTTAGTCATCCTTCGACATTCCACGACCCAAACCTATGTGAGAGATCATGTGTATTTTTCTTTTGCCTGGACTATAATGTCTATCAATGATGTAGCATTTATACATGAAGGAGTATTTAAAATGTCTTCCATTTTGCCAGCCAATCAAAAAAATAGTCAAAGAGCTAGCTAGACCAAAAAGAGGAGCGTTCACGAGGGTCGAGCTTATCTTGATTGCAGGTTTCTAAAGCTCCTTGATGTGGCCAGTGGGATCCTTATGCTTCTGTTTCCGGTTCCCGTCGACATCCGGACTCGCTATTAAAGTCGAAAAAGCCTGAGGAATACCATCACTGAGATGTCTTTTCACTGTACTTACATGGTTTAATGTATGGGATCAGATTGATGATTTTTTTTTCTCCCACCAATTACACCTTACAGCTCATCCTAATGGATATATGGATGCGAAATGACATAATTAATCTTGATGGATGCCATATGTACGCATGCCCATTGCCCAATTTTAATTATAATTTTGAATTTTCCCGCTTGCTAGGTGTGTGATTTCTGGTTGGACTTCGAAAGAGAGATGCCACGAAGGCACTGTGGTAGAAAAAGTCATTGCTCCCATTCTCATTCCCAAATAGAAAGGGTACTAGATATAACAGAATGAACTCCTTATGGCTTCAGACCCAGTTAGAAATTTTTTCAATTTTTTTAGTGGAGGAGAGTGCAAGTTCCTTTCCAATTTTTTTAGTGGATGACGGCGTGGGTGGAATTATCATGGATCATGTGACTGTGAAGAGTAGCTATTGGAATCCTCCAAAAATCAGTGGTGGAAATGGTGCAACATTTCATCGGTGAAGAAAATGCATTAGGCGGAAATCTAATTACTAGAGGACTTGAAATGAAGTGTTCGAAGTATGATAATGGCGGAATGGATTAATAAGGATCACCAATTACCAGGTTTTGCCCGAGACCACTCTGCTTCTGCTTCTGCTTTCACCTTCGCTAATTACCTGGTTTTGGTTGAGACCACTCTACCTTATTTTTTTTATTTTTATAGGGGAGTGTGATATATTCAGACATGAGGCAAAGACATGCTACAAAATTCTTGCCAAATAATGTAAAGTAGTGAGGTGTCTTGGAATATTTTCACACATTGCCCACTCTATCTATGTCAATAATTGACTAAACTCTATGGGATTATTGGTTTACATTTGAAATTAATTTATGTTTATTTTTTATTTGAAAGAGTTTGGCGCCCGCCTGGATAATCTATAAATATTAGAGTTTTGTCCAATCTGTTAAGGTCAACAGATAGATTGTATACGATTTTTAATTGATTTAGTTTGACATAGTTTCTCATTGGAACAAAAAAAAATAGGATGCAATTTGATGTTAGAGATTTTGAACAAAAAAATTTAATATTGACATTTTTATTCGCTTTAAATCAAATTAGATAAAAATGTTATCTAATTTGCGATTATAATTCTTGTGTAGAATGATAATTTTTTATTGAATCATTGACATCTTTTAGTACAACGTTTAGTGAAGTGATATTGATTTATATCTTTGAGTTACAATTTTTAATGAAGTGATATTGATTTATTTTATTGAAATCACATTTCACATTGTATGTACAATGTAGTTATTATACCTGCCGCTAGCATGATATAATGTATTCTGTTTTTTTATTGGCTTGTTATTAGTTTTTCTTTGCCAAAAAAAATTAAAATCTATCCAAAGTTTAACCTTCTGATATTTAATTTATTATTTTTAAATAAAATTTATTTCTATTTATCTCAAATATGATTGGTTGAAATGTCTCCCCTCTTATTGTGTAATGATGGAAAAAATTGACTTTTTTGTACTCTATTATTAATTACTATGTACTATATTACTAATTACTGTGTACAATAAATATAAATAACTTGCAAAATAACATTATATATTAATTACTATGTACCATAAACACAAATGGTTTGTAATTAAATTTAAAAATTCTATTTTTCATTGGTGTACAGTATTGAATAGACAATTTTTATGGGTTTTATTTTTTAATTTACAAAAAATCATTTAAAAAATATAAATTTGAAATATGTAAAAATAACATGTGTACAATTTGTACAACTCTCACTATATCAATCTATACTCTAATGGCATGACATGTGTATTATAATGTGAGCATTATATAAAATATTTACCATCATTCAATATTAAATAAATAATTATTAACTTGTTATTATTCTCTTCAATACCACACACACACACACATAACCTTTATCAACAAAGAAATGTTTAATTATTTAAAAAATATTCATATAACTCATTTTACAATTTTATTATTGTTTGGAGTACATACAACACATCATGACATTAAAATATTTTATTAAACTAACCAAGCTATGTGGCCTTGTTTTCACTCACTTTAATGGAATTAGATTTCACAATACAATATATAATATAATATAAATTTTGATATTATGAAATGAGAAGTTTTTAATATACTATATTTAATATATTGTAAACTTTAGTGTCATGGAATGAGTTAAGTTGTAATATATTATTATTTAGTTTCACTAATAAAATATTTGTTATAATTTGTTATTTTTTAAATACTAAGAAATAAAATTAATTATGTAAATTTTAACTTTGGAAGTTGTTATCCTTGGGTCAAATAGGTATAAAAATATGGTGGGATATGAAGGAGACCATTGTATAAGATTTTGTAACCATTTGAAAATCCATCTCTACTAACTTCAAAAGTACACCAACAATTCTATAACCAATGTATATGGTCCCACCATCCAAGAAGAAAAAATGGCCTTTCTCAAAAATATCAAAAACGTGTAATCATAGTTGGAAGCATAAATTTGGTTAATAGTAGGTAATTTAATTTTAATAAAACCATTATACGGAAAAGAAATGAGGATTACGTAGATTGGATGAAGAATCACAACATTTCAAAGAATTAATTGAAGAGCTAAAACTTGTAAATATAAAAACACCAAATGGAAACTATGCTTGGAATAGATAGATGTTAATTGAACTATTCAATGGATGCAACTGGAGCACGTGGAAGACATGATGGAGGGTGATAGAGAAGTTGTTGGTACAGTGCTTACACGTGGGGCTAGGGTAGTTAGTGGTGAAGAAAGTGTAACTAGGTTTGGTCTTCATAAATGTAATATTGATCTCTGCACTTGTAAAGAAAAAGAAATATTATTTTTGTTATTTATAACACTGAGTTTCTTACTCATTGATTAGGTCAAGCACATATTTAAGGGCTTCTTGGAAGTCAAAGAGTCAATGTATTTATTAAAGACCCTTATGGGCTTGTTACACTATGTAATAATATGTATTAGATTCGTAAGAAGACCTCCAAGCAAAGTCATAAACCTCCTCGAAGTTTTGGCACCATCAAAAGAAGCAATATGAATTATATAGAGAAAGTTGGCTTCAAGTCGGCCTAAAAGAAGGAGACAAACTCCTATATAAGGAGCCATTCGACCTCCTCAAAGTATTATCAAATCATCTTTGAAATCATTGAGAAAGAGAACGAATAAAGGGTACAAAGAATTCAAGTAAAAATGTCTCCAACTGCAGAGAAGAAGGAAGGAATTAAAGAGAGATTTTCAGAACTAATCTAGGGCTAATTGTAGTCGCAAATGCGAGAGAAAGAAGGCTATTATGTTTTCATATCAAGCTCTCTTATTGCATATATAAAGGATAAGTGTTTGGGATAGAAAAGTGTGCCTATAAGACCTCTCATTCAAGCGAGAAAGAAGGCTACACAAGTGAAGGAAGAAGAAGGAATCTAACATAGTTTTTGTGAAGGTATCCCCTCAAATTCGCAAAGAATTAGGGTTGTATTACTGCTGCCCTAAGTCTGAGATCTTCATGAAGAAAAGAAGGCCCAATTGGGAGGTGACAAGTTCATCTTCTTAAGTTAGAAAGACTCCATCTCAAGTGAAGGAACAAAAGGGACAAGGATCACTCTATGGTATACCATCTAGGGTTTCTATAGTTGTCAGAAGAAGAAGAACAAAATGCTAGAAGGAGGAAGAGGGAGGACGAAGTGTTGCAAGGGGAAGTGATCGTGAAAGGGCTTGACTTGTGCTTGGAGGATCTTCTTGTCAAGGATCTAGGGTTTGGAATGATAAATATAAGCTTTAATAAGAGAAATTTACGAAACGGTTTTCCTTTCTAAGAGAGAGAGGTTTTTCCCTTGTAGAGAGCCAGCACCTTATGCTCTTGTTTCTTGTGTTTTAGTAGAAGCTTGATAAAGTAAACACGCACACTAATAATAAGAAGAAGAATATCAAGCTAACAAAGATAAATTGGAAAAGTGCTTCACAAATTGTTATCAAGTCTAAAATAATCCTACCATACATAACTCCCCTTTATTCTTCAACAGTCAAGACTTGTAGACCCAATTCAAGCCCTTTCCAATGTGTTTTTCAGTGCCTAATCTCCTAGCTCAACCATATTTATACACTAAAACTATTTCCTCATGGCAGCAAGGTCAGATCTAGTCAACAGGAATAAGATCAATTCGAAGGGTAAATGTTTTTTAACCAATAATAATATGCTATTCAAGATAGACAGGGTTGAGATGGAGCCTAATCCTTTGTATATTCATTCAATCTGGAGGTTGGAACCCAACAAGAAAAATATAGAAAGATTGAAACCATCGGCAACCTCTCCACTTGCTAACATGCACATAATACTAATGATTCAGATGACGTGAGGGTTGACAACTAAGCACATCACCAACATGATAGGCGATGTGGCACTGAGATTGAGTCAAAGCGGAAATCCTAGTATAAAAGCAATTCTTTTTTTTTGATCTATTATAGAAAGGAGCGAGGCCTTGGCTAAATAAACTGTAAGTGATCTGGACACGGAAATCATAGTCCAAAAGCATTTCCTTTTTTCGTGATATGTTATAGAAAGGAGCTAGGCCTTGGCTAAATAAACTATAAGTGATCTGGACTGCTCTCTCATTGATATAGTAGTTCTCGAAGAAATAGATTTTACTATAGGGTTAGAGGACGTAGTGAAGAGTTCCGGGCTTAGGGTGACCAGTGGAGGTTATCCCTTGGGAATATTTGGTTTATAGGACATTGGAGGCATACGGGCCTTGCAAAGTAAGGAGGGAGCATCTCAAGTACTACTTGGAACTGTTGGAGTTGGAGATTGTAATGAAAAAGGGGAAAGCTCAAACCCTAAAGAAGTAGGTGTCATAATTTTTGGAGGTTTAATGGTAGGATAGGGGAGGCAGGGTAAAAGAAATTCCACTCAAGAAAGGGAAAGGGAGGAACATAATAAAGAAAGGGAAAGGGGGAGAAGGAATTTGTAATATTAAATTGGGAGGACTCCCCAAGAGTCTAATTGGCACCCAACTACAAATCCAAGGCCATCTAGAGCTTCGAATGAAAGGGAACATTGTATAGGTGGAATGGGGGGTCTTGGGAGGTGACTTCCATGATTTGGAGGATATCTTGGAGACAATATGCAATTTTATGATGGTCGAGGACATGAAGTAGAGGAACAACCTAGAGAACAAGATGGAGAAGTTCCACTACAAACTAATTCTAAGAGAAAAGAGGGTAAAGGAATCACGTGCAAGTCAAAGGATAACAATTTGTTTATAGGAGAAAAAAAAAAAATTGACACCTTAATAGAAGCTTATCAACAGACTTTAGTGGGACACACAAAATGGAAGTACTTCACAACTTTGGAAATTAGTGACTAGGTGAAGCAAAATTGGGACAATTCCTCGAATGGTGAAGCAAAGGTGATGGTTCTGACTCGAGGTTGGTTCACATTTCAATTCAATAATGTTGAAGATGTGACCTGGGTCTTAGCAAGAAATTGGAGCATCACATCCTCATCCCTATTACTTAAAATATGGACTCTGTTATTTGATGCAAATAAAGAAAAGTTGGGGGAATTACTAGTTTCGGTAAGATTACCTACACTCCCACCTTTACTGTGGACCAAGGATGTAATTAAGGCAATAGGAGGGGAAATTGGGGAATTATTGGAGGCATATATTTCCTTCTTGTCCACCAGAACTAGAAGGGTAGCTAAAATATTGGTGAGGCTAGATCTGAGAGATGGTCTTTTCAAAATTTTGAAAATTTCTTTTGAGAGGTAGTCCCATTTGCAAAATTTCGACTATGGAGAGTTATAATTTTGCTGCTGACATTTTCATAAACTTGGGCACATGGTAAAGGATTTCCCATTGTGATTTAGAGACAAGAGGAGACAAAACTAGGTAGGGTTTGAGACAGTTGGAGGATGGGGTGTTTGTAACGACATTAGGAAAAGGGCATCAAAACACAAGGTTCCTCCCTCGAGTGCTCAAGAGGACAGGAGTACAACTCGGTGTTGGGTGTGTGTTATATTATTTCCACAACTAGCCCCACACGCTTGGATTTACCTACCTATGGTTTTGTGCATGGATTTCACACATGGTTTTGGGCATCATGGTTTTTTGCCCATAGTATTTTGTAGTTTTTGTCAAGGGAACTATGGTTATGTTCTAATCCATGATCAATGGATTTGGGTTTATGGATGCTTCAACATGTATATATATTTATTGTAACATTGAAAGGAATATAATGAAAAATAATTCTGGTAGTCCCGGTGTTTTGGATCCAGGGGAAACTCTCTATGTATATCTATTTTATGTTTTATGCTCTCGCCATTTTTTATTTTCTGTTTTTAAGAATTCGTTCGTAGGTAATTTTTGTATAGTGTTAATACCTACATTTGGTATTGGAGTTGTTTCAACTTCAAGGGGATGCCTTTTCCTATTGAGGGTTTTTTCTTAGGCCTATGGTAGACCTTGTTTAGTGGGAGATCAATGGGATCGATTCTTGTGGTGAAAGAAGATGGTGAACGGTGTAAAGATGGAGATCGAGAAATTTAATGGTGAGAGTTTTGAGTTGTGGAAACTCAAGATGGAGGATTTGCTGGTGAATAAAGATCAGTGGATCATGATAGATCTGGGTACTGAACCAATGACAATGTTAGATGAAGATTGGACGAAGTTGGATCAAAAATAAAATAGCACAATATGGTTGTGTATTTTAGATTCAGTCTTGTTGAATGTATCAGGGAAAACTACGTTGAAGGCTTTATGTGATAAGTTAGGGACTTTGTACCAATCTAAGTTTGTGGTGAACAAACTATTCCTATGGAAAATGTTGTATAACCCGAGGATGAAGGATACAGACTCAATGATAGTGCATCTGAATGCCTTTAATATTGTGGTAAGTTAGTTGTTATCTATTGATATTGAAGCCTACGTTCAGTAGTGTAACACTGGTATTGATGTGGGGATTTAGGATTCGAACTCTATACAAGATTCTAGATAGTTTTGTTATTGATGGGTGCAACAGTTATGTGGTTCTTGAAAGTGGAGCATAAAACATTATGGTGTCTGGAGAAAATACCATGCTATGGCATTAAAGTCTTGGACATATTGGAGAGAAGGGCCTTTTAATACTTCATGGTAATCGTATGGTAGAAGGTATGTCTAGTTTCTCTCTGGATTTTGATTTCTGTGAACAATGCATATATGGGAAGCAAAATCGAGTGAGTTACCCCTTTGGTGATAAAAGGGAGAAAGGGATATTAGAGCTTGTGCATAGTGATGTGTTTGGACCTGTGTCGTTCCATCACTAGGTAAGTATGTGTACTATGTGTAATTTATAAATGACTTCTCAAGGAATACATGGATATATTTCCTCAGGAAGATATCTGAATTCTTTGAAAGGTTTAAATAATTTAAGGCTCTGGTGGAAAACGATACATAGAAGAGGATAAAGGTGCTGAGGACAGATAATGGTGGAGTGTTCTGCAAGAAGGAATTTTAATAATTATGTAAGAAGTGTGGTATAGGACGACAGAAAACTACTGCATACACACCTCAGAAAAACGAAGTTGTAGAAAGAATGAATAGGACGTTGATGTTAAAGGCAAGAAGCATGCTCAGTCATGTTAAGTTAGGACATGAATTCTAGGTAGAGGCAGTGCAGACTAAAAGTTACCTAGTTAATAGATCACCTTCATTAGCATTGGAGGATAAGTTTCCACAAGAGGTATGGACTGGTAAGAAACCATATCTTTCACATCAAAGGGTATTTATCTATGATGCATATTTATATGTTCCAAAGGAGAAAAGAACCAAGTTGGATGGTAAATCTGAAAGGTGCAACTTTATTGGGTATAAGGATGGTTTAAAAGGTTATAATCTTTGGAACCAAGAAGCAAGGAACACGGTGTACAACTATGATGTGGTGTTTAGAGAGGTGACATATGTTATTAAACATGAAGTCCTACAGAAGGAACGTGAGAAGAGACAGTTTGAGCTAAAGGAGGAAGAATAAGACTCTACAGTAGAAGAGGAATTAGAAGATGAAGAGCCACAAACTCCAGCTGTGAGAAGATCAATTCGAGAAAGAGGTAAGCTAGAAAGGTATAGTCCAATTGATTTCTGTTCAAAATTTTCTTTATCTATATGATGATGATCCCAGAACTATGATGGAAGCAATAGATTCAGAGGATGGAAAACTTTGGAAAGAGGCCATGGTTGATGAAATGGAATCTTTGCACAAAGATGAGGCTTAGGATCTGGTGGATTTTTCGGTTGGAAGGAAACCTGTTGGCAACAAATGGGTGTTTAAGAAGAAGATGAGTGTAGTCAGTAGCCTCATGTACGCATTGGTTTGTACTAGACCATACGTTGCATATGCAGTTGGAGTATTGAGCGGGTTTATGTCAAAACTAGGGAAGGAGCATTGGAAAATAGTGAAGCAGGTTTTCGAGTATTTGTGTGGCACTAGTGATTATGGTCTATGCAACCAAGGAAGACCAAGATTAGACAGAGTTTTGGATATATGTGGCTTTGATGATGCAGACTAGGTTGGAGATCAAGGTCAAAGAAGAACTACAAGTGGGTATGTGTTTAACCTATTTGAAGGTATAGTCATCTGGATGAGTGAGAATTGGTTCGTAGTGGCACTTTCAACTATAGAGGCAAAATACATGGTAGCCACTCATGCAAGAAAGGAAACAATTTGGTTGTAGAGATTATGTTCAAGTATGGGGTTAGCACAACGACATATAAAGATAGACTGTGATAGCCAAAGCAAATTTTTTTTAGCAAAGAACCCTACTTATCATTCAAAGAAAAAGAACATTAAGGTTCAGTATCACTTTGTAAGGGATATGGTTGAGGAAAAAAAAGGTGTTGTTGGTAAAGGTGGACACCTTGAAGAATTTTGCAAATGGATTGATAAATTCTGTGAGAACTGAGAAGTTCCCTTGGTCTAGAGAAAAAATGGCCATTGTAGGGCTGGACTAATGACTAATCTTTCCTGTGACCCCTTGTGTGGAAAATAAAACAACAAGTGGGAGAATGTTTGGTGGGTTCACAAATTGTATCCCAAGCTTTAAGTGCACATTTTTTTTTCATGTTTAACTTCTACCCATAAAATATTCCTTTGAAAATTCTTAATATTTTTATGATGATTTAGGGTGTTGCTAAGGCTGATAAAAAATATAATGAAATAGACTAAAGCACTAATTTGAGTAAAAGAAATCTTCCCACATATTATATCTAAAATTCGAGCTTCATAGTTTGACTTCAAGTTTACTTATGAGTTCCACCCAACCAAAGTATATAAGTGAGACTTCAATTATAGGAGGCCCTAGATATTTGAACAAAATGGAAATCCTTTGGATTTGAATTTTTATGGAAATATGAGTTTGCACAACACATCATTGTCTTGAAGAAAAAAAACTGGGACTTACTAAATTTAATTTCAATTCCTAGAGTGGCTTTGAAATTTTCTAGAATGAGCTTAAGTGCCTTAGCTTCTATAGCAGAATGGTGGTCTAATAGATGAGTTTCATCTATAAATTATTGATGCGTAGTAGGTAAATCAATATTATAATGAGGCCCTTAATTTTACCCTTGTTGACTGCATTTTTTAGAGCATATCCTGACCCTTAAACGATTAAGAGAAATAGAAAATGGGAGGGAGTGTCCCCTTGTCTTATTCCTCTAAATGGGGTAAAATTTTGTGAAGGAGTTCCATTGATAGCTATAACAAAGAATGCTTTGGAAGGAAGGAATAGGATCTTATGAACCCATTTTTCAGTAAATCGATAGGCTAGAAGTAGGTGAAACATATTTCTAGTTAAATTGATAAAAAAACTTTAGAGAGGTATAAATTTATCAGTATACCAAGCTTCTTGGTGATATTTGGAGAGTAAATCAAGTCACGGGAAAAGAGGATTCCATCAAGAATTTGTGTACCCTCAATATATCCCATTTGTTTTAGGGAGATCATTTTGAGAAGAATAGGTTTATGTCCATTAGTTATTAGTATTAAGACAATTTTTTATATTGTATTACAAAGTTCTATGGCCCTAAATATTTGCAGGGATCCACCTTTTTTACCTTTTGCGGCTGACACTATAAATGTAATTTTTAAGGAAAAGTAAATTGAGGTTTCTCTTCACAAGTTTTCCACTAGCTCCCATATGTCTTCTCCAATTATTGGCCAACAAGCCTAGAAGAAATATATTATAAATCCATTATGTCTTGGAAATTTTCATTTACTCATTTCCATTACTACTTGTTAGACCTACGTTTTTGAGATTTTGTTGAGCTAGAAGGTTTTTTGTTTGCA
Organism: Pinus tabuliformis; assembly: GCA_031772625.1. Lineage (NCBI taxonomy): Eukaryota > Viridiplantae > Streptophyta > Pinopsida > Pinales > Pinaceae > Pinus > Pinus tabuliformis. The sequence continues at coordinate 783,368,985 of CM062819.1, read as the reverse complement.
TGTTGTAAAATTTGAAATGTGTGGTCCAATCTTTCTTATGGTAGGACACCTATCTAGAGCTACTTTAGTTAGCCATTATTTTTTGAAGGAAATGAAATATTTTGTATTTTTATGATCTTCCATTCTATTTCCCTGTGAACCTTTGATGCAGGTGATCCTATTATGATGTCTATATTGAATCTTTGATTTATGGAAAAACTTTGTATATTTTCCCCTTATATGACCCATTAGACCAATGATTTTTTTTTCCAAAGGATCTCCTCTTATTGATATATTTTCTCTAGTTGTGTTTATATTTTTGTCTCCTTTTTACTAAATTCCCTATTCTCCCTTCTTTCATTATTTGATATTCAATTTCTATCATTTGTTGATTAAGAAGGGTTTTGGTCTCTTGCATGTTTCAAACTCTTTTTTGTTCTAGTCTTTTAGATGATTTTCAAATTTTTTTAGGTGCTATTGAAATTTTTGTGTAATTGTTCCTTGAATGATTAGTGCTTCACTCCACCATTTTACATCGTTGTCTTTCAATGAGAGATATCTTAACCCAAATGCTTCACACTTGATGGATTTGTATAATGGGCTACTTTTCTAGTCTATTGATAAACATATTGGCCAATGGTCTAATTTTTGGCTTGGAATAACTTGTGATTTCATTTGTATACGTTTAAAAACCTACAACTGTGATATGAGAAACCTATCTAGTCTTGAAGCAATTTGAGCATTGCCTCATCTTATATTGTTCCAAGCATAGTTTCTATTTGGTGTTTTTATACTTTACTAGTTTTAGTTCTTCAATTAATTCTTTGAAATGTCATGATTTCCCATCCAACCTACATATTTCTCCTATTTTTCCCTACAACAATTTTATTAAATTGAGATTTCTATTAACCAAATTTATGCTTCCAACTATGATTACAAGTTTATTATTGGATAGTAAGGCCATGTAATTTGGTTATACGATTGTTTATGTCCTTTTGGACTTATAGAGATGGATTTAGAAGTGGTTGGATAGTAGGACCATATACTTTAGTTATGTAGTTGTTGATAACCTTTTGAACTTAGCAGAGATGGATTTAGAAGTGGCTGCAAAATCCTATACAATCGTCTCCTTACATTCCACCAAATAACTACACTATTTGATCCACCCTGAGCATCAAAATATCCTATAACAACCTTTTAAAATTTAAAATTTTATATCTTAGTTATCTTTATTTTTTAATCTCTAATAAATAGAAAATTATTTTTTTTATTATTTAAACTAAATAATACTATATTAAAACTTAACTCATTTCATAATAATAAATTTTATAATCTATTAAATAAAAATATATTAAAAACTTCTAATTTTATAATACAAAATTTTATAATCTATTAAATAATAATATATATTGAAAACTTAATTCATTTTATAATATCAAAAATTATATTATATTATACATGTATTGTGAAATCTAGTTCCATTAAAGTACAATATGATTCTATTAAAATAAATCAAAATAATTTTATTAAACATTGTGTTGAAGATGTCACTGATTCAATTCCTTTTCACATTTAAAATTTGTGATTATGTTGATTAGATTATGATAAAGATAAAATAATTAAATTAAAGAATAATGTAATAATAAGAATCAATTTAATTAAAAAATATCAATGATATTTTTTTTTGTAAGCTTGGGAGGACTACCAGTGACTTTATATGAAGGAGTGCCTTAACAACCTTCTATCCAAGTCCCCTTGGACTAATAACAATCAGAATCTAATAATATAATGAAAACAAAATTAATTTCAAAATATCATTTTATATATTCATCTTAAAATCTAATTCCAATTAAAGTGAATAAAATGTTCCTATTAAAATTTTGGTTAAAAAATTAATTTTAAATTGGATACCATTTTACCTAATTCAAATTAAAATAAATAAAAACATCTTATTAAAACTTTTTCCAAAGCCTTTAACCCCAAGGGAATCATGTCAAATTAAATTAATTAAAGAAAATAAAAAATCTATCTTATTCCATTTAAGAATATCTGCCATCTATCCATCATAACATATAGGACAAACTCATTAAAATAACAAAATTTAAAAAACCAATCTTTTTCAATATAAAATTAAAATTTATATATTCACATGGTGGGTGCCAAACTTTCTTTCAAGTAATATTAAATAAAAAGATAGTTACAAACTAATTTCAAATGTAGATTAATAATGCCATAGAGATGATTTAACTATTGCCTTGAAGAGAGAAGACAATGTGTTGAATATATGCCACAATACTCTTTGCATCCTATTTCAAAACATATAAATCATAGTTCTATTCAAACAATAGTCTTAGCCACTTTACTGCTTTACAATATTTGACAAGAATTTGGTAGGATGAATTTTCCCGATCTTTGAGTATATCACACTCCCCTGTAACAATCAAAAGTAAAGTGGTGTCAACCACAGTTAGGTAATTGTGGGAGGTGGAGGCAGAGGCGGAGTTGTCTTGGCCAAAGCCTAGTAATTGATGGAGGCAGTGATAATATTGCAAAAAGGGTGATCCTTATCAACCCAGTCCGTCATTATCATACTTCGAGCACATCGTTTCAAGTCTAGTAATAAAATTTCTAGCTAATGCATTTTCTCCACCATTGAAAGGTTGCACCATTTCCACCACTAATTTTTGGAGGATTCTAATCACTACTCTTTACAGTCACATGATCCATAATAATTCCACCCACACTCTCCTCCACTAAAAAAATTACAAATAAATCTAAGTGGGACTGAAGCCACAAGGAGTTCATTCTGTTATATCTAGTACCCTTTCTATTTTGGAATGAGAATGGCAGTAATGACTTTTTTTGCCACGATGCCTTTGTGGCATCTCTTACTCCTTGACTTACAATTGGATTTAAGATTAATATCTCGAAGTCCAGCTGGAAATCATAGACATGGGAGGCAGGCAAATTCAAAATTTAAAACTCAAACTAGGCAATGGGAATGTGTACATATGGCATCCATCAAGATTGTTTATGGCATTTAACATCCATATATCCCTCAGGATGAGATACAAGGTGTAATAGGTGGGTACAACAAAATCATCAATCTGATCCCATACATTAAACCGTGTAAGTATAGTGAAAAGACATGTCAGTGATGGTATTCCTCAAGTTCTTCTAACTTTAACATCGAGTCTTGCTATCAACGGGAATGGAACTGACAACGTAAGCGTAAGGGGCCCACTGACCATGTCAAGGAGCTTGAGAAACCTGTAATCGAGATAAGCTCGACCATTCACTAGCAACATTTTGATAGGGGACCCATAGTCTAGAGTGATGTAGAGGCTCGCTCAAAGACACCTCAATAGATGGTCATGGTCCAAAATAAAGAGCTCGTGAGAATAGTCCAATAGGATAGTGCTAGGTGGAAGACCAATCATATTTAAGAAAGAGAGGAAATATCTTCACAATGATTGGTTGGTCTAAAAAAAAGGTGGCAAATGGAATCCCCAATTGCTTGATTGGATCATCAAAACCACCACCTAAAAAACCCCCAATATTACTTTTGTCAAGTGTCTAGGGGAGGTAGGCCATTTATGAACCCAAAACATAACTCAAATTTTGAAACCGCCTAGGTCTGGTCGCTGCCAATACACTCACCAAAGATAGTTGTCAAAAAATAATATGCCTATATAGACAATCAAATCCTAGTGAAAGAGCTATCATTCCAATGGGAGGGGAATGTGTGGTGCTCCATGCTATTGGAGGAGAAGAAACCCCTTGACCTTCTGCTCTAAGGTAAAAATAATACTTATGAGGGAGGATCTGAACAAATATGAAGTTTTCACTCCATAATTTCTTTGTTGATTAAGGATACCAACCACCAACTGCCAAATTAATGCAATCTTTATGCCAATTTGAGATTGAAGGATCTGCAGGATAATGTGGAACAACATCAGTCTAGGGTTCAATACTTCGGGAAGAAAACTGAGACCCTGATATGAAATACTTCAAGGATTAATAGCCTTCCACAGGGTTTTCAACACACCATGTACAAAAATGACACCAATTGATATTTAACCATATCCATCAAAATCAACAATTTCAACCAACATTGTCTTTTAGGATTTCTTCTTGATTTTTTGGCACCTCTGTCCCCTAAGTGCAAAACATTTTTCTCCACAGTCACCTTATAGGTGTTATGAATCATATTTATATTTCCCGCATGCAGGCATCCTTTGTCTGGAGTAAGTTCAATGATATACCTCCACTATTATTTGGTACAGAAACATTCATAGAGCTATATTTCTTTTTTCTTATACGAAGAAATGCCTTGATGTGGGACAGTTCATGCTGCTTCATTTCCCATATGTTCTACAAAAAACTTCGGTGGAAGGGGATGCTTTGATGTTGCTCATCAACATTTTGCAAATTACATATTCATTTGACCACTAAGCTCAGTAAGGACCAATGAATTCTCTGCAGCTGGCCTCTTCTGGATTCACTCATGATCCATATAAATTCTCCCCTTTTATCTACCAATCCACATGACAAAAACTTCTAACTTAATTTTTTATTCTCTAGTTTAGCGACAACTCCCTCTACACCATCTCAGAAAATCTCATAGTTACATTTGGGGCTCTGATTCAACAGCCCGACAGTCTCAATATCACATGCTTTCCTCTCATTCGCAAGAACATGTATACCATAACATGAAGCCACATAATGCACACCTAATATTTAAAATATGCTTAAACACACACTCCACAACATCAAACATCAGTAGAAACTAACATACACTGCACCAACACCATCTGAGACAACTCCTCCATTGCTCCATTTTTCAACATGCTTTCAAGTTGAGTTTTTTCTACATTTACATTGTGCACATTTGAGATGGCCTAAGTTACCATGTTCAAAAATTTAGCCTCTGGTTCACTTGGTTCATTATCAGCTCCCTCTACACCATCTCATGAGATCTCAACCACTTACAAATGTATAATACAAAATTTGAATCTCTCTCATGGTTCAAACTGAATTCATTATGAAAGAGTCATTATGAAACGATGTTGCATCACTGCTCATTTGTAACACTTTATTTTTTAATCTATACCTGTAATATAATTGTGACATGTACTGCTAAAAGAATTCAATATGGATATTTTATTAAAACCTATAATGATATAATTATGTTTTTTCTTTTAATAAAAATCATTTAAAATTTAATAGAATGGGTGGAGCACCTACATTGAGTGGGAGATGGAAAGGTGGGAATTGTTTCATGTTGAAATAACCCTTACCCATACTTTTTTGACAAGCTACAATTTAAACCAAAATATAGCCCATCTCCATTTATTTCATTGTTTACTAAGAGAATTTGGGTATTGGTACCTTGAGTTGTTATTTCATCGAATTTCTATTTTAATAAGGGAGGGGGGTGGGTCAGAAAGAATAATGGCTAAAAATAAAGAGTGTGGCACAAATTTCATTGGCTAATCCAATTGTAAATTGATTTTCCAATTTGCACATATATGAGGGAATGATAATAGAGATTTGATGATGGAGTTGTTTGATGAGATTTATTGAGTTGATTAGTCTTTAGTTTTAGCAAATTTTGAGAGATAAGGATCCATAGAGGAGATTAGTAATCAATCAAATAATAAGATGACAAAAATTGAGGGTGGTGATAGAAAATTATATATTACAGAGAAATGGAACACATAAAATATTGTAGAAATATAAACACAGAAAAACACATAAAACAAGAGAGATAAAGATATATGTGGTTCACCTAATTTGGGCTAGGTCCACAGAGAAACAACCAATCCTTCCTTTTATATTATCTAGAAAAATGAAGAGATACGACCTACAACAAATCTCTTGTAATTCCCTCTTCTCTCTTGCACAATTTCCTCTCTCTTTCTTGCTCAGAATACACATATACATAGCCACAATACAGTTACCTCATATATAGCAAGGGGTTTCCTTATAGGAAAAAAACCCTAAATTAAACATAGCTTCTACCTTCCAATTTTTGCCTAATGAATGACCTAGATTGTCTACGAAATTACAACATTTTACAAGGAAATTTTACCTCTATTTTTAGCTTCGGAGGTGCTGCCCCCAAACCCCCGCCAGGGGGTGCTCTAAAGAATCTTCGTCACCCCCCTTGGTGGTGCGCAAAAATGGGTGACATTGCCACCCCATTACGAACCGATGTCCAATGCGGTGATACCTTTAAATAAATAAGATAATTCAACTCCACACTCAATAATCTCCCACCTGGAGACTAATTATAACAACTCCACCGCTGCTTCATTTGTTGGACAATGGCTCCATTTTGGACTTTTTTGTTTCTCATCTTCATCATCATACTTGAAGACCAATTGAAACCGAGCAGAATCTTTTTTTCTCCTTGGTTACAACTTTTGTTAACATATCTACAGGATGCTATCTAGTGTGTATCTTTTCTAGCTTTAGTTGTCCATCTTCCAACACTAACCATATGAAATGGTACTTGACCTATATATGTTTAGTCTTCGAGTGAAATACAAAGTTCTTTGTAAGATGAATGGCACTATGTTTGTCACTATATAACCTGCCAAACTCTCTCTTCTTACCCAATTCATCCAACAACCTTTGCAACCAAATCATTTCTTTACTAACGTCTGTAGCGGAAACATACTCTTCTTCCGTTTTTGAGAGTGCAACAACACTTTGCAATTTTGAAACCCAACTGATAGTTGTTCCACCTACAGTAAACACATACCCTATGGTGCTATTGTAGTGGCTACAATCACCGTCCAAAATTTTGGCTCGCATGCAAATTTCGGAGCCTACTTTGGATCCTGCGATCGATCATCCTTGGTCATTTGCTAGTAAGCTGATGATTTACAGTTCCCCTCGTCGATCCTAAATAGTTTTCCACTATCTCATCTTTTTGCAGCATATGTCATTTTCGGGCATAGAGGTTGTTGTGTGTGAACACTTCTACTTTCACAAAGCATTTATTTATCCAAGGCATTGAGAAATTTGCAGTGGGTTTTGTTATTTGATTATTTTCATGCTTTGGATTTGAATGGATTGCATTAGCTGCAACATCATCTATCATTGTTTCAAATGGTAAGTCACCAATATCGTTCTTCAATCCAATAAAATACATTATTTCAGTGATCTAGCACCAAAATCAACAACACGCTACAACACAAGTGGCATAGAAAGGGAGCTTTTCTCAAAAAAATACCTTAAACATAAATATAAAAATAAATAAAAAAATATTTCTTATTTACAAATAATAGTAAATATTTCTATATTAAAATAAGATTTCTAAAATTTTAATTTAATTATCAATCATTATTAAATAAACTTTAAAGAGTTAAATTCTATAAATTACTTTATAATATTTTTGAATAATTATAATATATCAAATATTAAAATTTATTTAAAAAATATATGGTTTCTATTTTTAAATTAAATTTAATTTAAAATATATCATTTAAATATAAATTATATAAATACCAATACCATTTATTGTTTATGGGCCTGTAATATTATTAATATATGGCATTCAAGAATGTTCTTGCAATAAACTTTATTTAAAAGTTAATTTTTTTTAATGAGAAAGTGGGGATTGAAATTTCATGAATAAAAATGTTGTTACTGGAATTTTATAATGAATAATAATAAAAATCTTGTTCCATGAATTTTATAAGTAATAATACTAATATAGCTAATATGAAAAATATTGTGACACCTGTTGATGGATTAACGGCAATTTAATTATAGGACGCTATCAAAGTAGCAGCGTAACACAACTTAACTTTGATCACTTAACTTTAGTTTTTAATACTATGACCCGAGATCTTTCATTCAATTATCTATTTTCTTACGAGATTTGGTGGGTGAATTCACCATTCAAATAAAACGAATTGCTAACATTTCGTTTTCGTTTGTTTTTCTTTTCTTTGTTTTGTTAACGAATTGCTCTTTTTAATGGACGCATATATTCAGTTAGAGTTAAATTGGTTTGTTTTTCTTTTCTTTGTTTTTTTTTCAACTAAAGCAACTAACAAGTACAGAATATTCATAGTGAGAATATTCATAATCATTTTATTAAACATTTCACATTTTATAGAAGATTCCCATCAAAATCCTCTTAGAAGGTGCTTATGTGTTTATAGTGTTACTTTTAATATTACGCTTATTTAGGGTGGTCAATGTGTTTGCTATAGGTAGTTCAATATATTGAGTATAAAAATAATTTTTTTTTTTTATTAAAATAAAAAAAATAAATCGATAAATAACTTCTTTTTTTTTAATCTTAAGCTAAATTCATTAGTTATAAATGAGATAGGTAATGTATCCAAGTATTATCTTATAATAAGATGTGATTTTTAGAAAATTGAATTAATATTTCATTTACATTAACGGAGATGAAACCACCCAATTTTAAAGAATATAATAATATATATAATGTAATGATCACAAAATAAGATGCGTTATAAAGACATGCGTGTTATACATGTATTATGAGAGAATTAAAATATAAAATGTATATGTTATGCTTAAACATAGTCACCACTATTAAACGTGTATGACCTATAGACATTTTATGTTGCTACTTGAAATCATAATGATAGTTCAAAGTGCATATGTGACGTGTATTAATGTTTGCATGTTATATTGTTTTAACAATAAAATATTAATAGCTCTAAAATTTTCTCTTTTTATTATTTTTCTTAGAGTAAAAAATTGGAATGTGACTTTATATTAGAAGTGGTAAGAGAGTTTCTAACATCAATGCCATATTACGTGTCACGCCTCTACATCTGCGGTAGCCTTTCAACCGCTTTTAGCAACGTGCCGCACTACAAATTGTTTTCTGTTCACCAATACTTACGATTGTAGACTATGCTTAACATTCCATACTTAGTTTTATTTTTCATTACCAAGTATTATCTTTGTCCTTTATACAGTGAAAGCCCATAACATTCACATAAACAACATTATACAATAGAAATGCACAACAGTATAAAGGGAGAGACAACTCTCTGCAATATGAGTCTGCCCGAATCAATATATATAATCTTATTTTACAAGTACAAGTTAAATCTTGGGAAACCCCAAATTTACACTTAGCTAATTTTCCAACTTCGGCAAACTCAGTTGCCCAGCTCGTCGGTGCTTCCGCACAGTCACCACATGACTCACCAACCCTTTTTTCACCTCGTCTCACGATCGTGTTGGTTGCCCAACTTGGGCGTGCCTCATCGTAACCAAGTCGCCACACACGGGCGCCTCCACACGAGTCACACCTTCGTTCAAAATCTCAACACTTCACCGTTTCCACCATTTCGTCATGCACGACGTGCCCTCAACCAGCCGCTCGTCCTCACAACCTCACTGTGTCGACCAACTCACCTCCGTGCACGACGTGCCCTACCCGGGTCACCCGTTCAGCACCTCAGTTCGTTCGTTCAGCGGATGCTCTACTTGGGCCGCCCAACGTGCACACCTGCATGGACGCCCTAACCGGCTGCCCGTCGTGCACGTCTACCTGGACACCCTCACCGGTCACCCGCACACCATCGTTCAACCGGCGCCCACGCCTTCACCCGTGCACGCCTTTGTCTAAATGGCGGGCGCCTTCACCCGCACCCTCGCCTTTCACCCAAGTCTGTGTGCTACCGCGTGCCTTCGCCCAAGAGTGGGCACATCAACTTCTGCACCTCCTTGCGACCTACACTTCGCACTACACTTGATCACCGAAAGACATCGCTTGAATTCGTGTCCTCAAATGCCTTCATCGCATGTTTTATTTATATGGTGCATTGGGCAAGTCGCGCTGCCTAAGCTGACTTGCCAACGCCCTCACATATAGTTCGTTCCCCTTGTTTGGTGTTGGTCGGCCAACACTTCTATGCACAAGCTACCACAATATGTAAGGTCGAGGGTTGAGCCATCACTCCCCACACTATAAACACTTTGCTCCCTCCTCTAATGCGCATTACTAACTTGTTCCTTCGCACGTTTTGGTCATGGAAGTAGCTCGCACTTTGTTTCCCAACTTTCTCCTTTGCCAAACGAGTCGCATGTCGCGTGGCGGTCATGCCTTGGATCACAGGTCCTTACATCCTCCCCCACTTGAAATCATTGTCGTCCTCGACAATATCGCGCCCCGGCAACCATCTGTCACCAAGATCACCATACCAAGGTATACACCCCATCGTTATGTCATACATCGGAAATCATCTCAATCCATGACCATCAACCACCCTGTCACAATCTCCACATGCTGCTCCCCATCATGGAAGGCTGGTCCTTCCATCCAAGCTACATGCTTCCTGCAACCTCTCGTGTTGACCTTATCATGTGTTGTCCTTGTGTGAACTACTGCCATGATACTCCAACACAATGCTAACACATCTTTGTACACTGACGTCCCCCATGTCTGAACTAGTTGGGTAGCTAATCCAACTGTCATGCTCAAAACATGAGAATGCACATCCTCATGCCACCATCAGTCGTTTCTCAGAACATCCCGTCATGTCATCAACTCGATCAAGAATTCATCTCCATATAAGCCATGCCCAGGTCCATGAAGTAGTCCTCATCTTGTCTGCAACATGTTGTCCATGATGTTTTCTGTCCAACATCATCATCCATCTGCAAAACATCCATCTCCCCAAGGTGAAGAGATCATCTCTCGACTCTCGATGTGCCACATCCAGGTCCATGAAGCAACCTCCATCATATCTGTAATTTGCCATCCCTCATGTCTACCATAGAAACAAGTATACACTTGTCTCATCTATCCATGTGCTGCCCATGATCATAGATCAGTCAACTCCGATGTGTCAAAGTGGTTAAGTCTCGGCTAAACCCATGCCCAAGTGTTTCCACCAAGGCATCATCATCGTTGTAACTACATCACTCGAAAGTGTCTCATATCGATCCTCCACATCAAGTCACTCTTCCAAGCCACACCCATACATGTACTCAAAAGTATGCACCCCATCCTGCATCAAAGTATCTTACCTCAGCTCCTCAATGCGTTAGATCCTCCAAGTCCACCATATATGAAGTCCCAAAAGTGACAACAATATCATGTCATTATGAGCTCCATGAGTCATCTCCAACCAAAATCCTAGAAAGAATACAAGTCTTGGCCCAAAGGTCTCTGCAAGATGCCTTAGCTCTCCATGTAGTAGGAATGCTCCATAGTCTGCTCATAACTCCATCCAAGTCCATGGCCTTGTTGTACATGAGTGCACAACCTCTCCATCGGCTCATAAGTAAAACATCTCCATGTCACACCAGAAAATCTACCTGCACAACATCCCTGCATTGGCACTCCTCATTGGATGCCCATAAGTGACACCTCTACAAGTTCTCCTGCATAATGTCCCTGCATAGACTGCCATGCTCCAAGTATCCAACCTGATGTCCATGACTAAGTTGCCCATGTAGTCCTACTAAGTAGACCCATCACAACAATCGGTCATCCTAATCCAAGTCTGCAATCTTTGGTCTAGTGAACTCGGTCACCCAACCATATCATCATCATCACAAGTCCCTTCCATCATAGCTCCCCCACTAAAGGTTCCACCAAGACTATCTCTTGGTCTCGGCCATGAGAAGTCCACCCAAGTATCATCATATCTCAAGTGTGTGCCCTCTTCAATCTATCCATGAGTCATGCCGGGCACTTAGCTAATTCTCCATATGGCTAAAGCATGACCCATTCCTTCACAACGATCATCATGTTCCTCCATTGTCACGGGCCTTTGCACCTTCTACCATAAGGTCACAAACAACCCCAACAAGTCCTGCAATAGTCAACAATCCTTGCTTCTCCATACAAGGTCTCATCATAGACATCCATGGTAAGATCCTCCCTAGCATCGACAAATTGATTCTTCTCCTCCCTGCATACAGTTCATCTCCCAAATGCTCAAGTGAAACACAAGTATGAATACTTACTTCATCATCATGATGTTTCTCCATATTAGTATCCTCATCCATCCATGTTTGCAAACTGCACGATCCTTATCCAACTTGATCAATCTCAAGTTCATCCTCCATCGTTGTCACATCTACAACATCCTCGATCATCACGGCTTCCTCTTCCTTGTTAGCACAATCTGCAACTTCATCTTGCTTCATTGTCCAACCAAGTTGAACAAGTTCTTCTTCAACATTCTTTTCCAAGACTTCAAGCTTATCTCAAATCCGGGGGTTCTCTTCTTTCATACGCTTCAACCTGTATAAGGTAAGAAAGAGCTTCCTTTCGCATTCTTCCAAACCTGCCATGTCTTGTTGTTCAGCCTGGCCCAAGCACTAAGCTTCACCTCTGCTAAACCTATTTCACCATTCACCTGAATCACCCTGATATTCCACCTGTCACCTGCAAAACTTGAACTTCCTTCCAAGTCTTCAGTCTTCGTAGAATCAGCTCCTTGATTCAGTTCACCAAGTTTCCTTCAAAACTTGGACCAGCTCTGATACCACCTGTCACACCCCTACACCTGCGGTAGTCTTTCAACCACTTATAGCGAGGTGCAACACTACAAATCGTTTTCTTTTCACCAATACTTATGATTGTAGACAACGCCTAACATTCCATACTTAGTTTTATTTTTCATACTCATGGTATTGTATAAATCCTTAAGAAGTCTAAGTTTCTTATCAAGATCCGACGGGCAGCTTACGAGAAGAACAATATCGTCAGCATAGTGAAGAAGGATGATGACTATCCCAACTAAGATCGTGCCAGCGCAACCTACTTCCTCTAAGCAACCTTCTAGCTTGTCGATGTAAATGCCAAATAGGGTAGGGTAGAGGGAGAAAACTTGTTTAACTCCGATATTACTTAATATCTTTCGACCACCCCTCATTGCTCTTTAACTTGGAAATTACATTCTTGTATAATGTTATAGCGACAACTTTCAACTCGAAAGGAACCTTTAGCTCTTCTAATCTATTCCATAGGTTGTTTCTAGTAACCATATCAAAAGCCTTTCTAAAGTCCACAAAGCAACAAAAGAGATTGGATTTATCATTGTGGCATTCCTCCACAATGATCCTAAGCGTAACGAGGTGGTCCATTGTTGAGTGATGCCTTCTAAAACTAGCTTGGCCTTTAACCTACTTACCTTCACTTTCAAGCCATATGCTCAACTTGATTTCAAAAATAATACCATATAACTTCGCTAAGAGAGGGTTGATCATAACTGTCTAATAATTAAAGGGGATATTTGTATCCCAACATTTAAAAATAGGGATAATGAGGCTCTCAGTCCATGGCTTAGGGAACCCTTGCTTGACCGCTTGATTGAAAAGCGTGTGGATGTGGGGGATGACGACAAGACCTCCAATTTTTAAGATTTTCGCCTTGTAACCTTCAATGTCCTTAGCTTTCCCATTTGCGAGGCGTTTAACCCCAAATCAATATCTTCTAATGAGAAAACTTCTTTCATTGTGAGCAGGGTTTCAAAGTTATCCATGACATTTGAAGATTCATAAAGCTTTTTAAGATAGGAATTCAAGTCGTGTAAAGAAATTTTATTATTATCCATAGTATTCCTAGTTAGAATCTGCCTCCAGAATTTTTTAGGACCTACCGTAGAGATGTGTAAGAGATTCTCTTGTCTTTTACGAATATACTACCTTTTTTCCCTCCTATTTAGGGCTTTGTATATTTTTATCTCGCCAATTTTAAGAGATTCACCAACAACTTCATTAATTGCTCTCCTAGCACTTTTAAATAATAATAATAATAATATAATTTATAAAATAATAATTATTTTTATAGTATTATTATTATAGTTATACATTTATGAATATTAATACTAATAATAAATCCATACTATCTATGTCTATAAGATTATTAATATTAATAATCCCTAGATTTATTAATATTTTTACTATTAACATTTTACATGAATAATATTCACAACATTAAAAATATTATGTTTGATAATATGTATATCAAACAAGAATTAAATATAATAATTATCTATCTAATAATATTATTATAATTAAACAATATTATGAAATATAATATTAGTCCCTGTACTTATGCCTTAGTCCACTATAGTGGGCTAGTCAAATATAGTCATTGGTCAAGTCTAGTTGCGAGTCTAACATATTAGTTTCCCAGTCAAATATAGCAGTTGGAAGATCTACTCTCCTTATTTAACCAACAAACATGACCTGGTTCTTCAACTTCCCTGGAGTTTCCGAGTCAAATATAGCCATTGGAAGATCTGCTCTCCTTATTTAACCTAAAACCATGACCTGGTTCTTCAACTTGCCTTCCGAGTCAAATATAACAGTTGGAAGATCTGCTCTCCTTATTTAACCTACACCCATGACCTGGTTCTTCAACTTTCCCTGATGATGAACCACACTTGTTGGTGTCTAGTCCGATAGCGCAGTTTCTAAGTCAAATATATTCGTTGGAAGATTTGCTCTCCTTAGCAGTTTCCGAGTCAAATATAGCCATTGTAAGATCTTCTCTCCTTATTTAACCTACAACCATGACCTGATTCTTCAACTTTCCCTCACGATTAACCACACTCATTGGTTCGAAAAATGTCAACAAATATACTCTAATGTGATTAAAGCCAAAAAAAATCTTTAACTTCATATTGTTGAAGTCGTAATTCCAACTGTGCACGAAACCACGTATGTATTGGGCCCAACACCACAGTAGCGAAACCAGAAACCACCCTAACGCATTTCGGACCGCTTTTGCGGTGAAAGCAGTTTCCGTATAATCGACTCCGATCCAACAAATTTCAGCCACGCGTCCTCAGCCATTTTTGCTTCCGTACTGGTTTATCGGACGCTAACGTTCAGCACAAAGGAGCCTCCCGATATTCATTCCAGCCGTCCAATTGCCTTCATCGATCTCCGTCGTCCATCAGTGAAACCTGCGTACCTGCATACGAGCATACATTAATTACATTGTGTGGAGTGAAAAATTAAGTTTGGTTGACTGCAGTTTTTTTTAATGCATTGTCATAGGTGTAGGTAATGTATTTAAGTTTTTATATACGACATATATTAACATACATAAAAACGAGTTATATCTTTTGTTTTTTTTGTTGCGTTGACCATTGTAAAAAAAAAAACGGAGGAATAGCGAAAAACCAAGTAATTTTTTTTGCACAGTAGTGCATAAAGGAAAAACAGGGGAGCACATATGTGTGTGTGAATTTTTTTTAACCAGCGTGAAGCAGGGAAGATATTGCACAACAGTGCATAAGAGAAGATGCATGGGAGTTTAGTTTTGTGAATGCACAACAGTGCAACATAAAAATAACTAGGTTGAAATGTAAGTTTTTTTATAGTCCAAACGAAGTGGAGCACATAATATTTTTGAGGAAGCATATGTAAATTTTTTTTTACAGCAGTATATGTAAAAGGGTTTTACAACAATAAATGTAAAAGGGATTTTTACACACCAGCAGTGTAAATTCTCAGGAGGAGACAAAGTTTTGTTTTTGTTGGTTGAATGTATTTTTGGTGAATCCCTCTTAGTAAAAGAGGATGAATATGTATCAGGCATTATATTTTAATGAATAGAAATCATTTTCTGGGTATGTAATACTCTGTTCTTAGTCATTTTTTTTAAAGCTTCCCTGTGCAAAAGATTCTGTGGAGAGAAGGAAACAGAGCATTGCCTCTGTGTGTCTTTAGTTTTTTTTTTTTTTGGGATTTTACCAGAAAAATCCCCAACAGTGGTATCAAAGCAGGTTCAGGCTCTTTGAAGGTGTTCAAGAAGCTGAAGGGAGGAGTATTTTGTTGCAGCAGTAAAGCTTCTCCAGCAGAGTGAAGACTCAGTCAACAAAAGATTCAGGTATTCCTCAAAGTTTTCTTTTTGTTACTGCTGAAACAGTCAGTGTTTTAAAATACACAGTCAAGAAATTGAAGCATAGTTGAGGATGCAAGGAATGGCTAGCACCAGCACTAGCATGGGTATGTTTAACACCCAGTTCCCACAGTTTAATGGTAAAAACTATGACTACTGGGCCTTAACCATGAGAGCCCTATTTGTCTCACAAGATCTATGGGAACTTGTTGAATATGGGTTTGAAGAACCAGCAGATGAAGAAGAGTTTAATTGTTTGACACAGGCAGAGAGAGATCTGCTGAAGAGCAATAGGAAGAAGGATGCAAAAGCCATTGTTTTGTTGTATCAAGCAGTGGACCAGAGTGTGTTTCCAAGGATAGCAGCAGCTAAGACATCCAACGAAGCATGGCAAACCCTCAAAACAGCCTATCAAGGCATGGAGAAAGTGAAGACAACAAAACTACAATTGCTGAGGAGAGATTTTGAAAATCTGAGCATGAAGGAGTCAGACAATATTGACTCATTCTTCACACATATGATTGGTCTGGTCACACAGATGAGGACTCATGGAGAAACCCTTGAGGAAAGGAGAATTGTGGAGAAACTGTTGAGGGTCCTACCCTCAAAGTTTGATGTGATAGTCACCACCATAAAAGAGACAAAGGATCTCTCAAATTTTTCAATTGATGAGCTTCATGCATCACTGATAACACATGAGCAGAGGTTGAGTAGAAATGAAAACTCATCTCTAGAGCAAGCCTTCAAGACTCAGATGTCTTTTGGAAGAGGAAGAGGTCAAGGCAGAGGAAACAAAAGAGGAAGAGGCAGAAGCCAAAACAGAGGTGGAAGGAACAATCCAGCAAATGCTCAAGGAAGAGGCAGCAACCCAAATCAGAACCAAGGCCAAGGCAACAGCCAACAAAGAGGACAACATCATGCTCAAGGACAAAGGTATGAAAAATCCAATGTCCAATGCTATTATTGTAAAAAATATGGGCATTATGCCAGTGAATGTAGGAAGAAGCAACATGATATGAGTAATAGACAAAATGCAAATATCACTAGAGAAAACATCAGCCAAGATAATGTGTTGTTAGCTTGTAACATGGCTGAAACAAACAGTGAGGACACATGGTTTTTAGACTCAGGTTGCAGCAACCATATGACAGGAAACATAGCCCTCTTTTCTGCCCTAGATAAAAATGTGAAATCAGAAGTCACACTAGGAACTGATAGCAAAATTTCTGTTATGGGAAAAGGAGAGGTAAAAATATTTACAAAGAAAGGTGAAAGGAAAACCATAGCAGATGTCTATTATGTTCCTGGCATGAGATGTAACCTCTTGAGTATTGGACAACTTTTTCAAAAGGGTTACAATGTTTTCTTTGAAAACGATGTATGTACCATCATGGATATAGCACCCAGCAAAAGATGCATTGCTGAAGTGAAGATGACAAGGAACATGATGTTCCCTCTTAGAATAAGGGCATATTTGAAAAACAAAGGAGAAACTGCAGTAGTCACCCAAGAGGATTTCCAAAGCGTGCCAAAGGATGAAAATTGGTTGTGGCACTTGAGATTTGGACATCTCAACTTTGGAGGTCTTAATTTATTGAGCAGAAAAGGAATGGTAAGAGGATTACCATTGATAGAGAAACCGGACAGCCTTTGTGAAGGTTGTATTTTGGGGAAACAACATAGAGAAATTTTTCCATCAGGTAAAAGCATAAGGGCAAAGGCACCCTTAGAGATCATCCCCTCAGATTTATGTGGACCGATGCAAGCTCCAT
Source organism: Pinus tabuliformis (assembly GCA_031772625.1). Taxonomy (NCBI): domain Eukaryota; kingdom Viridiplantae; phylum Streptophyta; class Pinopsida; order Pinales; family Pinaceae; genus Pinus; species Pinus tabuliformis. The sequence continues at coordinate 783,351,357 of CM062819.1, read as the reverse complement.
CATTAGCAGGCAGCCAATATTTCCTAACATTCATTGATGATTTTACAAGAAAAACTTGGGTATATTTCCTTAAAAACAAAAGGGAAGTGTTTGAGAAATTTCCAAATTTCAAAGCACTTGTGGAAAACCAAAGTGGGCTGCATATAAAAGTTTTAAGAACTGACAGAGGAGGTGAGTATATCTCCAAGGAATTCCTACGGTTTTGTAGAGAAAATGGGATTCATAAGCAATTTACAGCTAGGTACACCCCACAGCAAAATGGAGTTGTTGAAAGGAAGAACAGGACCATCATGGATATGGCGAGAAGCATGCTAAAGGCAAAACATTTGCCAAATGATTATTGGGCTCAAGCTGTAAATTGTGCAGTGTATATTTTGAACAGGTGTCCTACAAAAGCAGTGATGAACAAAGTGCCAGAAGAAGCATGGAGTGGGAGAAAGCAAGGAGTCACTCACATGAGAGTTTTTGGATGTGTGGCCTATGCACACATTCCAGATCAGCTAAGGAGGAAGTTGGACAGCAAAGGGGAGAAATGTCTTTTCATCGGATACAGTGAGGAATCCAAAACCTACAGGTTGTATATCCCATCCACCAAGAAGTTTTTTGTGAGCAGAGATGTTCAGTTCATTGAAGAGGAAGCTTGGGATGGAAGCATAGAGAAAACAGTGAATGTTAAAAACTGTTTGTCTCATGATGAAGATGATGATGAGATGGCTGAAATACATCCCCAAACAGCAGCGCCAACACAAGGACAACAAGGGACACCATTGAGGATAAATGAAAGTGCTTCATCAAGCAAACCACAAGGAGGAAATTCAAGTGCATCTTCAAGAATTTGCACACCAAATGAAAGAGGTAAGAAATTTAGAAATTTAAGTGACATTTATGATGAAGGAATGAATTCCTTATTTGCCTTGTATTGTCATGTTGATGATCCTATTCATTTCGAAGATGCAATTAAAGATAGGAAATGGATAGAAGCTATGGATGAGGAGATTAATGCCATAGAGAGAAACAAAATATGGGATTTGGTTGAGCTACCAAAAGGTAAATAAGTCATTGGAGTCAAATGGGTTTACAAGACCAAGAGCAATGCTGAAGGCAAGATAGAAAGGCACAAGGCAAGGCTGGTTGTCAAAGGGTACAAGCAGCAATATGGGAGAGATTATGAGGAAACTTTTGCACCGGTTGCAAGAATGGAAACCGTGAGAGCAGTGTTGTTCATAGCAGCTCAAAACAAGTCGAAAGTTTACCAAATGGATGTGAAGTCGGCATTCCTAAGCGGAGTGTTAATGGAAGAGGTTTACATTGAACAACCTCTAGGCTATGAGAAGAAAGGTGAAGAGCACAAAGTGTGCAGATTGAAGAAAGATCTTTATGGGCTGAAGCAAGCGCCAAGAGCATGGTACAGCAGGATAGATTCCTATCTATTGGATAATGAATTCGACAAATGTGAGGGAGAACCCACAGTCTACATCAAAGAAAAAGATGGTAAAATTTTGATTATTGTCTTATATGTTGATGATGTTATTTTCATAGGTAATGATGATCATCTCATTGAGAATTTCAAATCAGTCATGAAGGAAGAATTTGAAATGACTGACATGGGTTTGCTGAGATACTTCTTAGGAATAGAAGTAGATCAAAATGAAAATGGAATTTTTATTTCACAAGAAAAATATGTAAATGAAGTATTGGGCATATTTAACATGCAAGAGTGCAAGGCAACAATCACTCCCACAGTAATGGGATTAAAACTCAGCAGAGAGGACAGCGGCAAGGATTTTGATCCTAGTTTGTACAAGAGTATTGTTGGCAGCCTTATGCATTTAACAGCTACTAGGCCTGACATTATGTTTGTTGTTATTTTAATTTCCAGATTCATGGAGAGGCCAAAGGAAGCACATTGGGAGGCAGCAAAAAGAATTCTGAGGTATGTCAAAGGTACCAAAAGGTTTGGAATTTTATATACTACTTCAGAATGTTCAAATTTAGTTGGATACACTGATAGTGATTGGGTTGGAAGTGTAGATGATCGGAAAAGCACTTCCGGTTATGTTTTTCATATGGGTTCAGGAGCCATTTCATGGGCTTCTAAGAAGCAGTCCATTGTAGCATTGTCTACAGCAGAAGCTGAATATGTGGCAGCTACAACAGCAACATGTCAAGCAGTTTGGATGAGAAGAATGTTGAGGAGCTTAGGCCAAGAGTAGGCAAAAGAAACAATGATTTTTTGTGACAATAGCTCAGCTATTGCATTGTCAAAGAATTCAGTGTTTCATAAGAGAACGAAACACATTGAGACAAGGTTTCACTACATCAGAGAATTGGTGAACAATGGAGAAATTATCCTACAACATTGCAGGACTCAAGAACAAGTAGTAGACATCTTGACAAAGCCATTGGATCAGAAAAGCTTTGAATTTTTGAGGAAGTGTCTGGGTATGACTGAATGCCCAGCAGTTGAAATTAAAGGGGAGTGTTGAAGTCGTAATTCCAACTGCGCACGAAACCACGTATGTACTGGGCCCAACACCACAGTAGCGAAACCAAAAACCACCCTAACGCATTTCGGACCGCTTTTGCGGTGAAATCAGTTTCCGTATAATCGACTCCGATCCAACAAATTTCAGCCACGCGTCCTCAGTCATTTTTGCTTCCGTATTGGTTTATCGGACGCTAACGTTCAGCACAAAGGAGCCTCCCGATATTCATTCCAACCGTCCGATTGCCTTCATCGATCTCCGTCGTCCATCAATGAAACCTGCATACCTGCATACGAGCATACATTAATTACATTGCGTGGAGTGAAAAATTAAACGGGTTATATCTTTTGTTTTTTTTGTTGCGTTGACCATTGCCAAGTAAATTTTTTTGAACAACAGTGCATAAAGGAAAAACAGGGAGCGCATATGTGTGTGAGAATTTTTTTTAACCAGCGTGAAGCAGGGAAGATATTGCATAGCAGTGCATAAGAGAAGATGCATGGGAGTTTAGTTTTGTGAATGCACAGCAGTGCAACATAAAAATAATCAGGTTGAAATGTAAGTTTTTTTTATAGTGTAAACGAAGTGGAGCACATAATATTTTTGAGGAAGTATATGTAAAAAAAATTTTACAGTAGTATATGTAAAAGGGTTTTACAGCAGTAAATGTAAAAGGAATTTTTACACACCAGCAGTGTAAATTCTCAGGAGGAGAGAGTTTTGTTTTTGTTGGCTAAATGTATTTTTGGTGAATCCCTCTTAGTAAAAGGACGAATATGTATTAGGCATTATATTTTAATGAATAGAAATCATTTTCTTGGTATGTAATACTATGTTCTCAGTCATTTTTTTTAAAACTTCCCTGTGCAAAAGATCCTCTCGAGAGAAAGAAACAGAGCATTGCCTCTGTGTGTATTTATTTTTTTTTTTGTTTTTGGGATTTTACCATAAAAATCCCCAACACATATGAATCAAAATCAAAGAAACCTCAATTCAACAAATGAAAAATATTGTGACTATTGTTACTTGTTGATGGATTAAGGCAATTTAATTTATTTATATAGCTCTCTAATAAGAGACGCTATCAAATTAGCAGCGTACATAACTTCAACCATCAAATCGTGCTTCTGATTCATCCGACGCGGACACAGTCATTTAGCTCTACGGTCTTTCGACTGGGATTTTCCTGCCTTAACCAGAGAATGGAGCGAGAAAGGGGGATTCAGGAAATAAGAACTCAGGTTCTGGAGCGAAAAGGGCGTATGCAGGAAATAAGAACACAGCTTCTGGCAGCAGGAGTTATCGGAGGGGTTGTCGACGATTTCGTTCCTCTTTACAAGTTTTCTCTACTCTGCGGCTGCGGCTACATGGAAACCAGCTTGGGCGAGGAAATTGCGCCCGATGACATGCTATCCGAACCGTTCATTTTGTTTGACGACGATTATAATGTGCTCCCTGATAACGATATCTTTCTCAACTCCATATTCATACTGGTAACTACTTTTTATTCCAATTCACGATTATTATTTATTCATCATGAATTTTTCATAACCACATAACTAAAGTCGTTCATAAATCCAAATAAGCAGGTGATGACTGATCCTGAAACTCCTGGCCACGAGTATTTGCACTGGTATGTCACAATCCTTTCGCAAATTTCTGAATAATATATACCACCCATATCTATTTCATCTAAATTACAGCATTAATCTGTACGTTGTGCAGGCTGAATACCAAACCTTTTAGCAGCAAGCCTGATGTTGGTATGGATATCATGGCCGATGCCACTTTTTCTTGATCTTTGAAATCATTGGATTGAATGTGTGTCAATGTTTTTCGGTTTAATGCTCAAAATGTCATGTGTTTCTTTGTGGTGCAGTATCAGTTTTGCCTAGCGACAGTCTTCTCAGGTACGAAGCTCCGACACCCACGCGTAGTAGCAAGATGGTTTTCACATTGTTCAGGCGTCCATGCCATCCCTTAATTGAGCCCAACTCGCGGGAGAACTTCAGCACCAGAGCTTTTGCCAACGAAAATCGACTTGGACCACCGATGGCCGCTGGTTTTTTCTATATCAATATTGAAAATGAGAATGAACATAAAATTTCATGGACAGCGAAAGAGAAAGAGGACCATGAACGTAGAATTTCATGGACAAAATGCAGCACCAGCTACTCAAAATGCAAATAGGTTTTTTCTATATCGAGATTGAGAATGAAAATGAACAAAGAATGAACGTAGAATTTCCTGGACAAAATGCAGCGCCAGCTCCTCAACAAGTAACGGGCGAATAAACAAGAAACGATGAAGTAGACGATGTTTTTTAGGAGGGTCATGCACCAGCTTCACTATGTTGGACCATTTTCTGCGTTTCAAGAACTTTGTGGTTGTCATCTATATATTAATATGCGAAATTGTAACTATTTGTAACATGGATAATATTTGACGCAATCAATAAATATATGTAAAGTTGAATCAAATTATTTTCTGCGATAAATCTTTTGGTAACCCATTTGATATATTCAGTGCTATCTAACAACATCCTGAATTTGTCATGCAAAAATCAAGATTCTATAACGGAAATACCATGACTATAACCAGAACAGAATCTTGGCCAAGATCAAGAATCGAAGCGCGGATCTGTCAAGCCAGTTTTACTGGCATTTCTTAATAAAAGACTTCATCACGTTTGATCACTTAACTTTAGTTTTTAATACTAGGACGGGAGATCTTTGATTGAATTATTTATTTCTTACCATAGCTAAATGGTTTGTTTTTCTTTTCCTTTTTCTTCAATTAAAACAACTAATTAGTACTCATGATTTTCTAAATTGAGTTGTCAATGAACACAGATATTCATAGTGAGTGTATTCATAATCACTTGAATGGGATCTCACTCTCTAGTAGCCATGATTTATTCCATTTAACAGCGAGAGGGTTCACTATGACCTGAACTCGCCATGTACCTAATTTTTAAATTGTATTATATGAAAAAGTAAATATGAATAATAATGATAAACAGGCAGAATTAGAGATTTATAAAAGTTAATATTCGCATGGATATTAGAGATGTATAAAAGTTAATATTCGCATGGATATTTGCTTCCACCAAACGCAATCCATCCGAATCTCTTTGTTTGGCGAGTGAATGGTCATTGTGGATTTTCCTTGTGGATTGTGGCGATCCAGAGAGAAATCGATCTGACAGGAATTTGTTAGATTGCAACCAATAATAAGAGAGAATGCCACATGATAATAAAGATGACTGAAATTTCAACTGAACGTAAACAGAAACTGCTCTTAACATGTTCAAGATATTCGATCACGAAAATAAAATTTGTCAAACAATTAACACATAGAAGATAAATTTAGAAATAGCTTTAAATAAATATTAAAAACTCAAATTCAAACCTTTTGCAAATTCAATTCAATTGTAAAGACTACAGATAAAGAATAAATATGAATCATAAATGCAAGTAATTGGGATATGAATACTATTAAGATACGTTTCCGCATTACATTATATTTGTTTAATGTAAGTTGATATCACTTGTGCCATGTCTAAAATTTATGTGCTTGTGACTAAACAGAGTTAACAATATTAAACGTATGACCTATAGACCACTTATGTTAACTTCTGAATTCATAATTCAAAAATGCATATGTGACGTGTATTAATGTTGGCATGTTATATTGTTTAACAATCAAATAATAATAGTTCTAAATTTTTCTCTTATTATTTTTTTTAGAGAAAGAAATTCGAATGTGACTTCACGTTCAGAGTGGTAAGAGGACTTCCAACACCATTACCCTATTACGTGTCTTGATATATTACCGGTATAGTATTTGTTACGTGCGTTGATACATTAATATGTGTTGTTCTTATATAGATAATTTTATGTAACGTCTTTATTACAGAAATAAAAAAATTAATTTTTTTATTTTTCTAATAAAATGATATTAATAAGATTTATTTGTATGGAAATAATTCTGGATAAAAATAATGATTTAAGATAAAACTATGAACTATTAAGTTACAATTATATTTTGAATATCAAAATATAATTATTTGTAATTCACAATTATTAATAAAATGACTCTATACTATGAGTTTACAAAAAGCATTAAAATAATTAAGGAGCTCATTTTAGTTCGTGAGCATGTATTTTTTCAAAGAGAAAAATATTTCTTTCTATTAGAGGTGTGATTCTCGATTACGATTCTAAATTAGAGAACAAAGTGACAAAATGCATATCGTTTATCTCTTAGTAGAGTACTTGAACAGGGGTTACTCATTTGAGCTTACAAAACTGCTTTTGTTTGGTGCTGAAATGATCTGATGAATGAAAAAAACCAACAACTACAAAAATAAACACTGAAAAATGTTGCAGAGGGAGAAAATCCACAAAAGCTAGAGGAAAAATAGGGGAGAAAGGGTATCCCAACAAGTAGAGTGTTCATTTTAAATAGGAATGTAACCTTCCCCTATCAGCGTCCCGAGATCAAACTGGTTGAAAATACTCTGATCCGGGATAGAGCTGCAACCATGTTTTGAAAGATAGTCGACTTCACTATTTTGTGTTATGCTGATGCCTTGAAAATTTAAACCATGGAAAAACGTCGATAGAGCTTTGGTGCGAGTATTCCATGATTCAAGAGCAGAAGATTTTAAGTAGTGCCTATTGTTTGCCCATCCAATAATTGATTTGCAGTCTCCAAAAACAGAGAGGGACATGAGATCAAGTGAGGTAGTATAGTGAAGGACTGCACAAAGAGCAAGAAGTTTGGCCTGAGTATTGGTACCCAAGGCACAATACCAATAGAATCTATAAAAGTGCTCAGGGTTCATGTGGATGGCCAAGCCACATCTACAAGGGTCAAAAGAGGAGGCTCCATAGAAAAATCCAATGGAATAGGATGACAAAATGTCCTTAGGAGGAGAAGGACAAAGTTGTTTGGATGTCAAAGAAGCTAGAAATTCATATTAGTAAGAGAGGATGCTACAACAAGTTCTCCAAATATTCGGTGAAATGCGTTAAAGATTAAGGCATTTCTAGACATTCATATACCCCAAATGATAAAGAAAGCCAATGTACGACCAGGTTTGTGGTCCAGTGTCCATCGACCATGGTAAGAGGGGACATCCAGACCCTCCTAATCAGCTGCATAGTTTATCATATGGAGCACCCCATTCCACACTGAAGAGGCAGAGGGGCATAGAAAAAAGAGGTGGAATGAATCTTCTCTAGAGGAGAGGAAATGACTACAGTGATGAGGGCCACGAAAACCTTTCTTACACAATATTTCCCAAGTGAGGATGCGATTGTGGGGAACAATCCATGAAAAACATTTGAGTTTCAAAGGGAAATTCCATTTCCATGCCCTAACCATTTACGAGTGAGCCATCATTTGTCTAGGGGGCGTAGAGATGAGATTATAAGCTTCCTTTACATTTACTCTCCCCTGCATTGACCCCCCATATCGTATCAAGTTGTCATCTTTGAGGGATAGGACTATCCCAAAAAGTTTTAGATTGGAAATCTAAAGTTTCCATTCTAGAATCATTATCTCAGGAATCTCCAGCATTAGCTTATCTTTTGAGTGGGTATGAAAAGAAGAGGAGAGGGCAGAAATTGCTAAATATTTATTGCAAATAATCCCATGTTATTTAAGAAGATGACGAGATCAAGAGATAGTAGGTGTGGGCCATTCATACCTGCAAGTGAATCTAGGCCAATTTGTGGAATGGATCTGGCACCAACTACCCATCTGAGATTTCACAAATACTATTGTTTTGTGAACAAAATGTTGGGCCAAGAGTGGTAGACATGTGAAGGATCAAGAGCCCCATCATAGATCCAGATAATGAAATCTCATTTTTGTAAGTATTTTGCATGGATAACTTGTTGCCAGAGGCCTTCATTGGTGACTTCTCTCCATAAGTTTTTTAGTAAAAGAGCCAGGTTGAAGGAGGTGATATCTTTTTTCACCTATCCACCCAAGGCAGTTGGAAGGTTAATCAGTTCCAAACTGAAGGGTGAATTGTTCGCTCTCTTTAAGTGCTCGCCAATAGAAAACAACATATGGTTGAATTTAATTTCTTGATCACACACTTTGGGAGCTTGAAAATACACATATAGTATATGGGGATGCTATGTAGGATTGTTTTAATTAAAACAAGAGTGCCCTCAAGTGAAATCCATGCGTGAGCCCAATAATTGAGCTGCTTCTCAATTTTCTTAGTGAGAAAACCCGAGTCCAGAGTTTTGTAACTATTTGGTTTCAAAGTGAAGCCTAGGCATCTTAAACCAACATCCATGTGAAAAATTTAGACCACAAAAGTGGTAGCAATCTGAATATTCAATGTAGGGTCTAGGTCATCTCTAATGAGAATGGACTCGGATTTATTCATATATAGTCTCGAGGCAAGACAAAAGTCCTTTAGGATACCATAAAAGGTATTCCATTCTTTGGGGTCTGATTTAACAATTTCCATCAGATCATCCACCAAAAACTAGTGAGAGAGGGTGATTGTTGACACTATTCTACAACCTGCTATGATGCCCTATGATCAAGTATCTTTGGTTTTCCTATTGAGTCCAACTATGATTAAGATGAATAAAAGTGGGGGCATTGCACAACCCTATCTAATTCTTATTTATGCTGAGAAAAAATTGGTATGAAGGACATTGATCAAGATGGAAAAGGATGGAAACTTTATACATGCTTTGATCCAGTTAATCATTGTTTTGCCCAGACCAATATTCTCCAAAATCATCCACAGTTCCCAATCAACACAGTCAAAATATTTTGTTAAGTCAATCTTCATGAGACAAGCATCCGTTTGGTTTCTTTTTACAGAATGATGGCCTCTTGGGTGATTTCAACCACATCATGAATCTACATGTGCTTAAGAAAACCAAATTGCTCCATAGAAATATATTTGGACAATAAGGGTTTAAGTCTATTTGCAATTGTTTTTAAATCAATTTGTAAATAGAATTGCATAATGAAATCAAGTGATAGTCAGAAAATGATACTCAATTTGTAATCTTTGGAATAAGGTAAATGAAGGTTGAATTTATGGCGCTAGATACCCAACCAAGTTCCTTGTATTTTTCAATCATCTTAGTGAGCTCATGAATCATTTTATCTTGAAAATGCAAGAAAAGTTCAATGGCTCATCCCAGATCGTTTAGAACTTGAAGGACTTCTTGTTGTGTTACTGGGAAGTCCATTTGATTTATTTCCTCCAGATGCACCCAAGATGGGAACATGTCACATACTTCAAGTTGTTTGCATAAATGAACCTGAGCTCAAGAGAAATATAGATTGTTGAAATAGCTTATAGCCTCCTCTTTGATGTCTCATTGATTGGTCAAAGTCTCACCTGATTCCGATGTTATATACCAAATTGTGTTTTTTTTTCCTTACAGGAAATCTGGTTGTGAAAAATATATTGTTATTATGAACAACTTGAACCCATAAGATTATGCTCTTTCGTTATAATTCTTCAGCCTGACCAAGAAGAATTTTTGACCTACAGATTTCCAGCTGAAGGATTGCCTTTTTTTCTCATGTCAAAGAAGTATGTAGGAGAGCTCGTGCCCTCTAATATTTTCTCCTGTTAATCAATCATGATCAGTTATTGATCTGAAAATGGGGCACTTAGGCTTCTTGTCTAACTTACAATAACTTCTCCCACTTCCGAAGCTTTAAATATTCCCAAGTCTTATTGATTAACCAATGCGGAATTGATAATATGCTTGACAATATAGTGTATCCTTATGTTTGTTTTAAATTGATTATATGCTTTAAAATCTATTGTCTGTGCTATAAGTTGATATGCTTAAACTAATATATAAATGCATATAACAGTAAACAATGCAGCAATAAACAATCACACAGAAACAACAATTTAATTAGGCATTCACCCACAACTCTTGCGCTACATCTCCATGAGCTCTAGTCAACTCAACTAGGCTCTCTCGGATTATGGTATAAGTCCTTTTTACAAGCTCTTGGCTCAACTCCTGCTGTTTTATGCAAAAACAGTGGGTTCAAACACCATTTTATCCCCTGTCTCTTGAAGCTCTGGCTCTTCTCTCCTGGCTCTGACTCTAGTGCTTCGGCTCTAGCTTTGGCTCTTGCTCTTCGGCTCTACCTCCTTTCTACTCTCTATCAGTTTACAACCCTCTTGGCTTTTAACTTGACTTCCAAGTGACCCCCTCGGCTAGTCCTTTTGCTTCTTCGCTGCCTCCTTCACCTTAGCTTCCTTCTTTGGCTTCACTTTCAACAACAAACCCCCAACAACCAACAACCAACCACCCTCTCTATCTTTGAAATTCATGGCTTTTTAAGCCAATTAGCATTGTTTGCTTGTTTTCCTTTTCGGGCTCTCTGTCTTCCAGACTTGGCCTACTAAAATCCCCTCTCTGAGTGTTAGCAATCATTGCTAAATGCCCTAAGGGATGGTGGCCACCTATTCTGTAACAAAATGGAACCATCGGTGCTTGAAATCCCTAGAAATAGTCGTTCCATGTTTACATAGAGAAACGTTGTAAAACACAGGAAAAGTCGCCAAATCTCTGTTTATCAGACTTCAAATCTTCATAAATGTGCACTATATTCCTATCAGGTCTACCTAAAATCACTTATCGCATGTTGCCACTACCCTGTTTCGTGGCTTTCCCTTTGCATTTTGGAACCCCTTCGGGTTTGGATTCATCACATTGACACATCCCTTTGCTTTTTGTTTATTAAATGAAATATGTGAAAATACATAACAAAATGCCCTTTGGCAGATTTTAAAATATATCAACTATAGCCTATAGCCCTGTCGGGTCCGGCCATCGCATCGCATATATATATATATATATATATATATATATATATATATATATATATATATATATATATATATATATATATATATATATATATATATATATCCCCACTCCTTTGGGTGGCTCTGATGCGATATTGTGATGTGACTTGTCGCAATCGTATATCACATAAGCCCCGGGCCATTTGGTAAGCACTCCATTGTTATCGCCGATTGAGATATCGCAGTCGCAATAATCATATAACATGTTCTGATATCCTCCACCTACCACTGCTAATTGTGATTTGACGATCAGATCTGGACCGTTGATTGGCCAGATCCGACGGCTCCTGTTCATTGCTTTGTTGACCGTCAATAAGCTCGTTTTTCAATGTTTTCTCTATGGTTTTGCCTCTCGATAGTGTAATCTGATATTTCCAAAACTTCTCCTTTTGCAATGGTTTTTGGATTTTTAGAAGACTTTGAAGACTTAGAGGGTTTTTAGGACCCATTCTTAGGGGATTTTGCCTCTTTTTCCAAAGGAAAAAGGGCAGCTTCATTTTGTTATAACTTATGCATCCTAAGTCAGTTTTTGCCCATTCAAGTTGCAGTAGATTCAGAATGAGGAGGTCTCTGCAATGCGACTATTTCCGAGAGTAGCATGCGACTTTCATTTTCCTCTGTTTTACAAAGGATTTGTGCCATTCGACACCTTTTACCTCTTTTATGAAGTCTTTTAGACTTAGAGGTTTATCCAGGATCCATTTTTGGATCATGCCTTCCCACTAAGAGAAATTTTGGTCTGCAAAAGACTGATATACTGATCTAAACAGTACCTGAGAGTAACAACACCCTCTTCTTTCAGCCTCCATACACTTGCATTGCACAACACCTTTAACCAAAGTTTCTGACAACTTCCCCTCTGGATGGGTTGGTTTTCCCGGGAAGAACTATCTTCCTCCTTGCCTTCCTGTAGAACTTCCGATAAAATGGTCACATAAGGTAGTTTGAATTTCCCTGCCTTGATCATTGATCTAAGGTGGCTCAAAGAAATGTGAAGTACACCTGCTCCACAAACTCTCAATTGTACCTGTTTGAAAAACTATCAACAAAACCTGTTAACAACAACAGACATATAGACAATAACTGGATGTACTAAACTCCTGCTTCAACAAAAGAAACATATTTCACATCTTGTGAACACCTCCATGTGTTACATCTGCATACAAATGATGGAATAGACAACAAGCCCACAAAACATGCCTTTAAAACAAATGATTCTTCAAGTCAAGCATGTAGAAAAAGACCATTAGGACTCTTTTCAAAATATGAAACATTTCATCACTATCTCCATCTTGGAGACCAAGTTAACTTCTTTCAAGTAAACATTGCATGCATGTTCATATCAAAGCAATCAACCCTTCAAGTTAATTACATACATATTCAAAGACAATGAAAAAATCAACATCCCTGTGTTCATGCATATCATGCTTATGCATGCATTTCATCCTTCAACTTTCACTTAAGTACATTGTAATTTCGAAGCTGAAATGAAATATAATGTTGCAGCAAAAAAGTGAGTCCCCTACTCAACCTTCCTCCATTCACCATCATGGTAGAAACCTGCAACTTGCATCTCACCAACAAAGAAATGCCAATATATGCATCAATAGACATGCAATCCTTAATTGGAAAAGAACTCTAACCATTTCTTACCAATCTAGTTCAAAGGGCTTGCCTTTGTCTACACATCAACATCAACATGTGAATCATTTTGACACACATCATTCATGGAAACTTCCTTTCCATTTTTTCCATCTTTTCTTTCCACTTTCTTCAAGTTTTGTGGAAGCATCGTTGGATTCAAGGTCCAACATTTTGCTGCAAGATTTCCTTGCTTATGGCAGTAAGTACACTGCATGTGCATCCTCTTGACAGCATGATTTGCCTTGTCCAATGGACCTTTGGCTCTTTGCTTATTTTCTTTCAAAAGTTTCTTGTATGTGGCCATTCTCTTCCAACATCTAGAAACCTGATGGTTATCCAAACCACAAAAGGAAGATGCAATTATTTTCCCATGCTTATGTGGAAATTTACCATGCTTTAAAAAATCAAAAGGAATATGATTAGAATCAGATTTATTCCTTCCTCTTTCACCTTTATTTCCTTCATGAGGAGGTGAAGCAAATGAAGAAGTGGCTCCCTTTGGAACACCATCAATCTCTTCAAGGTTGTTAGAGTTTCCACAGCTCTCCGGTTCAACTGTGTGCTTCTAAACACCTACATCCTACAAGTGATGTTTCAAGTTATTACATTTCTCTTCAATAAAACCTTCACACTCTACAATGCAACCCCTTCTTGGAGTTGTTTCAATGGCCTTTATGGTAGCTTTGGAACTCTCTTCGTAAGACTATCCATAGCCAAGACCCAAATACTTAGGCCTCTCCTCAACCATTATTGGTTCAACAATACCTTGTGCATGCTTTTCCAAGCCCTTTCCATCACATCCCATCTTGGACATTAGCTTGGAACCTATGCCTCTAGTATGTTTTTTCGAAAGAACCAATATAGGCATTCTTAGAAGAATTTGAAGACAAACTAGAATGGTTTACCTCTTCTTCAAGCTATTACTTGATTAAGGCTTCTTTGGAAACAAATAGCTATGACTCTAACTCATGCATCCTTTTCAGGTTCATATTCGCAAGATCAAGTTGCCTCTCCATTTCCTGCAGTCTGTCAGAAGCAACTGCTTCTCTTCCTTCACGTAATTCAACTGCTCTCTAAGTATGCTACTCTTTCTTCCATCATCATACATTTGTCTCACCTTGTCCATGATAATAAACAAATATTGCTTCAAGCCTCCATCAAAGAGTCTTGTGATGAAGAAGGGAGAATTCAAGGATACACATGAGGAAGTTTTCATTATGGCAATGAACAAAGAACTTCAAACAAGATTAGTAAAAAGCTTATTTTAGCAACCTTTTGCAACAAACCTCTTGTGCTTTAAGGACTGCCTTGATGTCCTTGGGATAGGAGAATGCCTTTAGCCCTTCTTCCTATTTTTCCTTCCTAGACTGAGCTATCAGTAGCTTCTCCTTTACGTCTGCAAACTCAGAAAGTAGTCAGTCTACAAAACAAGCATATAATCAGCCTCTTGCTATTCAAAAACCTTTCAGACAAGCAGTCTTTGCTTTGTCAATAAGGAATTCTGATATAACCTTCTTAAAGGTGTGGTTAACAAAACTTAGGCTCTGATACCAACTGATCTAAAAATGGGTCACTTAGGCTTCTTGTCTAACTTACAAGAAATTCTCCCACTTCCAAAGCTTTAAATATTCACAAGTCTTATTGATTAACCAATACATAATTGATAATATGCTTGACAATATAGTGTATGCTTATGTTTGTTTTAAACTTATTATATGCTTTAAAATATATTGTCTTTGTTGTAAGTTGATGTTCTTAATCTGATATGTAAATGCATATAACAATAAACCATGCAGCAATAAACAATCACACAGAAACAACAATTTAATTAGGAGCTCACCCACAACTCTTGGGCTACATCTCCGTGAGCTCTAGTCAACTCAACTAGGCTCTCTGGGATTATGGTGTAAGTCCGTTTTACAAGCTCTTGGCTCAATGACTACTATTTTACACAGAAAAAGTGGGTTCAGACACCATTTTATCCCATGGATCTTGAAGCTCTGGCTCTTGGCTCTTGGTTTTGGCTCTTGCCTCTGGCTTTGGCTCTTCGGCTCTAGCTCTTTGACTCTGGCTCCTTTCTGCTCTATCAGTTTACAACCCTCTTGTCTTTTCACTTGACTTCCAAGTGACTCCTTCAGTTTCTCTTTTTGCTTCTGCGATGCCTTCTTCGCCTTAGCTTCCTGCTTTGGCTTCACTTTCAGCAACAAAGCCCCAACAACCAACCACCCTCTCTCTCTTTGAAATTCATGGCTTTTTAAGCCAATTGGCACTGTCTGTTTGTTTTCCCTTTTGGACTCTCTGTCTTCCAGCCTTGGCCCTCTCAAATCCCCTCTTTGAGCATTAGTAAGCATTGCTAAACACCCTCAGGTATGGTGGCCACCTATTCTATAATGGAATGGAACCATCAGTGCCTGAAATCCCTAGAAATAGTCATTCCCTATTTACACAGAGAAACGATGTAAAAAACAAGAAAAATTGCCAAATATCTGTTTATCGGACTTCAAATCTTTATAAATGTGCACTATATTCCTATCGAGTCTGCCTGAAATCGCTTATCGCATGTCGCCACGTCCCTATTCCAAGGTTTCCCCTTTGAATTTTAAAAATACATTAAAACATGGAAAAATACCCTAAATGGCTTTAGACGGATTTGAAATAATATTCATTTGCATTTCGAAACCCCTTCGTGTTTGGATTCATCTCATTGGTGCATCCCTTCTCTTTTTTTTTATGAAATGAAATATGCAAAAATACATAACAAAATGTCATTCGACAGATTTTAAAATATATCAACTATCGCCTATAACCCTGTCAGGTCCGACCATTGCATCGAATATATATATATATATATATATATATATATATATATATATATATATATATATATATATAACATATATCCTTGCTCCTCTCAGTGGCTCCGATGTGATATTGCGATGCGACTTGTCGTAATCGCATATCACATAAGCCCCGGGCCATTTGGTAAGTGCTCCGTTGTTATTGCCGATTGCGATATCGCGGTCACAATAATCATATAACATGTTCCGATATCCTCCAACTGCCATCGCCGATTGTGATTTTCTAATCAGATCTAGACCGTTGATCAGCCAGATCCGACAACTCCTATTCATTTCTCTGTTGAACATCGATAAGCCCATTTTTGAACGTTTTCTATATGGTTTTGCCTCCCAATAGTGCAATCCTATATTTCCAAAACTTCTCCTTTTCCATGGTTTTTGGATTTTTAGAAGACTTTGAAGACTTAGAGGGTTTTTAGGACCCATTCTTAGGGGATTTTCCCTCTTTTTCAAAGGAAAAAGGGTAGCTTCATTTTGTTATAACTTATGCATCGTAAGTTAGTTTTTACCCATTGAAGTTGCAGTGGATTTAGAATGAGGAGATATCTGCAATGAGACTATTTCCGAGAGTATCCTGTGACTTTTGTTTTATCACATATTTCATTAAAATTGGAAATATTTTATTACAAAGAAATCACTAGAATTGAGTTTTTTGGTTATTTCGAAATTCTAAATCCATTGTTTAATTCCAAATTTAATGAAATATGTGTTTTTTCCTCTGATTTACAAAGGATTTGTGCCATTTGACACCTTTTACCTCTTATATGAAGTCTTTTAGACTTAGAGGTTTATCTAGAATCCATTTTTGGATCAGTTATTAGATTTTTTTCCCACTTCTTTTTCTTATCCCACAGTCAGACCTTGTTTTTTAGCATACACAACTTGAGGTTGATTGGGTCCATCTTCTGATGAGTGAAGTCTTCACAAGGGAGCTGCCAAGTTGAGTGAACCAGACCAAAAAAATTTGATCATTCAACCAAAAATGATTAAATTGAAATGGAGGTGCCTTATGGCTGAGTTAACTAGTCCAATTTAATAGGATGAGGAAGTGATCAGATATTTTGATTGGAAGGATGAAGGAGTGCAGATCCTTTAGGATTTTTGCTAAAGGAACTTGTATATACAAATTATCAAGGTGTTTGTCTAGGCCCTACTCATCCTGCCTTCCATTCTGCCAAGTCAGTTCCTGTAGGAATTTACAGGGTAAGTTCCTTAGATAGAACACTAAAGGACACCACTCACAAATAGATCATAGATCAATACACTAGTATCCTTGACGTGGTTAAAACACTCAAAGAGGAAAACAATCCAAGGCTTGAGCCAACGCGACCACTTCAAGCAATTTATTAATGTAAAAGAAATAAAATTTACATAATCTTCTCTCATGAATGGTCACCTTACAAATGACGCTCCATGCTCTTTAAATAGAGATCATGGACCTATCGGGTGTTAAGTGTTATGAAACCAGCTCAAAAAAAGATAGAAAAGATAGATCAACTACTTAGAAATAAGCCTCTTCGAGGGGGCAACCTCCTTTGCATTACACAAATTAACAATTCTTGGATGATACAATGACACGACCTCTTTTATGTATATAGGAGTCTAAGGGGTGATAATATAATTAGAGCCGATCACATGCGCACATTAACACAATATGTAACCCGGGGAAAGAATACAGCTGAATCCCCCACTCTATCTGTATATTAATGATTGAGAACATGTAACAATACATAGTACAATACTCCTCTCAAGTATCCAACACTATCTCCACCTGTTACACACAAAACTAGCTCAGATCCGAACAAGTCACAGGTTCAAATCTTCTCCACTGCTTTGCCTGCCTCTATTGCACAATACCTACTGAGAATCACTCACACTGGAAATCACGTGAGCACAGTCTATTTCACTGGGCATATACTGGGAAATCATCATGGGCATACTCAATACATTGCTTGTGCAAGATCTCATGCACAACTATAGTCACAACTGATAGCCATCTCAACCTCTAACACCTGTCTCCACTGAACTGTGCATGCACTGAGTTAAGGAATGTATTCTTCAGTTGCATTATGAGTTAATAATTAGTGAATTAATTTAATCAATTAATTCACATCACTCATTACTAGTCTATTTGCAATTAGACTAATTACAACTAGTTTAACAAAGTCAAACTGAACACAACTCCATCAACTCCACATCCAGCTCCACAGAACTCAACCACATGATTTCTAACTGATGTCCCGCATGCAATAGCTCAACTGACCCACAAAGAAAGCGTATTTCCTTCTAACAACTGCATGTGCCACATCTGTAGCTCAAATTGAACTTCTCCAAGAGAATAAGCTCCATCATCTTGTTGCATTTTCAACACTCCCTCTCAACAAGATATGGATTATCAGCAACCCTTATCCTGCAACTCTGGAATGTTCTGCATGCAACACACTTTCCCGGTCCACTTGCTCCAACAACACTTGGAACAAAAACACTCCCAACTGGCCACTCTGTTGGGGTAGGAACATACTCTGATGCTGAAGCTCTACCTGCTGCTGACAAGTGCTCCCTCTCTGACATCTGCGCTACTGCAACATCTCCATGCATCTCGCACCATTGTAAACTTCTCTGTGCCACCTAGCACTGTGCAAAACACTTGTTCCTCTCGCATTGCTGCAGCCTGCTAGCTATGCGCTATCGTGGGATTCCCTACATTGTCGCTCCCTCTACCACTCCATCCGCATCTGTCTCTAGCCAATCAATCAGTTCCTGCTACTCCACATCGGGGCTCCCGTAGCAAGGTCTCATCCAAGAGGTTGGGTACCTCAAGGATCCTGCCCCTCCTCCTTGGGACGATCAATCCACATCACCCCACCTCCTACCTGGAGGTATGGCTGCATATGATCCCTCAGCCCACCTGGCTCGAAGTTTCCCCCTACTAGAGGTCTCTGCATGAGTAGATGTCTCTACTCGATCTCCTCTCAGTTTCCCTTGTTGTGGCTGCTCCACAACCTCCTGAAGCTGCTGCACCAATTGTGGCTCCTCCACAATCGTTTGAGACTTCTTCTGGCTCTGCATGTTGAGAGGTAATATACGCTCCCTCTCAACCACCAAGTCTCCATCAGTTGCCTTGCTGCCCAAGGCTTTGCATGCATCTTGAACCTGAAGAGCATACAGGTTCTTGACCTATGAACCAATCTGCTTCACCTGTCTAGTGATGATGTGTCTAAGGAAAACCTTTCCCTTACTGAAGACTACATCACAACCTCTGTCTTCCAGCATCGCGATTGATGCCAAGTTTCTCTTCAGTCCTGGTACATACTTGACATCGGTCAAGGTAAGGTGAGCTCCATTCTCCCTCTGAAAAATAACCGTGCCTACACCTGAGACACTATACTTCTCATCATTACCCATCGCTATGAGTATCTGGAGATCTTTCTCCTCCAAAGTACTGATCAAACTTTTGTCACCGATCATGTGGAAAGAAGATCCACTGTCAAGAAACCGACCACTTTCCACCATGGATGAAACCATGCATGCTAAGAGTGTGAAATCCACCTCGAACTATGAAGCAAGTGCCTCACCTTCAGATCCTTCCCCGGATCCCTTCTTGGACTTCTTCTTTGGGCAGTTAGTAGCATAATGGCCCAACTCATGACAACTAAAGCATCTCTCCTTCGACTTGTCAACCTTCTTCCCATCATTGGAAGAACTGCATTCGGAAAGAGAACCCTTCTCCTTCCCCTTCTTCACCTTATTTGCTAAGGCACAGTTCTCCTCATCATGCATGCATGAAGAACTGTCTCTGGTGCTCCATTTGATCTCCTCCTTGCACAGGATCCGACCAAAGTCTCTCCCATCCTGGCAATTTCTCCCGACCATTGACAGAGTCCTGATAGGAATTCCAACTCTTCGGAAGACCAAGGAGAGCCAAGCTCACCAAGTCCTCATCATCAACAGTTACCCCCACACTTCCCAGCTCATCTGGGCATTGGGTGAACTTCATGAGATACTGGGGCATACTGTCTCCATTCTCACACTTAGATGTTTCTGAGTTTATCCTTGAGCACCATTCCACCAGCTCAAAACTCAAACACTTCTGATCTAAAGTTCGTGAGAACAAAGTATTTCTTGTATAGAGATCGACTGTATGGGCATTCACTGGATATCTCACCTTCCAAAAGAAGGATGAATCCAGAGGCTACCTGGCCCAATTACAGACTCTGCCTGAAGAAATAAAATGTAAACACTTTCTGAATAATAGATCTGATGATCAACTCTGCTCTGATACCATGTAGAAATTTTGAATAATAAACACTTATTCACAGAGATTATCCCGATTATACACTATTGCAGAATACATACATAATAAATAACCTCCTTTATGTTGCTCATGAATTTAGCAACATTAAAAACAATGAAACATCAATCACATGCGCACATTAACACAGTATGTAACCCGAGGAAATCATACAGCTGAAAGCCCCACACTATCTGTATATTAATGATTGAGAACATGTAACAATACATAGTACAATACTCCTCTGAAGTATCCAACACTATCTCCACCTGTTACACACAAAACTAGCTGAGATCTGAACAATTCACAGGTTCAAATCTTCTCCACTGCTTTGCCTGCCTCTATTGCACAATACCTACTGAGAATCACCCAAACTGGAAATCACGTGAGCACAGGCTATTTCACTGGGCATATACTGGGCAATCATCATGGGCATACTCAATACATTGCTTGTGCAAGATCTCATGCACAACTATAGTCACAACTGATAGCCATCTCAACCTCTAACACCTGTCTCAACTGAACTGTACATGCACTGAGTTAACGGATGTATTCTTTAGTTACATTATGAGTTAATAATTAGTGAATTAATTTAATCTATTAATTCACATCACTCATCACTAGTCTATTTGCAGTTAGACTAATTACAACTAGTTTAACAAAGTCAAACTGAACACAACTCCATCAACTCCACATCCAACTCCAGAGAACTCAACCACATGAGTTCTAACTGATGTCCTGCATGCAATAGCTCAACTGGTCCACAAAGAAAGCGTATTTCCTTCTGACAACTGCATGTGCCACATAGTGGGCTTCTGGAATAGCTATGATAAGAAGTGCTTTCTTTAACTAGTCCTGAAAAATCACTGTCAAACCGGAGAGCGGAGCAAGAGACTGAGAAAATGGAGGGATGGGATTCAAACACTAAATCTACTCTACAGAAGATACCTCTCCTATATACCACAGCAAGCCCCATGGATGGAGCTGCTTGGACCCAACGGTTGAAGGAAGAGTACCAATGCCTCATCAAATACATGGGTATGGACAAAGCCAATGACAATGACTAGTTCTGGATCTCAGCCAATGCAGATGGCACTCGATGGACTGGCAAGTGCTAGTACATTTACAATCTCCTCAAATATGAATTCGATCTTCAATTCAATATTCCTATCACATATCTAGCCATTGGTCCCGAAATCAAACTACCAGAGCTCGATGGGAAAACTGCCAAGGAGTGGCGAATGTTTTTCTCTACGATGACAATGGATTTGATCCAATCTTCCTATGGCTACAAAATTTCTGGTGAGTCCTTAAACCAGCAACTTGAATCCACACAACTATCACTGGTTAATAATGCATCGCCGAGAGTAGGGTTTTCTTATTCTCTACTAAAGATAAGGTTTCTAAGCAGCTCGGAGGTGGAAACCCGACCAACTTTGTTGCATGTCATGGCCCCTCTGTTGGAGCTTATAGCTGGTAAATCGATCAGCTTTAATAAGTTGGCTTTGCCTTTGAGACGCCTGCGGATCATGCCCTTGTCAGTGTGTGCTACGGTAGCTAATTATGGAGATGAAAACATTGTCCCTTTGGGGATAAGGAAGCCGATGTAGAGTTATGTAGATAAATACCCTGGCCTGATCATGGGTTTTTCCCTCTTTATGTGGTTTTCTGGACTAGAGATCAGTGTCATCAAAGCACTGGAAACCCAGGAAGGGGGATATAGTGGAATATAACAAAGCCTCCATAAGAAATTGACAGATGGGCAGTTTGAATCTGAGTTGATATCAACAACAAGGTAGCAACCTCCTTTCGGCCATGGATCGCAACATGCAGCACAGTTTTGGGGATATATAACTGCCAAGATAGCCAAATGTGCTGAAGAAGAACAGAATGGTAAACAAAATGCAGTGAAAAATCTCAGAACCCCATTGACTAAATGGATTTGATGCTCAATAAACAGAACAGTCCATACCAAACCCAAACCTGGATGCCTGACAATAAAAGGTCTCCTTCTAGGTCTGGATCACCGGCCCAGATCACAAAACAGAGCGGGCAACAGAGAAACCCAAACAGTATGGGCGAAGATCGGATACAAATCTTCATCAACCTAATAGGGGGCAGACATCATTGCATGCAGCTCAGAAAGGAGCTGAATATTCTAGAATTAAAGAAGCAAATCCATATTCAAATTGCAATCCCTACAAAATACCAAATCTGATATATACAGGATGCAGTCTACAGGATATCCATACACTTAAGGAATATGGTATCTGCAATGATTCAACTGTCATTCTTAATCTGAGACTATGAGGGGGATGCAATGTAGCCAATTAAAAAAATACAGGTACCTTTCACGATGCAATCAAAGGAAAGGAAAAAATATAATCTAAACCTGCACCAACATCAAAGCTTCCAGGTCCCTATATTGTGGAACAAAAACTGGAATCTCCAACGATCCAAATAACTTTGCCAGAGGTAACTAATCTACACATTGATCTATCCACAAATTCCGTTATCTGTAGATTTAATGTGTTTTGGCCAAAATCCGACGTCTTGCATCAATGGATCCTCACAACATGGTCACCTGACTGTGAAATTCACCTATGCTCAAAAGGTTTTTTCATGGTTAGATTCAACACAGAACAAGAACGTGACAACATTATCAATCATGGGCCTTGGTTTCGGGGTAATACTGGCCTCTTCACCACCCCCTGGTTTCCTGAGTTTGATGCAAATACTACGAAAATCTCAACAATTCGTGTTTGGGTGAGGCTATATAACCTCCCTCTACACTTCTGGCATCACAAAGTTTTAACAGCCATTGGAAATTCCTTAAAATAGATAGAGACAGAGTCAAGTAGGGAATTTTCATATTTGCCAGAATATGTGTAGAAGTGGACCTAAGTCAAGTGCTACCTGATCACATTACACTGAACAATAATAATACACCAAGGACTCAACCAATTTACTATGAAAACACATCATTCAGATGCTATAGCTGCATGGAAATAAGGCATCTTCAAAACACCTGTCCACTAGCCAGGAAGGACCCCAAAGGGAATAAGAAACAACAAAAAAATCCCAAAGGATGGCAGCATACAGACTGGCCGGAAGAAGAGGACATGTAGAGAAAACCTACAATGTTAGAAAATTATATATTACGGAGCAATGGAACACATAAAATATTGCAGAAATATAAACACAAAAAACACATAAAACAAGAGAGACACAGATATACGTGGTTCACCAAGTTTGGGCTACATCCACCCCGAACAACCAATCCTTCCTTTCTATTATCCAACAAAATGAAGAGACACAACCTACAGCAGATCCACTATAATATACTCTATTTTCTCTCACAGTCTTGCCTCTCTATTTCTTGCTCACAGAATACACATCTATTACACAGC
Source organism: Pinus tabuliformis (assembly GCA_031772625.1). Taxonomy (NCBI): domain Eukaryota; kingdom Viridiplantae; phylum Streptophyta; class Pinopsida; order Pinales; family Pinaceae; genus Pinus; species Pinus tabuliformis. Next base: position 783,327,781 of record CM062819.1, on the reverse strand, counting down.
CTCAAATACAATGCCCTCGTAGGGAAAAAAACCCTAAACTAAACATAAGTTCTACGATCAGATCATCCAGCTAATGAACGGCCCAGATTGATTAGAAATTACTATACTTTTACAAGGCAATTTTACACATGTTTTTAGCTTTGGGGGCGCTGCCCTCGAGCCCCCGCCAGAGGACCATTGGCCCCTAGACTCCCCAGCCAGGGGGATCAGCCTCCGCGGACCCCTGCGGGGGACAAAAGTGCCTCCCACACCCCCCCGCGTGGAGGGGTGTACAAACTTCCTAGGGTATACATCCGACTGAAACAAAGACCTCTGAACAATCATGCTCCACACATAACAATCTCCCACTTGGAGAATGATTGTAGCAACTCCAATGCTGCTTCATTTACTAGACAATGACTCCTCTTTGGACCTAGTTGTTTCTCATCTTCATCGTCATCCTTGAAGACTAATTGAAACTGAGCATGTTCTCAGTTTCTCTCTGGTTACAACTTTTGTTAGCATATCTGCAGGATTCTAGCTAGTGTGTATCTTTTCCAGCTTCAACTCTCCATCTTCCAACACTGATCGTATGAAATGGTACTTGAGATGTATGTGTTTAGTCCTGGAATGAAATGCTGAGTTCTTTGCAAGATGAATGACACTTTGGCTATCACTGTATAACGTGCCCATATCATGCTCCTTACCCAATTCACCCATAAACCTTTGTAGCCAAATCATTTCTTTACTAGCCTCTGTCACAGCAACATACTTTGCTTCTTTTGTTGAAAGTGCAACAACACTTTGGATTTTTGAAACCCAACCGACAGTTGTTCCACCAATAGTAAATACATATCCTGTAGTGCTCCTCCTGTTATATCTGTCACCTACCATATCTGCATCAACATATCCCTGTAGGGAAATGTTTAAACCACTAAAGAATAATGCTTGATTTGTGGTACCTTTCAAATATCTGAGAATCCATTTCACTGCCATCCAATGTTCCTTTCCTGGATTGTTCATGTACCTGCTTACAACTCCCACTGCATGTGCAATATCAGGCCTTGTGCAAACCATTGCATACATTAAGCTTCCAACTGCTGATGCATATGGAACTTTAGACATATGATCCATGTCTTATTGGGTCTTTGGTCACATTTCCTTACTAAGTTTGAAATGGCTAGAAAAAGGTGTACTAACTGGATTTTCATTGTGCATGTTAAACCTTTTCAACACCTTTTGTATGTACTCATTCTAAGACAATGTTAATTTGCGATTTTTCCTGCCTCTAGTTATTCTCATACCAAGTATTTGTTTTGCAGCTCCCAAATCCTTCATTGCAAATGAATTTGCCAATTTTCTTTTGAGCACATTTATTTCCTGCATGTTAGATCCTGCAACAAGCATGTCATCTACATACAACAACAATATAATATAGCTTCCATCATTTTTCTTTTTCAGATAAACACAATGATCAAAGTGACATCTAGTATAACCTTGTTCAGACATAAACTTGTCAAATTTTAGATACCACTGCCTTGGAGCCTGTTTTAAGCCATACAAGCTCTTCTTCAACCTGCACACTAGTTTCTCCTTCCCTTTCACTTGATATCCTTGTGGTTGCTGCATATATATCTCTTCCTCCAAATCCCCATGGAGAAAGGTTGTCTTTACATCTAACTGCTCAAGATGAAAATCTTCAACTTCCAATAGACTTAAAATATTTCTAATTGAAATCATTTTAACAACAGGAGAAAATATTTCATCAAAATCAATACCTTTCTTTTGTGCAAACCCCTTCACCACATGTCTAGCTTTGTACGTTTGTTTTCCCCCATCTTCTTCCTTCTGCCTGTAAACCCATTTATTCTGTAATGTAGTTTTACCTGTAGCCAACCTGACTATGTCCCAAGTCTGGTTATGCATTAAGGAGTCCATCTCTTCTTCCATGGCTACCTCCCACTTCTTCCTGCTTTCAACCTGCATTGCTTCTTCATAATATTCAGGTTCACCGGAATCAGTCAACAATAAATAATATAATGAAGGAGAGTATCATTCAGGGGGTCTACTTATCCTGGTAGATCTTCTAATACCACTTACAGGTTTTTGGGGTGCCTATTGCTATTGTGGTGGTTACTGCTGTTGTGGTTGTTGATTATTATTATTTTCAGGCACCTTTATTTTTTCAGTGATTTCATCAAGAACTGCTTATTCCTTGTTTTCTTTTTCATGTTTCTTTTCCTGCAACTAATTCTTATACAAGACCTTTTCATTGAATATTACATCTCTGCTCCTAATGATTTTGTGATTTTCATAATCATATAAGTGATAACCAAAATCATTAACACCATATCCAATAAAGGTACATTTCTTTGACTTTGCCTCAAGCTTTGTTCTATTTTCTTTATCAATACGGACAAAGGCCTCACAACCAAAAGGCTTTAAAAGAGAGTAGTTTACCTTTTTTCTTGTCCATGATTATTTCGGAACACCACCATCCAAGGAACTTGAAGGCCCTCTGTTTATTAGATAAATAGCAATATCTACAACATCTTCCCAAAAATATAAAGGCAATCCTGCATGCAATCTCATGCACCTTGCACGCTCCATGATTGTTCTGTTAATCCTTTCTGGCACACCATTTTCTTGTGGTGTTCTTGGAACTGTCTTCTCTCTGCAAATTCCATGCTCTGAACAGTACCTATCAAACTCTTTGCTGTAATATTCACCTCCATTGTCTGATCTAAGACACTTCAATTTCTTTCCTGTCTCAATCTCAACCAAAGCTTTCCATTTCTTGAAAGTGTCAAATACATCAGATTTATTCTTAATACAATAAATCCAAGTTTTTCTAGTTGCATCATCAATAAAAGTAACATAATAACGAGAACCACCGAGAGATGATACATGAGCGGGTCCCCATACATCTATATGCACAAGCTCTAATTTTTCATTCTTCTTTTCTTTCCCAACTCTTAGAAATCTGACTCTCTTCTGGTTTCCATAAATGCAATTCTCATAGAAGTCCAAATCAAAATTCTTCAAACCCGGAAACAAACTCGTTGAGTGAAGAATCTTCATCCCCCTTTCACTCATGTGTCCAAGCCTATGATGCCATAATGTTGCATCTGCTCCTTTGGAAGTTAAAGCATTAACAGAGTTAGAAATACCATTGCATAAATACAATGTACCAACCTTTTCACCTTTTTCTATTACTAGGGTTCCTTTGGTGACCTTCCAAGCTTTATCTGTGAAAGTTATCACATAACCTTCACCGCCTAAATACCCTGTTCCAATCAAATTTTTCTTTAGATCTAGAACATGACTTACCTCCTTTAGTAACCATTGGTTTCCATTCTGCAGTTTTACAAGAACCTTACCCATTCCAACAATTTTACAGTGTTTATCATCACCCAAACGAACTTGTCCAAAATCTCCTTGAACATAGTGATGAAAGTATTTCTTATCAGGTGTGGCATGGAATGAGGCCCCTGGGTCTACCAACCACAAATTAGTAATATTTTCAAAAGAAAGAATCAAAGCATCTTGTAACACCTCACCTATCACATTTGCTTCATGATTGTTTTCTTGCTGTGAATCTCCTTCTTTTCCCTTCCGAGATCTACAGTCTTTCTTTAGGTGTCCTTTCTTTCCGCGTTTCCAGCACACTGTCCCCGATCTGGACTTGGATCTGCCTTTCCTTGATTTACTGTGATATCCCGAGCTCTTTCCTCTTTCCATTTTTCTTCCCCTAGACTCTATACTCAAAGCATTTCCCGATGTCTCGCCGGAGCTTTTCCATCGCATTTCCTCGCTAAGGATAACACCGACAACATCATCAAAATTTAAAGTACTAGATCCAAACACAAAGTTACTAATGGCCATTACTAAACCATTCCAACTTTCTGGAAATGAGCACAAGAATAACAGAGCTCTAACTTCATCATCAACGTTTACCCCTACAGAACATAACTAACTTGTAACAGTATTAAAATCATTTAAATGATCTGCAATAGATCCACCTTTCGACATCTTGTTAAATTGGAAACTAGGGCCAAACTCCATGTGGGTCGACTTATTTATGGCAGCTGATATTTTTATTGGAACCCTCTCGTCGAGAGGTTTAGGATTGATCCAAAGATCATCCGATTCCGATAAGTATTTATGGAGATATGAATTTATTTTGTTTATGTAATTATTATCAGGCCGACCAGCTCTTATGTAGGCTCTAGAAGCTCAAACGTCATGATTATTCATTATATACATTTTAGTATAAATAGAAGAAGACTTTAAGTCATTCTACACACTCATTTTCAGAATCTCTCTTCATCCTGTTTTGGGTTTGATGGAGAAAGAGATCTAAAAGGAGTGCCCTAATATCTACGATGCCCTAATGGAGAATGCAGTCATCTTCGAATAAAGGCGTAGGGATATAAGTAAACAGAGGACATAAAGCGCAATTATGAAGAAAATGCAAGACATAATGTTATATATCTATACGTTGTTCATGTTGTTCACGTTATACCAGTCATGAGGAATGGTGATATGAATATGGAACCATATATATATATACAGATCCAGATATACGCTGATCCGGGAGACACCTACGATGTACATGATGATACGTTGTTCATGTTATATATTGTTCACGTTATACGCAGTCATGAGGAATGGTGATATGAATATGGAACCAGATATATATATATATATATATATATATATATATATATATATATATATATATATATATATATACACACAGATCCAGATATACGCTGATCCGGGAGACACCTACGATGTACATGATGTTACGTTGTTCATGTTATATATTGTTCACGTTATATGCAGTCATGAGGAATGGTGATATGAATATGGAACTATATATCTATCTATATATATATATATATATATATATATATATATATATATATATATATATATATATATATATATACGCAGATCCAGATATACGCTGATCCGAGAGACACCTACGATGTACATGATGATACGTTGTTCGTGTTATATATTGTTCACGTTATACGCAGTCATGAGGAATGGTGATATGAATATGGAACCATATATATATATATATATATATATATATACGCAGATCCAGATATACGCTGATCCGGGAGACACCTACGATGTACATGATGATACGTTGTTCAGTAATGAAGATATATATACGCAGATCTGGGAGCCACCTACATTGTACATGATCATACGCACAACAATGAAGACTCCATACGCTGTCATGGAAGCATTAGCACATACGCAGCAATGGAGACTACGCATAGCAATGAAGACTCCATACGTTGTCATTGAATGCATATACGCACAGCAACGAAGACTCCATTAAATAAAATTTATAAAATAATAAGATTAAATAAAATTTCCATATTGAGACAACTCGTATGAATCTTTTTGTTTTAATGACTCTTTTACTTGCACCCACAATGTATATCAACCACTTTTGTTAATGTGGTTGCACTAGTATATATTATAATATAATAAATTTTATATTATATATGAATATTGAGGGCTTCAATTCGATAAAAGAGTAAAATTGTGAAATTCCATCACCACATTTAGCCCAAAAGTGTAACCCATATTCATGCAATCACCCAGTAGTACGTGAAAGGGTGTCACTTTAGAGAAAGAAGGGTGAGAGATACTATAACACATGTGGAATGGGCAAGCCAAGAACATGAGTGTTGAGATGAGAATGAAAGAGTTACTAAAGCATAGGCTACTGAAGAGTTGAGAAGGCCAATAGCAAAGTGGATTATGGAGAGAGAAGGTTGATGAGGATAAAAGTAGGGCAAGAGTTGAGTGAGTTCCAAAGATGTGAGTAGCAATTTCCTTGTGAATAGATACTTATGGATATACTTTGAAAATACCATGAAATAGTTGTCTGCAAGTTCTGCATGTTGGTGCCTACACATTAGGAAGTCAGCGTTTCCATTAATGTTGGTGTCTAAATAATAGCTCGGGGGTTGGTGCCTCTTGAAATTTGGTGCTTTAAAATGCAAGGAGTTGATGCTTTTTGTAAGATAATCAAATGTCTACCAAAGAGATAGTGGGTACTAGAAAAACACATAAGGAAGTTGGTGCTTCCTGTTGATGGGTGCCAATGAAAAACATAAAGGAGGTGGTGCTTCCTATGAGTGAGTATTGATCCAACATGATGTAACCTAGGTGGTGTATTTAGATTTACATCATAAAAATATAGTATCTATTGTTTTCTTCCTTTATGGATTTCTACAATAAATCTTTATGTTCACATGTGTATGTTGTTTATGGTGTTGTTTTGATGTCATGTGTTGATTTAATTTGTTGATTACATGATAAGATGGTGATTTCTCACATCAATGGTTGCTAGGAAAAATAGAAATTGTAAATTGATAATAATATAAAGTATCCTAACCCCCGGATGCGGGTGACACGGATGTCATAAATGGTTTACAAGCCAACTGTTAAATGCGAGTACCACATCCTGCAGAGCAGTGGGGCTCCCCAGAACCTCACCTCATGTAAAACTGATAGACAACATTACGATGGATATGGCGGTATCTGGGCATTTATGGTGTGCTCTGTTCGAAGCATGGCAAGGAATGTTATATTCAAGGCATCCTGGCTCATCCCTCTCATGGTTAGTATTCATTCTTCTTGCTCTGAGTTCTGGCTTACGAAGGTTTCTGGTGGCGAGAAGTTCTCCGTTTACAGAGGCGTGCTCTACAGGTCTCAGGCTCGTTTCAGGGGTAAGCGGTTCTCACCTCCTTCTCAGACCCTCTCAGTGTGTATTTCCTCTTCTCTGGCTCAATCATTCCAACTCTCAATTACCCTCTTTGCTTGTTTTGTTGATTCTGTGGCCCTCCCTACGCTCCTCATTATGGTCCGCCAAGGTGGCAGGAAACGACCCAGAGAGCATCTTGGTAATGGGTCTCGCCCTACAGCTAGTAGTTCTGAGAACCCTAAACAATCTCCCATTAATCTCCCTCCCTCTCAGGTGAATTTCCAATCTCCTAGCCCTGCTCGTAGGCCAATCTCGAATAGTGCTTTTCAAACCACCCATTTTAAATTCCAAAGAAATCTCAAAAGGCCTCTGATTTCTGCCCATATCACCATCATCCTCTCGGAAGAAGAAAACCAGATCCATCTTCTAGCCTGCATAGATCTGGAGCCCTCTCAGAGCAGCGAGCAGCATTTGACAGTGGGAAGCGAGGAGAAAGATTTGGTTGATCAACCAGGTCAAATTGACAGTCCAAGAATCATTCTTCCCCATGTAGATACTCTCTCTACTGCTGAGGATGAAATTCGAAATTATACTAATCACCCCATGTTAATCCGAGAGGACGATAAGGCCGACAATGACGATCTCTGTTTGGGTAGCGACTGTCCAGCAGAAGAAAAGACTCCTGGCGGGGATATGGAAGCCTAAGGCCACCTGGGTCTGTTTTGTCTCGTTTTTGCTTTTTGGTTGTCAAGCAGATGAACGCATCCAGGTTTCATTGAATATAGTCATGACTCAATTCCATCATCTTGACGCTTTTGGTCATTTCCAGGGCAGTGGCAACGTTTTTACAGTCAGACTCGCTATGGATATTAGCTCTCTTGTACTCATGCACAGTCTTCTGATCTACTGGTCCTTCTCTGAAATGTATTTCTGTCATGTAGTTTTTTGTAGCATATATGCCCAGAATCCTTCCATTCTGGGGCAAACTTGCTGTGTAGAGAGCCCTCATGAATTCTCTTCTGAGGCCTCGATTACTTGTAAAATTATTTTTACTTTAAGTTAATAGATCTTAGTCTTTGCAGAGAAAAAAAAATATAAAGTATCCTAACACTAATCCAATCCCCCCTCTCCCCACCCTTTGTATTGATATTGATTCCAACATAGTTAAAATAATAAAATAAGAATTATGATGCTTTAAAGGAAAAGAAAGGAAAATGCTTCTTATATTATATTTTTGACTTATATCCTTATATTTTTACTCAAATCATTAAGTGTAGACACCCATTGGATGTGGAGTTAAATTACACATCCAATGAGTACCCACTTTTCATACTTTTGTGTAGATCACATTGAAAAAAATGAAAAATACATGAAAAAACATACATTTTCAAATTTTTTGATTGTGAGCCTACTTATAAATATTTAGAGTGGGTACTCATTTCATGTGTAATTTAATTCCACATATAACAAGTGTTTACAATAGACATTTAAGAAAACCCATAGGAGATAAGTTGGAAATAGAATTAAGAAACATAGTTTTCTTCTTTTCCCTCTAAAATATTTTCTCCTAGGGATGACATCATCATCTTCAATCCTATTGGTTCTTTTAATATTATTTTTTTTACCAAAATTTTTATTTTGAGACATATTTTGAAGGTTTTAACCTTATACATAATTTTCAAGTAAACAACTTCTTAAAAGTAAAAAATATACAATGGCAAGCATATAAAATATATGCAAATATTTTTTCCTATAACCCAGATATGGGAAAACTAGATTGATTTTTCATTATGTTCCTTTAAATGTTAAAATAAATTATACACATATTGAAGTATTCATAAAACATCAATTTATTAACCCTTTAGGAGAACATAACCGTAGATCACTTCACTGGGTCTACAAAATAGCGTGGGAAAAACCATCATGCCAAAAACTATGTGCAAAAATCCATGCCCAAAGCCATGGGTTGGTTTTCCCTCCATCCTTTGGCTTGCCCTCCATCGTTGGGTCTTCCCAACCATCCTCGAGTCTCACGACTTATTTTTTTTAGGGGTGCTACCAACAAACCCTTGCACGGAGGCTACCTCCACCTGCGGCACCCCCCGTACACCGTGCCCAATGCGATGTAAGAATTCTTGCCGCTAGTTGTACAAAGAATATAACACACACCCAACACATTTTTTACCTCAAAATTCCCCTAATGACTTATTTGAAATAGAAAAGTATGGTTTTAAATCTAACAATGGAAATAAGCCAAGATCACATTACATTATTACATAATCTAAATTTTCATAATCTAAATTTGAAAAGGAAAATGAAAAACATTATTATAAATTTGAAAAATTAAATTTAAAAAGAAAAATGGTAAACATTATTGTAAGTTTTATAAATTAAAAAGATATTAATTATAACATATTCATGTAAATGATCAAAATATAGAGACTCAAATTTTACATTTTCAAAATCTTCCCAATTTACATTAGTGAAAATTTCCATGGAAAGGGCCCTATGAATGTTAGGCATGCCTCAATGCCATGAATATTCTCACACGATATGGACCTCTATGATAAGACATAGTTGTATGCTTAGATACATTTTTTATATAGGAGTTTTCCACATAATCAAAGCAAACCTTTATCATAGTTCTAGGTCAAAACATGATTAATGGAACTTAATTACATGAAATCCAAGTGAATGTCAGGCATAATAGGGTGTGTGTGTGTAACAAGATCAGTTACTGATATTTCTATTCCAAAAAAAAACAAAAGGGATCTTTCTCCCATTACATCATAACATACTGAAGGTAGGCATTCAAAAGGGAAAAGAGAGGGATCTTCATCCCTAAATTCCATGCCTCACCTCCCTTGTTTCTTAGATTTCCTAGCGCATTTTCCCTGTATACCTAGACAAACTAGTTTAACAAAAATTTACATTTACAGAGCATATATAACTTTTAGAGATAGAGACATAGAACTTAAGTAAGGCTTGATCTTGAGTCTTCTAATATTTGTTGACCGAGGGCTCCTACTGTGAGTGAGAGTGAATCTTGTTGCTTTGATAGTTGGAGTTTTTTCCTGTCTGATTGAAGACCAATCCCTTAAGGTAGTTAACAGATTCTTCCATATTCTTGCACTTATTTTTAAGAGCATCCATTTCTTTGTTCTCATCATCTAGTTACTTCTTGAGAAAAGAGTTCTCTGACTTAGACTAGATTTTCTAGCCCTTGATAGTCTCTCTAAGCTGGTCTATCATAAAGTTATTAGACTTGCATAAAACACACTTCTCATTCTGCGATGTTTTATCCAATGGGTTCATATCCATACTGAAACTAACATTTATTCCTACACTCCAGGGAAGGAGAACAAGAACAAGAAATAGAAAGAGTAAATAGCACACAACAACAAAATATATTCTTACACTCCATAGCAGGCAAGAGATTTTCAAGGAGAAACAAGGGAGATGACTCTTATGCAAGATGCACAGAAAGTGAGGGTTTCTATAAAAGAGCGCAGAGGACACATTGCACTGATGTGAAGAAGACTCCTTGGTGGTCCTGATGTGAAGAAGAATCAGAGGGGTAAAGTGATGATGTATGAGAGAGGACTAGTATCTAATCGGGAGGAATCTCGAGAGGCCAAAGAGAGGGGATTTAGGAGGAATTAGAGCAATCTAAGGGAGCAGAGGAAAAACATAAAAAAGAGATAGAAGCACTATGTTGTCATAGAAAATACTACTGCATCCATTGTTGAAATAATTCAAAGGGGATGGTTTTTTAAATAGTAGATCAATAGACCAAATCAAGAGGATGTTCTTTGAGGGATAACGAGAGCCATGTGCAATCTCAGATTGCTTGGGATGTGAAGTCTGACAGATATGGTTTTCGATGAGGATTTTCCATAGATTTGAATACCTTGGATTTTATATTGATAAGACTTTTTCCAACCTTGACTACCTTGACCAACAAGACATTCACTACATTTGGCAGCTTGTCCACTTATGGAATTGATATATGTGCAATCTCATTAGATATTTGGGATTCTCCTGTAGGATGAGATACTGCCATATTGGCTTGTTTGTCTACAGTTCCATTATTTTCTCTCAGTATGTTTTTAAATGTGAAATTTCCCAAATGCATCGGGTTTTTCTTTATCCTTTTAATAATTTCTCTCAAATATTTGTTCGTGGGATTATTTCTCTCAACCATTACTTGAATATTAATAGTTGAGTCTCCCATAATTAATGGATTCTTCATTTTTCTTTGTCTTAATATCAATGTTCCTAATAATAAGCCATATGGTTCTGCTTTGTTATTTGATATTTTCCCTAACCACCACTCATATCGAATTGAATTTCTTTCACCTAGGTCGAATAGGAAACCTCCGACTTTGGCTTTGCTCGGGTTGTCCTTGGATGCACCATCAAACAAGAGACATGGTATTTTTAGATTATATGTCCATAATTTGAATTCCTCTCTTTTTAATATGATTTTCCAGTTCTTTGCATTGTCAACTGGTTTGTTGATGTTTGATATTTTATGCTTAGTGCAAATTCAATCCAAACTCTTTCCTCTTGTTGGATTTGATTGTTTTCTATTATTTTTTCTCCTTTAGACGTTAGGAATTTTGATGTCAGACTCCATATTCTTTCCAATACTATGGTAATACATGGAGGTCATTCTTTGAATATGCTTTGATTTTTTTCCAACCATAGTTGCGAACACAAGAATGTGGGGAGTATTTTCCAATATCTTTTTATTGTGTCCTTATTTTTTAAAGGGTATAGGTAGCTCCTATTCCATGTAGAAAAGTATTCATAAAAAGGCTGAGATAGCTTTGTTCTAACTTCCAAGGGACTTCCTATAAGGTTCCAAAACTCTTGTGCAAAGGCACACTCCAAAAATAGATGTTGAATACTTTCCTCACTTGCCTGACACATTTCACAACGAAATGGACCTACAAATCCATCTTTTTAAGGTTATCAACTATTAAAATTTTACCTTCAAGGAGGATCCATATGAAAACTTTAACTTTTTGCAGACTCTCTATTTTCCACAGATTCCTCCAATAGTCCCATTCTTGAATTGTTTTCTAAAATTGTATAGTAATATAACCAGAATTTAATGAATAGTCTCCACCATCCAGATCCCATTTGAGTGAGTCTTTAATGTCATGACTCAGGGGAGTTTCTCCCTTGAGAAGAGTTAATAAGGTCTTCCATTAAGATTTAAGGATTTGGGGAAGGTTATTGATCCTCCATTCTACCCACTCCCCATCTAGCCATTTAGAGATATCTTCAAGAGTATTGATTCCTTTTTCTTTCATCCATCCTCTTAAGGAATGGAGATTTGCTTGAGGACTATGGAAGGGTTTCCCATAATATAGTCCTCCCAAATTTTAATTTTATTTCCATTCCATGGTGTCTTAGATGAATTTTCCTTGATGAGGGGAAGACTTTTTTTAATCAAACTCCAAACTTGAGAGCAAGGCCTAATTGGGAATCCTTTTTCTAAAAGGAGAGCTATGTCATGGTTCATATATTTTTCTTCCAATACTTTCTTTCACCAGCTGTCCTCTCCAGTGATGAACCTCCAAGTTATTTTAGCTCCAAGTGACAAGTCCAAGAGTCCTGGGAGTCCAAGTTATTTCTACTTGGTCCCATTTAACTAGATTGAACTTTTTTTATTCAACTTTTCCACCTTGCCAGAGGAACCCCCTGATTACTAGCTCTATTTGCTTATGAATACTTGTTGGTGCTAAAATTTCTACAAATTGATATATTCGTAGGGTTGTGAGCATTGACTTGATTAATGTCACTCTTCCTTATAAGTTAAGCCAATTCATGCCCCAATTTTGGACATTTTTTTTATTTTCTCTATGTATTTGTTCCAAATCTCCGCCTTCAAATTTTCTTTGGATATTGGGAGGCCGAGGTACTAAAAATGACTCCATTTTTCTTGGGAGGGGATTTCCAGTATTTGAGATATTTTTTGTAGTGACCGTGGTGAGGTATTCCACCCATAAATTATGGATTTGTTGTTATTCAGAAGGCCTCCAGAGGCTTCCATCAATCTATTTAACACTTTTTTTATCCTTCTTGCTATAATACAGGAGGCCCCTCCCATCACTAGAGTGTCATCTGCAAATAGTGAATGGTTGATTCTTTTTACTTTCGGGGAGATTGTGAGACCAGTTAAAAAGCGATATCGCTTGCATTTCTCAAGATTTATACTCAAAGAGTCAGCCATAATAATATAAAGAAATGGTGAGAGGGGACAACCTTTTCTAAGTCCCCTAGAGCTTTGGAAAAAATCACTTGTTCTTCCATTGATCAAAGGAGTGATCCAACGACCTACTGTACAACCTTTTATTATGTCAATTACCTTTTTAGAGAATCCAAATTTTTGAAGGACATCGAAGAGGAAGGAGAGGTTGACCCTGTAGAATGAATTTGTCATATCTAGCTGTAATATCATTCCTTTTTCCTTCTTCAGTAAGCGAGTATGAAATGCTTCTTACACTATCAGAATGTTATCAAGAATTTGTCAACTTGGAACAAATCTTCCTTGGTTTTCTAAGATTATATCTGGGAGTAAATATTTTATTATGTTTTCTATTATCTTTGTAATGATTTTATACAAAGAGTTTCACAAATATATAGCCCTAAATATTCTGAATGTAGATTCCCTTGCCTCTTTTGGTACCAGTGTTAGATAGGAGGAATTCTTAAATCCTCCTACCTTATTTTTCCCAAAAGAATTTATTGTCATTCTTATCATATCTTTTTTAATAATATTACATTTATTTTGATAGAATGTAATAGTAAATCCATCTAGACATAGGGCCTTGTGCGGATGGAGATCCCACATAGCTAAGTATATTTCCTTTTCTTCGACTTCTTTGGTGAGTTCTTTGTTTTCTTCTTCACTACGTTTTCTAGGAATGTGTTGTATAAAAGCTTCATAATTGGATTTTTTGTTGTTGTGGCTGTTAGAATGTTTTTATAGTAGCTATAAGCCTCCTTCTTTATTTCCTCTTGTCCTCTGATTTCTTTTCCTTCATTATCCTTTATACTGTCATTTTGATTTTGTATTTTCCTCATACTTGCAGCATTATGAAAGAATGTTGTGTTTTTATCACGTCCTTTCAGCCCTAGACTTTGTGATTTTAATCTCCACTGCTCTTCTTCAGTTCTATTTTCCCTGTACATTTCCAAATATGCTTTATTTTCCTACCATTGTCTTTCTTTTGTCTCTTCTTGCTATTTTTTTTTCCTCTTGTACTCTCTCAATTTATTTTATTATTTTTGTCTTCCTTTCTGTGTTTTTAGTTTATTATTCTTTGCCCATATTTTTAGTTATTTTCTTAGGGCTTTTAATTTTGACTCCCATACATAACTTGTTGAGCTTATTATCTGATTTTCCCGCACATCAGCTATGATTTCTTTTCTTCCTTTCTCTCATTCCATATAGGGCTATATCGAAAAGGAGTTGGACCTAGATTCCCAATGTTCCCTAGAGATATCACCATCACCTTGTGGTCTGAGGCTGTCTTGTGAATAATCTTGATTTAATATCACTGAAGTTGGTGATTATTTTGTCTTGAATTAATATTTTGTCCAGTGTTTTGTTAATGTTATTTTCCCCAATATTTGTTACTTGATGTATAATTCCCATTGATTGGAGGTAGGTATAATAGATTACAGGAATCCATTATTGTTTCTATAATTTCCCTTGATGGATAAGCTTGAAATTTCCCACCAAACTTCTCCTCTGCATTGAGAACTAATTTGAGATATCCTCCTATTATTATGCTACATTTTTGTATCTGTAAGAGATGATTTTTTAAAGTATTTCAGTGGACTTCCTTGTCTCTGTAGTGGTTGGGGCCATAAAAATTTATAATGCAGTATTGATCTTTTGTAATTTTGTTTTCATGTCTATTTTTATCCAATGTTACTCTTTCAATTTTTGAACCATATCCCATTTCTCTGATTTCCATAAAGTACATATTCCTCCTGAAGCTCCAACTATTGAAATTGATGTTCCTTCATAACTTTTTATTTTTTGAGTCATTTTCTCCATTTAATTTTCACTTATTTTTCTTTCTTGGACCATGAGAATATCAAGGTTTTCTAATGTAATTAAATTATTCATTTCATTATGTTTTAAAGCAATTCCAAGAGACTATATTCATTATCACTTTTGATTATGGGTAGAGGGACTTTTCCCTCTTGAAAGATGTATAATTTTTTTCTTTTCTCTTTTCTAAGTAGGTGTGAAAAGGATCCTAAGTGCCCATTTCCATTTCCTTGGTTGCCACTTCATCTTTGATTTCTCTGTTGGATTTCCTTCCTATTTTTTTTGGAGGATCGAGACAACAAAGCAGATCTTTGGAGAATGTGTGAGTGATTATTCGATCAAAGGAGGGGGGCAAGGCTAAGGGTAAGATGGGGAGAGGAATGGGATGGGATAGAGGGAAGGGGGAAATTGGGAGGGAAGGAGGGGGAGAGGAAGGGAGATCCACGTCCTCAAGGAGATCAAAAGGGTTTAAAACCAAGATAGTAGAGGAGGGAGGATGGGGGATGGACACATGCCTTATGGAATAGGGGGAAGAAAGGGGAGATGAGAGAGATGGAGCTGAGATAGAGGGAGTATTGGAGGGGTTTTGAAGGGGGATATGAGAGGGAAGATGAGAGGATGGAGACGGTTGAATGGAAGATTTGTTTGCTATCTTTTTCTTCTTAACTTGCTCCCATTTTAGGTCCTAAGTTTTTTGTTTCTTCATTTTCTTGTTTTTTAGAGCATCTGTTAGCGAAATGAGCGTATTCGTGACATACCTTGCATTTGAATGGTATTTGTTCGTAGTCGAGCTGTTGAATGTGCCCCCAACTATCTACTTTGATCTTGACTGCTTCCAGTAGCCCTTTTCCTAGGTCAACTTCCACACATATTCCTGTGCATGCATGCATATTCTCCTTTAGCTCGCTTTTGTCAATTTATTTTCCCACTGCATTTCCTATTACTTTAACTGATTCATCTACCCAGTAATGAAGTGGGAGATGAGAAAACCTCATCCATACTGGCATTGCATTCAGCACATCCATCTCAGGGTCAAAATCTGGAGTCCACCTATTTAGATAAAGGTCCCTAGTGTCCATGAAGTATGGAACATTTCTGAAGATAAGATCTCTATCTTCTTTTGTTTCAAAGTGAAATGTGTAGTAACCTTTGCCACAAAACCTGATTGATATTTTCACATTGATGAAGGAGGCCCATTTTCTTTCCACCCACTTAAGAACCAAACAGAGAAATGGCCAAAGGTCAGTAAACTATCTGACCAGACCTTGCTCTGAGAGAGAAAGAGAAGCATGGTGAGGAAAGGAAGGTGGAATGATTATTTCAAAAATCTCTTCTATTTTCTTCACAAACTTAGAGATTGAATGTTTAGGGTGAGAAGGCCCAATGGAGGAAAGTAGAGCAACAAAGGCTACTGCATTTTCATCTTGTTGAACTAAAGTTTTAGAGGAGTTAATAGAAATGGAGTCACCATCTAGAGGAGGCTCTAGAGGGACTATCGAGAGCACTAGAGCAGGGCTAATCCCTACGGGAGGAGGAGGACTCAAAATCCAATGGAGGAGGTCGCGCACAGGGTTCAAAAGTTGGAGAGCAAGAATTTTACTCTAGGACATATATGTATATGTATATGTATATGTATATGTATATGTATGTATGTATGTATACACACACACACACACATACATATATATAATGGATCAAAATCATGGAATATGAGTAATATTTAAAATAAATCTCATTCTCTTTTTAAACCATTGAACTTTCACCCATGGGGGAAATGTTTCTCTTTATTTTTTCTATGGATCAAATCAAACGTAGAGGCATTTCCTTTTTCTCAATTAAAAACATCATATTTTTGGTTGTGTTCATTGGATATTCTCCTTTCAACTAACCTATCTTTTCAATTTCAAGTTACAACCAGTAATATACGTAGGGTTTTAAAGATTTTGCTAAGGTTGTATCATTTGCATTAATTTCTCAACAATTTAAGTTTATCATTAAAACAAGATACAAATGTTTGTGCGGGAACTTAAGAAATGTGTTTCAATGCTTGAAAAAATGTGTTTGTGAAAAAGTGATATCTTGAATGTTCGTAGATTATCATGTCTGTAAAATAACCCATATATCATAATTTGCAAAGTTGTCTTACTTTGTTGATTTCTAATATTCTAAATTGACCATTTTTGTATTTTCATTCAAAATGACAAAAATTGTCTTCACTAAAATTCATAATAAGATTTATTTTTTATTCAAATTAGAAAATAAATATGTTTACATTTCACACATTTATACATTTTCATATTTTCAATAATAATCTTACAAATTATTATTATTATTTCCTTTGAAAAGAAATAAAACTTGATTTCTTCTCTCTTTTCACACCCTATAGCATTGTGATATATAACAAAAATCCATAGCAATCTTCCACATGCATGTTATAAGAAAAATATTTTGATTGTTTTTTAATTTTATTTGTGAGACACATAACATATATCTTATATTTTTCTTAATTGATTTCTAAATACACATATTTTTCCTTTAAATTTTTCCTATAATATCTTTTTCACATTTATAATCATGTTATGAAATTTAATCTAAATTCCACATTTACTCATATTATTATAGTTGCATGGGTTAACTTACTCTAATATATATCTCTCTCTCTCTATATATATATATATATTAATTATTATTATTATTTAAAGGATGAATCACACTTGTTGGTTCAAAACGTATTGGCCAAAAAATTCTCCCATATGATTTCTACCGAAAGACTTTGTTTAAATAATTTTATTATTAAAAATAAAATAAAATTTACATTAATAATGACAATGATATGGTCGAGTGCCCCATACCCCTACCAAAAAAAATCTAATATCAATAAAAAATTAACCAAAAGAGCTAAATGATGTGCATATAAATTCAATATTTAGGAAAATGTGAATAGGAGATTCCAAAAAAAACTGCAAAAGTTCTTAATCAGATCTAATAAAAAAACATTCTATAAAGTATATAAAAATTTTAATCATATCTAACCAAATTTATCTTTTTATATTTTAACTTATAATTAATTAACCTTTTATCTTCGACATACATGAATTAATCTTTTATTTATGATATTCCCAAGAGCTATATTCAAGAAATATGTGGATTTCCCACGACTTTTCTTAAGGAAATATGCACCCTCAAAACATTTGAAAAGATACTAAATGCACATTCATGAGTAAAATATGTGACATCCATGCACTAGTCACATATATTTTTTCCCTGAAATGTGAGTAATATATTTTTTTATGTAATTAAAAGTAATTGGTGGGGAAAAGGAGTAAGAGTCCATTTAAAGTATGGGTATATTGAAACAATTGACATGAGTAATCATCTATTTTTGCTTCTTTATTTTCTGTTTTTTTTTTTTATGTTTTTTTTCGCAAAGTTACTCGTAATCTTAATATCTAATAGATATTCTCTTTTCGCAGTTATGTCATGTTTTGTTGCTACTATTTCTTCTTGAATGTAAGGTTACACATGGTTTTCATATTTTGTTGTTGAGGTTTCCACTCTTTTTTAGAGATGGTAATTCATTTTTCAATAATAGATAGCACCCATTTCAAGTTAAATCTGTTTTTAAGGAGATTGGGGTTCTTTGGAATGGCAACATTGAATTTTAGTCTTGGAGGGGTGATTTTATAATAGTAATGATAAGCCTCAAACTTGAGAGGAGAGCTACAGGGTGACTAATCTAGGTGGATATTGGTGGCTGCTCACCAATTCCACTTGGAACCCCACCATTTTTTTTTTAATTTTTCAATTTCCTTAATTGTAGCACAATTTACTATTTTTAGTATTTTTTTGGGTCCTAAACTTTCGGAGCCATTTTGAGGCCCTAAATGACATTTTTTTCCCAATCTACTACCAATAATTTTCTAGTAAAATCATCCTCTCCATCGTAGTCCTCGGAGATATATTTCCAACGAGGTATCATGTGTATCAAACAGGGATAATATGACCAAGTCACAACCCCAGGAAGTTGGCTGCCCAACTAACCCTAATAGGGCCCATAAACTCATGGTGTTACATCTCCTCAGGTTAGGGTTTTGGTTCTTTAGGTTTTTCTCTTATTGCTCAATAATAAAAAGGCCCTTGAACCTCATTCTAATGGAATTCAGAGGCATGTAGCTGCCACATCTCTTCTTAGAGATAAGCTATCATCGCCCAAGCTAGTTCATTTCCATTTCTATTTGTAAGCATATTTCAGTATTTTCCATTAATGAAATGAAGTATTATTTCTGCTGCATTTCTGTATTTATGGTTATATCTGTAATTTTTTGCGTTCCTGTCTAAATCTTGATTAGTGGTATAAGAACAGTCTTTTCTTTCTCTATTTTTATTTGCATGTGCCCAATGAGGTCAGGATATAAGGAGTTAGCGCTTGAATTGGTCGAACCTTTGTAAGACCAGCCTCGCAAATCCCAAAAACCTCCCATGGTGGATGAAAAGGAAGACGAGGGGGTAGGAGATCCTATCAAAATCTTGCTCAAAGAGGCCCTTGAGCGACAAAGGAATGCGACGATGGACAAATTTTCCCAGATCCTTCAG
Organism: Pinus tabuliformis; assembly: GCA_031772625.1. Classification (NCBI taxonomy): domain Eukaryota; kingdom Viridiplantae; phylum Streptophyta; class Pinopsida; order Pinales; family Pinaceae; genus Pinus; species Pinus tabuliformis. The sequence continues at coordinate 783,308,396 of CM062819.1, read as the reverse complement.
TGGCTACCCAGGGGTGACACATCTACTTCCAGCATGTACTTTAGAAATGCCACACCTTTTAAGGTACAAGTTAACATTGACATTCCCATATTTGAGGGTTAGATAGATGCAAACATTGTAGATAAATGGTTAAATATGCTAGAAGGGTATTTTTCTATTCATGATTTTTCCAGCTAGGAAAATATTATTTTTGCTCTTCTCAAAGCCTCCCCCCACGTCAAGAACTAGTGGGAAACCTACTGCGAGCAGAAGGATGAAAGTACGACCTCAGTATTTTCAGTTGTACCCACTTGGAATTCATTCTAAGATGTCATCAAGGAGCAGTACTACCCTATCGGAATCTATGAGGATAAATCCATAAAGTGGACCACGCTGCGGTAGGGAAGTGACCAAGACATGCCAAAGTTTTCCAATACTCTTCACACCCTTCGCAAAAAGTTGGCTATCAAGGATTCTGAGCAGCATTTGGTACTCAAATACCATGGTTTCCTACACAGGTACATCCAAGACGAGATGGAATTCTTGGACATCTCCTCGCTTAGCATGACATACTGATACGCTATCAGGATCGAGAAGAAGTTTAAATAGAAGAAGTGAGACTTTGGATTTGCGAATCCAAAGCAAGCGAATGGTGCCCCCAAACCGTATAACAAAGGACAAAGCTAAGGAGTCCTGGCCCAAGAAAGCCCACCAAAGTCACAAGAAAAGAACAACAATGCAAAGTCAAAGAAGGACACGGGAAAGTGGTGTGAGTTCCATAAGAGCTCCACTCATAACGCAAATGAGTGTTGGGTCAGGTAGTCACTAGTGGATGAGCAAAGGCTTCGAAATCCGATGCATGTTCTGGCTCCGAGTCAAAACCTGATAAGGGGAATGAAAAAGGGAAGTAGATTATCAATGCAGAGCCCAACGCCACCATTGCCACAAAAAAGATCCAGAAGGAGGAACCTGAAGATACAGAGGAGGAGGAGTGCCTCTTCCACTCCAAGATGTGGGTAAAGGGTTCCTTGCTATAGTTCATTGTCGACAGCTGGAGCTAAAAGAACCTCATTTAGGTAGAGATCATGAAGCGACTAGGCTTATCGACCACAACACATCCCCAACTGTACACCATCGGGTGGCTTCACGAAGGATGGGATCTTTGCATGAGCCAACAGTGTCACCTTCAATAGAACATCAAGCCCTTCACGGATGAGGTATTATGTGACGTTTCTCCCCTTGATATTTGTGATGTATTATTAGGCCAACCATACTTGTGGAAGCAACATGATATGTATGACTCAACGCCTCGTCCTGTTATTGTTACTTTGGGAAATAAGTTTTACATGATACCGGAGGTAGCACTGCCTACCGCCATCTCTTTGTTTAGTGCAAAAAAATGCAGTAATCTCATTTCCAAATTCGGAAAATTTGTTTTTCCTGATGATACGCCCTCAGGGAAAGAAGAAGACGGTGGCCACGACCTCTAGACAGGGCTCGTCCACACGATAACAATAGATTAACAAGGTCATGGTGGAGTACGAGGACATCTTCACCTCCCCCTTATGAGTGCCTCTACCTTGTTAGGTCAAGAATTCCATCGATCTGACCCCAGGTGTGCCGCTACCCAATGGACCAATCTATCGACGCTCCATTTTGGAGAATGACGATATCAAGAGGCAGATTCAAGAGCTGTTGCAGAAAGGTCACATCCGACAGAGTTCATTGCCTTGTGGGAGCCCGATCGTGTTGGTAGAGAAGAAGGATGGGACTTGGATACTTTGTATTGACTATTGGGTGATGAACAAGATCACTGTCTGGAATAGGTACCCGATCCCAAGGATTGATGACTTTCCACACCAACTGAGAGGGGGGAAATATTTCAGCAAGGTCGACTTGAAGTTAGGATATCATTGGGTGCCAATCAAACCCTCTGATGTGTGGAATACTGCGTTCAAATCCAAGGAGGGCCTTTTCGAATGGTTGGTTATGCCTTTCGGGTTGATGACTTCTTCTGCAAAATTCATGATGTTGATGAATGACATCTTGCAGCCAATCACCAACTCATTTGTAGTGGTATACTTGGATGATATCCTGATCTTCAACCAGAGTTGGGAAGAGCACCTCCACCACATTCGACAGGTTCTCCAAACACTGTGGCAACACAAGCTATGTTCCAATTTGGAGAAATTCACTTTTGGCATGACCCAAGTTTAGTATCTCAGATACATTATTGATGAATGGGGGGTGCATGTGGATTCAACCAAGATCCATGTCATTCATGATTGGCCATCTCCAACCACTCTAATATAGCTCTGCAACTTTCAAGGTCTTGCCAATTTCTACCACAAGTTTGTGTTGGGATTCCCTCATATCACTTGGCCCTTGAGTCAAGCCACTAAGGGAGGAGAGAAAGAAAAATTATTTTGGTCTGAATCTCAATAGAAAGCATTCACACAGTTGAAAAATCACCTCTGCTCAAAACCAATGCTCGCATTACCGAACTACAAACAACCATTTAAGATCGAGATGGATGCCTCTGACTATGTTATTGGGGCTATCCTTACTCAACATGGGCATCCAGTGGCATATCACAGTGAGACACTTTCAGACATAGTCCGGAAGTATCCCACTTATCACAATGAAATGTATTCCATTGTGCAGGCCTGCCGACAATGGAGGCATTTCATTTTGGGAAAGGAAATGGTCATCCACATAGACCACCGGCCCCTGTAGTTCATACAGACACAAGGGAGGTTGTAGAATGACCACCATCAGAAGTGGTCCACATACCTGCAATAGTTCCATTTGAATATCAAGTATAAGAAGGGCATCACCAATAATGTTGCAGATTGCCTCAGTCAACCACCGATCATGGCATTAACCACCGAGCTCAACACTTGTGGGCACGAGACTTCTTATTGGCCACTTCTCTACAAAATCGACCCAGAATTTGGCCACACATACCAGACGCTCTTGGAGGGTCAGCATGTTCCATATTTTCACCTCTAGGATGTCGTGTTATGTTGCTTAGTTCACCTTTGTGTTCCTTCAAGCGAGCGTTCCAAGATGATTTGGGAAGTGCACTACAGTTAAGCTGCTGGGCATTTTGGGGTCGAGAAAATGGTGGCAGTACTACAGAAGTATTTCTGTTGGCCAAATCCTTGATAGGATGTCGGGAACTACATTAGCTCCTTCAGTGCTTGTGCCATTGCCAAACCGACCATCAAGAAGCAAGGAAGGCCTATATACTCTGTTTCCTACCCCTAGTTCACCTTGGGAATCCATCTCCATGGATTACATGTCAGGCCTTCCTTCTACTAAGCATGAAAATTATTGTGTTTTTTTGGTCGTCGACATATTCTCAAAGGTGTCCATTATGGAGGCCTGCAAGAAGAATATCATAGTAGAAGGCACTACGAAACTCTTCTTTGAACGAGTGTGGGTACACTTTGGGATCCCACAGTCTATCATCTCAGATCGGGACAGTAGATTACTCAGTACATTTTGGTCCAGACTCTGGTTGATGTTGGACACCAAACTCACTAATGCCATAACTTTCCATCCCCAAACGGATGGCCAGATAGAGGTCGTCAACATGATGATCGTACACATTCTACGCATGTACAACTCAAAGCATTCACACACATGGGATGATAGCCTCCCCTATGTTCAACACAGCTATAACCAGACTCTCCACAGCTCGACTGGCCACAACCCTTTTTAGGTGCACTTGTGATTCTAGCCACTATGTCCCATTAATGTGGCCATGCCATTTGTAGCTACTTAGGTAGATTCGACTCATGCCCAGTCTGAAACTGACAAGACAAACAACTTCATTGAGAACATCCAAGATATCCACGAGTAGGTCCATGGCATTCTGGAGAAATCAAATGCCAAGTACAAGCAATGACATGATCAACATCTGGTGCCACACAAGTTTCAGGTGGGCGATAAAGTCTGGTTGCATTTGCAAAAGGAACACCTTACCAGAGCCTATCAGAAACTCATACCACTCCGATATGGTCCTTACACCATTACCAAGGTTGTGGGAGACAATGCATTTGAGCTCAACATTCCCCCATTCCTTTGCCTACACCCAGTTTTCAATGTGAACCTCCTTCGACCATACTTTCCACCATTACTAGACACATATGACATTGCAGAACAACTCACACCAACAGAATTAAATCCAGATTTCATGGAACAAGTTGCAATTGATCGGATCATGGACACGCATATCAAGCACACTCTCCAGCGGAAGATCCAACTGTATCAAGTTGTCAAAGCAATCCAACTCCTTCACTTGGGTAAGTGGCTCACTAAGGACCAAGTTTAGTAGAAGTTTCCTCATCTCACGAAGGAACTCAATGCAATGGGGACCATTGCTTCCTAAGGGGTCAAGAATGATCCAGGTGGATATTGGTGGCCACCCGCCAATTCCACTTGGACCCCCACCATTGTTTCTTTCAGTTTTTCAGTTTCCTTAATTGTAGCACAGTTTACTATTTTTACCAGTTTCTTGGGTCCTAATCTTCCAGAGCCATTTTGAGGCCCTAAACGACATTTTTTGAGCAATCTATGGCCAATGATATTTTCATAAAATCATCTTTTTCATCATAGTCCTCAGAGAGATCTTTCCAATGGGGTATCATGCACGTCAAACGAAGATAATATGACCAAGTCATGACCCTGAGAAGTTGGCTGTCCAACTAACCCCAATGGGGCCCATAAACTCTCGGTGTTACATCTCCTCGGGTTAAGGTTTTGGTTCTTTAGGGTTTTCTCTTATTGTTCAATAATAAAAAGGTGATTGAGCCTCATTGTAACATAGTTCAAAGGCATGTAGCCGCCACATATCTTCTCAGAGATACGCTACCATCGCCCGAGCTATTTCATTTCCATTTATGTTTATAAGCATATTTCATTATTTTACATTTATGAAATGAAGTATTATTTTTTCTGCATCTCTGTATTTATGGTTATATCTAGAATTTGTTGTGTTCCTGCTTAAATCTGGATCAGTGACAGGGAATAGAAATGGAAAAAGAATAGAAGTAGCAACTGTGTTTCGAGAATAACCTTTCCTCTTTATTTCCATGTATAGAGCAAAAATCAATGGCAAGGAGTGGGGAGGCGTAGTGGGCATGCACTAGACATTGTAGACTAGGAGATAGAAACCACAACCATAGAGTAGTGACAACCCTAGAGAGAGTGAAACATGATTTATTAACAGGAATCATTGAATTATCAAGGAAAAGGATGAGATGGAGCCATGATTTAAGTAGAAATATATAAGAGACAGAGAAGGACATGTTGGGCCAACAAATTTATAGCTATAACTAGAGCTTCCCTATAGGAGAATTCCAAACCAAGAGGTTACAACCATCATCATCAATAATGGAGTTTTATAGTCGAGAGAAAATTATGAATTCAAACCTCAATGGTTCCAAATCTAATTGGAATCCTAGTTGTAGGTACTCCACCTTCCAAAATGACAAATTAGAATGGTGCACTAGGCCTACTATGATGCACAAGGTCACGTATTGAGCCCTTCCCCTTTACCTCTACATAATGGCATGAATTTTGTAATCTGTAAACTAATAAATTGATGGTACTATATCCTAGATATCACACTCATTATGTTCCACTTCTTATTCTTATGTTTGCATTAAATACCTTCAAGGAGAAATAACCACATCCACGACATTTATTACTAGTAGGACAATTTCCATGCCCTCCCTACCTATCCCTATATGTAATAAATTCCATAATATTATTCCAATTAACAATATCCATTTAAATTATAAAAATATGTAATTTATATATTCAACAACATTAATCATAATACTAGTTATAAATAAATATTATAATTATATAAAAACTAATTTATGAGAAATTTTCTATTTCATTTAGCTCATAAAGCTTTGGATTGATGGTAAACTAATAAAATTCTCCTCCTTGTGAAAAGGTAATCATTTAAATCCATCATTCACATTAACCTACAAACCAAAATTAAATCTTATTAGTCCCTGCCCCTTCGGGGCAGTGGGACTATTGTAATAGATTTGTAGCATTTTCAATAATAGGCACAGAAACCAAGCAACAAAAGGAAACCTAACTTTCAAGTTTATATTCCATAAATCACTTTTTTTTAACCAATACGAAATTTCTACCGCTATTTTGACCACTAAGAATTTTAGAGATCTTATTTGGCCTCATATCGAGGCAAGGATCTGGGCAAACTTAGGATAAATCTTCATTTAACTTATGGATTCAATGAATTTCTGAAAATGGAAACTAATGCTAGCATTAATTGATAAACATTAAATATTTGTTATGTGGATACTTGGTAATGTTTGGTAATGTTTACTTAGTTAATATATCACACGACACACCACCAAATCAGGACATCAGGTGCACAGATGGCTCTGTGCATGTATTGGTGTGGTGTCAACCTAACCTCTGTCAAAGAGATGAATAGGAGGGTGCGACTATGATCTCCTTCTGTTTCTTCTCCTCCGAACCTCTGTTAAGAGAGATGAAATCACATTCTATTTCTTATCATCTGGACCTCTGTTAACAGAGTTGAAATCATGCATAGCTGAAATCTCCAGTAATCAACAGCAGCGAGCCACTGAAATCTCTATTAATCAGCAATAGCGGGCCACTGAAAGTTTCTTTACATCTGAAATCTGAGAGGGATTCGTGTAATGGATTGCGAGCCTGACCACACGACCCTTATTGTCCTCAAGCAAGGGTACTATCATGGTTCTTCTAAGCGCCTCCATGCACAACGTTCCACACACCACTCGACCATGGTGGACTTCTCCAACCTGCAACTCCATGAAAGAAATAAAAATCAATTGTTGCAGGGGAATGGTAGAAACTAAGCCCCTGCGGTGTATATCAAATGGAGGTCTAATGTGCCTCCTGCTTCGTTGGCCTCTGTCACATGGGCGAAATGGTCTAAATTGTGGAGTTGGAGGAGCGCTCGCTCGTCAAATATCTCTGAGGCTAACCTCGCAAGCGAGACCGTTAGGTCACCCAACGTGTCCACCAGCATGTCCACCAACAATTTCTCTGCCACCAGGTTCTCTACGATTAGGTGATTCTTCAACCTTCGCCGCTTCAGTCGTCTTCTTCGAATGCTGCCCTCCCTTCCTGGTTTCCTCTTTCTGCTACCCTCAGTTCTGCTGCCCTTAGTTCCGATTCAGGTCAGGTCCAGGCTAGCTATTAGCAAGTAGGTCCAGCGCAAGGGTTCAAGGTGATTTGCCAGGTCTTCTCCGACTTGTTGTGTAGAATGCCTATTGTTCAGTCAAGGTGGCATAGGCTTAGTCTTGTTGGGCTGAGCCAGGTGTTATCATGGAAGATCAACGAAGCCCTTATGAGCATGAAGCAGATATCATAGGTGAGGACCTGAATGGGATCAATTCAGAAACTGAGTCCAATGGACAAACAAATAAAAATACCTCTCCCAATATTGCGCAAACCATGAGGAGCTTGACAGTAGAACTTCAAAGCTGCAGAGCAGATAATGAAATGTTGATCAATTCTCAGGAAGAAAGGAGTGCCTCATCTCCTTGATCGCTTTATAAACACAGTTGATGTATAGAGTGATTTTCAGATGCACATTTAAGGGTTACAACTAATGCTCTTATTCTTTTAATTATTAGGCTCTCTTTTAAAAATGTTTTACTGGCAGTAACTGGATTGAATTATCTTGAATTGATTAATACTTTGCGTGGATAACAAATAATTCTAATGGAGTGAATCGTGTGTATTAGCTAATTTCATTGATGTGTGGATAGTTCTCTGCAATGAACTGTGTATATTCAATTCTCTAAGGTCTGGTGAAAGCAATCTTCAAATCTGATCTCATTGATACAACTTAGCATGCCAAACTCTGCTCTGACCATAACCTCATATGATGCATCCCCGAAATACAAGAAGCCAAGAAGTCGCTCCCACTACTCCTGCTATCAACGCAAAGATGACCAGGAAGCCTGTAGCAGCGTTTCCCATCGGAAAATACACCGCCCAGAAGGGGTTGGGTAATGGAATTCCCACGCCTACATGTCCACCATTACATTATTACCGGTATGCATACTATTAATTGCATCACATTTTGTGTAAGTTGTAGACTAGATTACATTGCGTAAATTGTAAAATAGATTATGCTACATTTCTCGATTGTAAAATACATCTGGTTTTTCTCAATACAATGAAAGCGAACAGCTAAAACATTTTGTTGTAGTTCTTTTTTGGAAACATCGTTAAATAATGGAAAAAACCTAATTTGGCATCTCTGAAATGCAGCCTTCGTTTTCAAAGATAATTCAGCAGCAAATATAGAAAAGATTCCATCAGCATTATTGTTGGTAAGTGATTTTGTTACAAAGCTCACTATATTTGGTTCTTGTGAATATCTTTACATTAGCTAGTAGAAAAAGTAATAGATAAACTTTCAGTAATATTTGTTTTAATTAAATATTAACTGTAATGATCAACACCCAATTGTAGAATGGTGTTTCTGGCTCTTCGATGGTCGATGTCAAACAGAGGCTTCAAGGTGACAGTACAGGTGAGAACGAGAGCAAAAACTGGAATTTCACTGAGGTAATGGAACCAGTCCATTGTAAGTCTATTAGATTAACATATACACTGCCAACAGGAAAGGCAAGTTCTCTTCTTATATATAGTAGTTTGAAACTACTGGTTTTCATGTTCTCTCAATGCTCCCAATGTCATACTGCACCCTGCTTCTGTAAGGAACTCTATTGTATGTTGAAGGACCAGTCTATTTGATCTATCTTCAGGTTGATCCTTCACCTTTCCTCAGTAATCATCCTCCATCACCCAATTGGGCTTTTAGTGAAGTTGAATTGATGATTACTGGTGTAGTCTCCTTTCCTAAGATTACTTTCCATAGATTTCAAAGCTTTTGTGCTTATGCTAAATTGCCAATTGCTGTGATTATTTTGATGGAACTTATGTGAGAGAGTGAATAATGTTGTGTCCCGGATTTCCATCTTTTGAATCCAATAAACCCCTTTTCTTAATAGGTTTGTACCCCATTGAAAACATATTGTTTCCTCCAAAGTAAAAGACACCTATTCACATTTATCAACTAAACAAAACCAACTCTGAGGCCTTCCCAAAATTGATCTAGGTCTGTTTTTCCAAGGCTGGTAAACTCACATGGACTTTATTTTTTTATCAAAAACTCTCTTTCTACTGCATACAAAAGTACTATTACTGTTTGAGAGACACCATATCTTACAGTCTAGAAAAAAAAAAAAACAAGGCTTTAGATTGACAAATTTGTTCAAATCTCTTTCTGCTCCTGCTAGACATATTTAAGCTTTCTTAAAGGATATGAACAACTGCTTGAAATGTGGGGGCAGAATTGAAACAAATTATGAAGGATTTCAAGATGACACAAACTTAAGGAAAAAAATATTTAACCTTTGTTCAGGTTGCCATGTTGGCTGTTACTCTAGAAAAGGCTTGTTTTGCTTGAGAAATGACTAACACTACTTGAGAAATGATCAATGTCGCTCAAGAAGCACCTGTTTCTTGTGTAAAATATTTCCATCAAGAAACATGAAATGGTTGCCAACAATGGCTTTTCTGACATGTTTCTCAGTTTGGACAGGTTTCAGCCAGAAGTGACATAGCTGCCGTTTCTGGTAACAGAGCTATTTACAACATCTTCACTTGGAAAATTAGGGAATACCTTAAAAGAATATGGTTTCGTGCTTTGAAATAGACTAGAAATCATTTGATATTGCATAAATTAGAGAGCAAACAGAGTATTCAAATAGATAAAATAGTGCCTATTATAATTTGAAATGTAACTGGCAAAGCTTACCGAATTTCAAGAATGATAAAGCATAGCCAACAAACTAACAGACCATTATGCAAGTGACAAATAGTAGAATAATGTTTCTTTATGGTTGCCTAATGGAAAAGTTCAAGTGGGGACGTGACTGCAAATTTATTAGGAATTATAGGCAAGAATTGGTTACTAATTGTTTGCAACACTCTTACTAGAAAACATATGCAAGACTTTAACAGAGAATGGTGTTATGTAGATTATCCCGTGCTCACCACAGAAGAATTCATCTTTCCAGCGACTGTTTTCTCTTCCCGCTGAAGAGTTTCTTATCAATGACTTTGCATGTGCCGTAAGGATCAGACTTCCCTTGTAGGTTGAGATTCTTCTCCTATCAGACTCAATTTGCACAAATAAATCCATGCAACCAACCTTTTCACACATTCCCCTACACGTGTGTATGTAATTCAGCCCAATTGCATAATGCATTTGAATAGCAATGTTGCACATAAGCTATGGATGTGGCAATGTAATGCTTTGAATCCATCTGGCAAGGTGTGTCTTCAACTTCGGTTTCACTTGCAGTAGTTGAATGCCTCTTCCATTGTCGATTTAAGTTCAATTAATCTTTCAAACTTACTTTACAGGTTAAATCAAATGTTCAACCACACATTTTGCAACCACCCAATAGCACCCTTATGAAAAATGATACCAGTGAGAGAAGCCTAGAATAGGTTGTCCCTTGGTTAGCTTTGTCAAAGAATGATTCATATATAATGTCTACTTGGGGTGGGAGAGTGTCCTTGTTCAACATGGTAACATCTAAGGTGAGGAATTCTTTTGCTATCTACACATGCGGTTCTGTTGAATTCATGAGTTTCTATAGTGTAACATTATAAAGCATGTATTACATGAATAAAAGGGACCGTGAGCACTGTGCACTATGGTACAAAAGCACATAATCTGATGGTGCCACCTAAATACTCGAATGCCATCTTTGTTCCATTGGAAATCTAATAGTACCACTCGAATTCTCGAATGAATAGCCATCCCTGTTCCATTGGAATTGTTTTCGTTGTGCTGAGGAATAAGCTCTGCTTGTTGTTGGTAGTCCTGCAGGATGGTTGGCAAATCCTGGCACTGCTTGTTGCTGGTAGTCCTGCAGGATGGTTGGAAAATCCTGGCACTCCTGTACAATGTGCTGCAATACCTTCTGGTGTAGCTTCTCTCTTTCCACCTCTAAATGCAAGTTAGATAGTTGATATTCTATAGGTCTAATTTCATCGATGTGTGCATGCAGAAGTGGCACTTTCTCAGCATCTAGTTCACATTTTGTTGTAGTTCTTTTTTGGAAACATCGTTATAAGTGATTATTAGCTGTACTTATTTCATGTTATGTTCAGGCCGCTCTTTCAAAAGAATCAGTGCTAGTAACCTTAATTCAGAAGAACCAAAAAGTTGCAACCAACTTTGTTTGCACTATCAAAACAATGCAATGCCAATGCAATATCAACACTGCAATGTATATCAATGTTGGAGCTCAATAAATACTCTTTGTTCCGAGAATCCCTTATGCATGGGGCAGGTAATTGCTGTGCATTAGTATAAAACTCTGATCATTTATTAAGTTCAATAATAGTGCTTTCGTATGAACTACACATTTTTAGTTTATTCAATTTCTGGTGCTTAGCCTCTGCACTATCAAAACGATGCAATGCCAATGCAATATCAATGCTGCAATGTATATCAATGTTGGAGCTCATAAAATACTCTTTGTTCCGAGAATTCCTTATGCATGGGGCAGGTCGTTCTTGTGCATTACTATACAACTCCGATCATTTATTAAGTTCAATAATAGTCATATGGGTGCAAGCATTCTACCACACTCAATGCAGGGACTTGCTGCCTCGCAGCCTCCCTTGTTTTAATATGTCCATTTAAACTATAAATATATCAATCTTATATAGAAAATAATACTAATGATTATATTCATTTGTAAATAAAAGTAACATTAATCAATATCATAATTAATTTTCTTTACTAAAATTATCTTTTCATTAATTAATTTTATATAAACTATTAAAATAACAAAATTAACTTTTTTCATTCAAATTTAAAATAATATAATTTTATAATTATTTCAAAAATCATAATAAGATTTAGATTTTTTTTTTTAAACGGTATAGTTTCAATTTTAATTATGAAAACAATGAATCTGAAAATTAGATGAATAATTTGTATATATAAAATATATATAACAATTTGTGTTTTGTTAATTACATAAAATTAACATTTAAAAAATAAAATAGTATTTTTTAATGTTGTTTTTGTATAGTAATAGAAATTATTTACATTAGTTTAGAAAAATCATTGTCACTAGCTTCATCATCGAAACAAGATGAATTTGAAAAATAAGCGCACAAAAACAAGGACAAAACAATTTTCTACCCTACTTATGGGGAGACTTACAATAAGAGAAAAAATAAAAACCTAGTTGAGTTGCAAATTTGATGGTAACAAAAACGTTACACTCAACACAGATGTAAAGGAAAGCATAACTATATCCCAAATACATTTATTTCATTTATTGTCATTGGAAACAGGTATCGATATTTTGAGATGTTATTTCTTGACATTCCTATTTTAATAATGATAGGGGAAGGAAGACTAAGAAGAATGGTTGAACATAGAGGGTGTAGCACAACTTTCATTGGCTAATTGATCTATGAATCGATTAGCTAATATTCATATATGTGAGGGAATGGAAGTATAAATTCAAAGAAGGAATTGGTCGATGAGAATGAGGCAACACTCCAGCCTCTAGCATTTGGTGATTTTGAGAGAGGAGGATTCATAAAGGAACTTAGTAATAATGGAAATGATAAGATGAGAGTCACCTTTAGGGATTAGGAAAGAGAAATTGAGGGTGGAGGTAATTCTCAGCCCCATTTCAAGCACTCTGAGTTATAATTCATTATTTTGTTGTGGCCAATGTAACCAAAATACAAATGAATTATGTCTCATGTTTTCTAGAAAAAGACTCACATGTAGCCTAAAGGACTAGGTTTTCCCTTGGAGGCACCACTGAAGTTTATTTTGATACAATTAAGATAAGGGGAAGACCAATGTGAGGATTATAAGAGAGTTCATGAGAGAGGGGAAGATGGGATTTCGGCAAGGGAAAAGGGAAGATTGAGACCAACAAGAATAGGAACCTGAGTGCCTTGGAATTCCAAGTCCAAGGATAACCAATTGTAGGTAAGGATGGTTTCTTTGAATTATGAAGAAAGGTATTCCAAAGAGAGAGGATGGAGTCTTTATATTTGTGGAAGTTACGTTGATTATGTTTTTTTCCATAGAATCTAGAGGACAAAACCATATGCAAGAATCTAATCTCTATTTATAATGGGATTGTGGAATGGGGAAAAATTCCAAGTACAGATTAAAGAATCAATTCCAGAGATCCTAGGATGGAAGAATGGAAGAGATGATCATGATTTTCTTTTTTGACACAACATAAGAAATAGAGTGAGTGGCGAACATATCCACCGAGAAGCTCATCTCAGGTTGATGTTTTGTAATGGAGGAGAAGCCAAAAAAATTGTGCTATCTTAGGCCAAAGCTCTTAACACCAGATTCCATACCCTACTTTTTGATTAAGAGTGTGTGTTTGATTTATCGTAAGGAAGAAAACTTCATTGATGGTGAAATAATCATGTGGCTTATATCCCAAATGAAACTTGTTTATATCTTCAGAAAAATGTATTTGTATTTCAAGAACTTGGGCTGATAAAGTGATGTCCCAAGAGGAGAACGATTTCCCTCAAAAATAATTGGTCTCTAGTGAGAAGTTTAACTAGTAATTAGACACACAATTTTTCTCTAAGATTGCATAGAATAGTGTATATATTCAAGATTTTCTTCAATAAAAAGTTTCGGAAATTGAAGCCAAAAATCATCCCAAAAGCTAGCAATTTTTCTATATTTGACTTCCCAAAAGTAGTGGTCTTGTATTAAATGTTTTCCTTTACAAACCATACTCTAGATAGAAGAGCCCAATGAAAATATGGCCATGTGCATGCACTCTTAATTAAAATACATTTTAGAAAATCTAACTTTTTTTTTATATAAACTTAATTAATAATAAATACATTTTAGAAAATCTAATTTTTCTTTTTATATAAACTTAATTAATAATAAATGTGAAGTCATGATAACAATATATTTATATATATTTTATATAAATTTAATTTAATTAAAGATAATAATAAGAATTTCTCTTCACAAATTAAAACAAATTTAATTAAAAAACAATAATAATTAAATATCAATAAAATAATAGTGTTGGGTGAATTTTGCCCAAAGTATTGTAGATATTTTTAAGGATCATAAGGTGCTTAAGTTGTATAATTTGAGTGCTTCAAGGTTCTTTGGGTTGCTAAATCCATTTATCCATTCAAATTTTCATTTTAAACAACAAAAAATAACAATTTCTCTAGATGCTTGGTAGAAACTTTTGGTAAAAATAAATTGCTTATACCATAGATCTCAGATTAACTCCAATGAGGACTCCTTTAAATTGTGTAAGTGATTCACTTCCCTTGATATGATTTTTTTAATGCTTTATTGGATGCATGTAACATATTGTAATTAGTTATATATTCAGAATTGAATTTAGATGGTACATTGCAACATCAATTTTTTACAAGCTAACATATTGAAACAATACCACCAATTTCCCCTTCTACTTAATTCCATCCATTTTTATAAATTAAATCAGTGAATTGAATGTTTTTCTACAACATAAAAAAGAGAATTAAACAATGCATTATAGAAAGACTTTTGAGGTTTGAAATATTGTCCAAAGAGAAACATCTTAATTGCATGGTGTATTATATTTACTAAAGCATTTTTCACTTATTCTTTATCTTCCAAATATACATGCTAAGAAAATAGTAATACTTTAGAGCCATGATAATCAAATAAAAGTAAGGTCACAAAATAGAAACATATATCACTCAAAGGTCTTTCCTTAAAAGATTTTGGAACTTCGATATACTTGGGTTTCACTTTATTCTACAATCAAGAAGAAGGAACCATATGAAATATGGAGTCAATAAAAACCTTACAGGATGAAGTGCACAAAAACAAAGTTGAAACAAAGGACTAACTTTTTTATATTTGTGAGGTTCCAATTATTTTGTTCATATAATAGCTTTTGATTTATAATTTTTAGGTTTTGATGGTTCAAGCCATGGATACTTACCCTTACACTACAAAAAAACAAACACAACAATATTAGAAACTTCTAGTCCTAATAGAACACGTCTCGAAGCCATTCCTAACATATCTTGAATCTCACAAAGGAAACCATACCTTTTTTTGTTCACACTAGTAATGGAAGAAATTGTGAGAACTTGTAAGCTTCCCTTATCATCTATACATTCCTCTATATTTTTTATCGCACTTGCTTCTATGATGACTCTTCTTTCTTGCAAGAAAACCCATAAAAATTCTATGTTTTCCACACCAAACAAATAAAAGGTTCCAATTCGGATTTTTTATTGAACATTTTCATTTTTCTTGACTTTAATGCAATCAAAATGAACTTTTCATTCCTGCAGATCTCAGTATTAAATACTTAGGGCAAGTACTTTTAGGATTCTTATGTTTCACTACATGGAGCACAATCACCCCATTATCTTGAAAGTTTAGTTGTTGGAAAGAAGTATATCAATTTGAGACATTCATAGGCTTATGTAAACATGAAAATACATCTACCAATGTACAATTTTTACTTCAAAATATTAATTAACAAAAACAAAGTAAATGCGAGAACAAAGAATCTAACCATGCTAGAACTTTGATAGCCTTCATCATGATGGAGCTACCCTTTTGAAAAATATATCTTTGAATTCATATCACTACTAGTTATGTGAAAGATCCTCGAAAGGTTATGTAAGAGATTATCTTTTAACTAAAATGTAAGATCACTTATAAAATAGGAAACTACATTAAAATAGCTAACCAACCATTTCTTTCCTTTTGAAAAAGTAAAGAGGCCCCTCTCACCAGATTCACCACCCATGTGTTCATGGTCAAGTGACTGAGAAGCATCTTCTTTGTTCATCACCTTTTTCCTAGGAATTCTTATAAAGTTAGTTGTGGTACAAGTTTCAAAATCCAATCTTAGAATGCTCCCTTTGTGTATTATTGCATCAACTGAAATGTTCAATGTCCATGTGTTCATGGTTAGGTGACTGAGAAGGATCTTCACTGCCCATCCAAGGAGCAAGCACCTTAAACCAGAAGTAATAAACATATCAAATCAAATGCAACCAATTAATATATAGAACACGTGTTTACTCCCATAAATAAATACTTACAGACATTACATATATAAACTCTTAGTTGTTTTGAAGTTAGAAAGATGCATCACTGACAACTCATTCATCTTAAACATGCATCTGCAAACTAAAATAGGCATAATATTCTCTTGAAGTATTGTATGTGAGGAACTTTGTTTTGAGCAGGTCTTTTTAGATCCCAGACAACGTGCATAATTCATATCAACATATTTAGTTTCATTCTTTTCTTCTGGTTGAGGAATTTGAAGACTCTAGATACTTCTAAATGGTTCTTCTTTCATAATCATTTCTTTTTTTGAGGCATTCAAAAATCTCTAGTGCATTTTTTTAATCACTTAATTCCATGCTTTGGATTTGAATGGATTTCATTAGATGAGACATCATCCATCATTGTTCCTGTAAAAACATGTGGCATATTTTAACAACAAAGCAAGACCAGTTATAAAATAAGAACCTATATTAAAATATTTAACGTACTATGTCTTTCATTTTGTACAAGTAACGAGGTCCCTCTCACCAGATTCACTGCACATGTGTTGATGGTCAAGATATGAGAAGGATATTCACTACCCATCTAAGGACCAAGGACCTTAAACTAAAGTCGAAAACATATCAAATCAAATGAAACCAGTTAATTTACATAATGTTTGCGTACTCCCATAAATCAATAGCTGAAGATATTACATACAAAAATGTTTAGTTGATTTGAAGGTAAAAAAATCCATCACTCACATCTCATTCAACTTAGATGTGCATCTAAAAATTTCTGTTGATTAATCTCAATCCCTCTTCAGTGACTTCTCCAAGGGAGAATATATGTACATTTATTTAAGCTCATGCCCTTTGTCCAAATTATGCCCAATAGAATATTTCAACTTATTAAAGCCAAGATTCCTAATAATGGGAACATAGACCTTCAACTAGTATTCAATGCAAAAGAAACAATCAAAATAAACCAACCCTTTTTGCCTCAGAATCATGTTGGTATCGTACAATATAAACTCTATAGGTCTATCGGGAATTAACAATGTCCATGGTATTATCAAAGCATTCAAAGCTCTCAGAAACAATTATATACACAGGGAAACCCCTTTTGAAACAATGAATCTTTTGAAGGCCCCATTAAAGTTCATGGAGGTTGTAACAATCGTCACATTTCGCTCCCTCATTCTCATGGTGAAATTTCTAGTTGTACTCTCAGTGTCCAACCTAATTTAAATAGCATTACTTTTTGTTTTCAAGACCTTGTCAATGGAGTAATTGATTTCAGATCCATGGCTATCTAACCACCCGGTTTTATCTCCCCCCTGAAGATTGAAGCAATATTTGGAGTCGTTAGAGAAATTTAGGTATTTCCTCTAGACGAGGCACTAGTAATTTTGGCAAGAATATGCAGTCTAGACGATGCTATAATTTGGTAGGGTTTTCCACATGCTCCCACAAAAAGGAAATGAACTTAAATGATTTGAAGGAATTGTAGCATTATAGTGTCGGCAAGGAAGAGGCTCACAGCCTCTAAGAAAGAGGTTTTGAGGTAGGATTTGATCCTCTAGGTAAAACTATACAAGTGTTGGCAATGGGCAAATAAATGGTGTCAGAATTGAAGCTAGGGTTACAAGTAAGTGTGAGATTTTTGTTGGCAATAAAGTCTTCGAGCTCCTTAGCCATGAAGACTCTATTGGGTTCTTACCTTTGAAGCCACGAATCATTTGATTTATCCCATTGCTTCTTTTCGGGTTTTATATAAATTATATCAATAGAACGAGCTCGAGAACTATATTTTAAGAGACATGTTTGGAGGATTTGAGATTGGTTTTTGTAGAAATTTCTCTATGGATTAGCTAGCTCTAATACCATGTAGAAATTCTTGGAAATTCTCTACGAATCTACCTCTGAGATCTATGTAGAAAATATGATTGTAGATTAACCTGATAATGCAATATAACTAAAGAAAAATACTATAATCTACTTCTACTATCAATTTGATTTGCAGAAGCTTAAAGATCTAGTTGAATCAGAGCTGAATACATATAATGATAAGAGGAAGAATAAATACACATGAAACACATAAAATACTCAAGGGAAAGCCTCAGTTAAAAACCCGACTATTTTTATTATCATACAAGGTGGAAATATCTCATCATTAGACAAAGCCTTCGCTCTCACATCTAGCTAGCTCTATGTACAATCCCCCTGGATTCTCACAGGAAATCAAGGCTTCTCACAAACCTTCTCCTCCGCCCTCGAAGCCTCCTATTTCCTTGCACAATTTCTCCTGGGTGATACTATTGTTACCAAGTGTAACATTGATCACTCACAGTGATCTGACACTGTGTAAAATTGTGCAATCCTCAAGGAACCTTCCCTTGACTACATGCATGAGTTTCCTTTATAGGAGAAAACATGCAACTGATAGTACACTGTCCTTGACACTTAGTTCAACTAGGTCTTTCTCATAATAGACATTCATGAGTTTCTGATAAGGTAATCTTCATTTATCTGGAGTACACTGGTTGAGTGCATGAATGCATCAACTGACTGATAACTCATAATTAGTTCCTCAAACATTTTGGAACCAACTTAACTCGACTTAACTCAGTAAACTGAGCTAACTAATTACAAATCAAATATAACTCAAACTTATCTCCTTAATTAAGCGATAATCTCCTTAATTTAAGGGATAACTATTTCATGACTTCAGAAAGACTTCTAACTTGAATTTATCCAACTAATTAATCCATAATGAATTAATTATTTCCAAGCAGCTGGTGAGACTAAATTCGATTTTAATTCAAGGACAAATTAAAATTCGAATATTCTAGATTCTATTTTTACCATTTCTTGTTGCTATTTTCAACACTCCCTCTCAACAAGAAATGAATTCAAATCAATCCCTATCCTGAACCTTTGGAATGTTCTTCATGCAACACTTCTCTCGATTGTTGTTGCTCCAGGAACTCCATAAACAAAAAAACATCCAACCTGAATGAATATGATGCATCTGTCATCAAAGTCTCTGACTGTTATTGCCTCTGTCAACTGAAAAAGTTTGTGCTTCGGCTGACTCTGCATTTTTGCACTGTTATCAATCCTTCTCTGCACTCTTTACTATATGACTACTCTAGCCTCTGTCACTTTGATCTCTGACTGCATCAATCCCACTGATTCCTCCTGCTACTATGTACTTTGGGCTCCCCTAGCAAGGTATGATCCATGAGATAAATCCTCTCAATGGACCCCACCCAATTTTAGCCTTCTTGGGACTATCACTTCACATTGCCCCACCTCACACCTAGAGGTATGGCTGCATGTGATCCCTCTGCCCACTTCTCCAATTGTGGCTCCTCCACAATCATCTGAGACTTCTTCAGGGACTACATGTTGAGAGGTAATTTACTCTCCCTCTCAAACACCAAGTCTCTAACATTTGTCTTGCTCCTCAAGGCTTTGCATGCATCTTGAACCTCAAGAGCATACACGTTCTTGACTTGTGAACCAATCTATTTCACTTGTCTCATGGTGATGTGTCTAAGGAAAACCTTTCCCTTGCTAAAGACGACATTTTAGCCTTTGTCCTCCAACATCACAACCAATACCAAATTCCTCTTCAGTCGAGGCACATACTTCACATCTATCAAGGTGATAGGAGATCCATGCTACCTCTAAAAAGAAATCATGCCCACTCCTGAAGCACTATACCTTTCGACATCACTCATCTCTATGCGCATCTTGAGGTCTTTCTCCTCCAAGGCACTGAATAAACTTTTATCACCAATCATGCGAAATGAGAATCCACTATCAAGTTACTGACTACATGCCATCATCGATGACACCATGCATGCGATGAGGGTAAAGTCCATTTTGAACTGAGAGGCTAATGCATCACCTTCTGATCCTTCTGAGGATCCCTTCTTGGACTTCTTCGATGGGGAATCAGTCGCATAATGTCCCATCTCCATTGAAGTATGATATGAATTCGATTTTCACTTGCAACCCCGAACATCAAACTTCGAATTCTCTTCTCTGTATATGATTCATAGCTTCGATAAACTCAACTCTGATACCATGTAGAAATTTCTCTATAGATCAGCTAGCTCTGATACCACGTATAAATTCCTACAAATTCTCTACAAATATACCTCTGAGATCTATGTAGAAAATCTCATTGTAGATTAACCCGATAATGCAATATAACTAAATAAAAATACTATAATCTACTTCTACTATCAATTTGCATTGTGGAAGCTTAAAGATCGAAATGAACCATAGTTGAACACATATAACCATAAGAGGAAGAATCAATACACATGAAACACAGAAAATACTCAGGGGAAAGCCTCACCTAAAAACCCCTCTATCTGTATTATCATACAAGGTGGAAATATTTCATAATTACAGAAAGCCTTAGATCTCACAGCTAGCGAGGTCTCAATAAAATCCTCCTGGATGCTTAGAGGCAATCAAGGCTTCTCACAAACATTCACCTCTGCCCTCCAAACCTCCTATTTCCTTATGCAGTTTCTCCTGGGTGATCCTGTTGTTACCAAGTGTAACACTGATCACTCACTCTAATCTCACACCCTGCAAAACTACTCAATCCTCAAGGATCCTTCCCTAAACTGCATGCATGAGTTTCCCTTATATGAGAAAACATGCAACTGATAGTACACTATCCTTGACATTTAGCTCAACTAGGTCTTTCTCAAAATATATATGCATGAGTTTCTGATGAGGGAATCTTTAGTTATCTGGGGTACACCGATTAAGTGCATGCATGCATTAACTGACTGATAACTCACAATTAGTTCCTCAAATAGTTTGGAACTAATTTAACTGGACTTAACTTAGTAAACTGAGCTAACTAATTACAACTCAAATATAACTCAATCTTATCTCCTTAATTGAGGGATAATCTCCTTAATTTAAGGGATGAATGTTGCATGACTTCAGAAAGACATCTAACTTGAATTTATCCAACTAATTAATCCATAATGAATTAATTAATTATTTCCAAGCAGCTAGTGAGACTAAATTCAATTTTAATTGAAGGACAAATCAAAATTAGAATATTCTGGATTCTATTTTTATCATTTCTTGTTGCTATTTTCAACAGTTTTGATGCTCGAAAGCACTTGTTGGGTCCAATTAATTGTAAAGGGTTCTACTTTCACAAAGCATTTGTTTAAGGAATTGAAAAAGTTGTAGTGGGTTTTGTTATTCAATTATTTCTATGCTTTGGATTTGAATGGATTGCATTAACTACAACATCATCGATCATTGTTCTTAATTGTAACAAATTAATACTGGTCTTCAATTATTATTTATATATTTATGCCTTGTAGCATAAATATGTAAATAATAAAAGATAATATTTCTTGATTATAATAATAATAATGGTAAATATTTCTATACTATAATAAAATTTCTAGAATTTTAGTTTAATTATTTATAATTACTAAATGAATAGTGAAAATTTAAATTATATAAACTATATTATAATATTTTTAAATAGTAATTACATATCAAATATTAAAATTTATTTTTAAAAAATTATATGGTTTCTATTTTATAAATTAAATTAATTAATTAAAATTATATCATTTAAATATAAATTATATAATTACCAATACCATTTATTGTTTATGGGTATGCAATATTATTAATATATGGCACTGAATAATGTTCTTGCAATAAATTTTGCAATAAACTTTTTTTAAAATAAAATAAATAAATAATTAAATAATTATGATAAAGTGGGAATGAAAAGAGTTTTATAATTAATAATTATAATATAGTTAATATGATAAGGTTGTTAATATGTTAAGACCCTAAAGATCGAGCCTTAGGGGTTCATCTCCCTTTTATCCAGGGGACCATTGATAAGATTGTAAGGATTCTTAGGAAGCATAATGTTCCCTCGACCTTTAGACCCCTTAACACCATCTGTAGCTCCCTTCGATCGGAAAAATATCATGTCGAACCCAAGGACATGAAAGGTGTCTATGTTATTCCGTCTTCCTATGCGACCCCATACATTGGCGAAATTGGTCGCTCTATTAATCAAAGGATTAATGAGCACTCAGCCAACTTAAAACACGGGAGGATCCAGTCTTCCACACTAGCAGAGCATGCTCAGAATGATAATTATCATGTATGTATTAAGGAGGCCCATGTTATTTCTAAGTTTGTGCAGTTTCACCACCAAAAATTTAGGAAAGCCATCAAGATTGAAAAAAGGTTGAGCAATCTCAATAGACATGACGACTCGAAAATTAGCATTTGTTGGATCCCTTCCCTCTCTTCCTAGCTGTTTCTTTTCGTTTTTATGCTATTAATATTTATGGTCGCCTACTGTCTTTCACTCCTTCTTGATTAATAATAAGAACAAATTGTGTATACATGGAATAAAAATCCTTTTATAAATTTTATATTCCTAAATATTGATTAGAATGGTTTTTAATTAATGAGACAACTAAAACAAGCTATTTTCTTTCTCATTGGTTCCTCATTGGTTTTAGTCAATTTACGGAAATTTACCTCATATTCTTTTCCTTAAGTTTATTAGAAGGTCCATTATTTAACTAACTTTATAGGTTATCCTTTTAATTAAAAATGTTTATTATAGATTATTATTGATCTAAATTTTATATTTAATTAGACAGTTTTAAGTTTATATTAGATAGCTTAATAATTTAAGTTTATATTTAATTTAATATTTTTATTAATAAGTTCTATTAATAAGTTATACAAACAATTAAATAATAATAATAATAATAATAATAATAATATTAAATATTATTGATGATGATTAATGTCCAATGAGACCAAACTTTGGTCTTTCAGACCTAAAGAAACGAATTCTTTAGCTTGATTTAAGATTTTATTCCTATGCTAAAATAGCTTGGAGAGAAGCCTCCCGAGCTCATTATAATTTTGACATTGTAAAAGGCTAGGAAGGTTAGTATTGGAACAAAGATTATGAGACTGAGATCTAATGTGGTTGTATGTTGGTCACTCTAAGAGGAAGTGATTTTCATCCTCGATGTTCATATTCTCACAGAGATAGTAGATCCTTACCATCCATGGTGTTTTAGGAATTGCCCAACAACCCGTTTCACTATGGAGCTCATGAGAGTTCATTCTAATCTTGGCTATATTAATTTTCTTCTTTGAGGTAGTTAAAAAAAAGATAATTTTCATCTTCTATGGTGGGGTTGATGACCTCCTTATAATATCTTAATTTTATTTTAGTTGCTAAATCTTTCTCACACCACATTTTTTCTTTGAACTTAGAAGTAACAATATTTTTAATGTTATTAATGTTTTACAGTGCAACATTCTCGTCGATCTCCCAATGGTTTAACTAGGCATTGGTGTCTTTATACGAACCTCCTTTGAGCCTCAGGTGGTTTTGGATGGAATTTAAAGCTACCTTAGGAAGTCTATGGTCTCCTATGTTATTAAGTTTGTGGTTGTACAACAGAATCCTATTCATAGCTAGGCTCCTGATATGGGAAAGACCCACTTCTATAAGGAGAATAGGATAGGGTGTATTGCTTTTAATTTTGAGGTTATACATTATAAAATGCTTCTATATTTGCTCAATCTTTCTCCAGGATTCTCTAAATATGTTGCAACCCCAAACCTCACATCCATATAAGATAATAGGAGCGACTAAAGTTTGAAATATGAACTTCTTTATATCCCACATTACGAGTTTTTTCGTTTTACAATTATTTTCAAGATCAGAATAAGCTTTCCACCTCCCATTAATCCTTTTCTCAATGATATATTTCTAGTTGAGTTTGTGATGGATATCAATTCCTAGGTACTTGTAAGAAGATACTTCTTCCAAGTTACTATTGTTATACATAAAATTAGTGTAAGTGTCCTTCTTGGATTTGATAATGATAACTTTTGTTTTGTCAGTGTTAACAGTCATACTCATGGTATTGTAGAAATCCTTAAGAAGTCTAAGTTGCTTATCAAGATCTGATGGGTAGCTTACGAGAAGAACAATATCGTCAGCATAGTGAAGAAGGATGATGACTATCCCAACTAAGATTGTGCTAGCACAACCTACTTCCTCTAAGAAACCTTCTAGCTTGTCGATGTAAATGCCAAATAGGGTAGGGTAGAGGGGGAAAACTTGTTTAAATCCGATATTACTTAATATCTTTCGACCACCCCTCATTGCTCTTTAACTTGGAAATTACATTCTTGTATAATGTTATAGCGGCATCTTTCAACTCGAAAGGAACCTTTAGCTCTTCTAATCTATTCCATAGGTTGTTTCTAGTAACCATATCAAAAGCCTTTCTAAAGTCCACAAAGCAACAAAAGAGATTGGATTTATCATTGCGGCATTCCTCCACAATGATCGTAAGTGTAATGAGGTGGTCCATTGTTGAGTGATGCCTTCTAAAACTAGCTTGGCCTTTAGCCTACTTACCTTCACTTTCAAGCCATATGCTCAACTTCTTTTCCAAAATAATACCATATAACTTCGCTAAGAGAGGGTTGATCATAACTGTCTAATAATTAGAGGGGCTATTTGTATCCCAACATTTAAAAATAGGGATAATGAGGCTCTTAGTCCATGGCTTAGGGAACCCTTGCTTGACCGCTTGATTGAAAAGCGTGTGGATGTGGGGGATGACAGCAAGACATCCAACTTTTAAGATTTCTGCCTTGTAACCTTCAATGTCCTTAGCTTTCCCATTTGTGAGGCGTTTAACCCCAAAATCAATATATGAGAAAACTTCTTTCATTGTGAGCAGGGTTTCAAAGTTATCCATGACATTTGAAGATTCATAAAGCTTTTTAAGATAGGAATTCAAGTCGTGTAAAGAAATTTTATTATTATCCATAGTATTGCTAGTTAGAATCTGCCTCCAGAATTTTTTAGGACCTACCGTAGAGATGTGTAAGAGATTCTCTTGTCTTTTACGAATATACTGCGTTTTTTTCCTCCTATTTAGGACTTTGTATATTTTTATCTCGTCAATTTTAAGAGATTCATCAACAACTTCATTAATTACTCTCCTAGCACTTTTAAATAATAATAATAATAATATAATTTATAAAATAATAATTATTTTTATAATATTATTATTATAGTTATACATTTATGAATATTAATACTAATAATAAATCCATACTATCTATATCTATAAGATTATTAATATTAATAATCCCTAGATTTATTAATATTTTTACTATTAACATTTTACATGAATAATATTCAGAACATTAAAAATATTATGTTTGATAATATGTATATCAAACAAGAATTAAATATAATAATTATTATCTAATAATATTATTATAATTAAACAATATTATCAAATATAATATTAGTCCCTATACTTATGCCTTAGTCCAAATATAGCCATTGGTCAAGTCTAGTTGCCAATCCGACATAGCAGTTTCCCAGTCAAATATAGCAGTTGGAAGATTTGCTCTCCTTATTTAACCTACAAACATGACATGGTTCTTCAACTTCCCTGGAGTTTCCGAGTCAAATATAGCCATTGGAAGATATGCTCTCCTTATTTAACCTACAACCATGACCCGGTTCTTCAACTTGCCTTCCGAATCAAATAGAACAGTTGGAAGATCTGCTCTCCTTATTTAACCTACACCCATGACCTAAGATATGCTCTCCTTATTTAACCTACAACCATGACCCGGTTCTTCAACTTGCCTTCCGAGTCAAATAGAACAGTTGGAAGTTCTGCTCTCCTTATTTAACCTACACCCATGACCTGGTTCTTCAACTTGCCCTGATGATGAACCACACTTGTTGGTGCCCAATCCGAGAGAGCAGTTTCTGAGTCAAATATAGTAGTTAGAAGATTTAAATATAGTCGTTAGAAGATTTGCTCTCCTTAGTAGTTTCGGAGTCAAATATAGCTGTTGGAAGATCTGCTCTCCTTATTTAACCTACAACCATGACCTGATTCTTCAACTTGCCCTCACGATGAATCACACTCATTGGTTCCAAAAATGTCAACAAATGTATTCTAATGTGATTAAACCCAAAAAAAATCTTAACTTCATATGCATCAAAATCAAGAAGCCTCAAAGAAATCTCAATTCAACCAATGAAAAATATTGTGACTATTGTTACTGGCTGATGTTACTGGCTGATGGATTAAGGCAATTTAATTTATTTATATAGCTCTCTAATAAGAGACGCTATCAAATTAGCAGCGTAACACAACTTCAACCATCAAATCGTGCTTCTGATTCATCCGACGCGGCCACAATCATTTAGCTCTACGGTCTTTCGACTGGGATTTTCCTGCCTTAACCAGAGAATGGAGCGAGAAAGGCGGATTCAGGAAATAAGAACTCAGGTTCTGGAGCGAAAAGGGCGTATGCAGGAAATAAGAACTCAGCTTCTGGCAGCAGGAGTTATCGGAGGGGTTGTCGACGATTTCGTTCCTCTTTACAAGTTTTCTGTACTCTGCGACAACATGGAAACCAGCTTGGGCGAGGAAATTGCGCCCGATGACATGCTATCCGAACCGTTCATTTCTTTTGACGAAAATTATAATGTGCTCCCTGATCACGATATCTTTCTCAACTCCATATTCATACTGGTAACTACCTTTTATTCCAATTCACGATTATTATTTATTCATCATGAATTTTTCATAACCACAATTCACGATTATTATTTATTCATCATGAATTTTTCATAACCACATAACTAATGTCGTTCATAAATCCAAATAAGCAGGTGATGACTGATCCTGAAACTCCTGGCCACGAGTATTTGCACTGATATGTCATAATCCTTTCGCAAATTTCTGAATAATATATAGCACCCATATCTATTTCATCTAAATTACAGCATTAATCTGTACGTTGTGCTGGCTGAATACCAAACCTTTTAGCAGCAAGCCTGATGTTGGTATGGATATCATGGCCGATGCCACTTTTTCTTGATCTTTGAAATCATTGGATTGAAGGTGTGTTAATGTTTTTTCGGTTTAATGCTCAAAATATCATGTGTTTCTTTGTGGTGCAATATCAGTTTTGCCGAGCGACAGTCTTCTCAGGTACGAAGCTCCGACACCCACGCGTAGTAGCAAGATGGTTTTCACATTGTTCAGGGGTCCATGCCATCCCTTAATTGAGCCCAACTCGCGGGAGAACTTCAGCACCAGAGCTTTTGCCAACGAAAATCGACTTGGACCACCGATGGCCGCTGGTTTTTTCTATATCAGAATAGAATGAAAATGAACAAAGAATGAACGTAGAATTTCCTGGACAAAATGCAGCGCCACCTACTCAACAAGTAACCGGCGAATAAACAAGAAACGATGAAGTAGACGATGTTTTTTAGGAGGGTCATGCACCAGCTTCACTATCGTTTATTTGAAAATCAAATTCGTGAGTACGTTGGACCATTTTCTGCGTTTCAAGAACTTTGTGGTTGTCATCTATATGTTAATATGCGAAATTGTAACTATTTGTAACATGGATAATATTTGACGCAATCAATAAATATATGTAAATTTGAATCAAATTATTTTCTGCGATAAATCTTTTGGTAACCCATTTGATATATTCAGTGCTATTCCTAATCAAGCTATCTAACAACATCCTGAATTTGTCATGCAAAAAACAAGATTCTATAACGGAAATACCATGACTATAACCAGAACAGAATCTTGGCCAAGATCAAGAATAGAAGCGCGGATCTGTCAAGCCAGTTTTACTGGCATTTCTTAATAAAAGACTTCATCACGTTTGATCACTTAACTTTAGTTTTTAATACTAGGACGGGAGATCTTTGATTGAATTATTTATTTCTTACAATAGCTAAATCGGTTTGTTTTTCTTTTCCTTTTTCTTCAATTAAAACAACTAACTAGTACTCATGATTTTCTAAATTGAGTTCTCAATGAACACAGATATTCATAGTGAGTGTATTCATAATCACTTGAATTGGATCTCACTCTCTGGTAGCCATGATTTATTCCATTTAACAGCGAGAGGGTTCACTATGACCTGAACTCGCCATGTACCTAATTTTTAAATTGTATTATATGAAAAAGTAAATATGAATAATAATGATAAACAGGCAGAATTAGAGATTTATAAAAGTTAATATTCGCATGGAATTAATAAGATTTATTTTGTATGGAATTAACTCATGATAAAAATAATGATTTAAGATAAAACTATGAATTATTAAGTTACAATTATATTTTGAATATCATTATTTGTAATTCACAATTATTAATAAAATGACTCTATACTATGAGTTTAAAAAAGCATTAAAAATAATTAAGGAGCGCATTAAAAATAAATAAGGAGCTCATTTTAGTTCGTAAGCATGTATTTTTTCAAAGAGAAAAATATTTCTTTCTATTATAAGAGAAAGTATATGAGTTGGGAGATGTGATTCTCGATTACGATTCTACATTAGAGAACAAAGTGACAAAATGCATATAGTTTATCTCTTAGCAGAGTACTCGAACAGGAGTTGCTCATTTGAGCTTACAAAACTACTTTTGTTTGGTGCTGAAATGATCTGATGAATGAAAAAGCCAACAAGTACAAAAATAAACACTGAAAAATGTTGCAGAGGGAGAAAATCCACAAAAACCAAAGGAAAATAGGGGAGAAAGGGTATCCCAACAAGTAGAGTGTTCATTTTAAATAGGAATGTAACCTTCCCATATCAGCATCCCAAGATCAAACTCTGATCTGGGATAGAGCTGCAACCATGTTTTGAAAGATAGTCGACTTCACTGTTTTGTGTTATGCTCATGCCTTGAAAATTTAAACCATGGAAAAACGTCGATAGAGCTTTGGTGCGAGTCTTCCATGATTTGAGAGCAGAAGATTTTAAGTAGTGCCTATTGTTTGCCCATTCAATAATTGATTTGTAGTCTCCAAAAACATAGAGGGACATGAGATCAAGCCAAGTAGTATAGTGAAGGACTACACAAAGAGCAAGAAGTTTGGCCTGAGTATTGGTACCCAAGCCACAATACCAATAGAATCTATAAAAGCGCTTAGGGTTGATGTGGATGGCCAAGCCAAATCTACAAGGGTCAAAAGAGGAGGCTCCATAAAAAAGTTCCATGGAATAGGACGACAAAATGTCCTTAAGAGGAGAAGGACAAAGTTGTTTGGATGTCAAAGAAGTTCGAAATTCATATTAGTAAGAGAGGATGCTACAACAAGTTCTCCAAATATTTGACGAAATGCGTTCAAAGATTAAGGCATTTCTAGACATTCATATATCCCAAATGATAAAGAAAGCCAATGTACGACCAGGTTTGGGGTCTAGTGTCCATCGACCATGGTAAGAGGGGACATCTAGATCCTCCTAATCATCTGCATAGTTTATCATATGGAGCACCCCATTCCACACTGAAGGGGTAGAGGGGCATAGAAAAAAGAGGTGGAATGAATCTTCTCTAGAGGAGAGGAAATGACTACAGTGATGAGGGCCATGAAAACCTTTCTTACACAAGATTTCCCAAGTGAGGATGCGATTGTGGGCAACAAGCCATGAAAAAAATTTGAGTTTCAAAGGGAAATTCCATTTCCAGGCCCTAACCATTCACGAGTGAACCCTCATTTTTCTAAGGGGCATAAAGATGAGCTTATATGCTTCCTTTACATTTACTCTCCCCTGCATTGACCCCCCATATCATATCAAGTTTTCATCTTTGAGGGATAGGACTATCCCAAAAAGTTTTAGATTGTAAATCTAAAGTTTCCATTCTGGAATCATTATCTCAAGAATCTCCAACATTAGCTTATCTTTTGAGTGGGTATGAAAAGAAGAGGAGAGGGCAAAAATTGCTAAATATTTATTGCAAATAATCCCATGTTATTTAAGAAGATGATGAGATCAGGAGATAGTAGGTGTGGTCCATTCATACCTGCAAGTGAATCTAGGCCAATTTGTGGAATGGATCAGGCACCATCTACCCATCTGAGATTTCCAAAATACTAGTGTTTTGTGAACAAAAGGTTACACCAAGAGTGGGAGACATGTGAAGGATCAAGAGCCCCATCACAGATTCAGATAATGAAATCCCATTTTTGTAAGTATTTTGCATGGATAACTTGTTGCTAGAGGCCTTCATTGGTGACTTCTCTCCATAAGTTTTTTAGTAAAAGAGCCAGGTTGAAGAACGTGATATCTTTTGTCACCTATCCACCCAAGGCAGTTGGAAGGTTAATCAGTTCCAAACTAAAGGGTGAATTGTTCGCTCTCTTTAAGTGCTTGCCAATATAAAATAACATATGATTGAATTTAATTTCTTGATCACACACTTTTGGAGCTTGAAAATACACATATAGTATATGGGGATGCTAGGTAGGATTGTTTTAATTAGAACAAGAGTGCCCCCAAGTGAAATCCATGTGTGAGCCCAATGATTGAGCCGCTTCTCAATTTTCTTAGTGAGAAAACCTGAGTCCAGAGTTTTGTAACTATTTTATTTCAAAGTGAAGCCTAGGCATCTTAAACCAACATCCATGTGAAAAAATTTGACCACAAAAGTGGTAGCAATCTGAATATTCAATGTAGGGTCTAGGTCATCTCTAATGAGAATGGACTTGGATTTATTCATATATAGTCCTGAGGCAAGACAAAAGTCCTTTAGGATACCATAAAAGGTATTCCATTCTTTGGGGTCTCGTTTAACAATTTCCATCAGATCATCCACCAAAAACTGGTGAGAGAGGGTGATTGTTGACACTATTCTACAACCTGCTATGATGCCCTATGATCGAGTATCTTTGGTTTTCCTGTTGAGTCCAACTATGATTGAGAGGAATAAAAGTGGGGGCATTGCACAACCCTATCTAATTCTTATAGATGCTGAGAAAAAATTCGTATGAAGGACATTGATCAAGATGGAAAAGGATGCAAACTTTATACATGCTTTGATCCAGTTAATCATTGTTTTGCCCAAAGCAATATTCTCCAAAATCATCCGAAGTTCCCAATCAACACAGTCAAAATATTTTGTTAAGTCAATCTTCATGAGACAAGCATCCATTTGGTTTCATTTTACAGAATGATGGCTTCTTGGGTGATTTCAACCACATCATGAATCTACATGTGCTTAAGAAAACCAAATTGCTCCATAGAAATATATTTGGACAATAAGGGTTTAAGTCTATTTGCAATTGTTTTTTAAATCAATTTTTAAATAGTATTACATAATGAAATCAGGTGATAGTCAGAAAATGATACTCAATTTGTAATCTTTGGAATAAGGTAAATGAAGGTTGAATTTATGGCGCTAGATACCCAACCAAGTTCCTTGTATTTTTCAATCATCTTAGTCAACTCATGAATCATTTTATCTTGAAAATGCAAGAAAAGTTCAATGGTTCATCCCTCTGGGCCCAGACTTTTACCTCTGGCCAGATTGTTTAGAACTTGAAGGACTTCTTGTTGTGTTACTAGGCAGTCCATTTGATTTATTTCCTCCAGATGCGCCCAAGACGGGAACATGTCACATACTTCAAGTTGTTTGCATAAATGAACCTGAGCTCAAGGGAAATATAGATTGTTGAAATAGCTTCTAGCCTCCTCTTTGATGTCTTATTGATTGGTAAAAGTCTCACCTGATTCCGATGTTATATACCAAATTGTTTTTCTTTGTCCTCTACAGGAAATCTGGCTGTGAAAAAATATATTGTTATTATGACCAACTTGAACCCATAAGATTATGCTCTTTCGTTATAATTCTTCAGCTTGACCAAGAAGAATTTTTGAACTACAGATTTCCAGCTGAAGGATTTCCTTTTTTTCTCATGTCAGCGAAGTATGTAGGAGAGCTCGTGCCTTCTAATATTTTCTCATGATAATCAATCATGATCAGTTATTGATATGAGAATGGGGCATTTAGGCTTCTTTTCTAACTTACAATAACTTCTCCCACTTCCAGAGCTTTAAATATTCCCAAGTCTTATTGATTAACCAATGCGGAATTGATAATATGCTTGACAATATAGTGTATCCTTATGTTTGTTTTAAATTGATTATATGCTTTAAAATCTATTGTCTGTGCTATAAGTTGATATGCTTAAACCAATATATAAATGCATATAACAGTAAACAATGCAGCAATAAACAATCACACAGAAACAACAATTTAATTAGGCATTCACCCACAACTCTTGCACTACATCTCTGTGAGCTCTAGTCAACTCAACTAGGCTCTCTCGAATTATGGTATAAGTCCATTTTACAAGCTCTTGGCTCAACTCCTGCTTTTTTACACAAAAACAGTGGGTTCAACCACCATTTTATCCCTTGTCCCGTGAATATCTGGTTCTTGGCTCCTGGCTCTGACTCTAGAGCTTTAGATCTAGCTTTGGCTCTTGCTCTTCGGCTCTACCTCCTTTCTGCTCTCTATCAGTTTACAACACTCTTGTCTTTTCACTTGACTTCCAAGTGACTCCCTCGACAACTGTTTTTGCTTCTGCGATGCCTCCTTCACCTTAGCTTCCTGCTTTGGCTTCACTTTCAACAAAAAACCCCCAACAACCAACAACCAACCACCCTCTCTATCTTTTACATTCATGACATTTTAAGCCAATTAGCATTGTCTGTTTGTTTTCCCTTTCGGGCTCTCTGTCTTCCAGCCTTGGCCTACTCAAATCCACTCTCTGAGTGTTAGCAATCATTGCTAAATGCCCTAAGGGATGGTGGCCACCTATTCTGTAACAGAATGGAACCATCGGTGCTTGAAATCCCTACAAATAGTCGTTCCATGTTTACACAGAGAAACGTTGTAAAACACGGGATAAATCACAAAATCTCTGTTTATCAGAGTTCAAATCTTCATAAATGTGCACTATATTCCTATCCGGTCTGCCTAAAATCACTTATCGCATGTTGCCACTACCCTATTTCATTGCTTCCCCTTTGCATTTTAAAAATTCATTGAAACATGGAAAAATCTCGTAAATGGCTTTAGACGGATTTGAAAGAATATGCATTTTCATTTTGGAACCCCTTCGGGTCTGGATTCATCACATCGACGCATCCCTTTGCTTTTTGTTTATTAAATGAAATATGCGAAAATACATAGAAAAATGCCCTTTGGCAGATTTTAAAATATCTCAACTATAGCCTATAGCCCTGTCGGGTCTGGCCATCACATCGCATATATATATATATATATATATATATATATATATATATAGATATATATAATGTATATCCCCACTCCTTTGGGTGGCTCTGATGCAATATTGTGATGTGACTTGTCGCAATCGTATATCACATAAGCCCCGGGCTGTTTGGTAAGCACTCCATTGTTATCGCCGATTGAGATATCTCAGTCGCGATAATCATATAACATTTTCTGATATTGTCCACCTACCACCGCTAATTGTGATTTGACGATCAGATCTGGACCGTTGATTGGCCAGATCCGACGGCTCCTGTTCATTGCTTTGTTGATCATCAATAAGCCCGTTTTTCAATGTTTTCTCTATGGTTTTGCCTCCCGATAGTGTAATATGATATTTCAAAAACTTCTCCTTTTGCAATTGTTTTTGGATTTTTAGAAGACTTTGAAGAATTAGAGGGTTTTGAGGATTCTTAGGGTATTTTACCGCTTTTTCCAAAGGAAAAGGGGCAACTTCATTTTGTTATAACTTGTGCATCCTAAGTCAGTTTTTTCCCATCCAAGTTGCAGTAGATTCAGAATGAGGAGATATTTGCAATGAGACTATTTCTGAGAGTAGCCAGTGACTTTCATTTTTCTCTGATTTACAAATGATTTTTTCCATTTGACACCTTTTACCTCTTTTATGAAGTCTTTTAGACTTATAGGTTTATCTAGGATCCATTTTTGGATCACGCCTTCCCACTAAGAGAACTTTTGGTCTACAAAAGACTGATATACTGATCTAAATAGTACCTGAGAGTAACAACACCCTCTTCTTTCAGCCTCCATACACTTGCATTGCATAGTACCTTTAACCAAAGTTTCTGACCACTTCCCCTCTGGATGGGTTGGTCTTCCGGGGAAGAACTATCTTCCTCCTTGCCTTCCTGTAGAACTTCCGCTAAAATGGTCAAAGAAGGTAGTTTGAATTTCCCTGCCTTGATCATTGATCCAAGGTGGCTCAAAGAAATGTGAAGTACACCTACTCCACAAACTCTCAATTGTACCTGTTTGAAAAACTATCAACAACAACTGTTAACAACAGCAGGCATATAGACAATAACTGGATGTGCTAAACTCCTGCTTCAACAAAAGAGACATATTTCACATCTTGTGAACACCTCCATGTGTTACATCTGCATACAAATGATGGAATAGACAACAAGCCCACAAAACATGCCTTCAAAACAAATGATTCTTCAATTCAAGCATGTAGAAAAAGACCATTAGGACTCTTTTCAAAAGATGAAACATTTCATCACTATCTCCATCTTGGAGACCAAGTTAACTTCTTTCAAGTCAACATTGCATGCATGTTCATATCAAAGCAATCAACCCTTCAAGTTAATTACATACATATTCAAAGACAATGAAAAAATCAACATCCATGTGTTCATGCATATCGTGCTTATGCATGCATTTCATCCTTCAACTTTCACTTAAGTACACTGTACTTTCGACGCTGAAATGAAATATATTGTTGCAGCAAAAGAGTGAGTCCCCTACTCAACCTTTCTCCATTCACCTTCTTGGTATAAACCTGCAAATTGCATCTCACCAACAAAGAAATGCCAATATATGCATCAATAGACATGCAATCCTTAATTGGAAAAGAACTCTAACCATTTCTTACCAATCCAATTCAAAGGGCTTGCCTTTGTCTACACATCAACATCAACATGTGAATCATTTTGACACACATCATTCATGGAAACTTCCTTTCCATTTCTGCCATCTTTTCTTTCCACTTTCTTCAATTTTTGTGGAAGCATCACTGGATTCAAGGTCAAAAATTTTGTAGCAAGATGTCCTTGCTTATGGCAGTAAGTACACTGCATGTGCATTCTCTTGATAGCATGATTTGCCTTGTCCAATGGACCTTTGGCTCTTTGCTTATTTTCTTTCAAAAGTTTCCTATATGTGGCCATTCTCTTCCAACATCTAGAAACATGATGGTTATCCAAACCACAAAAGGAACATGCAATTATTTTCCCATGCTTATGTGGAAATTTACCATGCTTTAAAAAATCAAAAGGAATATGATTAGAATCAGATTTATGCCTGCCTCTTTCACCTTTATTGCCTTCATGAGGAGTTGAAGCAAATGAAGAAGTGGCTCCCTTTGGAACACCATCAATCTCTTCAAGGCTGTCAGAGTTTCCACAACTCTCCGGTTCAAGTGTGTGGTTCTAAACACCTACATCCTGCAAGTGACGTTTCAAGTTATTGCATTCCTCTTGAATACAACCTTCACACTCTACAATGCAACCCCTTCTTGGAGTTGTTTCAATGGCCTTTATGGCAGCTTTGGAACTCTCTTCGGAAGATTGTCCATAGCCAAGACCAAAATACTTAGGCCTCTCCTCAACCATTATTTGTTCAACAATACCTTGTGCATGCTTTTCCAAGCCCTTTCCTTCATAGCCCATCTTGGACATTAGCTTGGAAACTATGCCTCTAGTATGTTTTTCAAAAGAACCAATATAAGCATTCTTAGAAGAATTTGAAGACAAACTAGAATGGTTTACCTCTTCTTCAAGCTGTTACTTGATTAAGGCTTCTTTGGAAACAAAGAGCTATGACTCTAACTCATGCATCCTTTTCAGGTTCATATTTGCAAGATGAAGTTGCCTCTCCATTTCCTGCAGTCTGTCAGAAAGCAACTGCTTCTCTTCCTTCATGGAATTCAACTGCTCTCTAAGTATGCTACTCTTTCTTCCATCCTCATACATTTCTCTCACCTTGTCCATGATGATAAACAAATCTTGCTTCAAGTCTCCATCAAAGATTCTTGTGATGAAGAAGGGAGAATTCAAGGATACACATGAGGAAGTTGTCATTATGCCAATGAACAAAGAACTTCAAACAAGATTAATAAAGAGCTTATTTCAGCAACCTTTTGCAACAAACCTCTTGTGCTTTAAGGACTGCCTTGATGTCCTTGGGATAGGAGAATGCCTTTAGCCCTTCTTCCTATTTTTCCTTCCCGAACTGAGCTATCAGTAGCTTCTCCTTTACCTCTGCAAACTCAGAAAGTAGTCAGTCTACAAAAGAAGCATATAATCCGCCTCTTGCTATTCAAACACCTTTCAGACATGCAGTCTTTGCTTTGTCAATAAAGAATTCTGATATAACCTTCTTAAAGGCGTGGTTAACCAAACTTAGGCTCTGATACCACCTGATCTAAAAATGGGGCACTTAGGATTCTTGTCTAACTTACAAGAACTTCTCCCACTTCGAAAGCTTTAAATATTCACAAGTCTGATTAACCAATACAGAATTGATAATATGATTCATAATATAGTGTATGCTTATGTTTGTTTTAAACTGATCATATGCTTTAAAATATATTGGCTTTGTTGTAATTTGATGTTCTTAAACTGATATGTAAATGCATATAGCAATAAACAATGCAGCAATAAACAATCACACAGAAACAACAATTTAATTAGGAGTTCACCCACAACTCTTGGGCTACATCTCCGTGAGCTCTAGTCAACTCAACTAGGCTCTCTGAGATTATGGTGAAAGTGCTTTTTACAAGCTCTTGGCTCAACTCCTACTGTTTTACGCAGAAACTGTGGGTTTAGACACCATTTTATCCCATGGCTCTTGAAGTTTTGGCTCTTGACTCTGTCTCTTGGCTCTCGCTCTTGGCTCTTGGTTTTGGCTCTTGGCTCTGGTTTTGGCTCTTCAGCTCTAGCTTTGACTCTTGCTCTTTGACTCTGGCTCCTTTCTGCTCTATCAGTTTGCAGCCCTCTTGCCTTTTCACTTGACTTCGAAGTGACTCCTTCAGTTGCTCTTTTTGCTTCTGCGATGCCTCCTTCGCCTTAGCTTCCTGCTTTGGCTTCACTTTCAGCAGCAAATCCCCAACAACCAACAACCAACCACCCTCTCTATCTTTGACATTCATGGCTTTTTAAGCCAATTGGCACTATCTGTTTGTTTTCCCTTTTGGGCTCTTTGTCTTCTAGCCTTGGCCCTCTCAAATCCCCTCTTTGAGCATTTGCAATCATTGCTAAACACCCTCAGGGATGGTGGCCACCTATTCTATAATGGAATGGAACCATTGGTGCTTGAAATCCCTACAAACAGTCATTCCATATTTACATAGAGAAATGATGTAAAACACAGGAAAAAGCGCCAAATATTTGTTTATCAGAATTCAAATATTCATAAACGTGCACTATATTCCTATCGAGTCCGCCTGAAATCGCTTATCACATGTCGCCACTGCCGTATTCCATGGTTTCCCCTTTGAATCTTAAAAATACATTAAAACATGGAAAAATACCTTAAATGACTTTAGACGGATTTGAAATTATATTCATTTTCATTTTGAAACCCCTTCGGGTTTGGATTCATCTCATCGGTGCATCCCTTCGCTTTTTGTTTATGAAATGAAATATGCAAAAATACATAACAAAATGTCATTCGACGGATTTTAAAATATATCAACTATCGCCTATAGCCCTGTCAGGTCCGGCCATCACATCGAATATATATATATATATATATATATATATATATATATATAACATATATCCTCGCTCCTCTGGGTGGCTCCAATGTGATATTGTGATGCGACTTGTCGCAATCACATATCACATAAGCCCCAGGCCTTTTGGTAAGTGCTTTGTTGTTATTGCCGATTGCGATATCGCGGTCACAATAATCATATAACATGTTCCGATATCCTCCACCTGCCATCACCGATTGCGATTTTCTGATCGGATCTGGACCGTTGATCAGCCAGATCCGACAACTCCTATTGATTTCTCTGTTGACCACCGATAAGCCCATTTTTTAATGTTTTCTCTATGGTTTTGCCTCCTAATAGTGTAATCCTGTATTTCCAAAACTTCTCCTTTTCGATGGTTTTTGGATTCTTAGAAGACTTTGAAGACTTAGACGGTTTTTGGGACCCAGTCTTAGGGGATTTTGCCTCTTTTTTCAAAGGAAAAAGGGTAGCTTCATTTTGTTATAACTTATGCATCCTAAGTCAGTTTTTTCCCATTCAAGTTGCAGTAGATTTAGAATGAGGAGATCTTTGCAATGAGACTATTTCCGAGAGTATCCCGTGACTTTTGTTTTCCTCTGATTTACAAAGGATTTGTGCCATTTGGCACATTTTACCTCTTATATGAAGTCTTCTAGACTTAGAGGTTTATCTAGGATCCATTTTTGGATCAGTTATTGGATTTTTTCCCACTTCTTTTTCTGATCCCACAGTCAGAACTTCTTTTTTAGCATACACAACTTGAGGTTGATTGGGTCCATCCTATGATGAGCTAAGTCTTCATAAGGGAGCTGCCAAGTTGAGTGAACCAGACCAAAAAAATTTGATCATTCAACCAAAAATGATTAAATTGAAATGGAGGTGCCTTATGACTGAGTTAACTAGTCAAATTTAGGATGAGGAAGTGATCAGATATTTTGATTGGAAGGATGAAGGAGTGTAGATCCTTTAGGATTTTTGCTAAAGGAACTTGGATATACAAATTATAAAGGTGTTTGTCTAGGCCCTACTCATCCTGCCTTCCATTCTGCCAAGTCAGTTCCTATAGGAATTTACAGGGTAAGTTCCTTAGATAGAACACTAAAGGACACCACTCACAAACAGATCACAGATTAGTACACCAGTATTCTTAACGTGGTTAAAACACTCAAAGAGGAAAACAATCCAAGGCTTGAGCCAACGCGACCACTTCAAGCAATTTATTAATGTAAAAGAAAGAAAATTTACATAATCTTCTCTCATGAATGGTCACCTTACAAATGACCCTCCATGCTCTTTAAATAGAGATCATGGACCGATCGGGTGTTAAGTGTTATGAAACCAGCTCACAAAATGATAGAAAAGATAGATCAAAATCTTGGAAATAAGCCTCTTCGAGGGGGCAACCTCTTTTGCATTACACAAATGAACAATTCTTGGATGATACAAATGACACGACCTCTTTTCTGTATATAGGAATCTAAGGGGTGATAATATAATTAGAGCTGACATAACAATAATAATGTAAGGGCACAACAATATCAATAGTGGGCTTCTGGAATGGCTATGATAAGAAGTGCTTTCTTTAACTAGTCCTGAAAAATCATTGTTAAGCCGGAGAGCGGAGCAAGAGATTGAGAAAATGGAGGGATGAGATTCGAACACTAAATCTACTCTGCAGAAGATACCTCTGCTATCTACCATAGTAGGCCCCATGGATGGAGCTGCTTGGACCCAACAGCTGAAGGAAGAGTACCAATCCCTCATCAAATACATGGGTATGAACAAAGCCAATGATAATGACTGGTTCAGGATCTCAGCAAATGTAGATGGCACTCGATGGACTGGCAAGTGCTGGTACATTCACAATCTCCTCAAATATGAATTCGATCTGCAATTCGATATTCCTATCACATATCTAGGCACTGATCCCGAAGTCAAACTACCAGAGCTCGATGGGAAAACTGCCAAGGAGTGGCGAAGGTTTTTCTCTACGATGACAATGTATTTGATCCAATCTTCCTATGGCTGCAAAACTTCCGGTGAGTCCTTAAACCAGCAACCTGAATCCACACGACTATCACTGGTTAATAATGCGTCGTCGAGAGTAGGGTTTTCTTATTCTCTGCTAAAGATAAGGTTTCTAAGTAGCTCGGAGGTGGAAACCCAGCCAGCTTTATTGCATGCCGTGGCCCCTCTGTCGGATCTTATAGTTGGTAAATCGATCGGCTTTAATAAGTTGGCTTTGCCTTTGAGACACCTGCGGATCATGCCCTTGTCAGTGTGCGCTACGGTAGCTAATGATGGAGACGAAAACGTTGTCCCTTTGGGGATAAGGAAGCCACTGCAGAGTTATGTAGATAAATACCCTGGCCTGATCATGGGTTTTTCCCTCTTTATGTGGTTTCCTGGATTAGAGATTGGTGTCATCAAAGCACTGGTAACCCAGGAAGGGGGATATAATGGAATAGAACAAAGCCTCCATAATAAATTGACAGATGGGTAGTTTCAATCTGAGTTGATATCAACAACGAGGAAACAACCTCCTTTTGGCAATGGATCGGAACATGCAACACAGTTTTGGGGATATATAATTGCCAAGATAGCCAAATGTTGA
Source organism: Pinus tabuliformis (assembly GCA_031772625.1). Classification (NCBI taxonomy): domain Eukaryota; kingdom Viridiplantae; phylum Streptophyta; class Pinopsida; order Pinales; family Pinaceae; genus Pinus; species Pinus tabuliformis. The sequence continues at coordinate 783,267,922 of CM062819.1, read as the reverse complement.
AGAAGAAAAGAACGATAAACAGAATGCAGTGAAAAATCTTAGAACCCCATTGACTAAATGGATTTGATGCTCAATTAACAAAACAATCCATACCAAACCCAAATCTAGATTCCTGACAATAAAAGGTCTCCTTCCAGGTCAGGATCACAGGCCCAGATCACAGAACGGAGCCGGCAACAGAGAAACCCAAATAGTATGGGCAAAGACCGGATACAAATCTTCATCAAACTAATAGGGGGCAGAAATCACTGCATGCGGCTCAGAAAGGGGCTTTATATTCTAGAATTAGAGAAGGAAATCCAGATTCAAATTGGAACCCCCACAAAATACCAAATCTAATATATACAGGATGCAGTCTACAGGATATCGATAAACTTAAGGAATATGGTATCTACAACGATTCAATTTTCATTCTTAATCTGAGACTGTGAGGGAGATGCAATGGACCCAATTCAAAAAATACAGGTACCTTTCATGATGCAGTCAAAGGAAAAGAAAAAATAATATCTAAACCTGCACCAATATCAAAGCTTCCAGGTCCTTATATTGTGGAACAAAAACTGGAATATCCAACGATCCAAATAACTTTTCCAGAGGTAACTAATCTACACACTGATCTATCCACAAATGCCTTTATCTGTAGATTTAATGGGTTTTGGCCAAAATCCGACGTCTTGCATCAATGGATCCTCACAACATGGTGACCTGACTCTGAAATTCACCTATGCTCAAAAGGTTTTTTCATAGTTAGATTCAACACAGAACAAGAACGTGACAACATTATCAGTCACGGGCCTTGGTTTTGGGTTAATGCTGGCCTCTTCACCACCCCCTGGTTTCCTGAGTTTGATGCAAATACTAAAAAAATTGCAATAATGCTTGTTTGGGTGAGGCTACATAACCTCCCTCTACACTTTTGGCATCACAAAGTTTTAACAGCCATTGAAATTTCCTTAAAATAGATAGAGACAGAGTCAAGCAGGAAATTTTCATATTTTCCAGAATATGTGTAGAAGTGGACCTAAGTCAGGAGCTACTTGATCACATTACACTGAACTATAATAATACACCGAGGACTCAACCACTTTACTATGAAAACACATCATTCAAATGCTATAGCTGCATGCAAATAGGGCAGCTTCAAAACACCTGTCCACTAGCCAGGAAGGACCCCAAAGGGGATAAGAAACAACAAAAAAAGCCCAAAGGATGGCAGCATACCGGCTAGAGGGAAGAAGAGGACATGTAGACAAAACCTACAGTGTTAGAAAATTATATATTACGGAGCAATGGAACACTTAAAATATTGCAGAAATATAAACACAGAAAACGCATAAAACAAGAGAGACACAGATATACGTGGTTCACCCAGTTTGGGCTACATCCACCCCAAACAACCAGTCATTCCTTTCTATTATCTAGCAAAATGAAGAGACACAACCTACAGCAGATCCACTGTAATATCCTCTATTTTCTCTCACAGTCTTGCGTCTCTGTTTCTCGCTCACAGAATACACATCTATTACACAGCCTCAAATACAATGCCCTCATACCAAGAGGGGGTTGCCTTCTAGGGAAAAAATCCCTAAACTAAACATAAGTTCTACCATCAGATCATCCGCCTAATGAACGGCCCAGATTGACTAGAAATTACTATACTTTTACAAGGCAATTTTACACCTGTTTTTAGCTTCGGGGGCGCTGACCCCGAGCCCCCGCCAGAGGACCACTGGCCCTCGGACCCCCCAACCAGGGGGATCGGTCCCCCCAGACCCCTGTGGGGGGGACAAGTCCCCCCCACACCCCCCCGCGTGGAGGGGTGTACAAACTTCCTGGGGTATACATCCGGCTGAAACAAAGACCTCTGAACAATCATGCTCCACACATAACAATCTCCCACTTGGAGAATGATTGTAGCAACTCCACTGCTGCTTCATTTGCTGGACAATGACTCCTCTTTGGACCTGGCTATTTCTCATCTTCATCGTCATCCTTGAAGACTAATTGAAACTGAGCATGTTCTCAGTTTCTCCCTGGTTACAACTTTTGTTAGCATATCTACAGGATTCTGCCTAGTGTGTATCTTTTCCACCTTCAACTCTCCATCTTCCAACACTGATTGTATGAAATGGTACTTGAGATGTATGTGTTTAGTCCTGGAATGAAATGCTGAGTGCTTTACAAGATGAATGGCACTTTGGCTATCACTATATAACGTGCCCATATCATGCTCCTTACCCAATTCACCCATAAACCTTTGTAGCCAAATCATTTCTTTACCAGCCTCTGTAGCAGCAACATACTCTACTTCTGTTGTTGAATGTGAAACAACACTTTGGATTTTTGAAACCCAACTGACAGCTATTCCACCAATTGTAAATGTATATCTTGTAGTGCTCCTCCTGTTATCTTTGTCACCTGCCATATCTGCATCAACATATCCTTGTAGGGAAATGTTTGAACCACCAAAGCATAATTCTTGATTTGTGGTACCTTTCAAATACCTGAGAATCCATTTCACTGCCATCCAATGTTCCTTTCCTGGATTGTTCATGTACCCGCTTACAACTCCCACTGCATGTGCAATATCAGGCCTTGTGCAAACCATTGCATACATTAAGCTTTCAACTGTTGATGCATATGGAACTTTAGACATATAGTCCATGTCTTCTTAGGTCTTTGGGCACATTTCCTTACTAAGTTTAAAATGGATAGCAAAAGGTGTACTAACTGGTTTTGCATTGTGCATGTTAAATCTTTTCAACACCATTTGTATGTACTCATTCTCAGACAATGTTAATTTGCGATTTTCCTGTCTCTAGTTATTCTCATACCAAGGATTTGTTTTGCAGCTCCCAAATCCTTCATTGCAAATGAATTTGCCAATTTTCTTTTGAGAACTTTTATTTCCTGCATGTTAGATCCTGCAACAAGCATGTCATGATCTTCCATCATTTTTCTTTTTCAGATAAACACAATGATCAGAGTGACATCTAGTATAACCTTGTTCAGACATAAACTTGTCAAATTTTAGATACCACTGCCTTGGAGCCTGTTTTGAGCCATACAAGCTCTTCTTCAACCTGCACACTAGTTTCTCCTTCCCTTTCACTTCATATCCTTCTGGCTGCTGCATATATATCTCTTCCTCCAAATCCCCATGGAGAAAGGTTGTCTTTACATCTAACTGCTCAAGATGCAAATCTTCAACTTCCACTAGACTTAAAATAGTTCTGATTGAAATCATTTTAACAACATAAGAAAATATTTCATCAAAATCAATACCTTTCTTCTGTGCAAACCCCTTCACCACAAGTCTAGCTTTGTACCTCTGTTTTCCTCCATCTTCTTCCTTCAGCCTGTAAACCCATTTATTCTGTAATGTAGTTTTACCTGCAGGCAACCTCACTATGTCCCAAGTCTGGTTATGCATTAAGGAGTCCATGGCTACCTCCCACTTCTTCCTCCTTTCAACCTGCATTGCTTCTTCATAACATTCAGGTTCACCGGAATCAGTCCACAATAAATAATATAATGAAGGAGAGTATCATTCAGGGGGTCTACTTATCCTGGTAGATCTTCTAACACCACTTACAGGTGTTTGGGGTTCCTATTGCTATTGTGGTGGTTGTTGCTGTTGTGGTTGTTGATTATTATTATTTTCAGGCACCTTTACTTTTTCAGTGATTTCATCAAGAACTGTGTATTCCTTGTTTTCTTTTTCCTATTTCTTTTCCTACAACTGATTCTTATACAAGACCTTTTCATTGAATATTACATCTCTACTCCTAAATATTTTGTGATTTTCATAATCATATAAGTGATAACCAAAATCATTAACACCATATCCAATAAATGTACATTTATTTGACTTTGCCTCAAGCTTTGTTCTATTTTATTTATAAAGATGGACAACCAAAAGGCTTTAAAAAAGAGTACTTTACCTTTTTGCCTGTCCATGCTTCTTTTGGAACACCACCATCCAAGGAACTTGAAGGCCCTCTATTTATTAGATAAATAGCAGTATTCACAACATCTACCCAAAACTATAAAGGCAATCCTACATGCAATCTCATGCACCTTGCACGCTCCATGATTTTTCTATTCATCCTTTCTGACACACCATTTTCTTGTGGTGTTCTTGGAACTGTCTTCCCTCTACGAATTCCATGCTCTAAACAGTACCTATCAAACTCTTTGTTGCAATATTCACCTCCATTGTTTGATCTAAGACACTTCAATTTATTTCCTGTCTCAATCTCAACCAAATCTTTCCATTTCTTGAAAGTATCAAATACATCAGATTTATTCTTAATACAATAAATCCAATTTTTTCTAGTTGCATCATCAATAAAAGTAACATAATAATGAGAACAACCGAGAGATAATACCTGAGCGGGTCCCCATACATCTGTATGCACAAGCTCTAATTTTTCATTCTTCTTTTCTTTCCCAACTTTGAGAAATCTGACTCTCTTCTTGTTTCCATAATTGCAATTCTCACAGAAGTCCAAATCAACATTCTTCAAACCTAGCAACAAATTCCTTCAGTGAATAATCTTCATCCACCTTTCACTCATGTGTTCGAGCCGATGATGCCATAAGGCTGCATCTGCTCCTTTGGAAGTTAAAGCATTAATAGAGTTAGAAATACCATTTCATAAATACAATGTACCAACCTTTTCACGTTTTTCTATTACCAGGGCTCCTTTGGTGACCTTCCAAGCTTTATTTGTGAAATTTGTCACATAACCTTCACCGACTAACTACCCTGTTGCAATCAAATTTTTCTTTAGATCTAGAACATGCCTTACCTCCTTTAGTAGCCATTGGTTTCCATTCTGCAGTTTTACAAGAACCTTACCCATTCCAACAATTTTACAGGGCTTATCATCACCCAAACGAACTTGTCCAAAATCTCCTTGAACATATTCATGAAAGTATTTCTTATCAGGTGTGGCATGGAATGAGGCCTCTGAGTCTACCAACCACAAATTAGTAATATTTTCAAAAGAAAGAATCAAAGCATCTTGTAACACCTCACTTGTCACATTTGCTTCATGATTGTTTTCTTGCTGTGAATCTCCTTCTTTTCCCTTCCGAGAACTACAGTCTTTCTTTAGGTGTCATTTCTTTTTGCATTTCCAGCACACTATCCTCGATCTGGACTTGGATCTGCCTTTCCTTGATTTACTGTGATATCCTGAGCTCTTTCCTATTTCAATTTTTCTTCCCCTAGACTCTACACTCAAAGCATTTCCCGATGTCTCACCGGAGCATTTCCGTCGCATTTCCTCGCTAAGGATAGCACCGACAACATCATCAAACTTTAAAGTACTAGATCCAAACACAGAGTTACTAATGGCCATTACTAGACCATTCCAACTTTCTGGAAATGAGCACAAGATTAACAGATCTCTAACTTCATCATCAAAGCTTACCCCTACAAAACATAACTAACTTGTAACAGTATTAAAATCATTTAAATGATTTGCAACAGGTCCACCTTTCGACATCTTCATATTAAATAACCATTTCATAAGAAATACCTTGTTTGAGGCCAAGGGTTTTTCATATAGTTTCTCCAACATCTTAATCAAACCCTCTATCGTTGTTTCCTTCGAAATGTTGAAGGTGACCGATGCTGCAAGGCACAACTGTATTGTTCCGAGTTCCTTTCTATCAAGAAGGTTCCATTCTTCATCTTTCATACCCGTCGGCATCTTTGCTTTTCCGCCCAATGGTAAGTATAGATATTTCTGATACAGATAATCTTCCATCTGCATCTTCCACAGTGAGAAGTTTTGGTCGTTAAATTTCTCGACCCTAAACTTACCATCTTCCGCCATTGGTCCCACTTGAACGAGGAACCCTTCTTTCCTACGTGTTTATCAGCCAAATAGACCTTCGGCTTTGATACCATTTGTTAGAAAATTATATATTACGGAGCAATGGAACACATAAAATATTGTAGAAATATAAACACAGAAATCACATAAAACAAGAGAGACACAGATATACGTGGTTCACCCAGTTTGCGCTACGTCTACCCTGAATAGCCAGTCCTTCCTTTCTATTATCCAGCAAAATGAACAGACACAACCTACATCAGATCCGCTATAATATCCTCTATTTTCTCTCATATTCTCGCCTCTCTATTTCTCACTCACAAAATACACATCTATTACACAACCTCAAATACAATGCCCTCATACCAAGAGATGGGGTTTTCTTCTAGGGCAAAAAACCCTATACTAAACATAAGTTCTACCGTTAGATCATCCGCCTAATGAACGGCCCAGATTGACTAGAAATTACTATACTTTTACAAGGCAATTTTACATCTATTTTTAGCTTTGGGGGCGCTACCCCCGAGCCCCCGCCGAGGGACCGCTGGCCCCGGGAATCCCCAACCGAGGGGGATCGGCCCCCTCGGACCCCCGCAGGGGGGACAAGTCCCCCCCGCACCCCCCCATGTGGAGGGGTGTACAAACTTCCTGGGGTATACATCTGGCTAAAAGAAAGACCTCTGAACAATCATGCTCCACACACAACATACAAAGAACCAATCAGAACCTGACATACGAATGGGGTAGAAATATACACACGAAGAAAATACCCCAAATTCACATTTGGGGCCTAACAATATGAAACAACAACAAGAACCTTAGCTAGAAGTAAGCGGCATCAAATGAACTCATGGATCTGAAGGATTGGAATCTGACAAAGAACAACTAATAAACACAATGGAAAACCAACTTGCTATAACTGCACCAACTTCCAACTTTGAAGGTTGGTGAAGGGTGCAGAAGAAGAAGGGCAGGAAAGTATAGGCGAATTTATTTTTTTTATTTATTTTTTTATAATTGTAATCTATTTTCTCCTGTGATTACAGGGACAGCCAACTACATATGCTTAAGCATCTACAAAATGTAATTTTTTCATATGAATAAAATTACAACTTTTTCTACGGGGAAAAAATCAATATCGGGCTTCTATGGTGCATAATACAATATGGGGACTACATGGGCACAACAATATAATAAGGGGGGTGTGCTAATAACTATAAGGGGTTACACTAGTAGTATAGGGACCTAACATGCCCCTCTCCTTCAAAAAGTTTTGTCCTCCACGCTTGAGTGGTTATGGATGATTCTGTATAAATTTTTCATCCTCCCATGTGGAATCTTCAACACGTAAGTTCTTCCACTTGATGAGATACTCTGAAATTAATCGATTTTGTAGCTGTCAATTTCTTGTTTCTTTGACTACTTCAGGTTCCAATATGATTTTTCCTTCCTCGTCAAATTTTGGAAATATTATTTGAACTGGGATCTTCTGCAACTTTTGAATGAGTGGCCACACTTCTTCACCATTATTCCTTTCATCCCTTCATTTATCAAATCTAGTTGGATAATGGAAATAACAAAAAAAAATGCTTCCACATCCTCATCCTTTCTTGAGAGTGCATATGCAACAACATTTTTCTTCCCTATTTGTAGATGATTTCAAAGTCATAACCCAACATCTTTGTGACCCATTTTTGCTTCTCTTCAGAGGATAATCTTTGTTCTAAAAATTATTTAAGACTACCATGATCTGTTTTTACCTTGAAGTGTCTTCCCATTAGGTAGGGTCGTCATTTGTTAAGTGCATGTAGTATTGCAACTTTTGAATGAGTGGCCACAATTCTTCACCATTATTCCCTTCATCCCTTACTTCATTTATCCGATCTAGTTGGATAATAGAAATAACACAAAACAATGCTTCCACATCCTCATCCTTTCTTGAGAGTGCATCTGCAACAACATTTTGCCTCCCTCTTTTGTAGATGATTTCAAAGTCATAACCTAACATCTTTGTGACAAATTTTTATTTCTCTTAAGAGGATAATTTTTGTTATAAAAAGTATTTAAGACTACCATGATCTATTTTTACCTTGAAGTGTCTTCCCATTAGGTAGGGTCACCATTTCTTAAGTGCATGTAGTATTGCCAACATTTCCTTCTCATAAATAGCTTTGTGTAAATATTTTCCTTTGATTGGACAACTTCCGAAAGCAATGGGCTTTTCATATTGCATTAAAACATCACTAATTCCATTTTCTGAAGCATCACATTCCACAATAAAGGTTTTTGTGAAATCCAGCGTAGCTAAGACCAGTGCTTGGCACATTGCTTTTTTAAGATGTTCGAAGGCCTTTGTTGCTTTTGGAGTCCATGAAAATGCATATTTCTTCAATAATTTTGTTAGAGGTGCCGCTATTCTCCCATAATTCTTAACAAACTTGCAATAATACCCTGTCAACCCGAGAAATCCTCGCAGATGCTTTATGGCTGTGGGGATTTTCCATTCCTTAATGGCTTTAATTTTGCTAGGGTCTACCTTAACACCTTCATGAGATACAATATGACCAAGATATTCCACCTCTTGTACTCCAAAGAAACATTTGGATCTTTTTGCATATAATTGTTTCTCCTCCAATAGTTTTAGCACCCTGTCAACATGTTGAACATGATCCTTCCAAGAATTGTTGTAGATTAGTATATCATTGAAAAATATTAACACAAACTTTCTAAGGAAGGTTTTGAAAATGGAATTCATCAAACCTTGAAATGTATAAGGTGCATTGGTAAGGCCAAAAGGCATACCAAAAATCCATAATGACCCTCATGATTTCTAAATGATGTTTTTGGAATGTCTTCATTCTTCATTCTGATTTGATGATATCCTGAACGCAGATCAAACTTGGTGAAGTAAATTGATCCATGCAGTTCATCCAATAATTCATCAATGACGGGAATGGGAAATTTATCTTTAATAGTGAGCTTGTTGAGCTCCCTATAATCCGGACACATGCACCATGATCCATCCTTCTTGTGCACCAATAGTACTGGAGAAAAGAAAGAACCTTGACTATGTTGAATTATACCAGACTCTAGCATTTCTACAACCATACATTCAATTTCACTCTTTTCTGCATAGGGATATTTGTACGACCTGATGTTTAGAGGAGCACTTACTGGAATCAAATGAATAGCATGATCATGGTCAAGAATAGGTGGGAGGCCTGTTGGAGTCTTAAATACCTTGGAATGATTGTCCAAGACTTTTTGGAGATGTGGAGAAATAGATGATTTCGTTGTGGGAACCTCTAGCGAACATAATTGTGCAATTACACCTCGTTGTTCCTTCTTTAGAAGCTTTGTCATACCATTAGAGCTGATTATCTTTCCTGGTTTCCCTACAATACCCTTTAATTCAACTTCCTCTCCTTCCGCATAAAATTTTGTGAAAAGTTCTTGAAAATTAAAAGCTATTGTACCCAAAGATTGTAGCCATTAGACTCCTAGTACAACATCAACACCACCCATTGGAATTGAAAGCATTGGGCTATTCAATACATATTCTCCCATGAATAGCTTGATATTATGGCACTTTCGAGAGCAATTTATGGTTCCTCCACTTGCAACCATCACTTTACACTTTGGTGCTAGGTATAGGAAGCAATTCAATTCCTTGGCTATCTTACAATGAATAAACTTATGGGTACTGTCTGTATCAATCAACACTACTACCTTTTTCTTCTTGATATGTAATTCTATCTTGATAGTTTGAGGAGTGGTGATACTGGCCAATGCATTACAAGATATGGTCGGATTCAATTCCTCTTTCTCGATGTGATCTTTCATTTCTTGAACCCTTTTATTCTTGATATGTCCTTCTATCTTGAGATTTTGAGGACTGGTAATTATTGCCAATGCTTTACAAGATATGGTCAGATTCATTTCTTCTTTCTCTAGGGTTGGTTCCTGCTATATATGCTCTCTTTTGATGTTTCTTGATCATTTTCTTCCTCCTCTTCATAATCTATGTAAAATAATTTCTTCTCAGCACACTTATGACCTTTAGTGTATTTGCTATCACAAATGTAACTAATCCAGGTCCAGGTGTGACGAAGGACCCTTCCAAGACCTTTTAATTTCATGATGTGTTAAATTGCATTTTTGAAAGAACATTAATGAATACATCTGCATGTTGTAAAGAAGAGGAACATGTCAATCATCAGTAACATAAAAAACATAAGCATTGATAATGGAATTCTTCCAGGACGGACTACGTCTCCAGGCCCCAGTGTCAAGATGGTGTAGGTCGCTGCATTAAGTGTTGTCAATAGTGATGATGTACATGTAGAAGTGATGTCGCTATCATACAAGGAAAATTCCCTCACGCAGGAGTGGCTCCAAGAGATGTTCCACTACAGGAACTCTTAGTCAAAAGACTCCTATCAGTATGAAACAAACTCATGCATGATGAGCATCCCGCCAACATGGCATAAAAGGGATCTCAATGTAAACATCCATGACGACAACCTGAGTATCCCATCAACATACAAAAAAGGGATCTCAAAACATGACATGACGAATCATGACACAAGTACATCACATAGACGATTCCGCATCACATCAGGCATGAATCATGAAAACAAGTAATAAACAAGATCCACCATCAACAACCAGGGGCCATCTGAAGAAGTGGATGTCAAGTTGTTGAAGTTGCTCGGACCATCGATCTCACGACATCGAATCACATGAAAATTGCTACTCGCATATGAACGTTGACACCTACTTTCCACTTAGAAAAGCGGCTGGAGAAAAGAATGATAAAATGAGAAATCTAAACGAACCATCAACTTTGTGACATCAAATAGTGCAGAATTGACTGTCCAATTTTTGAATTCTGAGAAATTGAGAATCTAGGGCTCAAGGAATCTTTTAGATTCCCCATATATTCCTCAAAGATTCTACTCCATGGGTGGACTGGAAATCTACAACTCCAAAGGCAAATCTAACCTTGCCATTGTGATCCCTGCGAAAAACAATGAAAAACGACTATAAAGTTGACTATATTTCGACATGGAGAAAAGTTACCTCCTCGGGAAAACTTCATGGATCATGGTTTTGCTCCCTATTTCTGCAACAGTCATGGTTCCACCGGCATACTGAAAAATGACCAAAAAATGCATAAATCTGATGTAGATACAAATAGCACCATTGCGTTCATGGCGTCAAGAAGTGATGAAACCATATAAAATTTGTCAAAATCTGAGCCTTGTAGGTTGCGGAAGGCTAGGAGAAAAAACAATTCCATATTTATAGTTGTGAGTGGTGGGCTTCCTTGTTTCCATAATTTCACTTTCAATTTTTCTTGCCAACATGAATCCTTCTCTAATGAATTAGGTTACCAAAGATGAACCTCATGTTGAATGTTATCCTTTAAAGTCCCTATGAAGACATCAATCCTTTGCTTCTCTGAAATATCACTTACCCTTATATTCCATTTTTGAAAGTCCTCAATGTGCTCTGCCATTGAGCCCTTTTGTTTGAGATTTATCAATTAGCTAAAGAAGGTGTTTCCTTTTGTATCCTCATAATGTGCTATCATTTCCTCCGTGCAAACTGACCACGTAACAAGTGGTTTACGAGAAAAAATCCCTTTATACCATAAAAATTGATTCGGCTCTAAATAATTAGATGCAATACATACCTTTTTTAATAGTGGTAAACCATGTAGATCAAAATATTTCTCCAACTGTAGTATCCAATTTACCGGATCTTTGCCATCAAACTTCCTCATCTTGCTTTTTCTTGATTTTAGGAGCTCGATGTTGAAATGACTATAACTCTGAAATTTCAGATCTTTAAGTTCTAAAATTTTTCCCTATAATATCCCTCTGCATCCTCTTTCTAACTCCGCAAATATGATCACAATTGGATTTGTGAAAAAAAATTTATTTCCAATATCCCATGATGACCTAATTATAGAAATGATGTGCCACGTGTCATTGTTTCAACCTTAGGTTTTGAAAATTATAACCAAACAAAACACAGTCCATACAATTTCTGTAACTTCTTACGAAATTTCAATCTGATGCTCAGAGAGAAAGTTATGATGATTTTCCAAAAGTCACCTCGTTAGGATGTAATTCAGGAGTATTCAAAAACCCTAACTTCTTCAGATCATATATTTGAAAATGTAGCAAGACAAGCTCTGAAATATGGACCTGAAGTTTAGAACCATTTCTTCTCAAATGGGTTTTTTCTTTAGCTTTTTAAACTTTGTAGAAAAAATGTTACAGCGAAAATTCCACAATGACCTGTTTTAGATCAAATTTTGGAACTTGCAAAAACCCTAACTTCCACAGATCATATATCCCAAAATATAGCGAGACAAGATCTGAAATTTATACCCGAGGTTCAGCAAGATTTATTCTCAAATGGGTTGTTTTTTTAGCTTCTAAAACGTCGTAGAAACAAAGTTATAGCAAAAATTCCACGATGACCTATTTGGAGTAGAGAAACCCTAGAATCCAAAGCTTTTATACCAAATGTTATGAATCCATCTCACAAAAGGATATAAAACATAGATCAACGCCTTAGAAATAAGGCTCTTCTAGGGGGCAACCTCCTTTACATTACAAAAATGAACAATTCTTAGATGATACAAATGACAAGACCTCCTTTCTATATATAGGAGTCTAAGGGGTCACAGTATAATCAGAGCTTACATAACAATAATAATGTAAGGGCACAATAATAACAATAGTGGGCTTCTATGGGGCACAATATAAAAATATGGGGACTAAATGGGCACAACAATATAATAAGGGGGTTGTACTAATAACAATAAGGGGTTACACTAGTAGTATAGGGACCTAACATTAAGCCACAGATCAAGTGTCGGTAATACTGACGAGAGAATAAACTGTCGGATCACTTCATGTCTAGAACATATCGTGACCATTAGATTGTAAGTTACAAAAGTACATAGTAATGAAGCACACTTTACCTAACTCTACACTAGACCAATTTATACCTAACTATTTCGTATGTGTCGAAATATCCTAACAGTCCCAAAGGGTCATTCATGATGTCTCGTAGGACCTTCTGCGTAAAGAGATCTTTAAAGTAGCCTCCTAAAGGGTCTGGACAACAGAGTGAAACCGATGTATCTGTAGAACCAATTGTGAAGTTTAGATCCGGTTATCACTCAGAATGAACGTCAAGGCTGAGAAGAGGTCGTTACGAGGTAACCACAAACAAAGCTTTCGATCTGGAATCTAGCCCTGCCAGGCCAGAGAGGGCTCTCTCTTTGCCGCCTAAATGTGGCTACATTGAGAAAATCTTAGGCTAGTTATGGAGTGTGGGGATTTGTTTGAAAGGTTTTGGGTCGAAACAACAAGAGAAAGGACGATTGGGCTATGGAGTCAATACCAGTTTCTGCTGGCAAACTTGGGGCAAATTAAGTGCCATGTTTAGCCATATAGAAGATTGCAAATGTGAGAATAAGAGAGGGGAGAAATCCTGTTGCCTTGCATCCATAAAATAGGCAATGGATCTCTAATAGTAGCATTAGACGAAAGAGAAACATGAGGTTGCTCAATAGAGCATCTAGCAAAGGATGAATTATGCAAAGGAAACCATTACATCTAACAGCAAAATCATCATGAAAGGAGCATCATAGGGGATGGATTCCTAACACATCTCTTAGATAATGCTGTAACAAGGTAGAGAAAACAAAATATGTAAGTGAATTACAGGAAAAACATACTGAATTGTAAACACCATGATGGATCCTAGGTCCAAAGGGCAAGAACTACTTTATTAAAATGATATTCAGGAAAACTTTACACAGTGCCAAGTAGCCTCTTTTTTGCCAAAATTGAACCTCTATATTTTAAAAATAATCCTATATATACTAAATTACAAATCTATTTTTATTTCCTCAACATAGGAAATAAAAAATAAAAAATAAAATCGTATCATAAAACGCTATTATAAACTAATTTGCAACTAAAATCCCAAACTATCTCAAGAACCATGAGAAATAGTTTTTGAAAACCCAAATTATGTGAAGGTTTTCCAAGTGGATCAATATTACTATATCTACTCCTTAAGGTGTGGAACTATATTCCACAAAATCTTCATTTTGACTACCAACTTGCACTTGGCTGCACGAATTTTGGAGTTGTTTGATCGATCTGTTATTCTTGTCCCTCCTTGAATGTTCTCTGACTGCCTTTTGTAATGCTCTTACTTTTATTTGCTCACCTTCTATTTTTATATTGTTTCAATGATGAATATAGGTGTTCTTCTCTCATAATAATATTTTTGGAATTCCTTCACATTGACTTGTTTCAAATGCAAGACTTTCTCGACAAGCCCCATCTATCAATTTCCATGTTGGTTTTGTCTGCCCATTAATTTTTTCAGTTCCCATTTCTTTATATAAAATATCTCTTGCATTCAGTGACACATCTAAGAGGCCATGCAAATAAGTAGATATGATTCCTACGCAACCAATGGCATCACGTTCCTCTATCGTGCTTGCAACAATGCATGTTCCCTTTCGTATTTCTGTTCCTCGACAGATTTCATCTATCAATACAAGGTTTTTGTTTGTAGCTTCACAAAGTGTTGATCGCATTTCATACATTTCCATCTGGAATGAGCTTTTTCCATCGGCTGGGCTTTCATATGAACCCATATGAAGCAGGATGGAATGAAAGGTTGGGATAGTATGAATTTTTGCAAGAAGCATCAATCCATGAATGCCAAGCAATGTTGTTGAACCAACGGATCTAAGTAAACTGGACTTTCCACCACCATTTGGACCAGTAAGAAGAAATAATGACCATATTTGAATCATATTCTGAAAACAAATTTTATAAACTCAACAAACGTTCCAGCACAGTTCAACAAACCTTGTTTAATAATCATTAATAAAACAACTAGTTTGTTGTCTGTTTGCTGAAGGTGTCATCGTTGGACATCTGGAACATTTAACAGTTGTACTCTACCACCATTTCACCTTCCAAATCCCCTATAATGGCTTCCAGATCAATCTTCGCCATATTCATATCCACCACCAGTGCTTGGCTCACTACTAGTTGCATTAAAGACATTCTGCTCGATTCTGGGCACCTGCAGAACTTTGTTTTATAGGATGGACCTACGCGTAATGCCAAAGGGATACACACAGCACCATAGTCTAGAAGCATAGCGCCATAGCCAAGAGTGCAGCGCTACACTCCAGATAGGCTTGATTTCAATTTTTGACTTGTGTGTGTTTGTGGATGCAGGGGCACTGATTTGGGCCTTCAGCTCTCATCGTAAGCATGACAAAAAAAACAAGAATCCTTGGAACCAATATGCAAGTTTCAATGCCTACAATTTTTCTTCTTTCTTTCTCGATTTTTCTGCCTTCTCCTCTTCACGTGATAGGAAAGCTTCAGAAGAGTCTTCTTCATGAGCTACAACAAGGGCTGCAGCTTTTACCATAACATTTGCAATAGAAGCATCATCTCTCAGTATTTTTGGATCAACCAACCTCATAATAGATCCAGATGCACCTGAAATATCTCCAGACTACTGACATGGCAAACAACCATCAAGAACAAATTTTGAACCAGAACCAGAGACTCTAGAATTATTCCTAGCCTATAGAAAAGGTATACCACCGCTGCTTGATTGAAGTGAGATGCATTACCATCTTGACTAGGACTCACACCAGCACTTCCAATCCCATCACTCTCTTCTGACATACCTTTCAGTATCTTGTGTAGAATCCCTCCACATAAAGTTCCAGGTTTAGATGCTACTCCCTGTTGAGGCCTCCGTGAACCCCTGGTAGGAGCCATCACAATTACAGCAGCTGTTTCAGCACTCATCTACCTTTTCTTATCACTATCCTTAACTTCTGTGGTACCTTGAGAAAGACCACAAAAATCTTGTCGGCATCTTTGTAGCTGCTCTAACAGCTGAAGCAGCAGCTTCGGAAGTCATGCCAAGAGGCTTTCCACTCCCATGATCGTATCCATCGTTCTTAGAGCCACCAAGTACTATTTTGAATTTTGTATTTTTAATCTAGATTTGGCGTCTTTTTGGCATGAATAGGGTTGATATATTTTGAAGAAGAACCATGTGCAGCATGTAATGACTCATCGCCTGTTGAAATATTCATTTTCTTAGGTTGGCTAGTTTTTCAATTTTCACTGGTTCGAACATCTATTGGAGAAGTTTGGTTTGACCTCAAACCCTTTTCATGCAACTTACCCTATTATGTTGCCTCAAGGACTTTGAGATAGTATGGATCATACTGATTTGTAGGCAAAATAAATGGGAACTGTCCCTTCACTCTATCTTGAGTAACAATAAGACCTTTGAATTCCTTTCCAATCCTTGCAATAAATTCAACCATCTTTTCTTCTACAGGCTTTAAAAATGATGGTGGCTCCCATATTGGTGAAATTTCTCTATGTGCTTGATTTCCTAAAGTTTTAACTGACTCTTTGTTATTCTCACCAATTCATGTGAAGGCGAAGCATGGCTTCCTAAACAATCACCTGAAGGATGTCTAGAACCCTCTAAAACAGATGGTTGGTCTATGATAGATGTATCATGCTCGAGAGCTACATCTGGTGTAGTGTTACAAATATCATTTTGAAGGTACTTTCCTTTTGAAGATTTAGCTATCTCTAAAGCCATGCTACTATCTGCACTACAAGCAGTGTTATCAACAGAACAATCTTGGATGGAGGATGCCCCTTCTTTTGAATCTATAGAGACTTGAACCGTTCCTTCATCTTCATCATCTCCAGTACCATACACTAATCCAAGAACGGAGAGGCCCTCTCCTTGAACAGTGCCCTTCTCGACATGTTTCTTGTCAACTTTGTTATCAGGATCCAAAAGTTCTCGATGATCCACCAGGAACTTGAAGTATATATGAATATGGTGATCAGGCATTAGGAACCCAAAAATTGGATTACTTCCCTGCTTCACCCTTAGAACAATTTCTGGCTTCCCTCGATGCTCACTGAAAAACTTTGCAGTTCTAGCCATTCTGTGATGTGTCTTCTCCATAGGTGGTTGCACAATACTTAGTCATGACTCATCAGCAGGATTAAGGCCTTGAGCTTCCCATTGAAAATCATTTCTTGACTGAAAACATTACTCCTATAAAGATTCCAGATTCATCCTTCAAAACTATAATTTTGACCGAAGAATTCTTGCAGGTGCTTTTCTTTAATGTTCTCTGACACTTATGAAATTGCCATAATTCTTTTTTTTTTACTATGTATAAGCGTACAATGAGATGGAGCGAAATTCTGATAACAATGGTATTTTGATTAAATAGGACAATTTCATATTTCCCTTCACTTCAATTTGGCCAGACACTGGGAAAGCATCATTTCTAGTGCCATCATTCAGACCAAAACACTAATGGTTGCCTGCTACAATATTTTCAACATTTGAACACACTGATGCCGTAATAGAAGCCTCTGAATTTGCAACTTTTATTTTGCTCTAGTATCATGAATTTCATGGAAGAATGATTTTTAGGGTTTCAATAAGCATGGAGCCATCTCACCAAAATCTTTTAAAAATATCCATGTCTTCCTCATAGCCATGCACTCTGCAAAGTGATTACTTGCAGAAAGAACCCTAATGAAAAGATCTATCAGACCCTATGACAAAGGGGGAGCTTTCCATTTGTTTGACATGTCAAGTATTTTTGAGTTGAAAATCTTGGAAGAAATGTAGGTAAGGATAACAACAAACACTGTATGAACATCTACAAATCTTCAAGTAATTCCTCTCTAAAACCATGAGACAGCAGTTGTAAATCAACCTTTCACCAGCAATATCCTTGTCAACAATGTACAGTGCCCTCTGCACAAGATATCTCTTTTAATGAAAGAAAAAATTTCTCACCATATATTGAGATGAGGATTAGCAACATAGAAATAGACCTCAAATGTTATGTTCTCTTCTTCTCTATCACAATATACCCACAAGACCATCCACTGACATCTCCTAGCTTCCTCTGGATCATTCAATACTTGAACTATTGCACAGGAGGCCTTTGAGTCAACCATTTGTTCGGTCATATCTTTTGATCTGGGAGCTGCTTTTGTGAGTGTGGTATACCATTGGAAAGTTCTTTCGGAGCTGCTCTTGATCAACATGCTTATGAGATGTTTTGCGCTGAAGATCATGTGCAAAACATCTAACCTAACCAAACCTAGTAAGAGGCCCATTTTGATCACTGCAGGAAGGCCAAAGGACTAACTCTAATAGTGGCGCAATCATGGATGGCAGTTCCTTGGAGGTGCCAAGAGCCTCAAATCTCTCGGAAGATGTAGATTAGTGCCTCATCCATTGGACAATACGGTCAAATAGTTGCAAACTCAGAACAACTCATACCAATCCAAAAAAACCATATACATACTGCAACCTGTACATTTGGAAACTAAAACAAATGCCAAAAATTGAAAAGCTTCTTTTAGTAGCTTATTTATTTAAAAACCTATTATACTTTGCAACAAAATCAATATATCAAGTGATTTTGTAATGTGAGATCAACTGATCAAGTAATTGTGACAAGGATGCTGCTTGGAAGTGCTTCAACCAGGACACAACTGGAAAGGCTAATAGCCATACAAGCACATAATGAGTTTGGTTGTGTAAAAGGAAATCTGATCTATCATTCAAAATGAAATTTTTTTCCATATATGCAACAATAGGATCGAAGAAACCAGACTTTGTTCGCTGCCCCAACTCCTCAATACATGCTTCTAGTTGCAAATTATCAATGAAAATATCCACGGGCAGCCTTACCTTCTCTTCCTTCTGCTGAAAAAGGTCCCCAAATAAAGGGACTCGATAGTCCAGATCTTGGGACTGTATTTTGGTCTCTAATTCAGTTAGATCTCCTTCAATTTTGATGGCAAAATCTTGCAAAAAATTGAGCTTTTCTTCATGGCTACATCGACAAGACTTCTAATAAGAAGAAAGAGATGAAGGAAAGTTCTCATCTACCTCATCATCTGTCAACATATCTTCCCATTCTCTAAATCCTTGAATAGAGGTCGCCTCTATTTCAAATTCTTCCTCTTTCTCCATCCATGTTTCAAGAAAGATATGCCAAAAATTTGCAAAATACTTAATAGATCTCATAGGAAAAATTTTGATCCATTGTCTACATTTCACTTGAAACGAATCATAGAACAATCTGATAAAAACATCCTCTTTTTTTACTCTAAGAGATTCTATAAATGTTTTGAAATTTGATACATGTTTAAGAGTCAAAGTCAGATTTTCCCCATTGAATTTAGGGCCATTGCTCAAAATATATGCATCCTTCAGTAATTGATTAGGAAAACCAAGAAGATTGGAAAAATCAATACATGAATACCTTGAACAAATAGAAGCAACATATGAGTCCTTCATTTACCCAGTGGAGCCACCATCAATACTTTGAAACTTGGAATCTCGAATAGTGGAGTCGTCAGGTAGATGATTTCAGCCTCCTTATGTGTATGACTGTTGTCCACCATTAGCAATCAGATTTGACACATGAATGATATTTCCCAGAGAAGATCTGTCACCTCGTCCCTGACAACGGCACCAATATGTTATCACTCAAAATGAATCTCAAGGTTTAGAAGAGGTTGTTCCAAGGTAACCACATGCCAAGCTTTCGATTTGGCATCTAGCCCTACCTAACCAGAGAGGGCTCCCTCTTTGCCACCAAAATGTGGCTACAACCAGTGAATCTTAGGCTATTTGTGGAGTTCGGGGATTTGTTTGAAAGGTTTTGGGTTGAAACAACAAGAGAAAGGATGATTGGGCTATGGAGTCAATGCCAATTTCAGTCGACAAACTTGGTGCAAATTAAGTGCCATGTTTAGCTAGATAGAAGATTGCAAATGCGAGGAGAATAGAGGGGAGAAAGCCCACTTCCCTGTGTTAGGTTCCCATTTTTTCTATTTTTTACTGTATATTTTGCCATTGTATTACCCTCTTCAACCCTTAAGTGAAAGCCTTTGCTAGTGTTTTGGCTTAATCACTCCAAAAGGTATACAAGAACTTTCCTCATTACTACATGTTTAATTATTTAACACGTAATCATGCTATCTTTATAATTATTCCCTGAAGTTGATTAAAGTGTTGACTAATTGCTGAAACTACCTACCTAGCAGGATCACATTTTGTCGTTGCTGAAACAGCGGAAACAACGCAAACTGTGAAGCTGAAACAACAAGAATATCATGAACCTCGATGCTGAAACAGCACGAACAACACGCTCACTTTGAGGAACAGTTGGGATTTGCGTAACAAATATGCATCGGCAAAGGAGTCTGACCGATTACTATGTTGGTCGTAATGATCATGATCCTCATGGCTGTAACAATATTTTGTTATCAAGAACTAACTTTCTTATTTTTGGTACAAAAGGGTTGAATCCGAATGTATGAAAATCTGTTGTAATAGATGTCTCCTCTATAAAGAGGAGACTACATTAGAGGAGGGGGGGAAGAGGGAAACATATTGTAACACAGAACTTATAGTGAAGGGATGAGACTAAATCTCTTTTTTTAATATGGTTTATTGGCAGATGAATACAATTCTGTTCTGAGTATTTTATTTTAATTCCTATGTTCTGAGGGATCTTGTGAGAAGGACAGAGGCCCACCTTCATCACAAGATTCACCCATCTTCTTTCTGTTGTGTGGTGTGTGTGACACTTCTGGTTATATTATAGTTACTGCTTCTAATGATATTTACTTTTGCTGAAACTCTATTTTCCTTTTAGGTGATTGATGTTGCATATGAGTGCCTCACCGGTGATTAGGATTTACAGAGTGTATGTGTGAACTGGACAAAAGAGGCAGGTGCTGAAAGTCCTTACTCTGAGGATAGGGTCCTGATCCTTTGTTGCAGGAAAATCATCACTCCCTTTTGCAGATTTGTTTCCTTTAAGTTATTTGTTCTTACTTCATTTTCTGCAATAGGCTGGAACTACTATAACTGCTGTAAGACAGAGTAGGGATTTTATAAGATAGTAGACTTTTTATACTACAACTTTTAATACAATTAAGATTGAGTACCTACAGTACGTAGTCACCTTTGGAATAATCAAACTTTCCTGGGTTGATAATTAATGCGGCACATGACTGTTTTATTATTAAACAATTAAAGTGACCAACATTTTGGCGCCATTGCCGGGGAAGGTGACTGAAGATTTTAAGGGTATTAACATTTTTGTTTAGGAATGCAGGATGCATGAGAGGACGCAAGAAGGTTAACCATTCAGGTGGCAAAGGAAAAGGAGGAGGAAGAAAAACTTTTATTGACGATATTATTTCAAAAGCTGAGACATCCAAGAGGTTAAGCTCTCGGAGGCCACAGACCCAACACTCTTCCCAGACAGATTTTCAGACAGAGGAAGTAGTGGGGCTAGAGAGGGCTACGAATAATCAGAATATACTAAGGAACTGGTGGAAGAAGACGAATGACTAGTAGAAGAACCAATAGAGGAAGTTAAGGTGGAGGAACCAGTGCAGGACATTGAAATCCCAACAGAAAATTCCGAAGAGCGGGCAAGCGCATCAGGAAAACAACCAATGGAGGATAACAATGAAGGACTTTTCGGTGGAGGTTGCAGAATAGAGGGAAGGGGAGAAAATTCTCTCTCCACCCTGGAATTCCCCATTGGAGATCTCCCGAGAGGAGCAACTCCTATGAAGAATATCCCACTTTCAGCTTTACCCAATTTCCATGGGTTATCCACAGAAGATCCTGATGAATTTCTCTTTAAATTTGATATACTGTGTAGAAGCTATGACTATGTTAATTCTGCTCAGAAATTAAAATTGTTTCCAGCCACATTAAAAGGGAACACATTAAGATGGTTCATGAGCTTGGGAGCTCATGTGATTACAACATGGGACCAGATGAAGGAGAAATTTTTGGCTAAATACCAAGATTATTGTCGAACAAGAGAAAGGAAGGAGGAATTATTCAAGATGACTCAGAAGGAGGACGAAAGTCTAGAAGACTTCGTGGAAAGGCTACAATATAACTTACAGCGATCTGATCATCTTGATATGAGTAAGGATATTCTCAAGTCAATATTGCTAAGAGGGGTGTGAGATGATTGTTTAGATATGCTGAATATGCTTGGAAAAGGGGACATATCTAAGGAATCCTATGATGAGATTATCAATCTCTGTAAAAGATGTTCGAGAGGAGCAGCAAGCAGACCAAAGAGTAAAGACAGTACATACTCAAGAGTCTAGAAATCAGCAAGTGGAGGAGCAACACGGGCCGAAATAGGTAACTTACTTGAAGAATTTAAAACTGAAATGTTAAGCTCTTTTGCTTCACAAATTGATACCTTTCAGGTTAAAAAGAAGCAGGCAGAAGCAGAAGCTGCTCTGGCTATTTTCTTCTCTAAATGCAGGGAAAAACACCCACTAAGGGAATGCCCCCTGGACAAGGCACCAATCTGCACTATCTGTGAAAAGGACCATGAGACTCAACAATGCCCTTCTTTGCCGGAATAAAGGCAGCACTGCAGCCAACTGAAGAAGAAGCTGAAGCAGTGTACCTCCTCACACAGAGAAGATAATGGCAACCATGAGGACCAGGTACGAATTCTAGCATGTCGTTTAATCATTGGAATAATCATCCTCCTTTTCAAACAAATTACCCACCCTTCAACCAAATGCAGTACCCACACGTTAATCAAATTAATTTTCCACCCATGCAGCAACCAAACCCTCCTTTTGTTGATCCTACGATGTGGAATCCCTGGGCTCTACAGCAAACCTATTTTAATCAATGGAACCCGAATTGGACAGCTCCACAGATCCCATTTCCAAACCAAATACCTCAGTATCAGCAATCTCTCTCCTTACCATCAAATGCCCCACCTAATAATCAAACAATAAGACCTTAGCTGCCTATACAACCTAACCCGAACCCGAATAATAATAAAGCTCTGCAAGTAATTGATGTTCAAAACCAACTGGTTTCCCCTATGCAATGTAATGACATTCATTTACGCTCTAGAAGAATACTTGAACCCATCATTGATGAAATCACTTCCGATTCTGATAAAGAAGAAATCGGAAAAGAAAAGTCATCTAATGCTGAAACAGTTGGATCATCCTCTAATAACAATGCTGAAACAGTTGAAACATCCTCTAAAAAGACTGCTGAAGCAGCAGAACCACCATTCCCTGAACGATTGGCTCTTACCAAAACACTTGAGCCACCTGCTTTTAATCTGTTAGGAGAGCTGCAGAATTTATATGTTAAAATTCCACTCGTACAAGCACTAAGAGATGTACCGATTTATGCTAGAACTGTTAGAGATATTTGTATTAAGAAACCTGGGAGGAAAGCTAAAGACCCCCTCCCAGTTCATGTGATGGGTGATCTAGCTGCTCTAATGTCAGAAAAAAATCCCCCTGTGAAATATGGTGACCCTAGTCACCCTACAGTCATAGTCCAGGTTGGTAAAAACTTTGTTTCTAAAGTTCTGGTAGATCTGGGTGCTGCAATAAACATCATGACGCTTGAAACAACATAATTACTGTAGTTAAAAAAATTTATTAGGGAAACCCCAACCATTCTAGAGCTGGCTGACCGCTCCAAAATCAAACCTGAAGGAGTCATTGAAGACCTAATAATTTCAGTTGAATCTTGGAACTACCCAGCTGATTTTGTGGTGTTACAGACCAAAAATAAGTTGGGGGGTCATCCATTGATTCTAGGGAGACCTTGGCTGGCTACAGCAGATGCCTTCATTAGCTGTAGGTCAGGTTCAATGACAATTTCTAATGGATGTGAAACCAAACAGCTTACTCTGTACCCTCATGCCACACCTATGATTAACAATGATAAATCAGTGTGGTTAGATTATGAGGATGATGAGACTCAACCCATTTTGACTGTCGGACAAGCCCTAACTTTTAAAGATTCAACCGAAGATGAATTAATTAGTAGCTTTATTTCTGAACCTTCTTCGGTTAACTCTAAAATACATGATCACTTGACTTCAATCTTGGAATCTGAATCACAACAGACTCTTAAAACTGAAGACTTATCTCAGACATCAGCTGACACCCCCTCCAAAAGTATAGCAGTCGAAATCGAGCCTGGCAAAACATTAAATATAAATCCTAACTTAACAGATGCTGAAACACAACAGTTAATGAAGTTACTCCACGAGAATAAACAAGCATTCGCATGGGATTACACAGATATGAAGGGAATTTTTTCTGAATTATGTACTCACCGAATTTATATTAAAGAAGGATCCCACCCAGTCTGCCAACCCCAACGACGAATGAATCCCAATTTAAGGGAAATTGTAAAAGAAGAACTTCAAAAACTGTTGAATGCAGGATTTATATATCCTATATCTGATAGTGAGTGGGTTTCACCATTAGTAATGGTACCTAAGAAAAATGGGAAATGGAGAGTATGTGTGGATTATAGAGCTCTGAATAAGGCTACTCAGAAATATCATTTTCCCTTACCATTTATTGATCAGGTACTAGATAATTTGGCAGGTAAGAGATTCTTTTCCTTTTTGGATGGATTTAGTGGTTATAATCAGATCAAGATTGCACCCCAAGATCAGGACAAGACCACTTTTACTAGTCCATGGGGGACTTTTGCCTATAAAGTTCTTCCATTTGGACTATGTAATGCCCCAGCAACATTTCAAAGAGCGGTGATAGGAATTTTTTCTGATATGCTTAATTATTCCTTAGAAATATTTATGGATGACTTTACTCCTTATGGTGTGATTTTTGAAGATGCTTTACAAAATCTAGAAAAAGTACTTAAACGATGTATAGAAGCACATCTTGCCTTAAGTACTGAAAAATGTCATATGATGATGAATCAAGGTATTGTTTTGGGACACTTCATTTCATTCCTAGGAATTCAAGTTGATCCAGCTAAGGTACAAGTAATTCAGACTCTGCCTATCCCGAAAACACAAAATGATGTAAGAAGTTTTTTAGGACATGTTGGATATTATAGAAGATTTATCAAGGACTTTTCTAAAATAGCTTCTCCTTTGTTTGTGTTACTTATGAAAAATGTTGAATTTAAGTGGACTGATGGTTGTCAAAAAGCATTTAATGAACTTAAACATAAATTGTCTACAACTCCCATTTTAAGAGGACCTGACTGGGCACTCCCCTTTCATATATCCTCTGATGCTTCAGACACTGCAATTGGAGCTGTCTTGGGTCAAGAAGAAAACAATCTTCCCTATGCTATCTATTTTATTAGTAAAAATATGACCCCTGCTGAACTTAATTATACAGTCACCGAGAAAGAATTCTTAGCAGTTATTTATGCTATTAATAAGTTTCGACATTATATTACTGGTTACACTACTTTTGTTCATACTGATCACTCAGCCATTAAATATTTAATAAACATATCAGTTACAAATGCTCGAGTTACCAGATGGTTATTATTATTACAAGAATTTGATATCACAATTGTAGATCGACCAGGTAAAGAAAATGTAGTTGCTGATTTTCTTTCTCGGTTAAAAACTGATGAAAATATTCCAATAGATGATTCTTTTCCTGATGAATATTTATTTGCAGTATCTGCTCACTCACCTTGGTATGCAGACATTTCCAATTACTTAGTTGCAGGGAAACTACCATCACAACTATCGCACAGAGAAAAAAGAAAGATCGTTCAGCAAAGTGCTAGGTACAGCTGGATAAGTGGGTGTCTCTTTCACACATGACCTGATCAGGAAATTCGAAGATGCATTAGAGAAGATGAAGTTTATGATATATTGAAGGCTTGCCACGATGGCCCTTGTGGAGGGCATTTTGCAGATAAAAGAATAGCACACAAAGTTCTCAGAATGGGTTACTATTGGCCCTCACTTTTCAAGGATGCAAAGAAATATGTTAGGGCCTGTGATAGCTGTCAGAGAATGGGCCAGCCTAATCACAGGGATGAAATGCCACTTAACCCCCAGGTAATACTTGAACCTTTTGAAAGATGGGCACTAGATTTTATGGGTCGCATCAATCCTCCATCCAATCAAAGAGTTTATATACTGGTTTGCATAGATTATATGACTAAGTGGGTAGAAGCTAAGGCACTCATCAAAGCTAATGAAGAATCAATGTTAACTTTTCTATTTGAAGAAATCTTTGTTAGGTTTGGTTTGCCTAGAGAACTAGTCACAGATGGGGGACCTCCTTTTAATTCTCATGGCTTCAAAGATACACTCCAGAAATATCACATTAAGCATAAAATGACTACACCTTATCACCCCCGGGCAAATGGGCAAGTGGAAAGTACAAATAAAGTCATAGAAGCCATTTTAACAAAGACAGTCAAGGAGAATAGAAGGGATTGGTTTCAAAGGTTACCTGAAGCATTATGGGCTTACAGAACTACTTGGAGGAACACTACGGGTTTTTCACCTTATGAATTAGTCTATGGTAAAAATATTGTTTTTCCTGTGGAATTTGAAATCAAAACCTTAAGGACTGCTTTAACTGTTAACTTTGATTTGACTGATGCACAGACAGCTAGCTTGCAGCAGCTTCAGGAATTGGATGAAAAAAGGTTGGATGCCATCCATCAAACAACCATGATACAACAACAAAGAACCAGGTGGCATGACAAAACTATTAAGCACAAGCAGTTCCAAAAAGGTAATTGGGCCTTACTGTATGACTCCCGTTTTGAAAATTTTCAGGGGAAATTAAGAACAAGGTGGCTAGGACCTTATGAAGTAGATGTTGTTTTTCCAAATGGAACAGTCAGACTCCTAACGATTGATGATAGCAGAACACCATTATTAGTGAATGGGTATCGACTCCGTTTGTATCAACAACCTATTTCTAAAGAGGATTTCAAAGCTACTTGCATGCAAGACATACACTATACCTTTTTGGGAGAACCTTCTATCCCTCAATGCACTTAATTTCCTGTTTATGTATTTATTTTTAGATTAGATTTCTTAACTAATAACCCCTGTCAAGGGTTGCCATGTTGCAATTAATTATTTTGCAGGTCTTAGCTTTGGATGGTGGCTGAAAAAGAAAGATTCCAATATAGGAAGAATTAATTTGCGGATTGGAAAAGCATTGTCATTCCGGATCATAATCCATTTCCCGTTGTTGATACACCATTTCCCGTTACTGATACACCATTTGTCGATGCTGATACACCATTTCCCGTTGTTGATACACCATTTCCCATTACTGATACACCATTTCCCGTTACTAATACACCATTTCCCGATGCTGATACATCATTTCCCGTCATTGATACACCATTTCCCGATACCGACACACCATTTTTCATTGCTGAAACACTACTTTCCAGTGTCGAAACACCAAATCCCACTGCTTAAACACCAATATTTTCTATTTTTCCTAAATATCCCCATTTCTACTCCCGAGAATGAACTATTATTTCAAAAAGAAATATATCATTCTTTATTCAAAGGAATCAGCCATTTATCCTGTTAATAATACCCCTTCACTACTGCCTCTCTGTGGAGCACTTGAAAGGTATGTTTTTGACAAACAATTTAGTGACTTTTCAGTAACATTTGTAACCTTTTCTGCATCATGAACTCAAAGAAATAAAGAATTCTAATAAAACGAGTGAGAACTAACATGGGAAGCTTAATCGCTAATAATTGTCATTTTTTCTATGCAGGAAAAGGTGGAAACGAAGAGCTGCCATTCAAGAAGGAAAGGCAAAGGAGGAATAACTGCTGTCCCTCTAGAAGGGAACCGAATGCAAACGAGATCGAGCAGATCGAAGCAGAACGACCCAGGAAAGGAAGAAGGGATACCAATTCGGCGGAAAAAGGAAAGAAAAGTAAAGGATTAACAGCTTGGCGAATCCCTCAGGATCTTTGATCCTGAGGGATCGCTGTTTTACTTATTTTGTTACCTAGATATCTCTGCCGTTACTTTTATAAAAAGGAACAAAATCGTTAAGCAAAGGGACTTTTGGGGGATGTAATTTTCAGTTTCAGACTAAACTTTGATCATCGACTCTCTCTGAGACTTGGTTTACTGTACATTTGTTGATGCGTTAATATAAAAGACTTGGTGTTTATTTCATCTTTGCGTCTGGAGTAATCTAAGGTGGTGTACCATTGGAAGCTAAGGGCCCGACTCCGAAGGACACTTGCTTTTGTATCATTATAACTTGATTTCTGCGTGGTTTGCTTATCTTTATTGCTCGGTAATCTGATATGCTTTTCATGTGCTATTCCATGCTCTACTACGATTAATTCATTAACGGTTCTTTCAGGAAATCCATGTAGAGACTCTGCATTGCATGATTGAATCTTTTCAGAGTTGATTGCATGTTATTAGTCTAAACCAGCTATTTCTGTTACAGAGCGTTTGTACTGAATATTACTGTTATTGGATTCATTTGAAATCCCGATTATTGGAATCCAAAAGTAATGTTGTTCTATTTTGGAAACAAAGTCATATTCTCCTCAATCGTCAGATTACTATATTAGCGTGTTGCGTGTATGTATGGTTGATTCCTGCTGTTCCATAATTCATCAATGAGTGTTGTTCCATAAAGTACATTCCATCCAATTTGCTTTAAGAGAGAAGATTGTTATTTTATCGCAGAGTGTGAGTTTGGTTCAATAGAGCAAGTTTGGTTCTGACTCGCGAGACTTAGTTTATTTGATTGCTGTTCCATTTATTGCAGTTCCATTTTAGACTTGTTGTTCCATTTCCTATTTGTTGTTCCATTTTACTTGTTGCCGTTCTATTTACTTGCATTTGCTGCTTTGGTGTGAGAGAAGGTCTAAGGCTGTAGTGAGCCTCAGCAGTCGCTGCCTAGCTCCCAGACCTATGGTCCATGCTCTAATTTCCTTTCCATCAGTTTCTAGAGGGATGGGTTATCGCTTCCGCACCCTTGACTGATAATCTGTCTTGTGTGATTTTATCCTTTCGAAGTAGTTTAGTCATATTTTAGCATCCGTTTACTCTTGTATTTTCTGAACACTGTACTACTAAGCATTACTCTGACGAATAGCCTCGGATTGAGCTACTCTTTGCAATAACAAAACGTTCCCAGATTGACTTGTTAATGTGGGATAACTAGAGGTGAAAGAGACCCTTGTTACAACTCTACATTTTGGCGCCGTTGCCGGGGAAAGAGTATAGCCATTTGTCTTTTACAGAGTAGTGTACGAATCTGCTAGGGGAGAGTTGGATTTTAAAAACGAAAGGTAAGAACCTGCGTACGGAGCATGTAAAAGCCCTGCTCCACCGTCCGCTTTCCTAGCAGAATTGTTGGTTGAATAGGATTTAGTAGTTTATTAGAGTGCATGACTAAGCAGAAAAAGCCAGAAAAGAATATCAAACCTCCATTCAAACCCGAAAAAGCCAAAGGGCCGGTGACCCTTGGCCGAACAACCTTCATAGACGAAATCTATAAGAAAACTGAATCTCAGCCATCAGTAGGCCCCAGGAAAACCAATTCTAAACAGCCTACTAGCTCCCTTCAGGCCACAGGATCACCATCTGTAGCCTTCGCTGAGGTGCATAGTCAGACTGATGAACAGGACTTTCAAGAAATTGAAAATTCTATTCCAGAACGACTGCAGGAAGGGAATCTAAGCAATCTTTGTGAAGGAGAAGGGGAAACAGGGGAAGTTGGGGAGCCAAGATCTCCTCCTAGGATAATTCAGCCATTAAATAGCCCAGATAAGGGGAGCGTGGTAAAAATTATTATTGAAGACACCCCATTTCCTCAGACAGAAATTCCAGATAGGGGAAGTGCTATTAAAACTGTTCCTGTTAAAAATATTCCTCCTCAACCTAGGAATACCCTCTTAGATCTTCCAGAAGGTTATTGGCATATATTTGACCTAATGGCTCAAAATCCGCCAAACACCCAAACTTCTACATTACAATACCCCATAGTGGATTCCGCAGCAAATGCTCCTATGAAAGAAATCCCCCTTCAACACATTCCTACATTTCACGGGCTTACATCAGAGGACCCCGATGCATTCTTATTTGAATTTGATGTGCTATGCAGGGGATATGATTACACCACTGACCCCCAGAAATTAAAATTGTTCCCCTCCACTTTGAAAGGGGCGAATTTAAGATGGTTTATGGGTTTAGGTGGTGGAGTTATAAATAACTGGGAACAAATGAAAGAATCTTTCCTAAAGAAATATCAGGATTATTGTAGGTCTAGAGAATTAAAAGATGAAATATTCCAAATGACAGCTAGACCAAATGAAACATTAGAGGAATACGTAGAACGTTTTCAGTATAATTTACAAAGATCTCCCTATGCATCACTACCTCTGCCTGATAATGTGTTAAAAACTGCATTGATCAGAGGCATGAAGGAACAGTGGATTGAAACATTAAATATCATGGGAAAAGGGGATATTTATCAAGAGAATTTTGCTGACATCATTGACTTATGTATCAGGAGTTCGAGAGGCAGCACAAGGATAAAACCAGCAGAATATGATCGGTTTGTCAAAGATAACAAAATATCAACAGAAGGAGTAACACGTGTAGAACTTGGAAATTTATTAGAAAATTTTAAAACTGATATTCTGGGGACATTAACTACACAACTTGATATTGTGCAGGTTAAACAGAAGCAGATGGAGGCAGAACAGAATTTGGCGATCTTCTGCCCCCGATGTAGAAGAAAACATAGCCACAAGGAATGTCCACTGGATGCAGTTCAAACATGTGCTATCTGTACAAAGGATAACCTTACTGAGAGCTGCCCCTCACTTCCTGGATTGAAGGCAGTATATAAGGAAGCGGAAGAAGAGCCAGAATCAGCATACTTCATTAACCAGCGTCGCCAATGGCAACCAAGGAAATTTGGTATGTTTACAGACCCAACTTCTTCTTTCCAGCCTCCGCAGTATAATGCTCAGCAATATACTATGTGGCAAAACCAATCTCAACCCCCATTTTCGAACTGGTCACCACAGTCGTTTCCTTCTCCAAATCCATGGATAAATCAGACAAGCCAATTTGGTTGGCCGAATTTTCCTTACGCCCCACCTTATTGGCAGAATAACCCATATCCTCCACAATGGACTCCCCCTACTTCACAAGGTTCACCCTGGCAGACAAACTGGCCAAAATCGACATATCAGCCAGCAGGAACTATTCCGCTCCCTCAACCGACTCTGTCAGCTTTACAACAAAACCCCTAGTCTAATCTGAGGCCGCAACTCCCAGCCCAACCCAATCCCAATCCAAATAATAGACCGGTCCAATCCCTCCAAATCATGGAATCATCAGAAATCGGACCTGACCTGAGGGAGTGCAATGATATTCAGTTAAGATCTGGACGTATAATAGAAACGGAGGGAGATAAAACAGTTCACATTGAAGATCAGTTACCAACAGAACAACCGTTAGAACAAGAGGGTGTAAATAAGGAGCAGACTCATCATCAAGCAAGTACATCCTCTCCTCCCTTCCCAAAACGATTAGTCATACCACAACCTATACAATATCCAGAATTTGACATCCTGGGAGAGTTACAAAACCTGTACATAAGAATTCCATTCCTTCAAGCCATTCAAGACATCCCTATATACGCAAAAACTATAAAAGAATTGTGCATAAAGAAATCAAGGAGGAATGCAACCACTAACCCAAGAGTCCAAGTAGTCGGTACTTTATCTGACCTGTTATCAGGAACACCCATTAAATATGAAGATCCGGGAAATCCAATCGTAACTGTTCAAATCTATGGTCAGACCCTGACTAATGCTTTAGTTGATCTAGGAGCTGCAATTAATATTTTGACAACTTCTACTTGCCAAAAGCTCGGCATTACATCGGTAGAACCTACTTCTACTTTGTTAGAATTGGCCGACCGATCTGTAGTTCGACCAGAAGGTACTCTATACGATGTCATGGTCTCTGTAGATTCCTGGGAATACCCAACCGATTTCCTGATAATTAATCCAAAAACCCGACTGGATGGACACCCGCTAATTTTAGGTAGACCTTGGCTTGCTACCGCCGATGCTTACATTGGTTGCCGGCAGGGAAATATGACTATAACCAGAGGACCATATATTAAAAATCTAGTTCTATACCCTCCAGCACAACCAAGTCTTACAATGATAAAAACTAACCAGCGCCCTGTGTCATACCTTACTGACAATATCAGATCCCCATTGACTGTACAGAAGGCTCTAGACTTTAAAGACCAAACAGAAGACGATGCCATCAATAATTTCATTAGTCAAACTGAATCTAGATCTCACACACAATGTTTCATGATAGAAGCAACATTCGATAGTGAACTAGAAGAAGATCCTTTGCAAGATGCGCATGACCAAACAATACCTGTGACTTCTGTTGCCAATAGCAAAGTAGTGGAAATTGAACCGGGAAAGACTCTAAATATCAATGCCAACCTTACACCGGACCAAGAAATAAAACTCATTCATCTGTTACAAAAGTATCAAGAAGCATTTGCGTGGGATTACCCTGATATGAAAGGGATTGATCCCCAATTGTGCACCCACCATATTTATATAGAAAAAGATGCAAGACCCGTTCGTCAACCGCAAAGAAGACTCAACCCTCATCTAAAAGATGTTGTAAAAGCTGAACTTCAGAAACTTTTAGATGTTAATTTTATCTATCCTATTTCCGATAGTAAATGGGTCTCTCCGCTTGTGGTGGTACCCAAGAAGAATGGGAAATGGAGGATTTGTGTGGATTATAGGGAGTTAAACAAAGCCACACAAAAAGATCACTTCCCTCTCCCATTCATAGACCAAGTATTGGACACTTTAGCAGGAAAGAAATTCTTTTCTTTCCTGGATGGCTTCAGTGGATACAATCAGATCCAGATTGCCCCTGAAGACCAGGATAAAACTACTTTTACTTGTCCTTGGGGAACGTTTGCCTATCGAGTTCTACCCTTTGGTCTATGTAATGCTCCTGCTACATTCCAAAGGGTTGTCCTTAGCATCTTTGCAGATTTAATAAATGATGGACTTGAAGTGTACATGGATGACTTTACACCATATGGAGATGATTTTGATCCAGCTTTAGACACTCTAGAAAAAGTCCTACAACGTTGCATTGCTACCAGACTTTGCTTAAGCCACGAAAAATGTTATATGATGATGACTGAAGGGCTTATTCTAGGACACTATGTTTCAGCAGCTGGCATTCAGGTAGACCCGGCCAAAATTCAAATACTTTTGCTTATCCCCACCCCCACTACTCAAACAGAGGTACGCAGCTTTCTTGGATTTTTTGGGTATTATAGACGATTTATAGAACATTATTCACACATTGTCGCACCTCTATATGCACTAACTGGTAATGTTGATTTCTTGTGGACAGAAAAATGCGACCGTGCTTTCAAGGAATTAAAGAAGCTTGTATCAACAGCTCCAGTCCTTCGAGGACCAAACTGGAATTTACCATTCCAAATCTCATCTGATGCCTCAGATACAGCAATCGGTGCAATCCTTGGGCAGGAAGAGGATAAAAAACCATATGCTATCTATTATATCAGCAAAAATTTATCCCCTGCTGAATTAAATTACACTGTCACTGAAAAAGAATTCCTGGCTGTAATACATGCTGTCAATAAGTTTAGACATTATATCACAGGCTATCCCGTTATTTTATATACAGATCATTCTGCTATCAAATATTTAGCAAATAAGCCTGTCACAAATGTTAGAATAACTAGATGGTTGATTTTATTGCAGGAGTTCGATATCACAATCAAGGATCGACCTGGCAAGGAAAACCCTGTAGCTGATTTTCTCTCACGAATACCGAAATCAATTGAAGCAGCAGCAGTGGAAGATCAATTTCCGGATGAGCACCTGTTTGTTGTTGCTGTTCAAACACCCTGGTATGCTGATGTTGCCAATTACCTTGCAGTAGGTAAGCTACCAAAACACTTAACCCCTAATGAACGTAAGCATATTGTTCAGAAGAGTAATCGATTTTCATGGATTGGGGGCTATTTGTTCCACACAGGGGCAGACATGCAAATTAGGAGATGTATTCGAGAAGATGGAATTTTCGACATCTTAAAAGCCTGTCATGACGGACCATGTGGGGGACACTTTGCTGAAAAAAGAACAACACATAAAGTATTGCACACAGGATACTACTGGCCTACAATTTTCAAGGATGCGAAGAAATTTGTCCAAGCCTGTGACAGCTGCCAGCGAGCAGGACGACCATGTCAAGCCGACGAAATGCCTCTGAGGCCACAATTAGTCATGGAACCATTTGAACGATGGGCTCTTGATTTCGTTGGACCCATCAACCCATCATCAAATCAGAGAACATATATCTTGGTGGCAGCAGAATATGTCACCAAATAGGTTGAGGCCAAAGCATTGCCTAGAGCTACAGAAGATTCTGTAATACAGTTCCTGTTCCATTTGTTTGTACATTATGGCTTTCCGACAGAAATAATTACAGATGGAGGACCACAATTTGTCGGAAACAAATTAGCTGCAACACTTAACAATTATCACGTCCAGCATAAAATTACTACCCCATATCACCGCAGGCGAATGGGCAAGTAGAAAGTAGCAATAAGGTAATAAAATCAATTTTAACAAAAACCATTGCTTCACATAGGCGTGATTGGGTCGCCCGATTACCTGAAGCACTGTGGGCTTATAGAACCACATGGAGAAGTACCATCGATTATTCACCCTATCAATTAGTGTTTGGAAAAAAACCTATTTTCCCCATAGAATTCGAAATCCAAACGCTACGAACTGCACAGGAAGTTGGCCTAGATCTAAGTGAGGCACAAATTAATCGATTACAGCAGATGAATGAATTGGACGAAATCAGGCTCTCTGCATTACAGAATACAACACTTATTCAACAGCAGTGAGCTAAATGGCATGATGCACTTATCAAGAGAAAAGTCTTTCACGAAGGAGACTGGGCTCTGTTATATGACTCTCGGTTTCAGGACTTCCCGGGGAAACTTCAGACTCGTTGGTTGGGACCATACGAAATCCAGAAAGTACATGATAATGGGACCCTCACTCTGATCACAATCGATGGTTCTGGATATGCATTCAAGGTAAATGGCCACCGAGTTCGTTTCTATCGCAAGCCACTCACTCGGGAATCCTTCTGTCAGCAGCTACATTGAGACACTGATATGGAAATTTTAGGAGAGGAAGCAAAATCTTCCTCACCTATAATTCAGTAAAGAATTCATTTTCTTCTATAACTTGTACATAAGTTCTTTGTATATATGTTTTCTTAACATTTTCGTTGATCTTTCTCTTTTTTTCAAAACTTTGATTTTTGCATTCTGCGTGTCTTTGTTGTTCCTTTTCCAAAAGGAACAACATTTGTGTGTTTCTGTGTTTCTGCTGTTCCTTTTCAAAAGGAACAGTATTTGTGATTTTCTGCTGTTCCTTTTCAAAAGGAACATGATTTGCGATTTTCTGCTGTTCCTTTTCAAAATGAATAGCATTTGCGATTTTCTGCTATTCCTTTTCAAAAGGAACAACACTTGCAATTTTCTGTTGTTCCTTTTCAAAAGGAACATCATTTGTGATTTTCTGCTGTTCCTTTTCAAAAGGAACATCATTTGTGATTTTCTGCTGTTCCTTTTCAAAAGGAACAACATTTGTGATTTTCTGCTGTTCCTTTTCAAAAGGAACAACAATCGTGATTTTCTGCTGTTCCTTTTAAAAGAAACGGCATCTCAAGTATTTGTTTGCATGGATTCTTCTCTACTGTTCCTTTTTCAAAAGGAACACCATCGGCATGTTTTTGCTCTCTGTGATGATTTATATTGAGGATGCTTTTCGCCCATGTTCTCTCCAGTCCTTAAGGTACAACTGTGCACTTATGCAATGAACATAAATCACGACATACCGAAGTCAGCAGATCATAGATCGCTATCTTTATAAGGCCTAGTATTGATAAGAGGACAAGAGGAGGGACACACTTACTTCTCATCTTCGTTGTCATTGTCTTATTACCGTTGCTCTGGTTGGTTATCTTTATCATGACGATTTCCCTAAAAAATTTCTTTGATTATTACTTAGGGATAAGAGCAGAGGATTTATCTCTTCCTGTTGGGATGATAAGACTTCTTCCACCATTCCCACTCTTAAGGAGTGTTGAACCACCCTTATGTGTAAATAAATAAGAGAAGTGCTCTGCAAAAAGAAAAAAGTAAATATGGATTATCAATTGTCAAATGCAGGATAGTGGGTCTCATCAAGAGCCAGCCTACCATGATCATAAGGATGGAAGCGAAGTGGCATTCCCATTATGGCCACCACACCAGGGATATGGTCCAAAAGGTACACTAAATAAACATACCTTGGAACAGGAGGTCTCACCACGAGCCGGCCTGCCCACGTTTCACACCTTCCCTGTGAATGGCATTATGGCTACCTGGTTACCAAGCCAGCATAATGGCCTACATTTTGACAAAATACTCTTCACAATACACACAAAGGATCATGGTTCCGGGGGTAAAATAAACAAATCTGCCAAGGTTATGAACACCTTTCGGCAGCAGAGCTCTCTTAATGGTATCGAATTCGTAATGGTTACACCAATAGGTATGATATCAATACTTCTTTGTCTCTTATATCCTATGAATAAGTCATATTTTATGTTCCGATGTATACATCGCATGAACACTCATTACCACCAATCATGGCAAAGGAACTGACAATGACCTCTGGAGATTTCGTACGATTGACAGACGTCCCATCCCCCGGCCTCTCATCATATCGCGTAGGCTCTTATGTAAAACACGATCCACCTTTTTGCCTCGATTTCGGTATTTCGTTGTCCATCTAAAACATGGCATAATTTTATATGTTGTTCCTTTATGACTGGGTTACAGAATGGCTGCTGCTCCTCTATTTGACGGCTGGGACAACCTATCATATCGCGGGGGGAAGGTAACCTCATTACTCCATGAATTACGTGTCAGCACACCATTCGGGGAAGATAGTGTACAAAGGTATGGCATGGTTTAACGGTATGATAATTCTATTTTTACGAAAGTTGCCATTCACAATCCATTTTTGTTGCATACTCTGTTTTTTCTTGCGACGATCACTCTCTCTGCGTCTCAAACACCACAGGCAGTTGCTGTTCCATTGGAAATTCTTAGTGGAACCATGGGGGGAAAGGCAATCCGAAGCGAACCTCAGGAGTTGACAGTCTCCGTTGCTTCCCGGGAGATCCTGGAAAAGGCAGGATGGCTGAATTATTTCAGTCGCCTACAGGAATCAAACGAAACAGTGGCGTTGGAGTTTCTGCAAAACCTGCAGGAGAACTACTCCATAGTAAGAGAGAGGCGGATAGCAGTCACTGATGATATAATTGCAGAAGTCTCGGGACTACCAGCCGCCGGACCTATATGGACGCTGAAGAAAGAAAGATTACAAAAGATTATGGAGATTTTCCAAGATGAAGGCCAAAGCTTGACAGTTAAGGGGAAGGGAGTTCTACCAGAAACGTTAGGAGAACCCTGGACCGAATTAGCAAAGATAGTGCAGAGCTACATCACTTGTGAAGGAAGGAAAGACGTGGTAAGACCACGTCATCTTAAACTCTTAGCTGTTTTGAAAGAAAAATGTTCTGTAAAACTGCCTGCACTTTTAAATTCATTATTGCATGATACGGCCCGAAGCCTGAAAAAGGCACAGCACGTAGAAACAGTTGTTAGCCACCATGGATTGATTCGATTGATAGTGAGCCATAGTCTCACTCAACAGCAGAGCATCTGGGAGGAGCTTGTTGCAATGATCGAGGGGGGATTGGCTGCACCATCCCCAAAACCTAAGCATTCCTCTAGCACACCGGAACGATCAGAAAAACGCAGAGAATTGGCAGCAGAAAAACATGTTGCTCCAAAACAAAAACATTCTTCAAGTACACCGGAACGACCAGAAAAACGCAGAGAATTGGTAGCAGAAAAACCTATTGCTAGTACACTCGAACAACCTGAGAGACCAAGAAAATCAGCCCGGCTAGCCCGGATAAGAGGGAGGCTGGAAAAGATTCAGGAGAGCACCATCCAGCTAATCGAGATTACGGACGAACCTCCAGAACTAGAAGGAGGACCTTTCAAAGAAAATGCTAAACAATCTGGGGGCGAGGCTGAGCAGCCCGGAGAAGGAGTCGAGGAGGGAAACGAGCACTCTGAAACGGAAACAAAAGCTGAACACTGCAAGGCGGTCACTGAGCAGGCCAATCAAGAGGAGGAAGTAGTACAGCCGGAGGGCAGCCCGCCGCGGGACCCTATGGGTGAAGACGAATTGGACGCAATCCTGGCCAATATGGGGGAGTATGGCCAACCCTCCAGCCCAGCAGGCCTCCCTGACGGACCTCCGGAGGAAGACACACCTGAGAAATCACATGCAGAAAAGGCAGGAGAAGAAAACCTGCCCGATCATGATGAGGAAATAGGAGACACCAATCGGGAACAATCTATTCCCAAGACACTAGAAGAAATTATAGACGGAGTAGGAGCAGATTTAAGGGCCAGCCATGAGCCCTCTGCTGAGGCAATAGAAATCAAGAAATTAAGAAGGAAACAGCAGAGGTTGCTGAACACTATAGCCCAGCTCCGACAGGAAATTCAGATTCTGAAGGCCAACCTGAGGATACGAAGGACCACAAGGAGAAGAAAAAGGGCCACTGCAGCAAAATCCCGTAGGACAAGAAGACGAAGGACTTATAGCCGCCCTGTTGGTCAAAACCCCGCTAGAAGACCTACTTCCGTTCCAAATGACATTGAAGAACAGACTGTTGTTCCAAATGACATTGAAGAATAGACTGTTGTTCCAAATGACATTGAAGAACAGACTGTTGTTCTAAATGACGTTGAAGAACAGACTGTTGTTCCAATTGACACTGAAGAACGGACTGTCGTTCCAATTGAGGCAGAGGAACAGGATGATGTTCCATTAACAGGGGGACCACAACAACCTTTCATTCGTGTTAAGAAAGAAAAGGAGAGTAAGGAGATCCAAACAGAGGCACCACCCTCAGGGGTAATTCGGGTTCTGAACTCCAAACATTATAACAAAAAGGTTCAGGTAAAACTCCCGGCCTCTAAGGCTCTATGGAAAAAGGATCC
This sequence comes from Pinus tabuliformis, assembly GCA_031772625.1. Lineage (NCBI taxonomy): Eukaryota > Viridiplantae > Streptophyta > Pinopsida > Pinales > Pinaceae > Pinus > Pinus tabuliformis. The sequence goes on along the minus strand of CM062819.1, from coordinate 783,228,884 downwards.
GAAAACAAGAACCTTGCACAACATGATGAAGCAAGCTCAGCAAGAAGCTGAACAGCTGAGAGAACAAACAGTGCCCCGAGAGAAATACGAAGAGTTACAACAGCAACTTCGGGATATTAGTCAGTCCGAGAGCCAGGCCTTCGAAGGATGGCAAAAGGAGCAAGAAAAGGTTGCCAAGGTAACTCATCGATTAGATATTGTTATTAGGAAGATGGACACTGTGTGTTCTCTGTATAATGACGTTCTGACCTGTAGGGCCCGTGCTAAAAACTATGCTTTATTTTTGCTTGAACGATATTTACGATTAAAGATAAAAGCTGTTAGGGCGGGTGCCCCTATACAAATCAATACTGTTAATGATTTCATAGATTGTTGCAAGCATTATGGAATTAAGGTTCAAAGATTATTGTGTGAATTTTACTTGCACAACCTCGTGCTAGACCAGGAAACTGATTTAAATCCTGGCCCTTTTATTGGGGACATACAATTGCAAGCCTTCGTTTCATTCGGGGTTAATCAGCTGAAATGGCTCAGAGCTTATAACACTTTTCAGAGACAGGAAAATAGCCTAGAGTTGTGGGTGAGAGTCGAGCCTAGAGACCCAGTGCTGTTATGGAGAGCACATAGGAACCTTATGAGAACCCCGGGTGTCATGGAGACATTAGGACCCATGCACGAGGACCTAATCCGACACAGTCTGGAATATTTTCTGACTATTAAAGACCTCGCCATCGATGCTGCAAAATTCTGATACCAGATTTCTAACCCAAACATCCAGCTCAGGGAACCATTCAAATACGAAAATTTTGAGCTGGCTGCCAGCCGATTGAACCTTTATGGCGAGCGTATTTTGCAAGTAGGGCCATCCTGGTTAGGGTATCGATTTCGTAGTCCAATTATTTGGCACCCTGCACCTGGATATCAGGCCTTGTATGAAATGCCTGAAGGTCAAACAAATCAGTTCTTTGATAATCTAGTTGCTCATCATGGTTGTAGGCCTCCACACGAGGTTCCCTCTCCGACCTATTCTCTTACCGCCTTGCATGTCAACTATAATGTTTTCATGAGGGCATGAAACAGGGTAAGCAGGGGGGTGTGTGGAGGACTTGAAAGGTATGTTTTTGACAAACAATTTAGTGACTTTTCAGTAACATTTGTAACCTTTTCTGCATCATGAACTCAAAGAAATAAAGAATTCTAATAAAACGAGTGAGAACTAACATGGGAAGCTTAATCACTAATAATTGTCATTTTTATATGCATTAAAAGGTGGAAACGAAGAGCTGTCGTTCAAGAAGGAAAGACAAAGGTGGAATAACTTTTGTCCCTCTAGAAGGGAACCGAATGCAAACGAGATCGAGCAGATCGAAGCAGAACGACCCAGGAAAGGAAGAAGGGATACCAATTCGGCGGAAAAGGGAAAGAAAAGTAAAGGATTAACAGCTTGGCGAATCCCTCAGGATCTTTGATCCTGAGGGATCGTTGTTTTACTTATTTTGTTACCTAGATATCTCCGCCGTTACTTTTATAAAAAGGAACAGCATCGTTAAGCAAAGGGACTTTTTGGATGTAATTTTCAGTTTCAGACTAAACTTTGATCATCGACTCTCTCTGAGACTTGGTTTACTGTACATTTGTTGATGCGTTAATATAAAAGACTTGGTGTTTATTTCATCTTTGCGTCTGGAGTAATCTAAGGCGGTGTACCATTGGAAGCTAAGGGCCCGGCTCCGAAGGACACTTGCTTTTGTATCATTATAACTTGATTTCTGCGTGGTTTGCTTATCTTTATTGCTCGGTAATCTGATATGCTTTTCATGTGCTATTCCATGCTCTGCTACGATTAATTCATTAATGGTTCTTTCAGGAAATCCATGTAGAGACTCTGCATTGCATGATTGAATCTTTTCAGAGTTGATTGCATGTTATTAGTCTAAACCAGTTATTTCTGTTACAGAGCGTTTGTACTGAATATTACTGTTATTGGATTCATTTGAAATCCCGATTATTGGAATCCGAAAGTAATGTTGTTCTATTTTGGAAACAGAGTCATATTCTCCTCAATCGTCAGATTACTATATTAGCGTATTGCGTGTATGTATGGTTGATTCCTGCTGTTCCATAATTCATCAATGAGTGTTGTTCCATAAAGTACATTCCATCCAATATTTTTTAAGAGAAGATTGTTATTTTATCGCAGAGTGTGAGTTTGGTTCAATAGAGCAAGTTTGGTTCTGACTCGCGAGACTTAGTTTATTTGATTGTTGTTCCATTTATTGTTGTTCCATTTTAGACTTGCTGTTCCATTTCCTATTTGCTGTTCCATTTTACTTGCTGCCGTTCTATTTACTTGCCTTTGCTGCTTTGGTGTGAGAGAAGGTCTAAGGCTGTATTGAGCCTCAGCAATCGCTGCCTAGCTCCCAGACCTATGGTCCATGCTCTAATTTCCTTTCCATCAGTTTCTAGAGGGATGGGTTATCGCTTCCGCACCCTTGACTGATAAGCTGTCTTGTGTGATTTTATCCTTTTGAAGTAGTTGAGTCATAGTTTAGCATCCATTTACTCTTGTATTTTCTGAACACTATACTACTAAGCATTACTCTGACGAATAGCCTCGGATTGAGCTACTCTTTGCAATAACAAAACGTTCCCGGATTGACTTGTTAATGTGGGATAACTAGAGGTGAAAGAGACCCTTGTTACAGCTCTACACTCTCGTGAATAATAAAAACCTCGTGGATAAAAAAACCCTCACACCTTACAAACCTTTTTTTTTTATAATGATCATTAACCTATTAAGGACGAGGTAACACTTTTCGGCGCAACAACCAAAGGTAATTGTAAAGGTATGCATGTTATGTGTGAATATTAAATTGTAGTTAATGAGGAGATAATTGACATGACCGCTAAAAGCGTCGTACTGCCAACCATATCATTCAGCCGCAGTTGGGGGGATTACCAAACTATCGTAATCATTACAGGACACGCCTATCACCACCATCCCTATTCCTCCCGGTTGTGTCTAATCCACCTCGCTTATACCTGACCACGTCATAATTTCATTTTTCAACGTTCTGCTCTGTTTTCACTTCGGCAACTCGGCTCTGCACTCTATATTCTGCCTAAAATAGTAACCATGGGTGGAGGTGTTGTTAGAAATGAACTGGGCTCGACGGCACTACTGGAACTTTAGCCAGATGCATACCAAATCTTCCTTCAGGCAGGATGGGTGGACTATTTTAGAAGGCTTCTGGAATTTGATTTGCAGCAAGTTCTCAAATTTGCATGCAACTTGAGGGAGGGGTATTCTACTATCCAAGGGGTCAGAATCCTAGTAACAGAAGAAGACATAGGACAAGTTTCGGGGCTTCCAACCAACGACATTCGCTGGTTCAGCAGGAAGCATCTTATCCTTAATGCGTAGCAAGATTTCCTGCTACCTGGGGAGCAGGTGGAAGCAAAAGGCAGGGGTGTTGCGCTTCAGTCATTACCACCACCTTGGCCAAAAGTTGCAGAATTCGTCAAGCACTACTTCACTTGCGAGGGCCGCTACCAGGTAGTCTACCAAGATGATTTTGTCTTATTAAATCATTTACGGCATGGTCGTCTAGTAAATATGCCTTATTATCTCCTTGGATGTCTGAAAAATATGGCACATTACCTGCGAGCGCTAGGCATCAACTCCTCTATCTCACGCACCATCGTTTGGTCCAACTCCTGATAAATAGAGGCTTCGCCCTGCATAACCCACCTCTCCCCATTAACCCTCCCTAGCAAGCTGAGGAAAATCCTCATCAAAATGAAGAAAATTCCCAGCAAGAAGCTGAAACTCAGCAACCAACAGCAAGAACACCCCAATTAAGTATTGAAAACCTGCTGCAATCCTCACCCCATGATGAAGTCGAACCGTCCACTCCCATAGTTCACATCCCTACCAATGATTCAGACGAGGATACCCTTATCACTTTCCTTAAAAGGAAAAAGCAACAGAAAACTACAACCCCGTCAAAAAGAAGAACCAGGGCCTCTGTCAAGGCAGCTACTATTTCTAATGATTCCCTGAGTAAAAGTCCTCGCAAGAGGAAAACTACTGTCTCTCCTGGTTTCCTACCTCGGCAACGAACAAAGTTGTTTGCAGCAATCGAGATCATTCCTCCTATCATTTTAAAACCCCGTATTCCCCATAGCCCTGAACCTTCACCTCCTTCACCCTCAGATGCCGAAATTCAAAGTGTTCACGATTTTGTAACATCATTTTTCTCAACAGAGGCAGCTGCTCCACAAGAACCAGCTGCCAACAAATTCAAACCAGACATCCAAGCTGATATAGGATATGTGGCTGTCACACAAGAACCAACCACAGACCCAATAGGTGAAACACAAGAACCACCTATTGGGGAGCAAAAAGAAGACAACCTACATGGGGCTGTTACACAAGAACCAGCCACAGACCTAATAGGTGAAACACAAGAACCACCTGTTGGGGAGCAAAAAGAAGGCGACCTGCATGTGGCTGTTACACAAAAACCAGCCACTGACCCAATAGGTGCCACACAAGAACCACCTGTTGGGGAACAAGAAGAAGATGCCCTAGGTGAAATTGATACAAAAACTAACCCAATAGGTGAAACACAAGAACCACCTGTTGGGGAAGCACATGATGAAGATATTGCTGAACAACAATTTTCTTTTCCTTCGGAATTCGTAACTGTAGAAGCCCCAGTCACTCTAGCCTCCCTACAAGAAGAAAATGAGTTCTTAAAGTCAGAAATGAAGGCCTATCAGAAAGAATTAGCAATGGCTAGGGAATCCTATAAAGAAGAACTCAACCTGTACATGTTAGCTCAAGTAGCATCTCAAGCTGAAAAGATTGTAGAGAAAGAGAAATACAGTGAATACATGTGCAGTGAATGTGGGGATATCTATACTCAGGCAGGATATAAAATAATTGCAGTTCCATTGACTAGAGCCAGCCCTGTTATATTCAAAAAGGAACACCCTGCTATTACACAAGAACCAGCAGGGTCTTCAAGGATTTCAGAGGAAGAAATGGAACCACTCCAGCCTACCCAAGTTATTGATGAGCAGAAATATGAAGAAGAAGCAGAACCACTCCGGCCTACCCAAATTATTGATGAGCAGAAATCATAGGAAGAAGTGGAACCACCTCGGCCTACCCAAGTTATTGATGAGCAGGAACCAAAATCAAAATATTTTACAAGTCTGCATATACAAACTGAAGCTCCCTGTGTTAGCGATGCTCATGCACAAACTTCTACTTTTCAAGAATTAAGCAACACATGGAGAGCAGAATACGAGCTTTCCCAAGGAAAGGAATTTCAACAGCAGAAAGCAATGGAACAGTCTCGTGCACAACACAAAGAAAATAAGCAATTAAAGGCCAGATTGTCCCTTATCCTCGATTTGGTTCAACACTTACTGGCTACAAGAAAACCTTCTTTTAATTACTCTGTATTCTTGAGAGAACGCTTAGCATTTCTCCAATTGAAAGAAATAAAGGATGGCAGACCACACCAGGTCTCTACACCATAGCAATTCATTGAAACTTTTGCAGAAGCACCAAGCAATGATCAGAATTTGCTGTGCAAACTCTATCTTCATAACGAGGCTATGCCTGAAGATAGAAAGATAAATTTACTTCCTATTTGTGGTGATATTCAAGTAAGAGCTTTTATTTCCTTTTTGGCCAATCAATTCACTTGGCAGAATGCTTTCATGTCTGCACAACACAATGAGGAGAACTGTCTTCTATGGATTCGTCCAGAACCACAGAATGCAGCCATCTTCCTCATGGAACATCAACGGAATCTACGAGAGATAGGCATGACCAATCACATTAGGAATCTACAAGCAGTAGTCTTGGAAGACTGCCAGCATTATGTCAAAGCTAAAGGACCTCTGGCCATAAAAGCAAATGAATTTTTCTGGGAACAGTGTCCCAAATAAAGAAGGGAATATCATCCCTACAATCCCCTCAATCTGTAGGTAGCAATCTCAAGGATACTTGCTTATGTAAAATGCATGAGACAATGTGCTGAACGGTGGATTGGTTACCGTTTTCATTTCCCTCTCTTATGGCTTCCTAGAGAACAATACAAGGCTCAATTTACATTGACTAAAAAGGAAGAATTGGTAGCATGGAAAAGCATTCAGAATGCCCAAGGGTTCAGAGACATGGTTGACAAAACTTTCTACACCTATTGTATAAGAAATCTACATTGTTCAGCCCAGTATTCTGATTTCAATTCAGATTATGTGTTGCATGCGGAAATGCAACATTTTCAGTTGGGGGGGATGTTAGGTTCCCATTTTGTCTATTTTTTACTGTATATTTTGCCATTGTATTACCCTCTTCAACCCTTAAGTGAAAGCCTTTGCTAGTGTTTTGGCTTAATCGCTCCAAAAGGTACAAAATAACTTTCCTCATTACTGCATGTTTGATCCGGATTTAAACAGGAACGCAACAAATTACAGAGATAACCATATACACAAAGATGCAGCGGAAATAATACTTCATTTCATTAATGGAGAATACTGAAATATGCTTACAACCAGAAATGGAAATAAACCAGCTAGGGCGATGGTAGCTTATCTCTGAGAAGAGATGTGATGGCTACATGCCTCCGAACTGTGTTACAATGAGGCTCGAAGGCCTATTTATTGTTGAGAAACAATGGAAAACCCTTAACATTCCAAAACCTAACCCTAGGAGATGAAACGCCAAACTGTGGGCCCCGTTTGGGGGTAAATTGGTAAATCAACTTCCCGGGGTCGTAACTTTGGCATATGATCTTCGTTTGACGCGTACAATAGCTCATTAGAAAGATCTGTCCGAGCACTATCATTGTTGGAACAGGCAACATATTGCCCCCGGATTCCCCAAAAAACGTCGTTTAGGGCCTCAAAACGGCTCCGGAAGTTCAGGACCCGAAAAACTGCTAAAAATAGTAAGTGGTGCTACAATTAAGGAAACTGAAAATGCTGAGAAAGACAATGGTGGGGGTCCAGGTGGACTTGGCAGGTGGCCACCAATATCCACCTGGATCATTCCTCCCCCCTTAGGAAGCAATGGTCCCCATTGCGTTGAGCTCCTCCATGAGATGAGGAAACTTCTGCTGAACTTGTTCCCTGGTGAGCCACTTGCCCTGCTGAAGGAGTTGGCCTGCTTTGACAACTCGATACAGTTGGATATTCTGTTGGCGAGTGTTCTTGATCTGTGTGTCCATGATCCGATCAGTTGCAGCTTGTTCCATGCAATTTGGATTTAATTCTGTGGGTTTGAGCTGTTCTGCAATGTCAGATGTGTCTAGCAATGGTGGAAAGTATGGCCGAAGGCGGTCCACATTGAACACTGGGTGCAGGCCAAGGAATGGCGGAATGCTGAGCTCAAATGCGTTGTCTCCCATAGCCTTAGTAATGGTGTAAGGACCATATCAGAGTGGTCTCAATTTCTGATAGGCTCCAGTAAGGCGTTCCTTTTGCAAATGCAACCAGACTTTGTCGCCCACCTGAAACTTGTGTGGCACCCGGTGTTGATCATGTCGCTGCTTGTACTTGGCATTTGATTTCTCAAGAATTTCATGGACCTGCTGGCGAATATGTTGGATGTGCTCAATGAAGCTGGTGGCCTTCTCTGTTTCGGACTGGACATGAGCTAAATTCATGTGAGTAGCTGCAAGGGGCATGGCCACATCAATGGGGCATAGTGGCTGGAATCCCAAACCCACCTGAAAAGGGCTATGGCCAGTGGAGCTGTGAAGAGCTTGGTTGTAGCTGTGCTGAACATAGGGGGGCTCTTGTCCCATGTGCGTGGATGCTTTGAGTTATACATCCACAGAATGTGCACAATCATCCTGTTGACAACCTCTGTCTGGCCATCAGTTTGAGGATGGAATGTTGTGGACTTCCAGCATTGACCAGAGGCTGGACCAAAATGTGCTGAGAAACCGACTGTCCCGATCTGAGATGATAGACTGTGGGATCCCAAAGTGCACCCACACTCATTCAAAGAAGTGTTTAGCAGTGGCTTCCGGTGTGATATTCTTCTTGCAGGCCATCATAATGGCCATCTTCGAGAACCTGTCGACGACCACAAAAACACAGTCATTTCCATGCTTAGTGGAAGGAAGGCCTGACATGTAATCCATGGAGATGGATTCCCAAGGTCGACTAGGGGTAGGCAACGGGGTATAGAGGCCGTGCTTCTTAATGGTCAGTTTGGCAATGGCGTAGGCAGTACATGATCGAATGTACTTCCCAACATCCTGTCGAAGATTCGGCCAATAGAAATAATTTTGCAGTACTGCCACTATTTTCTCGACCCCGAAATGCCCATCAGCCCAACTGTAGTGTGCTTCCCAAATCATCTTGGCACGCTTGCTTGAAGGAACACAAAGGTGACCGAGGTGGCATAATAGGGCGTCCTGGAGGTGAAAATCTGCAACATGCCGACCCTCCAAGAGTGTCTGGTATGTGTGGCCGAATTCTGGGTCGCTTTTGTAGAGAAGTGGCCAATCAGAAGTCTCGTGCCCACAAGAGTTGAGCACGGTGGTTAGCGCCATGATCGGTGGCCGACTGAGGCAATCTGCAACATTATTGGTGCTGCCCTTTTTATACTTGATATTCAAGTGAAACTGTTGCAGGTATGTAGACCACTTCTGATGGCGATCATTCTGCAATTTCCCTTGGGTCTGTATGAACTGCAGAGGTCGGTGGTCTGTGTGGATGACTGTTTCCTTTCCCAAAATGTAATGCTTCCATTGTCGGCAGGCCTGTACAATGGAATACATCTCTTTATCATAAGTGGGGTACTTCCGGACTGTGTCTGAAAGTGTTTCACTGTGATATGCCACTGGATGCCCATGTTGAGTAAGGACTGCCCCAATAGCATAGTCAGAGGCATCTGTCTCGACCTCAAATGGTTGTTGTAAATCTGGTAACGCGAGCACTGGTGCCATGCAGAGGCGATCCTTCAACTCCCTGAATGCCTTCTGTTGAGATTCAGACCAAAAGAATTTTGCTTTCGCCCCGCCCTTGGTGACTTGACTCAAGGGCCAAGAAATATGAGAAAACCGCAACACAAACCTGCGGTAGAAGTTGGCAAGACCTAGAAAGCTGCGGAGCTCTGTTAGAGTGGTTGGAGAGGGCCAATCCCGAATGACTTGGATCTTGGCTGGATCTACATGCACCCCCTGTTCATCAATGATGTATCCCAGATACTGAACCTGGGTCATGCCAAAAGTGCATTTCTCCAAATTGGCACATAGCTTGTGTTGCCGCAGTGTTTGGAGAACCTGTCGGATGTGGTGGAGGTGCTCTTCCCAACTCTGGCTGAAGATCAGAATGTCATCCAAGTATACTACTACAAAGGAGTTGGTGAATGGCCGCAAGATGTCATCCATTAGCCTCATAAAGGTTGCAGGAGCATTCGTCAATCCGAAAGGCATGACCAACCATTCGAAGAGGCCCTCCTTGGATTTGAAGGCAGTCTTCCACACATCGGAGGGTTCGATTGGTACCTGGTGATATCCTGACTTCAGATCGATCTTGCTGAAATATTTAGCCCCCTTTAGTTGGTCTAGGAGGTCATCAATCCGCGGGATCGGGTACCTATTACGGACAGTGATCTTGTTCAGCGCCCGATAGTCAATACAGAGTCTCCACGTCCCATCCTTCTTCTGTACCAACACGATCGCGCTCCCACAGGGCGATGAAATCAGGCAGATGTGACCTTTCTGCAGGAGCTCCTGAATTTGCCTCTTGATTTCATTGTTCTCCAGAATGGAGCGCCGATAAATTGGTCCATTGGGTAGCGGCGCACCTGGGGTCAGATCGATGGAGTGCTTGACTTGACAGGGCAGAGGAACCCCTGCTGGGGAGGTGAAGATGTCCTCGTACTCCTCCACAACCTTGTCCATCTGTAGTTGTCGTGCAGAGGGACCCCGTTTGGAGGCCGCGACCACTGTCTTCTTCTTTCCTTGAGGGCGTATCATCAGGAAAACAAATTTCATGGTTTTGGAAATGATCTTACTGCATTGTTTTGCAGTAATCAAAGAGATGGCGGCAGGTGGTGCTACCTCTGGTATCCTGAACAACTTATTTCCCAATGTAATAATAACAGCATGGGGCCTTGATTCATACACAGCATGTCGCTTCCACAAGTATGGTTGTCCTAGTAATACATCACAAACTTCAAGGGGAGCAATGTCACACAATACCTCATCCGTGAAGGGCTTGATGTTGTATGGAAGGCGACACTACTGGCTCACGCGAAGATCTCGTCCTTGGTGAAGCCACCCAATGGTGTATGGTTGTGGATGTGTTGTGGTCGGTAAGCCCAACCGCTTCACGACCTCTGCCGAAATGAGGTTCTTTTGACTCCCGCTATCAACAATGAACTGTATCGGGGAGCCCTTTACCCACATCTGGGAGTGGAAGAGACGCTCCTCCTCCTCTGTATCTTCAGGTTCATTTTTCTGGATCTTTGCGGTAGCAACAGTGGTGCTGGGATCCGCATCAATGATCTGCTTCCCTTTTTCATACCCCTTATCGGGTTCTGACTCAGAGTCGGAACATGCATCTGATTCTGAAACCTTCAGCTCAGCCACCAGTGACTGCTTGGCCCAACACTCACTTGTGTTGTGAGTGGAGCTCTTATGGAACTCGCACCATTTTCCAGTATCCTTTCTCGGCTTCGCGGCGCTGTTCTTTGCTTGCAGCTTCGGCTAGTTGTCCTGGGCTGTCCCGCCTTGGCTTTGTCCTTTGTTCTGTGGTTTAGGGGCACCTTTCCCCTGCTTTGGATTCGCAGATCCAAAGTCTCGCTTCTTTTGTTTAAACTTCTACTCGACCTTGACGACATATCGGTATGCTGCGCCGAGCGAGGGGATGTTTAGGAATTGTATTTCTTCCTGGATGTACTTGTGCAGGCAGCCACGGTATTTGAGTATCAAATGTTGCTCCGAATTCTTGATACCCAACTTTGTGCGAAGGGTATGGAAAAGATTTGTGAACTCCGGCACATCTTGGTCCCTTCCCTGCCGCAGCGTGGTCCACTTTATGTATTCATCCTCATAGCTTCCGACAGGGTAGTACTGCTCCTTGATGGCATCCCGGAATGAATCCCAGGTGGGTGCGGCTGAAAATAGTGAGCCAGTACTTTCATCCTTCTGCTCGTAGTAGGTTTCCCACCAGTCCTTGACGTGGGGGGTTGCTTCGAGAAGAGCAAAAACAATCTTTTCCCGGCTCGAAAATTCATGAACAGAAAAATAACCCTCTAGCAGATTTAACCATTTATCTACGGCATCTGCGTCTATCTGACACTCGAATATGGGGATTTCAAAATTAACTTGTACCTTAAAGGGTGTGGCGTTTCCAGAGTAGCTGCTGGAAGCCGATGCGTTGCTTCTGGGTAGCCACTGAAGGATCTGGGCAAAGCTGTCCATCATCGCGTTCCGTTGCCGCTCGAGGGCTTCTTTGAGTAATATTTTGATGGGATCTCCTGCCCCCTCTTCCTGGATGTACTTGTGCAGGCAGCCACGGTATTTGAGTATCAAATGTTGCTCCAAATTCTTGATACCCAACTTTGTGCAAACGGTATGGAAAAGATTTGTGAACTCCGGCACGTCTTGGTCCCTTCCCTGCCGCAGCGTGGTCCACTTTATGTATTCATCATCATAGCTTCCGACAGGGTAGTACTGCTCCTTGATGGCATCCCGGAACGAATCCCAGGTGGGTGCGGCTGAAAATAGTGAGCCAGTACTTTCATCCTTCTGCTCGTAGTAGGTTTCCCACCAGTCCTTGACGTGGGGGGTTGCTTCGAGAAGAGCAAAAACAATCTTTTCCCTGCTCGAAAATTCATGAACAGAAAAATAACCCTCTAGCAGATTTAACCATTTATCTACGGCATCTGCGTCTATCTGACCCTCGAATATGGGGATTTCAAAATTAACTTGTACCTTAAAGGGTGTGGCGTTTCCAGAGTAGCTGCTGGAAGCCAATGCGTTGCTTCTAGGTAGCCACTGAAGGATCTGGGCAAAGCTGTCCATCATCGCGTTCCGTTGCCGCTCGAGGGCTTCTTTTAGCAATATTTTGATGGGATCTCCTGCCCCCTCTTCTTTCTTCTCGTCCGCCATGGGAGGCCGTCGGGATTTGTGAGGCTGGTCTTGCAAAGGTTCAACCATTTCAAGCCCTAACTCCTTATATCCCGACCTTGTTGGGGACATGCAAAGAAAAACAGAGAAAAAGCATACCGCTCTGATACCACTGATCCGGATTTAAACAGGAACGCAACAAATTACAAAGATAACCATATACACAAAGATGCAGTGGAAATAATACTTCATTTCATTAATGGAGAATACTGAAATATGCTTACAACCAGAAATGGAAATAAACTAGCTAGGGCGATGGTAGCTTATCTCTGAGAAGAGATGTGATGGCTACATGCCTCTGAACTGTGTTACAATGAGGCTCGAAGGCCTATTTATTGTTGAGAAACAATGGAAAACCCTTAACATTCCAAAACCTAACCCTAGGAGATGAAACGCCAAACTGTGGGCCCCGTTTGGGGGTAAATTGGTACATGAACTTCCCGGGGTCGTAACTTTGGCATATGATCTTCGTTTGACGCGTACAATAGCTCATTAGAAAGATCTATACGAGCACTATCATTGTTGGACCCAGATTCCCCAAAAAACGTCGTTTAGGGCTTCAAAACGGCTCCAGAAGTTCAGGACCCAAAACACTGCTAAAAATAGTAAGTGGTGCTACAATTAAGGAAACTGAAAATGCTGAGAAAGACAATGGTGGGGGTCCAGGTGGACTTGGCAGGTGGCCACGAATATCCACCTGGATCAATGTTTAATTATTCAACACGTAATCATGCTATCTTTATAATTATTCCCTGAAGTTGATTAAAGTGTTGACTAATTGTTGAAACTGCCTAACTGGCAGGATCACATTTTGCCGTTGCTGAAACAGCGGAAACAGCACAAACTGTGAAGCTGAAACAGCAAGAACAACATGAACCTCGATGCTGAAACAACATCAACAGCACACACACTTTCAGGAACAGTTGGGATTTGCGTAACAAATCTGCATCGGCAAAGGAGTCTGATCGATTACTATATTTGTTGTAATGATCATGATCCTCATGGCTGTAACAATATTTTGTTATCAAGAACTGACTTTCTTATTTTTGGTACAAAAGGGTTGAATCCGAATGTATGAAAATCTGTTGTAATAGATGTCTCCTCTATAAAGAGGAGACATCTACATTAGAGGAGGGGGGGAAAGAGGGAAACATATTGTAACACAGAACTTGTAGTGAAGGGATGAGACTGAATCTCTTTTTGTAATATGGTTTATTAGCAGATGAATACAATTATGTTCTCAGTATTTTATTTTAATTCCTGTGTTCTGGGGAATCTTGTGAGAAGGACAGGGCCCACCTTCATCACAATATTCACCCATCTTCTTTCTGTTGTGTGGTGTGTGTGTGACTTCTGGTTATATTACAGTTACTACTTCTAATGATATTTACTTTTGCTGAAACTCTGTTTTCCTTTTAGCTAATTGATGTTGCATATGAGTGCCTCATCGGTGATTAGGATTCACAGAGTGTATGTGTGAACTGGACGACAGAGGCACGTGCTGAAAGTCCTTACTCTGAGGATAGGGTCCTGATCCTTTGTTGCAGGACATCCATCACTCTCTTTTGCAGATTTGTTTCCTTTAAGTTATTTGTTCTTACTTCATTTTCTGCAATAGGGTGGAACTACTGTAACTGCTGTAACAAAGAGTAGGGATTTCATAAGATAGTAGACTGTTTATACTACAACTTTTAATACCATTAAGATTGAGTACATACAGTACGTAGTCACCTTTGGAATAATCAGACTTTCCCGGGTTGATAATTAATGTGGCACTCGACTGTTTTATTATTAAACAATTAAAGTGACCAACACCCTGTAGGCATCAAATAAGGGATGGATCTCCAGTAGCAGCATTAGACGAAAGAGAAACACGAGGTTGCTCAATAGAGCATCTAGAAAAGGATGAATTCTGCAAAGGCAACCATTACATCTAAGAACAAAATCATCATGAAAGGAGCATCATAGGGGATGGATTCCTAATACATCTCTTAGATAATTCTATAACAAGGTAGAGAAAAAAAAATATGTAAGTGAATTACAGGAAAAACATACTGAACAGTAAACACTGTGATGGGTCCTGGGTCCAAAGGGCAAAAACTGCTTTATTAAAATGATATTTAGGAAAAATTTACACAGTGCCAAGTAGCCTCTCTGCTGCCAAAATCAATCCTCTATATTTTAAAAATAATCCTATATATATTAAATTGCAAATATATTTTTATTTCCTCAACATAGGAAATAAGAAATTAAAAATAAAATCCTACCATAAAACTCTATTATAAACTAATTTGCAACTAAAATCCAAAACTATCTCAAGAACCTTGAGAAATATTTTTTGAAAACCCAAATTATGTGAAGGTTTTCCAAGTGGCTTGATATTAATATATCTGCTCCTTCAGGTGTGGAACTATATTCCACAAAATCTTCCTTTTGACTGCCACCTTGCACCTACCTACACGAATTTTGGAGTTGTTTGATCGATCTGTTGTTCTTGTCCCGCCTTGGATGTTCTCTGACTGTATTTTGTAATGCTCTTACTTTTATTTGCTTGCCTTCTAGTGTTATATTGTTTCAATGATGAATATAGGTGTTTTGCTCTCATAATAATATTTTCTGGAATTCGTTATAATCGACCTATTTCAAATGTAAGACTTTCTCGACAAGCCCCATCTATCAATTTCCATGTTGGTTTTATCTGCCCATTAATTTTTTCAGTTCCGATTGCTTTATATAAAATATCTCTTGCATTTAGTGACACATCTAAGAGGCCAGCAAATAAGTAGATATGATTCCTACACAACCAATGGAATCAAGTTCCTCTATCATGCTTGCAACAATGCATGTTCCCTTTCGTATTTCTGTTCCTCGATAGATTTCATCTATCAATACAAGGCTTCTGTTTGTAGCTTCACAAAGTATTGATCGCATTTCATACATTTCCATCTGGAATGAGATTTTTCCATCGGCTGGGCTATCATATCAACCCATAACGAAGCAGGATGGAATCAAAGGTCAGGATAGTAGCAGTTTCTACAAGAAGCATCAATCCACGAATGCCAAGCAATGTTGTTGAACAAATGGATCGAAGTAAATTGGACTTTCAACCACCATTTGGACTAGTAAAAAGAAACGATGACTATATTTGAATCGTATTCTGATTTTTTTTTTATAAACTCAACAAACATTCCAGTGCAGTTCAACAAACCTTGTTTAATAATCATTAATAAAACAACTAGTTTGTTGTCGATTTGCTGAAGGTGTCATATCTGGAAATTTGGAACATTTAACAGTTGTACTTTGCCACCATTTTGCCTTCCAGATCCCCTATAACATCTTCCAAATCGATCTTTGCCATATTCATATCCACCACCAGTGATTGGCTCACTACTAGTTGCATTAAAGACCTTTTGCTCGATTCCGAGAACCTTGAGAACTTTGTTTTATAGGATGTCCCTACACGCAACGCCAAAGGTCTACGTGTAGTGCCATACTCTAGAAGTGCAGCGCCACAACCAGGAGTGTAGCGCTACACTCCAAATTGGTTTGATTTCAATTTTTGACTTGTGTGTGTTTGTCGATGCAGGGGCACTGAGCTGGGTCTTCAGCTCTCATCATAAGCATGAAAAAACAAACAAGAAACCTTGGAACCAATACACAAGATTCAATTCCTACGATTTTTCTTCTTTCTTTCTCAAATTTTTTTCCTTTTCCTCTTCACGTGACATGCAAGCTTTAGAAGAGTCTGCTTCATGAGTTGCAGTAAGGGTTGCACCTTTTACCATAACCTTTGTAACAGAAGCATCATCTTTCGGTGTTTTTGGATCCACCAACCTCATAATAGATCTAGATGCACCTGAAATGTCTCTAGACTGCTGATATGGTAAACAACCGTCAAGAACAAATTTTGAACCAGAACCAGAGACTCCAAAATTCTGCCCAGCCTATAGAAAAGTCATACCGCCACTACTTGAATTGAAGTGAGATGCATTACCATCTCGACTAGGACTCACACCATCACTTCCAATCCCATCACTCTATTTTGACATACCATTCAGTATCTTCTATAGAATCCCTCCACGTAAAGTTCTAGGTTCAGATGTTGCTCCCAGTTGAGGCCTCCATGAACCCCTAGTAGCAGCCATCACAATTGTAGCAGTTGCGTCAGCACTCATCCACCTTTCTTACCACTATCCTTAACTTCTACGGTACCTTGAGAAAGACCACAAAAATATTTTCGGCATTTTTGTAGCTGCTCTAATAGTCGAAGCAGCAACTTCAGAAGTCATAGCAAGAAGCTTTCCACTCCCATGATCGTATCCATCCTTCTTAGAGCCACCAAGTACTATTTTGAATTTTGTTTTTTTTATATCTAGATTTGGTGTCTTTTTAGCATGAATAGGCTTTATATCTTCTGAAAGAGAACCACGTACAACATGTAATGACTCATCGCCCGTTGAATTATTCATTTTCTTAGGTTTGGTAGTTTTTTTATTTTCACTAGGTCGAACAACTGTTGGAAAAGTTTGGTTTGACCCCAAACCCTTGTCATGCAACTTACCCTGTTGTGTTGCCTCAAGGACTTTGAGATAGTATGGATGATACTGATTTGTAGGCAAAAGAAATGGAAATTGTCCCTTCGTTCTATCTTGATTAACAATAATGCCTTTGAATTCCTTTCCATTCCTTGCAATAATTTCAACCATCTTTTCTACTACACACTTTAAAAATGATGGTGGCTCCAATATTAGTGAACTTCCTCTATGAGCTTGATTTCATGAAGTTTGAACTGACTCTCTATTATTTCTCGCCAATTCATGTGAAGGCAAAGCATGACTTCCTAAACTGTCACCAGAAGGATGTCTAGAACCCTATAAAATAGATGGTTGGTCTATGATAGAAGTATCATGCTTGAGAGCCGCATCTGGTTTAGTGCTACAAATATCATTTTGAAGGTCCTTTCCTTTTCAAGATTCAGCTATCTCTAAATCCATGTTTCTGATAACACTACAAGCAGTGTTATCAATAGAACAATCTTGGATGGAGGATGCCCCTTCTTTTGAATCTACAAAGACTTGAGCCATTCCTTCATCTTCATCATCTCCAGTACCATACACTGATCCAAGAAGGGAGAGGCCCTCTCCTTGAATAGTGCCCTTCTCAACATGTTTCTTATCAACTTTGTTATCAGGATCCAAAAGTTCATGATGATCCACCAGGAACTTGAAGTATATATGAAGATGGTGATCATGCATTAGGAACCCAAAAACTGGATTACTCCATTGCTTCACTCTCAGAACAATTTCTGATTACCCTCCATGCTCACTGACAAACTTTGCAATTCTAGCCATTATGTGATGTGTCTTCTCCGTAGGTGGCTGCACAATACTTAGTCATGATTCATCAGCAGGCTTAAGGCCTTGAGCTTCTCATTGAAAACCATTTCTTGACTGAAAACATTACTGCTATAAAGATTCTAGATTGATCCTTCAAAACTATAATTCTGACTAAAGAATTCTTGCAGGTGTTTTTCTTTAATGTTCTCTGACACTTATGAAATTGCCATACTTCTTTGTTTTTTTTACTATGTACAAGGCCGCAATGAGCTGGAGCGAAATTCTAATAACAATGATATTTTGATTAAATAGGACCATTTCATATTCCCCTTAACTTCAATTTGGCCAGATGTTGGGAAAGAATCAGTTCTAGTGCCATCATTCAGACGAAAACACTAATGGTTGCCTGCTGCAATATTTTCAACATCTGAACATACTGATGCCGTGAATTTGCAACTTTTATTTTGTTCTAGTATCATGAATTTCATGGAAGAATAATTTTTAGGGTTTCAATAAGCATAAAGCCATCTCGACAAAAGCTTTTAAAAATTTTTATGTCTTCCTCACAGCGATGTGCTCTGCAAAGTTATTACTTGTAGAAAGAACCCTAATGAAAAGATCTATCAAACCCTCTGGAAAAGGGGGAGCTTTCCATTTGTTTGACATGTCAAGTACTTTTGAGTTGAAAAGCTTGGAAGAAATGTATGTAGGGATAACAACAAACACTGAATGAACATCTATAAATCTTCAAGTAATTCCTCTCTAGAACCTTGAGACCAGCAAGTGTAAATCAACCTTTCACTAGCAATATCCCTGTCAACAATGTACAGTGCCCTCTGCACAGGATATCTCTTTCAATCAAAGCATAACGAGCTCACCATATGTTGAGATGAGGATTAGAAACACAGCAATAGAACTGAAATTCTATGTGCTCTCCTTCTCTATCACAATCCAGCCACAAGACTAGCCACTGACATCTCCTAGCTTCCTCTGGATCATTCAATCACTGAACTACTACACGGGAGGTCTTTGAGTCAACCATTCATTGAGTCATATCTTTTGATTTGGGAGCTGGTTTTGGGAGTGTGATATACTGCTAGACATATTTTTTCAAGTTGTTCCTAATAAACATGCTTATGACATGTTTTGCGCTGAAGATCATGTGAAAAACATCT
Source organism: Pinus tabuliformis (assembly GCA_031772625.1). Lineage (NCBI taxonomy): Eukaryota > Viridiplantae > Streptophyta > Pinopsida > Pinales > Pinaceae > Pinus > Pinus tabuliformis. Next base: position 783,210,203 of record CM062819.1, on the reverse strand, counting down.
AACCAAATCAAACCTAGTAAGAGGCCCATTTTGATCACTGTGGGAATGCCAAAGGACTGACTCTAACAGGTCCCCATAAAGGATGAGAAAGTAAAGGTTCCCATTAAATTTAAATGGAGGTGCCTTATGACTGAGTAAACAAGTCCAATTTAATACGATGGGGAAGTGATTAGAGATTTTGATTGGAAGGATTCATGAGTACAGATCCTTCAGGATATTTTCTAAAGGAGCTTATATATACAAATGATAAAAGTATTTGGCTATGCCTTACTCATCCTGCCTTCCATTCCACCAAGTCAATACCAAAGGGTCATTCATGATGTCTCGTAGGGTCTTCTACATGAAGAGATATTTAAAGTAGCCTCCTAAAGGTTCCAGACAACATAGTGGAACCCATGTATCTATATAATCAATTGTGAAGTTTAGGTCCCCATCAAGGATGAGAAAGTCAAGGTCCAAAATGCCATTATTATCAACACCGTTCCAGAAGCCCTTTCTATTTATATATGCAGCATAAACATTAAAAATTCACATCCAATTCTTAGTGCCTCTTCGACCACCGGAGATAATAATGCTCATCATAGTGATGTATGCTTTGAAGTGGTATACCTCAAGGTTCACATAACATCGAACCCCACAGAGAGGCCTTTGGTGCTAATGGCCAATACAATCCATTTTGGAAAGATCTGTAGCAAGTGTCCCCAAGTCTTAACCCTACTTGTCATAGTTTCCTATAATAGAACTATCCTAGAATTGTAGATTTCAATTATGCTTTTCAAGAATTTTTTTTGTAGGTTAATCCTACGCCTCAAACATTTAATGACAAGATTCAAATTATAGGAGATCAAATTCAAGTGGCTCTTCTCTAAGGACCTGAGTTTGTGGAAAATTTACATCATGGTGACCCACCCTAAATAAAACAAGTTTAGCTTGGGAAGGTGGAATATCTTTGGAATCATGGAAATGATCCATCAAGTTTGATGGGAGCATGGTATAGTTTGAAAACTTTTTACGTTTTATCCCTTTCTTTTTTTTGTTGGTTACATTCTTGTGCAAGGCCGGGAAGGGGATATTCTCATGTTCATCAAAGAAATATTTTTTTTATAGTCAGGGGTTCCATGGTATTTTGTGAATCTCTGACCAAGGTCTCCAGCTCCAAATCTTCTGAAAAACGTGAGGAAGTCCTATTAGATGGGGCCCCAAATTTAATTGGGGAGCCACTAGGTACCTATCCATTTTTTCATTTGTACGCTATTGTATCACCCGAATATCTATCGACCAATAAGGGCTTGGGATTTTAATTTAATGCATTCATCAGTGTCCATTGGCCTAAAGAACTAAACTTTGTGACAAAATCATAGCTTTGATGACCTTCGCTTTGTGTTCTATAAAAAAAGGCTTCTCAGTCATCCTTCGACATTCCACGACCCAAACCTATGTGAGAGATCGTGTGTATTTTTCTTTTGCCTGGACTATAATGTCTATCAATGATGTAGAATTTATACATGAAGGAGTATTTAAGATGTCTTCCATTTTTCCAGCCAGTCGAAAAAATAGTCAAGAGCTAGCTAGACCAAAAAGAGGAGCGTTCATGAGGGTCGAGCTTATCTTGATTTTAGGTTTCCAAAGCTCCTTGATGTGCCCAGTGGGCTCCTTATGCTTCTTTTTCCGGTTCCGTTCCCGTCGATATCCAGACTCGCTATTAAAGTCGGAAAAGCCTGAGGAATACCATCACTGAGATGTCTTTTCAGATTGATGATTTTTTTGTTCCCGCCAATTACACCTTACAGCTCATCCTAATGGATATATGGATGCTAAATGACATAATCAATCTTGACTATACGCATGCACGTTGCCCAATTTGAATTATAAATTTTGAATTTTCCCGCCTGCTAGGTCCGTGATTTCTGGTTGGACTTCGAAAGAGTGAGAAAAAGTCATTGCTCCCATTCTCATTCCCAAATAGAAAGGGTACTAGATATAACAGAATGAACTCCTTATGGTTTCAAACCCACTTAGAATTCTTTGCAATTTTTTTAGTGGAGGAGTGCAAGTTTCTTTGCAATTTTTTTGGTGGAATTATCATGGATCATGTGGCTGTGAAGAGTAGCTATTGGAATCCTCCAAAAATCAGTGATGGAAATGGTGCAACATTTCATCGGTGAAGAAAATGCATTAGCCGGAAATCTAATTACTAGAGGACTTGAAATGAAGTGTTCGAAGTATGATAATGGCGGAATGGATAGATAAGGATCACCAATTACCAGGTTTTGCCCGAGACCACTGTGCTTCTGCTTCTGCTTTCGCCTTCGCTAATTGCCTAGTTTTGGTTGAGACCACTCTACCTTATTTTTTTTATTTTTATAGGGGAGTGTGATATATTCAGACATGAGGCAAAGACATGCTACAAAATTCTTGCCAAATAATGTAAAGTAGTGAGGTTTCATGGCATATTTTCACACATTGCCTACTCTATCTATGTCAATAATTCACTAAACTCTATGGGATTATTGGTTTGCATTTGAAATTAATTATGTTTATTTTTTATTTCATTTTGTTTGAAAGATTTTGGCGCCCGCCTAGATAATCTATAAATATTAGAGTTTTGTCCCATCTGTTAAGATCAACAGATAGATTGTATACGATTTTTAATTGATTTAATTTGACATAGTTTCTCATTGGAACAAAAAAATAGGATGCAATTTGATGTTAGATATTTTGAACAAAAAATTTAATATTGACATTTTTATTCACTTTAAATCAAATTAGATAAAAATGTTATCTAATTTGTGATTATAATTCTGGTGTAGAACGATATTTTTTTTATTGAATCATTGTCATCTTTTAGTACAACGTTTAGTGAAGTGATATTGATTTATATCTTTGAGTACAATGTTTAATGAAGTGACATTGATTTATTTTATTGAAATCACATTTCACAATGTATGTACAATGTAGTTATTATATCTGCCTCTAGTAGGATATAATGTATTCAGTTATTCATTGACTTGCTATTAATTTTCTTTTGCCAAAAAAAATAAAATCTATCTAAAGTTTAACCTTATGAAATTAAATTTATTATTTTTAAACAAAATTTATTTCTATTTATCTCAAATATGATTGGTTGAAATGTATGATGGAAAAAATTGAATTTTGTGTACTCTATTATTAATTACTATGTACTATATTACTAATTACTATGTACAATAAATATAAATAATTTGCAAAATAACATTATATATTAATTACTATGTACCATAAACACAAATAGTTTGTAATTAAATTCAAAAATTCTATTTTTCATTGGTGTACAATATTGAATAGACAATTTTTATGGGTTTTATTTTTTTAATTACAAAAAATCATTTAAAATATATAAATTTGAAATATGTAAAAATAACATGTGTACAATTTGTACAACTTTCACTATATCAATCTATACTCTAATGGCATGACATGTGTACTATAATATGAGCATTATATAAAATATTTACCATCATTCAATATTAAATAAATAATTATTAACTTGTTATCATTCTCTTCAATACCACACACACACACACACATAACGTTTATCAACAAAAAAATGTTCAATTATTTAAAAAATGTTTAAAAAATATTCATATAACTCATTTTACAATTTGATTATTTTTTGGAGTACATACAACACATCATGACATTAAAATATTTTATTAAACTAAGCAGGCTATGTGGCCTTGTTTTCACTCACTTAATGGAATTAGATTTCACAATACAATATATAATATAATATAAATTTTGATATTATAAAATGAGAAGTTTTTAATATATTATATTTAATAGATTGTAAACTTTAGTGTCATGAAATGAGTTAAGTTGTAATATATTATTATTTAGTTTCACTAATAAAATATTTGTTATAATTTGTTATTTTTTAAATACTAAAAAATAAAATTAATTATGTAAATTTTAACTTTTGAAGTTGTTATCCTTGGGTCAAATAGGTATAAAAATATGGTGGAATATGAAGGAGATCATTCTATAAGATTTTGTAACCATTTGAAATTCCATCTCTACTAACTTCAAAAGTACATCAACAATTCTATAACCAATGTATATGGTCCCACCATCCAAGAAGAAAAAATGGCCTTTCTCAAAAATATCAAAAACTTGTAATCATAGTTGGAAGCATAAATTTGGTTAATAGGAGGTAATTTAATTTTAATAAAATCATTATAGGGAAAAAAAAATGAGGAGTACATAGATTGGATGAAGAATCACAACATTTCAAAGAATTAATTGAAGAGCTAAAACTTGTAAATATAAAAACACCAAATGGAAACTATGCTTGTTACAGATAGATGTTAATTGAACTATTCAATGGATGCAACTGGAGTAGGTGGAAGACGCGATGAAGGGTGTTAGGGAAGTTTTTAGTACAGTGCTTAGACGTGGGGCTAGGGTAGTTAGTGTTGAAGAAAGTGTAACTAGGTTTGGTCTTCATAAATGTAATATTGATATCTGTACTTGTAAAGAAAAAGAAATATTATTTTTGTTATTTATAACAAAGAGTTTCTTAGTCATTGATTAGGTCAAGCACATATTTAAGGGCTTCTAGGAAGTCAAAGAGTCAATGTATTTATTAAAGACCCTTATGGAGCCTAAAAGAAGGAGACAAACTCCTATATAAGGAGCCATTCGAACTCCTCAAAGTATTATCAAATCATCTTTGAAATCATTGAGAAAGAGAACAAATAAAGGGTACAAAGAATTCAAGTAAAAATGTCTCCAGCCGCAACGAAGAAGGAAGGAAGTAAAGAGAGATTTTCAGAACTAATCTAGGGCTAATTGTAGTCACACATGCGAGGGAAAGAAGGCTATTATGTTGTCATATCAAGCTCTCTTATTGCATTCATAAAGGAGAAGTGTTTGGGATAGAAAAGTGTGCCTATAAGACCTCTCATTCAAGCGAGAAAGAAGGCTACACAAGTGAAGGAAGAAGAAGGAATCTAACATAGTTTTTGTGAAGGTATCCCCTCAAATGCACAAAGAATTAGGGTTGTATTATTGCTGCCCTAAGTTTGAGATCTTCGTGAAGAAAAGAAGGCCCAATTGGGAGGTGACAAGTTCATCTTCTTAAGTTAGAAAGACTCCATCTCAAGTGAAGGAACAAAAGGGACAAGGAACACTCTAGGGTATACCATCTAGGGTTTCTATAGTTGTCGGAAGAAGAAGAACAAAATGTTGGAAGGAGGAAGAGGGAGGACGAAGTGTTGTAAGAGGAAGTGATCTTGAAAGGGCTTGACTTGTGCTTGGAGGATCTTCTTGTCAAGAATCTAGGGTTTGGAATTGATATATATAAGCTTTAATAAGAGAAATTTACGAAAGGGTTTTCCTCTCTAAGAGAGAGAGGCTTTTCCCTGGCAGAGAGCCAACACCATATGCTCTTTTTTCTTGTGTTTTAGTAGAAGTTTGATAAAGTAAACACACACACTAATAATAAGAAGAAGAATATCAAGCTAACAAAGATAAATTGGAAAAGTGCTTCACAAATTGTTATCAAGTCTAAAATAATCCTACCATACATAACTCCCCTTTATTATTCAATAGTCAGGACTTGTAGACCCAATTCAAGCCCTTTATAATGTGCTTGTCAGTGCCTAATCTCCTGGCTCAACCATATTTATACACTAAAACTATTTCCTCATGGCAGCAAGGTCAGATCTAGTCAACAGGAATAAGATCAATTCGAAGGGTAAATGTTTTTTAACCAATAATAATATGGTATTCAAGACAGATAGGGTTGATATGGAGCCCAATCCTTTGTATATTCATTCAATTCGGAGGTTGGAACCCAACAAGAAAAATATAGAAAGATTGAAACCACCGACAACCTCTCCACTTGCTAACATGCACATAATACTAATGATTCAGACGACGTGAGGGTTGACAACTAAGCACATCAACAACATGATAGGCGATGTGGCATTGAGACTAAGTCAAAGCGGAAATCCTAGTGTAAAAGCAATTCTTTTTTTTGTGATCTATTATGGAAAGGAGCGAGGCCTTTGCTAAATAAACTGTAAGTGATCTGGACACAAAAATCATAGTCTAAAAGAAATTCCTTTTTTCGTGATATGTTATAGAAAGGAGCTAGGCCTTGGCTAAATAAACTATAAGCGATCTGGACTGCTCTCTCATTGATATAGTAGTTCTCGAAGAAATAGATTTTACTATAGGGCTAGAGGACTTAGTGAAGAGTTCTGGTCATAGGGTGACCACTGGAGGTTATCACTTGGGAATATTTTGTTTACAGGACATTGGAGGCATACGGGCCTTGCAAAGCAAGGAGGGAGCCTCTCAATTACTACTTGGAACTGTTGGAGTTGGAGATTGTAATGAAGAAGGGGAAAACTCAAACCCTAAAGAAGTAGGTGTAATAATTTGGGAGGTTTAATGGTAGGATAGGGGAGGCAGGGTAAAAGAATTCCACTCAAGAAATGGAAAGGGAGGAACATAATAAAGAAAGGGAAAGGGGGAGAAGGAATTTGTAATATTAAATTGGGAGGACTCCCCAAGAGTCTAATTAGGACCCAACTACAAATCCAAGGCCATCTGGAGCTAGGAATGAAAGGGAACATTATATCGGTGGAATGGGGGGTCTTGGGAGGTGACTCTCCATGATTTGGAGTATATCTTGGAGACAATATGCAATTTTATGATAGTCAAGGACATGAAGTAGAGGAACAACCTAGAGAAGAAGATGGAGAAGTTCCACTACAAACTAATTCTAAGAGAAAAAAGGGTAAAGGAATCACGTGCAAGTCAAAGGATAACAATTTGTTTATAGGAGAAAAATAAAAAATTGACACGGTAATAGAAGCTTATCAACACACTTTAGTGGGACATGCAAAAGGGAAGTACTTCACAGCTATGGAAATTAGTGACTAGGTGAAGCAGAATTGGGACAATTCCTCAAATGGTGAAGCAAAGGTGATGGTTCTCACTCGAGGTTAGTTCACATTTCAATTCAAGAATGTTGAAGATGTGACCTGGGTCTTAGCAAGAAATTGGAGCATCACATCCTCATCCCTGTTACTTAAAATATGCACTCTGTTATTTGATGCAAATAAAGAAAAGTTGGAGGAATTACTAGTTTGGGTAATATTACCTTCACTCCCACCTTTACTGTGGACCAAGGATGTAATTAAGGCGATAGGAGGGGAAATTGGAGAATTCTTGGAGGCATATATTTCCTTCTTTTCCACCAGAACTAGAAGGGTAGCTAAAATATTGGTGAAGCTAGATCTGAGAGACGGTCTTTTCAAAAATTTGAAAATTTCTTTTGAGAGGTAGTCCCATTTGCAAAATTTCGACTATGAAGAGTTATAATTTTGCTGCTGACATTTTCATAAACTTGGGCACATGGTAAAGGATTTCCCATTATGGTTTAGAGACAAGAGGAGATAAAACTAGGTAGGGTTTGAGACAGTTGGAGGATGGGGTATTGGTAATGACATTAGGAAAAGGGAATCAAAACACAAGGTTCCTCCCCCGTGTGCTCAAGAGGATAGGAGGACAACTCATTGTTGGGTGTGTGTTATATTATTTCCACAACTAGCCCCACACACTTGGATTTACCTACCTATGGTTTTGTGCATGGATTTCACACATGGTTTTGGGCATGATGGTTTTCTGCCCATAGTATTTTGTAGTTTTGGTCAAGGGAACTATGGTTATGTTCTAATCCATGATCAATGGGTTTGGGTTTATGGATGCTTCAACATGTATATATATTTATTGTAACATTGAAAGGAATATAAAGAAAAATCAATCTGGCAGTCCCGGTGTTTTGGATCGAGGGGAAAATCTCTATGTATATCTATATTATGTTTTATGCTCTCGCCATTTTTGTTTTCTGTTTTTAAGAATTCGTTTGCAGGTAATTTTTGTACAGTGTTAATACCTACATTTGGTATTGGAGTTGTTTCAACTTCAAGGGGATGCCTTTTCCTACTGAGGGCTTTTTCTTAGGCCTATGGTATACCTTGTTTAGTGGGAGATCAGCGGGATCGATTCTTGTGGTGAAAGAAGATGGGGAGTGTAGGAATTTACAGGGTAAGTTCCACAGAAAGAATACCAAAAGGACACCGCTCACAACCAGATCTCAAATCAATACACCAGTATTTTTGACGTGGTTAAAACCCTCAGAGTGCAAGGAGGGAAACAGTCCACGGCCTGTCCCAACGTGGGTACTACAGGCAATTTATTAATCAAAGAATGAAAATTTACATAAGCTTCTCTCATGCACGGATTACCCGAACAATGACCCTCCATGCGCTTTAAATAGAACTCATGGACCAATCGGGTGTCAAGCCACGGATCAAGTGTCGGTAATACCGAGGTGAGAGTGAACCGTCGGATCACTACATATCGTGACCGTCGGATTGTAAGTTACAAAATGTACAACGGTAAAGAAACACACTTTACCTAACTCTAACCTAACTCTATACTAGACCAAGTTGAACTTAACTATATCCTATGTGTCGGAATATCCTAACATCCCCCCTTAAGAACAACTTGGGATAGGATTGAAGGATTTACAAATATGACACAATAGGAGAAGGAAGGAGGCACTAGAGCCTATCCCCCCTTAGTGACAACTTCCTGAACTCCAAGCATATATCGAAGTTTAGTGAACTTCGCCTCTGTGAGAGCCTTTGTGAAGATGTCTGCAACCTGATCATCTGTTGGACAATATTGCACTTCAAGAACATGGTCATGAATGAGCTTTCTGATGAAGTGCATGTGTAGTTCAATGTGTTTGCTGCGCTGATGCTGGACTGGATCTTTGCATAGCTGAATGGCACTTTGATTATCACACCAAAGTGTGGTTGGATGCTGCTGCTCAAAGCCAAACTCTGATAGGATCTGACGAAGCCACAAGGCTTCCTTACTAGCTTCCACGGCACCACGATACTCTGCTTCTGCTGACGAAAGAGAAATGGCAGCCTGTTTCTTACAAGCCCATGTAATAGGTCCTGAACCAAGAGTGAAGACATAACCGGCAGTAGACTTCCGATCATCAAGGTCACCAGCCCAATCAGAATCAGTGAAACCAACTAACAGAGGAGCTGCTTTGGCACTGTAATGAATCCCAAACTGTACTGTACCTCGAACATAACGAAGTATTCTTTTAGCTGCTTTCCAATGACTTTCACGGGGGTTTTGCATAAAACGAGCAACAAGGCCAACAGCAAAGGAAAGATCAGGACGAGTATGGGTTAAATACAAGAGTTTTCCGACAAGTTGACGGTATAAGGTAGCATCAACTTCAGGAGAAGTACAAGAGACTGAAAGTTTGACTCCAGACTGAAAGGGAGAAGGGGCTGGCTTACAGTCTTCCATGTGAAAATGACGAAGAATATCACAAGCATACTTGGACTGGGAAAGGAAAATACCTTCTTGGGATTGCAAGACTTGAAGACCGAGAAAATAGTGTAAGTGTCCTAAGTCTGTCATTTCAAATTTCTTTTTAAGGCTGGACTTCACATGGTTTATAAGGTTGGGATCACTACCAGTAAGAATAAGATCATCAACATAAAGAACAAGGATGATAAGAGAGTTGCCCACTTTCTTGGTGTAGACAGTATTGTCAGAATGACACCTAGAAAAGCCAGATTCTAAAAGAAAGCTATCCATTTTGGCATACCAAGCCCGAGGAGCTTGCTTGAGGCCATAAAGGGATTTCTTAAGTCGACAAACGAGGCTGGAGTCTGTTTGTATGAAGCCAATGGGTTGTTCCATATAGATTTCTTCCTGCAAGTCCCCATGCAAGAAGGCAGATTTAACATCCATTTGATGGACTTCCCATTTTAAAGAGGCAGCAAGGGAAAGAACAAGGCGGATAGAGTTCATTTTGGCAACTGGAGAGAAGGTTTCAGTGTAGTCAATGCCTTCAACCTGTGAAAAGCCCTTAGCAACTAGACGAGCTTTATGTTTATCAACTTTCCCATCTGGTCCATACTTGGTTCTGTAAACCCATTTGCATCTAACAAGTTTGCGTCCCTTTGGTAGAGGAACAAGATCCCATGTATCATTTGTCATCAATGAATGATATTCTTCATTCATAGCTGCTTCCCAATGTGGATGGCCTGAAGCTTCTGCAAAAGTGTCAGGATCATGATTTACTGGAGCTTGAGCCAGTAAAGAAGAGGCTCTTTCAAACTGAGAACGTGTACGTCGCTGATCTGTAGGATCACCGGCAAGATCACCTGCTGCATCCCGAGTAGCACGGACCCATCTTGGAAGTTGAGGATCCTGAGAAGGTGGGGGAGGATTATCATCCTCGCTTTCATCATCAGAAGAAGAAATGTTTTCAAAGATAGAAGAGATAGGAAGAGGTGGCACATCCGCCGGACTAGGCTCGCAGGCCGATTTATTTTCATCAAATTTTACATCTCTTCTAATGATAACATTTTTGGACTTAAATGGAATAAGTCTATAACCTTTTACATCTTCAGAATATCCAACAAAAGTACATTTCTCACTCTTAGGTTCTAAAGCTTTATGCTTTTCATCTGGAATATGGGCCCATGCTTCACTTCCAAACACACGAAAGTGACTTACATCTGGTTTAATGGAACTCCAAGCTTCTTCTGGAGTGATATTCTCTAGAACCTTAGTAGGAGTGCGATTGATTATATAATTTGCACAATTAATTGCTTCGGCCCAAAAACTAAGACTGAGTCCTTTAGATTGCAGCATACAATTAGCCATTTCCTTTAAGGTGCGATTTTTCCTTTCAGCTACACCATTTTGTTGTGGAGTGTATGGAACAGTATGTTGCATTTGAATTCCATTTTCGGTGCAAAAGTTGATGAATGTGTTTTTAACATATTCTCCACCATTATCAGTTCTTAGCTTAAGAATTTGATGTCCAGATTGTTTTTCAACAAATGCTTTGAAGGCCAAAAAAGTGCTAAATACTTCGCTCTTGAGTTTTAAGAAGTATACCCAAGTGCGTCTAGAGAAATCATCAATGAAAGTTAAGAAGTACTTGCAGCCAGAGAATGAAGCAACAGGAAGAGGACCACATAAATCACTGTGCACAAGCTGTAAAGGGGCTGAGGCGTGCCAAGAGGCACGTTTGTCAAAACTGTCCCGATGATGTTTTCCGAGTACACATCCGGAACAAACACCATCTTTGCAAGATACCATAGGAAGACCTGTCACCATATTTTCTTTACATAGATGCTGAAGGGAGCGATAGTTTAAGTGACCAAACCGCTCATGCCAAAGTTTGCTCACTTCATCATTATGAGCAACAAATACTGAGGGAAGATGGGATGACCCAAAGTTGTGAAACTTATACAACCTTTTGGAATCATCAGCAAGACCAGTAGCTAGAATCTGTTTAGGATCTTTTAGATCCTTGATTACAACATCATGAGGTGAAAATTCAACAATTTTACCTTCACCTGAATGAGTTATCTGATAGACAGATAGAAGGTTGCAGGATAAGTTTGGAACACATAATACATCATTGAACTGACCATTGTCTAGATGAACAGTTCCAGTCCCTACAACATTAAGAGATCTATCATCACCAACATATATATTTTTGGTGTTACAATCATTTAAAGAAGAAAACATGGCTTGGTTTTTGGCCATGTGACAAGAGGCTCCAGAATCAATGAGCCACTCATGAGAATGAGAAGAAGAAGAAGATACATTTAATGCATAACCAGACTGAGATGATTGACGATGACATGCAGAAAGTGCCGTTCCGAAAGTTGAAGTTGAAGTAGGCTCCAGATGGATGTTATGTTTCTTCATTGCGGCTTCCAAGGCTTCCATCTTCTTAAAGCATTTAGATTCTAAGTGGCCATCTCGATTACAAAAGTTACAATGTCTATCAGTCTTCTTCCATTTGTTTTTATTGGTCTTATCATTTTGCTGAAATGATCTTTCATTTTGAGGCTGAGATGGTTTAGGACCATTCTTTTGAGGATATGACTTCTTAGGATTCTTTGAATTTGGGTGCTGCTGGGCGGCTAACGCTTTTGTGGAAGAGTTTCCAAGATTAAGAAGACCAAGGTGTAAGAGTTTTTCTTGTTCTCTTATTAAGGAATCACAAAAGGAGTCAAAGGAAGGGGCCTTGTATTCTTGTCCTTGACAAATGAAAGCTTCTCTTGTAGAATGGAAAGTGGAAACAAATACAGAGTAGGCTGGTCCCAACTTAGTAAGGATGGAATAAATAAGGTTACCATCATCTTTCTTAACTTTAACACCTTCCAAGAGATATCTAAGGGTCTTGAATTTTGACAAGAAATCTTCAATGCAAGAAAAATTATTAGGATCCAAAGTAAGCAGCTCATTTTCAAGTTGATGGGCTCTAATTTCATTTTTAATCCCAAAAACTTTAGCAAGTTTTTCTAATGCTTCATGAGGAGTCTCAAGTCCTGCAATGTGGAATCTAAGATCAGGAGAAATAGACATCCCTATCAAACCACGTGCTTGATCTTGTCTATTTTCCCATTTTGCCGCCTTGTCTTCATCTTTGGGTTTCTTCTCTTGGTTTGTGGCTATTCTGAAGAGACCTTTACTTCTAAGTAAATCTTCCATGTATTCTACCCATTGGAAGTAGTTAGTGCTGTCAAGAATGACTTGGCATGGACTTTCCATTTTTTTATAAAAAACTGAAGCTGAAGATGCTGAAAGTAAGTGTACCAATGGATAGATCTCGAAAAAATAGGCGGTTTTAAAAAAAACGGCTCTGAAAAAGGCTTCCGGATGAAGAAGTTATGGCTTTTTGAAAAAAAACTTGTTGACGTTGCCGGCAAAGTGCGCGAATGTGCGGGAATGAAAAAAATCCGCCCCCACAAAATGGAGACTTGAACCCAAGACCTCTACTCTCTAAAAATAGCTTTGAACCAATTGATCTATACAAAAAATTTGAGGGAGAGAGAGAGAGAGAGAGAGAGAGAGAGAGGGGGGGGGGCCTCGATTTGCGTGCTTGCCTTGAGAAACCTCTTTTTCCCTAAAACACAAAACACAAAACCCAACACGAATATGCAAAGAAAAACGAACCTTGCGGCTCGAAGTTAGCTTTAGCCAAAAAAACTAGAAATTTTTTTTAAAAAATCTCAAGGTTAGTTTTAGCCGAAAAACTAAATATTTTTCTCAATGTTTCTGATTTTCCGAGATCACACTAAGGTGCAGGGAAAAGAGCATACGCATGAGAAAAATCCTTCCTTTCTGTTTCTGATTTGCCCAGATCGCACAGAGTCGCAGGGCAAAGAGCATACGCAGAAATGAAAGGTATAGATCCGGTTAAAAAAAAAGGCTAAATAAACTGAGACCGAAATAAGCAGAGAGAAATTAACAGTAAACTGCAAAAAAAACACTGTATACCTCCCGATCTAAAAAATGACGCAGCTAGGGCTACCGGAAACCTTTTCGCATGAAATGAAAGGGGTTCCTCACTGGAACAGATGCTCCGAACGCAACAGAGCAGTCCTCTCGGCCCGAAAGCAGTCAGAAACAACAGATCTAGGAAACGACAGCCGCATGCAGTTCTACCGGCTTCAGATTTGGATCACCAACGGACGCGGCCCTCAAATAGCTCTGATACCATGTAGGAATTTACAGGGTAAGTTCCACAGAAAGAATACCAAAAGGACACCGCTCACAACCAGATCTCAAATCAATACACCAGTATTTTTGACGTGGTTAAAACCCTCAGAGTGCAAGGAGGGAAACAGTCCACGGCCTGTCCCAACGTGGGTACTACAGGCAATTTATTAATCAAAGAATGAAAATTTACATAAGCTTCTCTCATGCACGGATTACCCGAACAATGACCCTCCATGCGCTTTAAATAGAACTCATGGACCAATCGGGTGTCAAGCCACGGATCAAGTGTCTGTAATACCGAGGTGAGAGTGAACCGTCGGATCACTACATATCGTGACCGTCGGATTGTAAGTTACAAAATGTACAACGGTAAAGAAACACACTTTACCTAACTCTAACCTAACTCTATGCTAGACCAAGTTGAACTTAACTATATCCTATGTGTCGGAATATCCTAACAGGGAGCGGTGTAAAGATATAGATCGAGAAATTTAATGGTCAGATTTTTGAGTTGTGGAAACTCAAGATGGAGGATTTGCTGGTGAATAAAGATTAGTGGATCATGATAGATTTGGGTACTGAACCAATGACAATGTTAGATGAAGATTGGATGAAGTTGGATCAAAAATAAAATAGCACAATATGGTTGTGTATTTTAGATTCAGTCTTGTTGAATGTATCAAGGGAAACTACGTTGAAGGCTTTGTATGACAAGTTAGGGACTTTGTACCAATCTAAGTTTGTGGTGAACAAACTATTCCTATTGAAAATGTTGTATAAGCTAAGGATGAAGGATACAGACTAGATGATAGTGCATCTGAATGCCTTCAATATTGTGGTAAGTCAATTGTTATTTGTTGACATTGAAGCCTACATTCAGTAGTGTAACACTGGTATTGATGTGGGGATTTAGGATTGGAACTCTATACAAGATTGTAGATAGTGTTGTTATTGATGGGTGCAACAGTTATGTGGTTCTTGAAAGTGGAGCATAAAACATTATGGTGTCTGGAGAAAATACCATGCTATGGCATAAAAGTCTTGGACATACTAGAGAGAAGGGTCTTTTAATACTTCATGGTAATCGTATGGTAGAAGTTATGTCTAGTTTTTCTCTAGATTTCAATTTCTGTGAACAATGTGTATATGGGAAGCAAAATCGAGTGAGTTACCCCTTTGGTGCTAAGAGGGAAAAAGGGATATTAGAGCTTGTGCATAGTGATGTGTTTGGACCTGTGTCATTCCATCACTAGGTAAGTATGTGTATTATGTGTCATTTATAAATGACTTCTCAAGGAATACATGGATATATTTCCTCAGGAAGATATCTGAAGTCTTTGAAAGGTTTAAATAATTTAAGGCTCTGGTGGAAAACCATACATAGAAGAAGATAAAGGTGCTGAGGACCGATAATGGTGGAGTGTTCTGCAAGAAGGAACTTGAATAATTATGTAAGAAGTGTGGTATAGCACGACAAAAGACTACTCCATACACACCTCAGAAAAACGAAGTTTTAGAAAGAATGAATAGGGCGTTGATGTTAAAGGCAAGAAGCATGCTCAGTCGTGTTAAGTTAGGACATGAATTCTGGGTAGAGGCAGTGGAGACTACAAGTTACCTAGTTAACAAATCACCTTCATTAGCATTAGAGAATAAGTTTCCACAAGAGGTATGGACTGGTAAGAAACCATATCTTTCACATCTCAGGGTATTTGGCTATGACGCATATGTATATGTTCCAAAGGAGAAAATAACCAAGTTGGATGGTAAATCTGAAAGGTGCAACTTTATTGGGTATAAGGATGGTTTAAAAGGTTATAATCTTTGGAACCAAGAAGCAAGGAACATGGTGTACAACTGTGATGTGGTGTTTAGAGAGGTGACATATGTTATTAAACATGAAGTCCTACAGAAGGAACCTGAGAAGATAAAGTTTGAGCTAAAGGAGGAAGAATAAGACTCTATAGAAGAAGAGGAATGAGAAGATGAAGAGCCACAAACTTCAGCTCTGAGAAGATCAGTTCGAGAAAGAAGTAAGCCAGAAAGGTATAGTCCAATTGATTTCTGTTCAAAATTTTCTTTATCTATATGATGATGATCCCAGAACTATGATGGAAGCAATAGATTCAGAGGATGGAAAACTTTGGAAAGAGGCCATGGTTGATGAATTGGAATCTTTGCACAAAGATGAGGCTTAGGATCTGGTGGATTTTTCGGTTGGAAGGAAACATGTTGGCAGCAAATGGGTGTTTAAGAAGAAGATGAGTGTAGTCAGTAGCCTCATGTATGCATTATTTTGTACTAGACCATACATTGCATATGTAGTGGGAGTATTGAGCGGGTTTATGTCAAAACTAGGGAAGGAGCATTGGAGAATAGTGAAGCAGGTTTTCGAGTATTTGTGTGGTACTAGTGATTATGGTCTATGCAACCAAGGAAGACCAGGATTAGACAGAGTTTTGGATATCCGTGGCTTTTTTTATGTAGGCTAGGTTGGAGATCTAGGTCAAAGAAGATCTAAAAGTGGGTATGTGTTTAACCTATTTGAAGGTATTGTCATCTAGATGAGTAAGAATTGGTTCGTAGTGGCACTTTCAACTATAGAGGCAAAATACATGGTAGCCACTCATGCAAGCAAGGAAGCAGTTTGTTGTAGAGATTGTGTTGAAGTGTGGGGTTAGTAAAACGAGATATAAAGATAGACTATGATAGCCAAAGCAAATTTTATTAGCAAAGAACCCTACTCATCATTCAAAGAAAAAGAACATTAAGGTTCAATATCACTTTGTAAGGGATATGGTTGAGGAAAAAAAGGTGTTGTTGGTAAAGGTGGACACCTTGAGAATATTGCAAATGGATTGATAAATTCTATGAGAACTGAGAAGTTCTCTTGGTCTAGAGAAACAACGGCCATTGTAGGGCTAGATTAATGACTAATCTCTCCTGTGACCCTTGTGTGGAAAATAAAACACAAGTGGGAGAATGTTTGGTGGGTTCACAAATTGTATCCCAAGCTTTAAGTGCACATTTCTTTTTCATGTTTAACTTTTAACCATAAAACATTCCTTTGAAAATTCCTATTATTTTTATGATGATTTAGGGTGTTGCTAAGGCTAATAAAAAATATAATGAAATAGACTAAAGCACTAATTTGAGTAAAATAAATCTTCCCACATATTAGATATAAAATTTGAGCTTGACAGTTTGCCTTCAAGTTTACTTATGAGTTCCACCCAACCAAAGTATATAAGTGAGACTTCAATTATAGGAGGCCCTAGATATTTGAACAAAATGGAAATCCTTTGGATTTGAATTTTTATGGAAATATGAGTTTTCACAACACATCATTGTCTTGAAGAAAAAAAATTGGGACTTACTACATTTAATTTCAATTCCTAGAGTGGCTTTGAAATTTTCTAGAATGAGCTTAAGTGCCTTAGCTTCTATCGAAGACTGGTGGTCTAATAGATGAGTTTCATCTATAAATTATTGATGTGTAGTAGGTAAATCAATATTATAAATAGAGGCCCTTCATTTTACCCTTGTTGACTGCATCTTTTAGAGCATATCCTGACCCTTAAACCATTAAGAGAAATAGAAAATGGGAGAGAGAGTCCCCTTGTCTTATTCCTCTAAATGGGGTAAAATGTTGTGAAGGAATTCCATTGATAGCTATAACAAAGAAGGCTTTGGAAAGAAGGACTAGGATATTATGGACCCATTTTTCAGTAAATCTATAGGCTAGAAGTAGGTGAAACATATTTCTAGTTCAATTGATAAAAAAACTTTAGAGAGGTATAAATTTATTAGTATACCAAGCTTCTTGGTGATATTTGGAGAGTAAATCAAGTCACGGGAAAAGAGGATTCCATCAAGAATTTGTGTACCCTCAAGATATCCCATTTGTTTTAGGGAGATCATTTTGAGAACAATAGGTTTATGTCCGTTAGTTATTAGTATTAAGACAATTTTTTATATTGTATTACAGAGTTCTATGGGCCTAAATTTGCAGGGATCCACCTTTTTTATCTTTTGCGGCTGACACTATAAATGTAATTTTAAAGGAAGAGTAAATTGAGGTTTCTCTTCACAAGTTTTCCACTAGCTCCCATATGTCTTCTCCAATTATTGGCCAACAAGCCTAGAAGAAATCCATTATAGATCCATTATGTCTTGGAAATTTTCATTTACTCGTTTCCATTACTACTTGTTAGACCTATGTTTTTGAGATTTTGTTGAGCTAGAAGGTTTTTTGTTTTCATGTCGTAAAATTTGAAATGTGTGGTCCAATCTTTCTTATGGTAGGACGCCTATCTAGAGCTACTTTAGTTAGCCATTATTTGTTGAAGGAAATGAAATATTTTGTATTTTTATGGTCTTCCATTCTATTTCCCTGTGAATCTTTGATGCAGGTGACCCTATTATGATACATTCTATATTGAATCTTTGATTTATGGAAAAACTTTGTATATTTTCCCCTTCTATGACCCATTAGACCAATGATTTTTATTTCCAACGGATCTCCTCTTATTGATATATTTTCTCTAGTTGTGTTTGTATTTTTGTCTCCTTTTTACTAAATTCTCTATTCTCCCTTCTTTCATTATTTGATATTCAATTTCTATCATTTGTTGATTAAGAAGGGTTTTGGTCTCTTGCACGTTTCAAACTCTTTTTTGTTCTAATCTTTTAGTTGATTTTCAACTTTTTTTAGGTGCTATTGAAATTTCTGCATAATTTTTGCTTGAATGATTAGTGCTTCACTCCACCATTTTACATCATTGTCTTTCAATGAGAAATATCTTAACCCAAATGCTTCACACTTGATGGATTTGTATAATGGGCTACTTTTCCAGTCTATTGATAAACATATTGGCCAATGGTCTAATTTGTGGCTTGGAATAACTTGTGATTTCATTTTTATACCTCTAAAAACCTACAACTGTGATATGAGAAACCTATCTAGTCTTGAAGCAATTTAAGCATTGCCTCATCTTCTATTGTTCCAAGAATAGTTTCCATTTGGTGTTTTTATACTTTACTAGTTTTAGTTCTTCAATTAATTCTTTGAAATGTCATGATTTCCCATCCAACCTACATATTTATCCTATTTTTCCGTACAAGAATTTTATTAAATTGAGATTGCTATTAACCAGATTTATGCTTCCAACTATGATTACAAGTTTTTCATATTTTTGAGAAAGAACATTTTTTATTATTGGATAGTAGGGCCATGTAATTTGGTTATACGATTGTTTATGTCCTTTTGGACTTATAGAGATGGATATAGAAGTGGTTGGATAGTAGGACCATATACTTTAGTTATGTAGTTGTTGATGTCCTTTTGAACTTAGCAGAGATCGATTCAGAAGTGGCTGCAAAATCCTATACAATCATCTCCTTACATTCCACCAAATATCTATACTATTTGATCCACCCTGACCATCAAAATATCCTATCTCAACCTTTTAAAATTTAAAATTTTACATCTTAGTTATTTTTATTTTTTAATCTTTAATAAATATAAAATTAATTTTTTTATTAATTAAACTAAATAATACTATATTAAAACTTAACTCATTTCATAATAATAAATTTTATAATATATTAAATAAAAATATATAAAAAACTTCTTATTTTATAATACCAAATTTTGTAATCTGTTAAATAATAATATATATATTGAAAACTTAATTCATTTTATAATATCAAAAATTATATTATATTATACATGTATTGTGAAATATAATTCCATTAAAGTACAATATGATTCTATTAAAATAAAGCAAAATAATTTTATTAAACATTGTGCTGAAGATGTCACTCATTCAATTCCCTTTTCAAAATTAAAATTTGGGATTATGTTGATTAGATTATGATAAAGATAAAATAATTAAATTAAAAAATAATGTAATAATAAGAATCAATTTAATTAAAAAATATCAATGATATTTTTTATGCTTTTTTTTGTAAGCTTGGGAGGACTACCAGTGACTTTATATGAAGCAGTGCCTTAACAACCTCCTATGCAAGTCCCCTTGGACTAATAACAATCAAAATTGAATAATATAATGAAAACGAAATTAATTTCAAAATATCATTTTATATATTCATCTTAAAATCTAATTCAAATTAAAGTGAATAAAAATGTTCCTATTAAAATTTTGGTTAAAAAATTAATTTTAAATTGGATACCATTTTACCTAATTCGAATTAAAATAAATAAAAACATTTTTATTAAAACTTTTTCCAAAGCCTCTAACCCCAAGGGAATTATGTCAAATTAAATTAATTAAATAAAATCAACAATCTTTCTTATTCTGTTTAAGAATATCTACCATCTATCCATCATAATGTATTGGACAAACTCATTAAAATAACACAATTTAAAAAACCAATCTTTTTCAATATAAAATTAAAATTTATATGTTCACATGGTAGGTGCCAAACTTTCTTTCAAGTAATATTAAATAAAAAGACAGTTACAAACTAATTGCAAATGTAAATTAATAATGCCATAGAGATGATTCAACTATTGCCTTGAAGAGAGCAGACAATGTGTTGAATATATGCCACAATACTCTTTGCATCCTATTTCAAAACATATAAATTGTAGTTTTTTTCAAACAATAATCTCAGCCACTTTACCGCTTTACAATATTTGACAAGAATTTGGTAGGATGAATTTGCATGATCTCTAAGTATATCACACTTCCCTGTAAGAATCAAAAGTAGAGTGGTGTCAACCAAAGTTAGGTAATTGCGGGAGGTGGAGGCAGAGGCGGAGTTGTCTTGGCCAAAGCCTAGTAATTGATGGAGGCAGTGAGAATATTTCAAAAAGGGTGATCCTTATCAACCCAATCCGTCATTATCATACTTCGAGCACATCGTTTCAATTCTAGTAATAAAATTTATGGCTAATGCATTTTCTCCACCATTGAAAGGTTGCACCATTTCCACCACTAATTTTTGGAGGATTCTAATTGCTACTCTTTACAGCCACATGATCCACAATAATTCCACCCACGCTCTCCTCCACTAAAAAAATTACAAATAAATTTATGTGGGACTGAAGCCACAAGGAGTTCATTCTATTATATCTAGTACCCTTTCTATTTTGGAATGAGAATGGCAGTAATGACTTTTTCTACCACGATGCCTTTGTGGCATCTCTTACTCCTTCACTTACAATGGGATTTAATCTCAATATCTCGAAGTCCAGTCGGAAATCATAGACATGGGAGGCGGGCAAATTCAAAGTTTAAAATTCAAACTAGGCAATGGGAATGCATACATATGGCATCCATCAAGATTGTTTATGGCATTTAACATCTATATATCCGTCAGGATGAGATACAAGGTGTAATAGGTGGGTACAACAAAATCATCAATCTGATCCCATACATTAAACCATGTAAGGACAGTGAAAATACATGTTAGTGATGGTATTCCTCAAGTTTTTCTAACTTTAACATCGAGTCTGGTTATCAACGGGAATGGAACTAACAACGGAAGCGTAAGGGGCCCACTGGCCATGTCAAGGAGCTTGAGCAACCTGTAATCGAGATAAGCTAGACCATTCACCAGTAGCATTTTGATAGGGGACCCATAGTCTAGAGTGATGTGGAGGCCCGCTCAAAGACACCTCAATAGATGGCAATGGTCCAAAATAAAGAGCTCATGAGAATAGTCCAATAGGATAGTGCTAGGTGGAAGACCAATCATATTTAAGAAAGAGAGTAAATATATTCACAATGATTGGTTGGTCTAAAAAAAAAGGTGGCCTGTGGAATCCCCAATTGCTTGACTGGATCATCAAAACCACGACCTAAAAATCCCCCAATATTACCTTTGTCAGGTGTCTAGGGGAGGTAGGGCATTTATGAGCCCTAAACATAACTCAAATTTTGAAACCACCTAGGTCTACTCGCTGCCAATACACCCACCAAAGATAGTTGTCAAAAAATAATATGCCTATATAGACAATCAAATCCTAGTGAAAGAGCTATCATTCCAACGGGAGGGGAATGTGTGGCGCTCCATGCTGTTAGAGGAGAAGAAACCCCACTACCTTTTGCTCTAAGGTAAAAAGAATACTTATGAGGGAGGATCTGAAAAAATTTGAAGTTTTCACTCCATAATTTCTTTGTTGATTAAGGATACCAACGACCAACTACCAAATTAATGCAATCTTTATGCCCATTTGAGATTGAAGGATCCGCAGGACGATGTGGAACAACATCAGTCTAGGGTTCGATACTTCGAGAAGAAAACTGAGACCCTGATATGAAATACTTCAAGGATTAATAGCCTTCCATGGGGTTTTCAACACACCATGTACAAAAATGGCACCAATTGATATTTAACCATATGCATCAAAATCGACAATTTCAACCAACATAGTATTTTAGGATTTCTTCTTGATTTTTTGGCACCTCTGTCCCCCAAGTGCAAAACTTTTTTCTCCACAGTCACCTTATATGTGTTATGAATCTTATTTATATTTCCCGCATGCAGGCATCCTTTGTCTTGAGTAAGTTCAATGATATACCTCCACTATTATTTGGTACAGAAACATTCATAGAGCTATATTTCTTTTTTCTTATAGGAAGAAATTCCTTGATGGGGGACAATTCATGTTGCTTCATTTCCCATATATTCTACAAAAACCTTTGGTGGAAGGGGATGCTTCGATGTTGCTGATCAACATTTTCCACATTACATATTCATTTGACCACTAAGTTCAGTAAGGACCAATGAATTCTCTGCAGCTAGCCTCTTCTGGATTCACTCATGATCCATATAAATTCTCCCCTTTGATCTACCAATCCACATGAAAAAAAATTCTAACTTTATTTTTTATTCTCTAGTTTAGTGACAACACCCTCTACACCATCTCACAAAATCTCATAGTTACATTTGGGGCTCTGATTCAACAGCCCAACAGTCTCAATATCACATGATTTCCTCTCATTCGCAAGAACATGTATACCATAACATGAAGCTACATAATGCACACCTAATATTTAAAATATGCTTAAACACACACTCCACAACGTCAAACATCAAAAGAAACTAACAAACACTGCACCAACACCATCTGAGACAACTCCTCCATTGCTCCATTTTTCAACATGCTTTCAAGTTGAGTTTTTTCTACATTTACATTGTGCACATCTGAGATGGCCGAAGTTACCATGTTCAAAAATTCACCCTCTGGTTCACTTGGTTCATTATCAGTTCCCTCTACACCATCTCATGAGATCTCAACCACTTACAAATGTATAATACAACATTTGAATCTCTCTCATGGTTCAAACTGAATTCATTATGAAAGAGTCATTATGAAACAATGTTGCATCACTGCTCATTTGTAACACTTTACTTTTTAATCTCTACTTGTAATATAATTATGACATGTACTGCTAAAAGAATTCAATATGGATATTTTATTAAAACCTATAATGATATAATTATGTTTTTTCTTTTAATAAAAATTGTTTAAAATTTAATAGAATGGGTGGAGCACCTACATTGAGTGGGAGATGGAAAGGTGGGAATTGTTTCATGTTGAAATAACCCTTACCCATATTTTTTTGACAAGCTACAATTTAAACCAAAATATAGCCCATCTCCATTTATTTCATTGTTTACTAAGAGAATTGGGGTATTGATACCTTGAGTTGTTATTTCATCGAATTTCTATTTTAATAAGGGAGGGGGGTGGGTCAGAAAGAATAATGGCTAAAAATAAAGAGTGTGGCACAAATTTCATTGGCTAATCCAATTGTAAATTGATTTTCCAATTTGCACATATATGAGGGAATGATAATATAGATTTGATGATGGAGTTGTTTGATGAGACTTATTGAGTTTCTTAGTCTTTAGTTTTAGCAAATTTTGAGAGATAAGGATCCATAGAGGAGATTAGTAATCAATCAAATAATAAGATGGCAGAAATTGAGGGTGCTGATAGAAAATTATATATTACAGAGAACTGGAACACATAAAATATTGTAGAAATATAAACACAAAAAAACATAAAACAAGAGAGATACAGATATATGTGGTTCACCTAATTTGGGCTAGGTACACAGAGAAACAACCAATCCTTCCTTTTATATTATCTAGACAAATGAAGAGATACAACCTACAATGAATCTCTTGTAATTCCCTCTTCTCTCTTGCACAATCTCCTCTCTCTTTCTCACTCAGAATACACATATACATAGCCACAATACAATTCCCTCATATATAGCAAGGGGTTGCCTTATAGGAAAAAAACCCTAAATTAAACATAGCTTCTACCATTTGATTTTTGCCTAATGAATGACCTAGATTGTCTACGAAATTACAACATTTTACAAGGAAATTTTACCTCTATTTTTATCTTCGGAAGTGCTGCCCCCAAACCCCTGCCAGGGGGGCCTCTAAAGAATCTTCGTCACCCCCCCTGGTGGTGCGCAAAAATGGCTGACATTGCCACCCCATTACGAACTGATGTCCAATGCGGTGATACCTTTGAATAAATAAGATAATTCAACTCCACACTCAATAATCTCCCACTTGGAGACTAACTATAACACCTCCACCGCTACTCCATTTGTTCGACAATGGATCCATTTTGGACTTGTCTATTTCTCATCTTGATCATCATACTTGAAGACCAATTGAAACCGAGCAGAATCTTTGTTTTTCCTTGGTTACAACTTTTGTTAACATATCTAGAGGATGCTAGCTAGTGTGTATCTTTTCTAGCTTCAGTTGTCCATCTTCCAACACTAACGATATGAAATGGTACTTGACCTATATAGGTTTAGTCTTGGAGTGAAATGCAAAGTTCTTTGTAAGATGAATGGCACTATGTTTGTCACTGTATAACCTGCCAAACTCTCCCTTCTCACCCAATTCATCCAACAACCTTTGTAACCAAATCATTTCTTTACTAGCGTCTGTAGCAGAAACATGCTCTACTTCCGTTGTTGAGAGTGAAACAACACTTTGCAATTTTGAAACCAAACTGATAGTTGTTCCACCTACAGTAAACACATACCCTATGGTGCTATTGTAGTGGCTACAATCACCCTCCAAATTTTTGGCTCGCATGCAAATTTCAGAGCCTACTTTGGATCCTGCAATCGATCATCCTTGGTCATTTGCTAGTAAGCTGATGATTTCAAGTTCCCCCCCTTGATCTTAAAGAGTATTCCACTATCTCATCTTTTTGCAGCATATGTCATTTTCGGGCATAGAGGTTGTTGCGTGTGAACACTTCTACTTTCACAAAGCATTTATTTATCCAAGGCATTGAGAAAGTTGCAGTAGGTTTTGTTATTTGATTATTTTCATGCTTTGGATTTTAATGGATTGCATTAGCTGCAGCATCATCTATCATTGTTTCAAATGGTAACTCACCAATATCGTTCTTCAATCCAATAGAATACATTATTTCAGTCATCTAGAACCAAAATCAGCGACACGCTACAACACAAGTGGCATAGAAAGGGAGCTTTTCTCAAAAAAAAAACTTAAACATAAATATAAAAATAAATAAAAAAAATGTTTCTTATTTACAAATAATAGTAAATATTTCTATATTAAAATAATCTTTCTAAAATTTTAATTTAATTATCAATCATTATTAAATAAACTTTAAAGATTTAAATTCTATAAATTACTTTATAATATTTTTGAATAATAATTATTCATGGCGAACTATTTTGAATGCGAAATCTCATCGTGCGACTGTAAAAACCGTAAAACGACCTCTTCTGCAAAACTTTTCCTGGTACATTTTGGGTTTTAGCTAAATCTGGATCTAGGCGGCTAGGTTCTAGATCTAATCTTCTGCGGCTAGATCTAGATCTAATCTTATCTTCTTCCTTATTTTTCTGCAGCTGGGCTTTACGTGGAAGTAAAATATGGCTCTTAGCTTCGCGAAAATAGCTGTTGGCTCATCCAGTTCTGGAGGGAAAACTCCTGCCCATATTGTCAGTGAAGCCCCAGCTCCCACTGTCCAGGTGGTCCAAGCCTCACTCGATGAGGCTTTGAAGTTTTCAGAAAGTGCCATAATCTGCCGATTCAATGGTTTTTGGCCGCAGCTAAAAGCTCTCCACAATTTGATCTCAGAGGTATGGAAGCCTGTCATTTCTGATGAAGTTAATATCTACCCTTGTGCTAGGGGTTTCTTTATAGTAGATTTTGAAAGTCCTGAAAGCAGACAATGTATTCTAGACTCCAGTCCTTGGTTTTGGGAAAAATCAGGGCTATTCATGAAGCCATGGAACCCATCATTCGATTCCTCTACAGCAGTGATAACCTTAGCACCAGTTTGGGTGAGATTACCAAGCCTACCCTTACATCTCTGGAATATCTCCTCGCTAAAATCCATTGGAAATGCAATTGGGAAATTTTACTGCAGGGGCCACCAGAAACAGAGGAATATGCCAGAACCACCTATGCACGCATCTGTGTGGAAATGGACTTCAGTGCCAGATTCTCTGCTGAAATAATCCTAACAAGTAAAGACTATGTGTGGAACCAGAAACTCGATTATAAAAGTATCATCTTTAGATGTCGATCCTGCTTTGAGACAGGCCATCTAGCCAAAAATTGACCAAAAGCCTCCCAGAAAAATTCTGCTAGAAGAAACCATCATAGATCTACATGGTGGGAAGGAGCACAGAAAGAACACTACACTGTCATCAAAGAAGAATACTCTAGAGAAAGCTCTGAATCACAAGAAATAGGGCAAGAAAGAAACAACTCTCAACACAAGCAGGGAGAAAGTCCCGCCCAGCAAATCAAGAGTTATAAGGATTCGAATACTGCACAAAATAAATCTGTATTTAACAGAAAAGTAGATCTCCTAGACCAAACTTCTTCTCTGACTATCTTCAAAAGGACGAACACAATAGATCGCGAAGCTAACACACCAATGTCCCAAGAACCAGAAGAGATGAAGGAGATGCAAGATAAAGAAAGTTGGAAGACCGTAGAGAAAAAAAAGAAAGTTACAACACCAATATCGCCAAGAAGGACAAGAAGCCGATAATTAAAAACTAAAAAAATTGTAGGTCTTAATGGACGTTAACCATCATCATCATCATCAAATATTAAAATTTATTTAAAAAAAAATATATTGTTTCTATCTTTAAATTAAATTAACTAAAAATATATCATTTAAATATAAATTATATAAATACCAATACCATTTATTGTTTATTGTTTATGGGCATGTAATGTTATTAATATATGGCATTCAAGAATGTTTTTGCAATAAACTTTATTTAAAAGTTAAATTTTTTTATCAGAAAGTGGGGATTGAAATTTCATGAATAAAATGTTGTTACTGGAATTTTATAATGAATAATAATAAAAATCTTGTTCCATGAATTTTATAAGTAATAATACTAATATAGCTTATATGAAAAATATTGTGACACCTGTTGATGGATTAACAACAATTTAATTTATTTATATATAGCTCTAGCTCTATAAGAGACGCTATCAAAGTAACACAACTTCAGCCATCAAATCGTGCTTCTGATTTATCCGGTGGAGCCACAATCATTTCGCTCTGACGGCTTTCGACTGGGATTTTCCTGCCCTAACAAGAGAATGCTTCAAGAATGGCGGATGCAGAAAATAAGAAGGCAGCTTATGGCAGCAGGAGTTATCGACGGGGTTGTCGACGATTTCGTTCCTCTTTACAAGTTTTATGTTCTCTGCGGCTACACGGAAACCAACTTGGGCGAGCAAGTGTCGCCCGATGACATGCTAGCCCAACCACTCTATTTTTTTGACGAAGATTCTAATGTGATCCCTCGCCCCGATATCTTTCTCAACTCCATATTCATATTGGTA
Source organism: Pinus tabuliformis (assembly GCA_031772625.1). Lineage (NCBI taxonomy): Eukaryota > Viridiplantae > Streptophyta > Pinopsida > Pinales > Pinaceae > Pinus > Pinus tabuliformis. Next base: position 783,182,720 of record CM062819.1, on the reverse strand, counting down.
ACTACTTTTTATTCCAATTCACGATTATTATTTATTCGTCGTGAACTTTTCATAACCAGACAACTAAAGTCTTTCATAAATCCAAATAATCAGGTGATGACTGATCTTGAAACTCCTGGGCACGAATATCTGCACTGGTATGTCATAATCCTCTCGCAAATTTCTGAATAATATATAGCACCTGTATCTATTTCATCTAGACAACTGCATTAATCTGTACATTGTGCAGGTTGAATATCCAACGTCTTAGCAGCAAGCGTCATGTTGGTATGGATATCATGGCCGTTGCCACTTTTTCTTGATCTTTGAAATCATTGGATTGAATGTGTTAATGTTATTCCGGTTTAGTGCGTGTTAACGTGTTGGATCGAATGATCAAAATCTCATGTGTTTCTTTGTGGTGCAATAGTAGTTTTGCCGAGCGACAGTCTTCAGGCGTACGAAGCTCCGACACCCACGCGTACTAGTAAGATGGTTTTCACATTGTTCAATGATCCATGTCATCCCTTAATTGAGCCGAACTCGCGGGAGAACTTCAGCACCAGAGCTTTTGCCAATGAAAATCGACTTGGACCACCGATGGCCGCTGGTTATTTCTATATCAAGATTGAGAATGAGAATGAACAAGGAAACAAGAGCACCAGCACAAAATGCAGCACCAACTACTCAACAAGTAAACGGTGAAAAAACAAGAAACGATGAAGTAGCCATTGTTTTATAGGTCATGTGCCAGCTTGAGTGTCGTTTATCTGAAAATCAAATTCATGAGTACGTTGGACCATTTTCTGCGTTTCAAGAATTTTGTGGTTATCCTTTATATATTAGTATGCGAAATTGTAACTATTTGTAATATGGATAATGTGGATAATATTCGACTCAATCAAATTATTTTCTGTGATAAATCTTTTGGTAACCCATTTGATATATTCAGTGCGATTTCTAATCAAGCTATCGAGCAACATCCTGAATTTGTCACGCAAAAATCAAGATTCTATAACAGAAATACCATGACTCTAACCAGAACATAATCTTGGCCAAGATCAAGAATCGAAGCGCGCATCTGTGAGGCCAATTTTTCTGTTGAAATTATAATTTCAACTACAGTGAACAGAACATCAGTAGCTACTTTATTCATTTGTCGTGATTCGGCGCCCCACATTTTTTCCTGATCTTTTATGTCACCGCCATTACCATCTTTTCACTCTTTAATTATTTTTGAGTTCCCGAAGGATGAAGATCAGATACAGCACTACATCATTTACTTCTCAACAACTATATTAATGAACAGAACGGCTGAAAGAGAAAAGAACCAGCCTCGAGCCGACGTAGCATTTATCAACCATAGATTTCATCACCACCGACTCAAGAAATACAGCAAAAGATCAAATCTGTTAATCATGAGCAGCATAAACTTTATCAGCAAGTTAAAGCGGTGAAGACCCTTTCCCGCACTATAAATAGAAACAGAAACATAAGTAGAAAATAGAGAGGAAATAGATTGAAAGTCCTTTTGTAACACAGAGCGGTGTAGAACAAGAGAGTTTTTTTTTGTATTGCACTGCAGTGCTGAAATTTTCTGAGATAGTTGTTTTGTGGAACTGAAGCGTTCATGTTGTAATCCCTCTGTCAAGAGGAAGATGCTCTTTAGCATAATATTTTGTGAAGATCCCTCTACGTGAGGAAGACTTATTTTATCAGTTGGTTTATTTTCATAAATAGAAGTTTCTTTCTGTGTGTTGTTGTTACACCAAAAGTTATTTTGTCAAAAATTTCCTGTTGTTGTTACACCGTAAGTCGAAAAATACTTGACATCAAAAGTTACGTTGCTGCAACACCACGAACAACAACTGGAAAAATTTACGTTGCTGCAACACCACGAACAGCGTTGCTGCAACACAAGTTACAACAACTGAAAAAAAAACTGTGTTGCTGCAACACCGTTTCCAGAGAACGAATTTTTCTGTTTTTCTGAGTTAAAAACAGAGTATTTTTCTGTGTCAAAGACAAAGTATTATTTTGATCAGTTTTTGATCCTGAGGCAAAGTAGAGTATTATTTTATGCTCTGTTCTTGTGGTTTTGAATTATCAGAAAACAGAGTATTACTCTCTGTTCATATTTTTGTTATTTCGGAATTTATCAGAAAATTCTCAACAGTGGAAACAGAGGATTTTTCCACTGTATTTTGTTTGGAATAACCAGAAATTCCCCACATGGTATCAAAGCTTGTCCAGGCTCTTTGAAGACATCAAAGAAGCTGAAAGAAGATTTGTTGCTGCGGAAAATTATCCAGCAAAGCGAAAACGCTGTCAAGGTATTTTTCAGATTAGTTTTTTGTGTAGCTACTGAAGACAATTAAGTGATTTTTTTACAGTCAAGTATTGCAAGAATGGCCAGCACCAGCGTGGGTATGTTTAATACCCAGCTCCCATAGTTCAATGGGAAAAATTATGACTACTGGGCAATAACCATGAAAGTCGTTTTTGCCTCACATGATTTATGGGAACTTGTTGAATATGGATTTGAAGAGCCAGCAAATGAAGAAGAGTTTATTGATTAACTCAGGCAGAGAAAGAGTTGTTGAAGAGAAATAAGAAGAAGTACTCAAAATCCCTTGTATTCTTATATCAAGCAGTGCATGAGAGTGTGTTTCCGAGGATAGCAGCAGCCAATACATCCAGAGAAGCATGGCAAACTCTCAAGACAGCCTATCAAGGCATGGAGAAAGTGAAGACAACAAAACTACAGTTGCTAAGGAAAGATTTTGAGAACCTGCGTATGAAGGAGTCAGACAATATTGACTCATTCTTCACACAAGCAATTGGTTTGGTCACACAGATAAGGTCTCATGGTGAAACTCTTGAAGAAAGGAGGATTGTGGAGAAACTATTGAGGTGCCTACCCTCAAAGTTTGATGTGATTGTCACCACCATAGAAGAGACAAAGGATCTCTCAAATTTTTTAGTTGATGAACTTCATGCATCACTGATAACACATGAGCGGAGGTTGAGTAGAAATGAAAATTCATCTCTAGAGCAAGCCTTCAAGACCCAGATGTCATTTGGAAGAGGAAGAGGTCAAGGCAGAGGAAACAAGAGAGGAAGATGAAGAACCCAATACAGAGGCGGAAGAAACAGTCCAGCAAACGTTCAAGGAAGAGGCAGCAATCCAAATCAGAACCAAGGCCATGGCAGCAGTCAGCAAAGTGGACAACATCATGCTCAAGGACAAAGGTATGAAAAATCCAATGTCCAATGTTATTATTGTAAAAAATATGGGCACTATGCAAATGAATGTAGGAAGAAGCAGCATGATATGAGTAATAGATCTAGTGCAAATATCACTAGAGAAAATATCAGTCAAGATAATTTGTTGTTAGTTTGTAATATGGCTGAAACAAACAGTGAAGATATATGGTTTCTAGATTCTGGTTGCAACAACCATATGATAGGAAACATAGCCCTGTTTTCTGCTTTAGATCAGATTGTGCAATCACAAGTCACACTTGGGACTGATAGTAAAATTTCTGTTATGGGAAAAGGAGAAGTTAAAATATTTACAAAGAAAGGTGAAAAGAAAACCATAGTAGATGTTTATTATGTTCCTGGAATGAAGTGTAATCTCTTGAGCATTGGACAGCTTGTTCAGAAGGGTTACAATGTTTTCTTTGAGAATGATGTATGCACCATCATGGACAGATTACCCAGCAAACGTTGTATTGCTGAAGTGAAGATGAAAAGGAACAGGATGTTCCCTCTCAGAATAAAGGCAGATCTGAAAAATAAAGAAGTAATTGCAGCAGTGACACAAGAGGCTCTCCAAAGCGTACCAAAGGATGAAAATTGGTTATGGCATTTGAGATTTGGACATCTCAACTTTGGAGGTCTTAATTTGTTTAGTAGAAAAGGAATGGTAAGAGGATTACCATTGATAGAAAAGCCAGACAGCCTTTGTGAAGGTTGTATATTGGGAAAACAACACAGAGAAAGTTTTCCAACTGGGAAAAGCATAAGGGCAAAAGCACCTTTAGAAATTGTCCACTCAAATTTATGTGGACCGATGCAAGCTCCATCACTTGCAGGTAGCCAATATTTTCTAACATTTATTGATGACTTTACCAGAAAGACTTGGGTTTATTTTCTGAAGAATAAGAGTGAAGTGTTTGAAAAATTCCAAAATTTCAAAGCACTTGTAGAAAATCAAAGTGGGCTGCGTATCAAGGTTTTGAGAACTGACAGAGGAGGTGAGTATATCTCCAAAGAATTTTTACGTTTTTGCAGAGAAAATGGAATTCATAAGCAATTTACAGCAAGGTACACCCCGCAACAAAATGGAGTTGCTGAAAGGAAAAACAGAACAATCATGGATATGGCAAGGAGCATGTTGAAGGCAAAGCATTTGTCAAATGATTATTGGGCTGAAGCTGTACACTGTGCAGTATATATTTTGAATAGATGTCCTACAAAAGCAGTGGTGAACAAAGTGCCAGAAGAAGCATGGAGTAGGAGAAAGCAAGGAGTCACCCACATGAAAGTTTTTGGTTGTGTGGCTTATGGACACATTCCAGATCAGCTAAGGAAGAAATTGGATAGCAAAGGGGAGAAATGTATTTTCATTGGATACAGTGAAGAATCCAAAGCTTACAGGTTATATATCCCATCCACCAAGAAGTTTTTTGTGAGCAGAGATGTTCAATTTATTGAAGAGGAAGCTTGGGATGGAAGCATAGAGAAAACAATTAATGTTAAAAACTGTTTGTCTCATGATGATGATGATGAGGAGTTGGCTGAAACACATCCCCAAACAGCAGCGCCAACAACAGAACAGCAAAAGACACCCTTGAGGAGAAATGAGAGTGCTTCTCCAAGCACACCACAAGGAGGAAATTCAAGTGCATCTACAAGCACTTGCACACCGAATGAAAGAGGTAAGAAATTCAGAAATTTAAGTGATATTTATGATGAAGGAATGAATTCTTTGTTTGCCTTGTATTGTCATGTTGATGACCCTGTTCATTTCGAAGATGCAATTAAAGATAAGAAATGGATAGAAGCTATGGATGAGGAGATGAATGCCATAGAAAGAAATAAGACATGGGATTTAGTTGAGCTACCAAAAGGTAAAGAAGTCATTGGAGTTAAATGGGTCTACAAGACCAAGAGTAATGTTGAAGGCAAGATAGAAAGGCATAAGGCAAGACTTGTTGTCAAGGGATACAAGCAGCAGTATGGGAGAGATTATGAGGAGACTTTCGCACCAGTTGCAAGAATGGAAACAGTAAGAGCAGTGTTGTCCATAGCAGCACAAAACAAATGGAAAGTTTACCAAATGGACGTGAAGTCAACATTCTTGAATGGAGTATTAATGGAAGAGGTTTACATCGAGCAACCTCTAGGCTATGAGAAGAAAGGCCAAGAGCACAAAGTCTGCAGATTGAAGAAAGCTCTTTATGGGCTGAAGCAAGCACCAAGAGTGTGGTAGAGTAGGATAGATTCCTATCTACTGGAGAACGGATTTGAGAAGTGTGAGGGAGAACCCACTGTTTACATCAAAGAAAAAGACTGTAAAATTTTAATTGTTGTGTTATATGTTGATGATGTGATTTTTACAGGTAATGATGACTACCTCATTGAAAATTTCAAATCAGTCATGAAAGAAGAATTTGAGATGACTGACATGGGTTTGCTGAGATACTTCTTAGGAATAGAAGTAGATCAAAATAAAAATGGAATTTTTATTTCACAGGCAAAATATGTAAATGAAGTGTTGAGCAGATTTAACATGCAGGACAGCAAGGCAGCAATCACTCCCACAGTGATGGGATTAAAACTCAGCAAAGAGGACAGCAGCAAAGATTTTGACCCTAGTGTGTACAAGAGCATAGTTGGCAGCCTCATGTATTTGACTGCAACTAGGCCAGACATAATGTATGCTGTTAGTTTAATTTCCAGATTCATGGAGAAGCCAAAAGAAACACACTGGCAGGCAGCAAAGAGAATTTTGAGATATGTTAAAGGTACAAAAAGGTATGGCATATTTTATACTGTTTCAGAATGTTCAGATTTAGTTGGATACACAGATAATGATTGGGATGGAAGTGTAGATGACTGGAAAAGCACATCTGGTTACATTTTTCACATAGGTTCAGGAGCCATTTCATGGGCTTCCAAGAAACAGCCAATTGTGGCATTGTCTACAGCAGAAGCAGAGTATGTGGCAGTTACAGCAGCAGCATGTCAAGAAGTTTGGATGAGGAGAATGTTGAGAAGTCTATGCCAGGAGCAGGCAACAGCAACAATTATTTTTTGTGACAATAGCTCAGCTATTGCAGTATCCAAGAACTCTGTATTCCACAAGAGAACAAAACACATAGACACAAAGTTTCACTACATAAGAGAATTGGTGAACAATGGAGAAATCATTTTACAACATTGCAGGACTCAGGAATAGGTTGCAGATATTCTGAAAAAGCCATTGGATCAGAAAAGTTTTGAGTTTTTAAGGAAACTTCTGGGTATGACTCATAACCCAGCAGTTGAAATTAAAGCGGAGTGTTGAAATTATAATTTCAACTGCAGTGAACAGAACATCAGTAGCTACTTTATTCATTTGTCGTGATCCGGCGCCCCACATTTTTTCCTGATCTTTTATGTCACCGCCATTACCATCTTTTCACTCTTTAATTATTTTAGAGTTCCCGAAGGATGAAGATCAGATACAGCACTACATCATTTACTTCTCAACAACTATATTAATGAGAAGAATGGCTGAAAGAGAAAAGAACCAGCCTCGAGCCGACGTAGCATTTATCAACCATAGATTTCATCACCACCGACTCAAGAAATACAACAAAAGATCAAATCTGTTAATCATGAGCAGCATAAACTTTATCAGCAAGTTAAAGCGGTGAAGACCCTTTCCCGCACTATAAATAGAAACAAAAACAGAAGTAGAAAATAGAGAGGAAATAGATTGAAAGTCCTTTTGTAACACACAGCAATGTAGAACAAGAGAGTTTTTTTTTGTATTGCACAACAGTGCTGAAATTTTCTGAGATAGTTGTTTTGTGGAACTGAAGCGTTCATGTTGTAATCCCTCTGTCAAGAGGAAGATGCTCTTTAGCATAATATTTTGTGAAGATCCCTCTACGTGAGGAAGAATTATTTTATCAGTTGGTTTATTTTCATAAATAGAAGTTTCTTTCTGTGTGTTGCTGTTACACCAAAAGTTATTTTGTCAAAAATTTCCTGTTGCTGTTACACCGTAAGTCGAAAAATACTTGACGTCAAAAGTTACGTTGCTGCAACACCAAAAATTTACGTTGCTGCAACACCACGAACAGCAACTGGAAAAATTTACGTTGCTGCAACACCACGAACAGCGTTGCTGCAACACAAGTTACAGCAACTGAAAAAAAAAACTGTGTTGCTGCAACACCGTTTCCAGAGAACGAATTTTTCTGTTTTTCTGAGCTAAAAACAGAGTATTTTTCTGTGTCAAAGACAAAGTATTATTTTGATCAGTTTTTGATCCTGAGGCAAAGTAGAGTATTATTTTATGCTTTGTTCTTGTGTTTTTGAATTATCAGAAAACATAGTATTACTCTCTGTTCATATTTTTGTTGTTTCAGAGTTTATCAGAAAATTCTCAACAGTGGAAACAGAGGATTTTTCCACTGTATTTTGTTTGGAATAACCAGAAATTCCCCACATTTTCTAGCCATTTCTTAATGAAAGACTTCATCACGTTTGATCACTTAACTTTAGTTTTTAATACAATTATCTATTTTCTTACGAGATACGACTATTTGAGATTTAAATTTTGGAGTCTGTCATAGATTTGGTGGGTGAATTCACCATTAAAATAAAACGAATTGCTAACATTTCGTTTTCCAAAATTTGTTAGCTCTTTTTCCGATTACAGTAACAAACTAACTGGATGGTTAATGGACGCATATATTCAGTTAGAGTCCGCACAATAGTTAAATTGGTTTGTTTTTCTTTTCTTCGTTTTTTTTTCAATTAAAGCAACTAACAAGTACAACCATAAATTAACTAAATTGAGTGGTTAAGGAACACAGATATTCAGTGAGAATATTCATAATCATTTGAATTGGATCTAACCAGATTTTAAAATGAAATGTTATTTTATTAAACATTTCACATTTTATAAAAGATTCCCATGAAAGTCCTCTTAGTCCTCTTAGAAGGTGCTTATGTGTTTATAGTGTTACTTTTCTTTTAATATTAGGCTTATTTAGGGTGGTCAATGTGTTTACATTAACGGAGATGAAACCACCCAATTTTAAAAGAATATAATAATATATATAATGTAATAATCACAAAATAAGATGCGTTATAAAGACATGCGTGTTATACATGTATTGTGAGAGAATTAAAATATAAAATGTATATGTTATGCTTAAACATAGTCAACACTATTAAACATGTATGACCTATAGACATTTTATGTTGCACCCTGAAATCATAATGATAGTTCAAAATGCATATGTGACGTGTATTAATGTTTGCTTGTTATATTGTTTTAACAATAAAATATTAATAGCTCTAAAATTTTCTCTTCCTACTATTTTTCTTAGAGTAAAAAATTGGAATGTGACTTTATATTAGAAGTGGTAAGAGAGTTTTCAACACCATTGCCATACTACGTGTCACGCCCCTACATCTGCGGTAGTTTTTCAACTTCTTATAGCTAGGTGCGACATTACAAATTGTTTTCTTTTTATCAATACTTATGATTGTAGACTGCGCTTAATATTTATTGGGATTAATAAATATTGAACTAATATTAATTATTTAATTAGGTTTATTGAATAAATTAGGATATACCAATAATATTAGTTATTCTATTATTAACAGACTTGGCTTTAACAGCCCTATATACTATGGTATTTACCTAATGTGACCAAATTCTAGGAATAATATTGGTTTATCAATCTGTTTGGGATTATTAATTAGTTATAGATTATTAATAAACATATATTATTATTATCTTAATGGACCATTATATTTAAATACTAAATATGATATAATCTAAAAAACATAATATTGAAAATCTAACTTACCCAAGACAATTGAATAATTATTACTCAATTACCTAGGTAACTATATTCTAAAAACAGTTGATTACCTTTACTTGTATTATTAAATATAGATTATTTAATATAGATATTTTATTAATGACCATCAGAGTTAAAATATTAATATTAGACTATGAATTCTCTTAATAATTAAAGAATAATAATAATTTATCTATTTTTAATTAACAAACGAATGCCTTATTTACCTAGTTCGAGAAATATTAATTAACCTTTTTAGGGGTTTGACCAGGATCTTTGGGTTATATATGATTTTTTATATTTATTAAATTTATTAATTTATATTTTTAGATTTATTTTTATTTAATAAATAAATAAATATAAATTATTATTAGTTATATTTTATTTATTTAAATAAATAAATATAAATTATTATATTCTTTATATTTTTATATATTTAATTAATAAATAAATAATTTATTTATTTAGTTATCTCACTCCTAATTTAACTTAATTTATATATATTTATTTAATTTCGATTTTTTATTTATATATTTATATATTTATTTAATAAATAAATAATTTATTATTTTATTTAATTATCTATATATTTAGTTATCTCACACCTAATATAACTAAACTTATATATTTATTTATGATTTTATATTTATAAATTAAGTAAATAATTTACCTTTGCTATTATATTTATATTTTTAGATTTATTTTTATTTAATAAATAAATAAATATAAATTATTTATAGATTTTTATTTATCTTAATAAATAAATATAAATTATTATAATTTTATATATTTATATAATTATTTAATAAATAAATAATTCATTATTACTTTATTTATATAATTATATATTTATTTAGTTATCTCACACCTAATTTAACTAAATTTATATATATTTATTTATTTTGGATTTATTTATTATTATATTATAATTTTATCATTGATATATTTAATTACTTCTTACCTATTTTAACTAATTTTGACCTTGCTCCTTAAGTCAACCTTTGGCCAGGTAACCGTTGGTATCTCTGCTCTAGCTATTTAAACAGGCTAAGCTGGATTTGTTCTTCAACTTGTCCTGACGATGAACCACACTGGTTGGTTCGAAACACGTCGACAAAAGATTGATTATGTGATTTTGCCGAAGATTTTCTAAACAATGTTATGGATCACAGAAGTCTAAACTCCTTAATTCCATACTTAGTTTTATTTTTCATTACCAAGTATTATTTTTGTCCTTTATACAGTGAAAGCCCATAACATTCACATAAACAACATTATACAATAGAAATACACAATAGTATAAAGGGAGGGACAACTCCCTGCAATATGAGTCTGCTCGAATCCATATATATAATCTTATTTTACAAGTACAAGTTAAATCTTGGGAAACCCCAAATTTACACTTAGCTAATTTTCCAACTTTGGCAAACTCAGTTGCCCAGCTCGTCGGCGCCTCTGCATAGTCGCCACATGACTCACCAACAATTCGTTCACCTCGTCTCACGATCGTGTTGTTTGCCCAACTTGGGCACGCCTCATCGTAACCAAGTCGCCACACACGGGCGCCTCCACATGAGTCACACCTCTGTTCACAATCTCAACACTTCACCGTTTCCACCATTTCGTCATGCTCAACGCGGCCTCACCCAGCCGCCCATCTGCACAACCTCACTGTGTCGACCAACTCACCTCCGTGCACAGCGCACCCTACCCGGGTCACACGTTCAGCACCTCGGTTCGTTCGTTCAGCGGATGCCCTACTTGGGCTGCCCATCGTGCACGCCTGCATGGACGCCCTCACCAGCTGCCCGTCATGCACGTATACCCGGACACCCTCACCGGTCACCCACACACCATCGTTCAACCGGCGCCCACGCCTTCACCCGTGGATGCCTTCCTCTAAACGACGGGCTCCTTCACCCACGCCCTCACCTTTCACCCAAGTCTGTGTGCTACCGTGTGCCTTCTCCCAAGAGTGGGTGCATCAAATTCTGCTCCTCCTTGCAACCTACACCTCGCACTACACTTGATCACCGAAACACATTGCTTGAATTCATGTCCTCAAATGCCTTCATCGTATGTTTTATTTATATCGTGCATTGGGCAAGTCGCGCTGCCCAAGATGACTTGCCAATGCCCTCACATATCATTCGTTCCCCTTGTTTGGTGTTGGTCAGCAAACACTTCTATGCACAAGCTACCACAATATGTAAGGTCGGCCCGTGGGTTGAGCCATCGCTCCCCACGCTATAAACACTTTTCTCCCTCCTTTAATGTGCATTACTAACTCGTTCCTTTGCGCTTTTTGGTCATGGAAGTAGCTCGCACTTCGTTTCCCAACTTGTTCCTTTGCCAAACGAGTCGCATGTCGCGTGGCGGTCATGCCTTGGATCGCAAGTCCTTACATTCTCCCCCACTTGAAATCATTGTCTTCCTCGACAATATCTCGCCCCGGCAACCATCTATCACCAAGATCAACATACCAAGGTATACACCCCATCGGTATGTCATACATCGGAAATCATGTCAATCCATGACCATCAACCACCCTGTCACAATCTCCACGGGCTGCTCCCCATCATGGAAGGCTGGTCCTTCCATCCAAGCTACATGCTTCCTGCTACCTCTCGTGTTGACCATATCATGTGTTGTCCTTTTGTGAACTACTGCCATGATACTCCAACACAATGCTAACACATCTATGTACATTGACGCCCCCCATGTATGAACTCGTTGGGTAGCTAATCCAACTGTCACACTCAAAATTCCACCATCAATCGTTTCTCAGAACATCCCGTCACGTCATCAACTCAATCAAGAATCCATCTCCATATAAGCCATGCCCAGGTCTATGAAGTAGTCCTCATCTTACCTGCAACATGCTATCCATGATGTTTTATGTCCAACATCATCATCCATCTGCAAAACATCCATCTCCACAAGGTGAAGAGATCATCTCTCGACTCTCGATGTGCCACATCAAGGTCCATGAAGCAACCTCCATCATATCAGTAATTTTCCATCCCTCATGTCTACCATAGAAACAAGTATACACTTGTCTCATCTATCCATGTGCTGCCCATGATCATAAATTAGTCAACTCCCATGTGTCAAAGTGGTTAATTCAAGGCTCAACCCATGCCCAAGTGTTGCCACCAAGACATCATCATCGTTGTAACTACATCACTCGAAAGTGTCTCATATCGATCCTCCACATCAAGTCACTCTTCCAAGCCACACCCATACATGTACTCGAAAGTATGCACCTCATCTTGCATCAAAGTCTATGACCTTAGCTCCTCAATGCATTAGATCCTCCAAGTCCACCATATATGAAGTCCCAAAAGTCACAACAATCTCATGCCATTATGAGCTCCATGAGTCATCTCCAACCAAAATCCTAGCAAGAATACAAGTCTCGGCCCAAAGGTCTCTGCAAGATGCCTTAGCTCTCCATGTAGTAGGAATGCTCCATAGTCTGCTCATAACTCCATCCAAGTCCATGGCCTTGTTGTACATGAGTTCACAACCTCTCCATCGGCTCATAAGTAAAACATCTCCATGTCACACCAGCAAATCTGCCTGCACAACATCCCTGCCTTGGCACTCCTCATTGGATGCCCATAAGTGACACTTCTACAACTGCTCCTGCATAATGTCCCTGCATAGACTACCATGCTCCAAGTCACCAACCTGATGTCCATGACTAAGTTGCCCATGTAGTCCTATTAAGTAGACCCATCACAACAATCGGTCATCATAATCCAAGTCTGCAATCGTCGGCTAGTGAACTCGGTCACCCAACTATATCATCATCATCACAAGTCCCTTCCATCATAGCTCCCCCACTATAGGTTCCACCAAGACTATCTCTTGGTCTCGGCCATGAGAAGTCCACCCAAGTATCATCATACCTCAAGTGTGTGCCCTCTTCAATCTGTCCATGAGTCATGCCAGGCACTTAGCCACTTCTCCATATGGCTAAAGCATGACCCATTCCTCCGTAACGATCATCATGTTCCTCCATTGTCACGGGCCTTTGCACCTTCTACCATAAGGTAACAAACAACCCCAACAAGTCCTACAATAGTCAACAATCCTTGCTTCTCCATACAAGGTCTCATCATAGACATCCATGGTAAGATCGTCCCTAGCATCGGTAAACAGATTCTTCTCCTCCCTGCATACAGTTCATCTCCCAAATGCTCAAGTGAAACACAAGTATCAATACTTACTTCATCATCATGATGTTCCTCCATACGAGTATCCTCATCCATCCATGTTTGTAAACTGCACGATCTTGATCCAACTTGATCAATCTCAAGTTCATCCTCCATCGTTGTCACATCTACAACATCCTCGATCATCACGGCTTCCTCTTCCTTGTTAGCACAATCTACAAGTTCATCTTGCTTCATTGTCCAACTAAGTTGAAGAAGTTCGTCTTCAACATTCCTTTCCAAGACTTCAAGCTTATCTCGAATCAGGGGGTTCACTTCTTTCATACGCTTCAACCTGTATAAGGTAAGAAAGAGCTTCCCTTCGCATTCTTCCAAACCTGCCATGTCTTATCGTTCAGCCTGGCCCAAGCACTAAGCTTCACCTCTGCTAAACCTGTTTCACCTTTCACCTGAATCACCCTGATATTCCACCTATCACCTGCAAAACTTGAACTTCCTTCAAAGTCCGCGGTCTTCATAGAATCAGCTCCTTGACTTAGTTCACCAAGTTTCCTTCAAAAATTGGACCAGCTCTGATACCACCTCTCACGCCCCTACACCTTCGGTAGTCTTTCAACCACTTATAGTGAGGTGTAGCACTACAAATCGTTTTCTTTTCACCAATACTTACAATTGTAAACTACGCCTAACATTCCATACTTAGTTTTATTTTTCATTACCAAGTATTATCTTTGTCCTTTATACAGTGAAAGCCCATAACATTCACATAAACAACATTATACAATAGAAATTCACAACTGTATAAAGGGAAGGGTAACTCCCTGCAATATGAGTCTGCCTAAACCAATATATATAATCTTCTTTTACAAGTACAAGTTAAATCTTCGGAAACCCCAAATTTACACTTATCCAGTTTTCCAACTTCGGCAAACCTGATTGCCCAGCCCGTCGGCGCCTCTGCATAGTGGCCACATGACTCACCAATGCTTCGTTCACCTCATCTCATGATCGCGTTGTTTGCCCAACTTCGGCGCACCTCGTCGTAACCAAGTCGCCACACACGGGCACCTCCACACGAGTCACACCTCCATTTACAATCTTAACACTTCGCCATTTCCACTTTTTCGTCATGCACGGTGTGCCCTCACCGAGCTGCCCATTTGCACAACCTCACTATGTCGACCAACTCACCTCCGTTCATGGTGTGCCCTGCACGGATCACCCGTTCAGCACCTCAGTTCATTCATTCAGTGGACACCCTACTTGCGCCGCCCGTCATGCACACCTGCACGGACGCCCTTACCGGCCGCCTGCCGTGCACGTCTACCCAGATGCCCTCACCAGTCATTTGCACACTATCGTTCAACTAGTGCCCATGCCTTCATCTGTGGATGCCTTTGTCCAAATGGCAGGCACCTTCACCCACACCCCTGCCTTTCACCCAAGTCCGTGTGCTACCATGTGCCTTCGCCCAAGAGCGAGTGCATCAACTTCTGCACCTTCTTGCGACCTGCACCTCACACTACACTTGATCACTGAAAGACTTAACTTGAATTCGTGTCCTCAAATGCCTCCATTGCATGTTTTATTTATATGGTGCGTTGGGCAAGTCGTGCTACCCAAGCCGACTTGCTAATGCCCTCACATATCATTCATTTGCCTTGTTTGGTGTTGGTCGGCCAACACTTCTACGCACAAGCTACCACAATATGTAAGGTCGGCCCATGGGTTGAGCCATCGCTCCCCACGTTGTAAACACTTTGCTCCCTCCTCTAATGTGCATTACTAACTCGTTCCTTCGTGCATTTTGGTCGTGGAAGCTGCTCGCACATCGTTTCCCAACTCGCTCCTTTTCCAAACGAGTCGCATGTCGCGTGGTGGTCATGCCTTGGACCCTAGGTCCTTACACTACGTGTCTTGATATATGATATGTATAGTATTTATAATGTGTTGTTTTTATATAGATAGCACTTATAATATGGGTTGTTTTTATATAGATAACAATATTTATAATATATGATATGTATCATATTTATAATATGTGTTGTTTTTATATAGATAATTTTATGTTAAGTTTTGATTATATACATAAATAATTATTTCTTCTTATTATTGGTAATAAAAATTATATTAATAATCATTTTTTCTTATTATTATAATTACGTTTTTTTTTGTTATAAAATCAGCTCACAAAAAGATAAAAAAACAGATCAATGCCTTAGAATTCAACCTCTTCGAGGGGGAAACCCCCTTTACATTACACAAATGAACAATTCTTGGATGATACAAATGACAAGACCTCCTTTCTATACATAGGAGTTTAAGAGGCAATAATATAATCAGATCCGATATAACAATAATAATGTAAGGGCGCAATAATAACAATAGTGGGCTTCTGTGGGGCACAATAACAACAATATGGGGACTACATGGGTACAAAAATATAATAAGGGGGTTGTACTAATAAAAATAAGGGGTTACACTAGTATTATAGGGACCTAACATGCCCTCTCCTTCGAAAAGTGTTGTCAGAAACACTTGATTAGTTCTTGATGCTTCTGTATAAAATTCTCATCCTTCCATGCGGAATCTTTAGCGGGTAACTTCTTCCACTTGATGATATACTCTTAATTGATCGATTTCGTAGTTGTTGACTTCTCGGTTCTATGAATGCTTCAGGTTCCAATATCATTTTCCTTCCTTGTCAAGTTCTGGCAATATTTCTTGAACTGAGATCTTCTGCAACTTTTGAATGAGTGGCCACACTTCTTCATCCTTCCATTCATCCCTTGCTTTGTTTATCCAATCTGGTTGGATAAAACAAGTACGAAAAAAATGCTTCCACATCCTCATCCTTTCTTGAGAGTGCATATGCAACAACATTTTTCTTCCCTTTTTTGTAGATGATTTCAAGGTCATAACCCAACATATTTGTGACATTTTTTTTGTTCTTCTAAAGATAATCTTTGTTCTAAGAAGTTTTGAAGACTACCATGATCCATTTTTACCTTAAAGTGTCTTCCCATTGGGTAACGTCACCATTTCTTAAGTGCATGTAGTATTGCCAACATTTCCTTCTCATAAATAGCTTGCCTGAGATGCAGCCATAGAAATACCCAATCACCTACATCAAAAAAAAATTCACTGCGATGTTGATCTACCTGTTGTTTCATTCGATTCTCTACCAAAGTGGTGTTGTCCTTTAAAAGTTGGAGAACTTGTTGTTGATGCTCGATGTGATCTTTCACTGCTTGAACCTTTTTCTTCTTGATATGTCCTTCTATCTTAATATTTTGAGGAGTGGTAATTTAGGCCAATGCATTACAAGATATGGTTGGATTAATTTCATCTTTCTCGATGCGATATTTCACTTCTTGAACCTTTTTCTTCTTGATATGTCCTTGTATCTTGAGAGATTGAACAGTGGTAATTCTTGCCAATTCTTTGCTAGATATAGTCAGATTCATTTATTCTTTCTATGGGATTGATTCTTGGTGTATATCCTCTTCTTTTGATGTTTCTCGATCATTTTCTTCCTCCTCTTCATAATCAATGTAAAATAATTTCTTCTCAGCACACTTATGACCTTTAGTGCATTTTCTATCACAATTGTAACAAAGCACTTTTTCTCTTTTTTCTTTCAATTGTTGTGGTGTCACCCTTGTAGGTTGTGGAAGGCTAGGAGAAACAACACTTCCATGTTTATACTTGTTAGGGGTAGAATTCCTTGTTTCCATAATTTTTCTTTCCACTTTTCTTACCAACCTAAATGACTTCTCCAATGAATCAGGTTCCCAAAGATGAAACTCATGTTGAATGTTATCATTTAAAGTCCCTACAGAGACATCAATCCTCTACTATCTTGAATATTATTTTCCCTTATATTCAATTTCTGAAAGTCCTCAATGTGCTCTTCAATTGAACACTTTTGTTTGATATTTATCAATTGGCTAAAGAAGGTATGTGTCTTTGTATCCTCATAATGTGCTATCATTTCCTTCGTGAAAATTGATCACATGACAAGTGGTTTACGAGAACAAAGCCCTTTATACCATAAAAATTGATTCGGTTCTAAATAGTTAGATGCAATATGTACCTTTTGTAATAGTGGTACACCATGTAGATCAAAATATTCTCCATCTGTAGTATCCAATTTATCGGATCATTGCCATCAAACTTCCTCATCTCACATTTTCTTGATTTTAAGAGCTCGATCTTGAAACAACTGTAACTCTGTAATACATATCTTCCAATTCTGAAATAACAACCTGCAATAGTCCTCCGCATCCTCTTTCTAATGCCACTAGTCGGATCGAAATTGGATTCTCCAAGAAAAAGTTATGAACAATCTCCCAAGATGACCTAATTATACACCTTTTTAGAATAGCGAACTTGTATGAAGTTCTATGTGTCACTGTTTTGACATTCAAATCTGAAAAATACACACAAAATACTATAGCCTGTCCTCTTTCTATAACTTCCTACGAATTTTCAATCTGATGCTCAGAGAAAAAGTTATTACAATTTTCCCAAAGACACCTATTTAAGATGTAATTCGGGTGTCTATAAAAACCCTAACTTCCTCAGATCATATATCTGAAAATATAGCGAGACAAGATCTAAAATTCGGACCCGAGGTTCAAACCAATCTCTTCTCAAATAGTTTTTTATTTTAGCTTCTGAAATTTCGTAGCAAAAATGCTATAGCGAAAATTCCACAATGACATGTTCTAGATGAAATTGTGGAGTTTGCAAAAACTATAACTTCCTCAGATCCTATCTCCAAAAATGTAGTGATACAAGCTCTGAAATTTGGACTCGAGGTTTAGTGAGATTTCATCTCAAACTTGTTTTATTTTTAGCTTCTGAGACGTTGCAAAAATAAAGTTATAGTGAAAATGCCACGATGACCTCTCTGGAGCAGCAAAACCCTAGAAGTCAAGGCTCTGATACCAAATGTTATGAAATCAGCTCACAAAAAGATAAAAAGATAGATCAACACCTTAGAATTTAGCCTCTTCAAGGGGGCAACCTCCTTTACATTACACAAATAAACAATTATTGGATGATACAAATGACAAGACCTCCTTTCTATACATAGGAATCTAAGGGGTCATAATATAATCACATCTAACATAACAATAATAATGTAAGGGCACAATAATAACAATAGTTGGCTTCTATGGGGCACCATAATAACAATGTGGGGACTACATGGGCACAACAATATAATAAGGCTGTTGTATTAATAACAATAAGGGATTACACTAGTAGTATAGGGAGCTAACATTTTTAATATTATTATTTATAATTTATAATTATTAATATATATAGTACGAGTTTACAAATATGATCTAGAATATCATCTTAGCTAGTCAACATGTTTATAAATGAGTAATACAATATTTGAATTTCTCTCATGGTTTAAATCAAAGTCATTATGAGATGATTTTGGAAAGGTAGAAATTCTTACATGTTGAAATAAACATTACTAATAATTTTTTTCTAAGCTTCAACTTATATATATATATATATATATATATATATATATAGATATATATATATATCCCAATTAAAAGAAGCCATTTATCAAGCTAGTTGGTAGTTGAACAACCAAAATTTCATTAGTATATGCAGCAGTTAGAAGTTGTTCTAGTCATTCCTTTGAGGTATGGGAAAGTACCCACTTCAAAATTACTAATCTGACCCATTAAACCTCATGTTGAGGGTGGCTATAATGAAACAAATTTTACATGCAACAAGAAATTGATACACACAAACTAGAGTAAAGGATAATTTTGAGTGAAAATGTTTACAAGCATTTTGGTTGGTTAAAAAATAGTGAGGGTTTTTGAAATCCATTTTCAAACTAGGAAAATCAAGTAGAAGTGTCTTTAAATCGAGATATAAAAGAGAGCTACATTTTTAGCTATTTTGTAGAGTAAGAAAGCAGAAACTGAGATTTGAGGGATTTCTAGGGAAATTAATAGAATATCCCTCATGTTGTGTATGCTATCTTAGGAGACACTTATGAATATGAGTAGCCTATTGGATTAGAGGATTTGAAGGAAAACATTTTTTACTTTTGGTTATGAAGGATAGTGGACTTGATTCTACCACCTTATGGTTTTTGAGTAAAAAATTTCCTTATGACATCATGGTCTAGCTAGGGTGTGGTTAGATGTAAAAGAGTTATATTGATAGCTGAGCCTATGGCTGGATTGAGAAAGACTCATCCTTCATTAGCTACATGTATATTTTAAATTAAACAAGGTAAGTGTCTCATGTTAATTTGTATTTAAGGTTTTGTGAAAACTATATGATTTCATACTAAAAATAAAAAATCCATCCCTCTAGTGCATAGATAGAGTTTTATGCTTAGAACTAATGGGAATAATGAGAGTAGGGTATTGTATATATTTTTTCCATTGATGTCAAAGACAATGACATAGTACATATGTCGAAGGTAAAGGTTGCAACATGAGCACTGTTGGAAATACTGTTTGTATGCCTATTTTTTATAATGCCTTATTTCGGTATCGTATATACGAAGGTATTTTTACTCCAAATACCTAGCTCTAATGGGAGCATATGATATATGGTCCAAAATATTATTCCAAGACCTTTTCAATGGTATATGTCACTCCCTCTAACACCATAGCAATGAGGAGATATCAAATATTATTTTAAATCAACCCCATAAGTGAATGCATAAACATTGTTTGAAGACCATCTAAGAAAGAAGGGATCTAAGGTGCACAAGAGAAGTTGAGAAATAGTCTTGGGTTTTTAAAGGTGTAGCACAAATGTGATTTGTAGATTGAATGAGTCATGTTCGCATTTTCATAGTAACTTTTCTTTTGAGATGTTTTAGAAAATGAAATTTTGAGGAGATAGAGGGAAATACCATAACATACATGGGGAAAAATTTTCAAGTATTATTTTTCTATATATTCATTGACATGAACTAAGGAAATTAGGCTTCATAAATGCTACTGAAATATACTTCAAACATGTCAATTTTATGTTTTCATTATAACTTACTTTTCAAAAAGTTTGAAACTGTGAAATATTGAGAGATAGGGATGAAATATCTATATATCCATGGTAAAAATTTCAAATTTTTCTTCTCTATAATTTTAGAGATATGTCTTGTGGAATTTACAATTTCTTAAAACTCCTAAAATTACTTTCAAACAAACCGGTTTGAAAGTCTCACTATAACTTATTTTCTTAGATGTTTTACATAGTCAATTTTTTAGAGATCTATGGAGACATATAACACATTAGGTAAAAATTGAATACTTTAGTTTGTGATATTTTTGGAGATATTAGTTATGGATGCTAGGGTTTATGAATTATGATGAAATCAATTTTAAATAGTTCATCTCCATATTTTTATTATAACTTCTTTGCTAGGAATTCTCAAACTGTGCAATTTTTAAAGATATAAGGAGGCATACATAAGTTCCTTACGTAAAAAAATTATACCAGATTTGTAAAATTTAGTATATCGACCAAGAGAAAAGTTTTTATGATTTCTCTAATCAACCCATTAAATATCACCCATAAAGTGAGATAATCGGTCTAAGCCTAATTTCTTTATGCCTAAATTTTGGATGAATTAATTTAGAGAATTAAGAGATATATTTACAATATAAATAGTGATTTACAATTGCAGTCGAGATTAAATAAACTACACAAAATGAAATAAAAATAGAAATATGAAAACAAATGTGAAATATACATTTTAAAAGATATAATAACAATTTGGAAGTGAATTGAAAGAGTATTAGATAACCCACTAAATAGTGACATGGAACCCACCAAACTCAAATAACACAGTTAATAACTTGTATTAAATTCAACAGTAAATAAAATAAATGTTGAATGACAAATTACAATGAAAAACAAGAAAATTTATAGATAAAATGAGTGGCAAAAAGGATTGATTTGTATAAAAAATATGTGAGTACACTAATTTATAAAGCAGGGTCTTGTGAAAACCCTTGGTAAGACTTTATTCTAAATGTTCACAATGTCAATAAATCATATGTGAATATTTTGTGAAGCACAAATATGTCAAGCAATATTGATAAATTAGGTCTTGACAACCTGCTATAATTAAATTCACTTGGTTTCTCTACAAACTAAAGGGATATTAGCACTAGCTATTAAGGTTGGACCTTTTATCAATAATTCTTTTATTAAGAAATGAAGTTTACTTGAAAAAGATGAAAAATTTAATAGATTTTCTTTTCAGTCCTTGTATCCCCTTGGAAAGAAGTTTCCTACCACCAATAGATTACCTTCTTTAACTCACATAAATAAAATTAGAAGAAAGAATAGCAGGTATTAATGTTGACGCATAAATCTCCTCGGAGTATTATTTCCTTTCCTTCATAGAATCCATCCGTTTTTTTATGCCTTGGATGTAGTTAAGAAGTATAGTTACTTAGGAAGTTTTTTATTATTATTTTTTAATTCTGATTAATTGTGTTATGGGAATGGAGGGTTCCAAACGGTGAGTTAAATTTAATTTAACTCTTATTATTAATGTTTTCAACAAGTGGGACCCCTCAATCTTAAATGGTTCACTTATATTTATTTCCTAACTTATAATGTTTATTTAATAATAACACACTCTAAAACATGACACAAGGAAATAATGTTTGTAAGGGAAGGGGAAAAATTCATGCACGTGCATTAACCAAGATGCTATGTTAACATATTAAACATAATTTCAGACCAAAAATGTTCTTTGAAACAAAGGAATCTTATAATGTTGCGAGCATATATCAACATATAAGTCACCAATGTTGTGACTTCCCTCAATTTATTAAGTGAACCGAAGTTTTACCACGATAATTTAGATAAAGCATTATTAGGACTTCATAACACCCTAAATGGTTAAATTTTTTATTATAATGTGAGGCAACATGGTAAACTAGGTATAATACTATCAACAAAGGAGTGTTCATTGTGTCTACATGAAGGAAATGTGTACAAGAGTGAAACTCTCTTTTTAGGTTAGGTACCTCTTCTAGACCCATGAATGAAGCATCTCAAGTGTCTAGGAATATATATGTCATGAAATTTGTAGAAACAAATAAAGAAATCTTGCATTTCATGAACATTTTAATTTTTTACATAGATATTTATGTTTTTAAGGAAAGAAATAGGGTTAGATATTGACCATTCTTCATGAACATATTAAATAGAAGTAGCATTTGACTGATAATGGTGACGAATATATTTATTCAATCAAAATATTAGGGAAACACTCTTGTTATTTAGTGACATAAGTCGAGCTTATGTAAACAGACCAAGAAATTAAGTATAGACTATGCCAATTTTAAATATTTCTATGAGGAATACAATATGCAACTTGAGAAAGTCAAAAAATATACAGAAATGGGTTGGTAGGCAAGGACAACCTTGTTATGGTTTTACATGTTTCCTTTCTATGAAGAGATATTCTTAGTTTCTAGACTAGCGCCCACAATGTTCAAATAAGAAAAAAATGTGAAATGAGAGAGTAAGGAGACAAGGGATTACCCTCCACAGTTTTAGAGAAAATGAGATAATAATTATTAGCTTATAGACCATATCCACATGCAAGAAAGGAGCCATACCTTGATTATCTATGTGTTTATGCTATCAAAATCCAATGTTGATGATTTCTTAGAGCCCTAATCTTCTTTTAATTCCGTTTTCAAACTTGCAACAAGTGTTTCCCAGCTGAAAGAAACTGTGAAATTCCAAGAAGAGTCTCAATAGTTCAGCGTAGTGCCTTATTAGTTTTATCATACCATGATCATTAATTTGATTAGTGTGATAGAACACTATGTTGGAGTGCCTCTTTAACTACCACAGGATAATCCATTTGAGGCATAATGCTTTTAGAATGTCCTAAGTGTTGGAAGTGTGACGACACAAAGATGGGTATTGAATCAATATTATGCTATGGATCACCAAATTAAACATTTTTCGCTTCTTTAATCAATAATTGAATCATTTATTAATTAAGTAGCAACATAACATAAAACATGAACATCATAGTAAACATCAATGGATATAAATATGAGAGCTTCAACACATAAAACATGTCAATAGGGAGATTAACACATAATAACACTTGATTTAAGGTGGAAACCCTTCTGCAAGAAAAACCACCATCTTCTTTGCTCGGATTCTTCACCTCTTTTATTATCAAAATATTTATTTACATAAAATCACCGGACATGACAAGTGTGCAAGCCATAATGTGTGATCATGCGAGAAACCATTAACTCGAGGCCTCTACTTTTAGGATTCTTATGTTTCACTACATGGAGCACAATCGCCCGATTTTCTTGAGAGTTTAGTTGTTGGAAAGAAGTATATCAATCTGAGACATTCATAGGCTTATGTAAACATGAAAAAACATCTACCAATGTACAATTTTTACTTCAAAATATTAATTAAAAAAAACAAAGTAAATGCAAGAACTAAGAAACTAACCATGCTAGAACTTTGATAGCCTTCATCATGATGGATCTACCCTTTTGAAAAATATATCTTTGAATTCATATCACTACTAGTTATGTGAAAGATCCTCGAAAGGTTATGTAAGAGATTATCTTTTAACTAAAATGTAAGATCACTTATAAAATAGGAAACTACATTAAAATAGTTAACCAGCCATTTCTTTCTTTTTGAAAAAGTAAAGAGGCCCCTCTCACCAAATTCACTACGCATGTGTTCATGGTCAGGTGACTCAGAAGCATATTCTTTATTCATCACTTTTTTCCTAGGCATTCTTATAAAGTTAGTTATGGTACAAGTTTCAAAATCCAGTCTTAGAATGCTCCCTTTGTGTATTATTACATCAACTGAAATGTTCGATGTCCATGTGTTCATGGTTAGGTGACTGAGAAGGATCTTCACTGTTGATCCAAGGAGTAAGCACCTTAAACTAGAAGTAATAAACATATCAAATCAAATGCAACCAATTAATATATAGAACACTTGTTTACTCGCATAAATAAATACTTAAAGACATTACATATATAAATTCTTAGTTGTTTTGAAGTTAGAAAGATGCATCACTGACAACTCATTCATCTTAGACATGCATCTGCAAACTAAAATAGGCATAAGATTCTCTTGAAGTATTGTATGTGAGGAGATTTGTTTTGAGCAGGTCTTTTTAGATCCCAAACAATGTGCATAATTCATATCAACATATTCAGTTTCATTGTTTTCTTCTAGTTGAGGAATTTGAAGACTCTAGATACTTCTAAATGGTTCTTCTTTCATACTCATTCTTTTTTTTGAGGCATTCAAAAATCTCTAGTGCATTTTTTTAATCAGTTAATTCCATGCTTTGGATTTGAATGGATTTCATTAGATGAGACATCATCCATCATTGTTCCTGTAAAAACATGTGGCATATTTTAACAACAAAGCAAGACCAGTTATAAAATAAGAACCTATATTAAAATATTTAACCTACTATGTCTTTCCTTTTGCAGAAGTAACGAGGTCCCTCTCACCAGATTCACTGCCCATGTGTTGATGGTCAAGATATTGAGAAGGATATTCACTACCCATCTAAGGACCAAGGACCTTAAACTAAAGTGGAAAGCATATAAAATCAAATGAAACTAGTTAATTTACATAATGTTTGCCTACTCCCATTAATCAATAGCTGAAGATATTACATACAAAAAAGTTTAGTTGATTTTAAGGTAAAAAAATCCATCACTCACATCTCATTCAACTTAGATGTGCATCTAAAAATGTTTGTTGATTAATCTCAATCCCTCTTCAGTGACTTCTCCAAAGGAGGAGATATGTACATTTATTTAAGCTCATGCCCTTTGTCCAACTTATGCCCAATGGAATATTTAAACTTATTAAAGCCAAGATTCCTAATCATGGGAACATAGACCTTCAACTAGTATTCAATGCAAAAGAAACAATCAAGATAAAAAAACCCTTTGTGCCTTAGAATCATGTTGGTATCATACAATATAAACTCCAATAGCTCTATCGGGATCCAATTTCTAAAGAGATGCATGGAATTAACAATGTCCATGGTATTATCAAAGAATTCAAAGCTCTTAGAAACAATTATATACATGGGGAACCCCCTTTAGAAATAATGAATCTTTTGAAGGCCCCATTAAAGTTCATGGAGGTTGTAACAATCGTCACATTTCGCTCCCTCATTCTCATGGTGAAATTTCTAGTTCTACTCTCAATGTCCAACCTAATTTAAATAGTATTACTCTTTGTTTTCAAGACCTTGTCAATGGAGTAATTGATTTCAGATCCATGGCTATCTAACCACCTGGTTTTATCTCACCCCTCAAGATTGAAGCAATATTTGGAGTCATCAAAGAACTTTAGGTATTTCCTCTAGATGAGGCACTAGTAATTTTGGCAAGAATATGAAATCCAGACAATGCTAGAATTTGGTAGGGTTTTCCACATGCTCCCACAAAAATGAAATGGATTTAAATGATTTGAAGGCATTGTAGCATTATAGTGTCGGCAAGGAAGAGGCTCACAGCCTCTAAGAAAGAGGCTTTGAGGTAGGAGTTGATCCTCTAGGTAAAACTATACAAGTGTGGGTAATGGGAAAATAAATGGTGTCAGAATTGAAGCTAAGGTTACAAGTAAGTGTGAGCTTTTTGTTGGCAATAAAGTCTTCGAGCTCCTTAGCCATGAAGACTCTATTGTGTTCTTGCCTTTGAAGACACGAATCATTTGATTTATCCCATTTCTTCTTTTGGGGTTTTGTATAAATTATATCAATAGAACGAGCTCGAGAACTAGATTTTAAGAGACATGTTTGGAGGATTTGAGATTGGTTTTTGTAGAAATTTCTCTATGGATCAGCTAGCTCTAATACCATGTAGAAATTCCTGGAAATTCTCTACGAATCTACCTCTGAGATCTATGTAGAAAATTTGACTGTAGATTAACCCGATAATGCAATATAACTAAAGAAAAATACTATAATCTACTTCGACTATCAATTTGATTTGTGGAAGCT
Source organism: Pinus tabuliformis (assembly GCA_031772625.1). NCBI lineage: Eukaryota > Viridiplantae > Streptophyta > Pinopsida > Pinales > Pinaceae > Pinus > Pinus tabuliformis. Next base: position 783,156,417 of record CM062819.1, on the reverse strand, counting down.
TAAACATCTAGCTCAATCAGAGCTGAACACATATAATGATAAGAGGAAGAATCAATACACATGAAACACATAAAATACTCAAGGGAAAGTCTAAGTTAAAAACCCAACTATTTTTATTATCATACAAGGTGGAAATATCTCATAATTACACAAAGCCTTCGCTCTCACATCTAGCCAACTCTATGTACAATCCTCCTGGATGCTCACAGGAAATCAAGGCTTCTCACAAACCTTCTCCTCTAACCTCCAAGCCTCCTATTTCCTTGCACAATTTCTCCTGGGTGATACTATTGTTACCAAGTGTAACATTGATCACTCACAGTGATCTCACATTGTTTAAAATTGTACAATCTTCAAGGAACCTTCCCTTGACTACATGCATGACTTTCCTTTATAGGAGAAAACATGCAACTGATAGTACACTATCCTTGACACTTAGTTCAACTAGGTCTTTCTCAGAGTAGGCTTGCATGAGTGTCTGATAAGGTAATCTTCCTTTATCTGGAGTACAGTGGTTGAGTGCATGCATGCATCAACTGACTGATAACTCATAATTAGTTCCTCAAACATTTTGGAACTAACTTAACTGGACTTAACTCAGTAAACTGAGCTAACTAATTACATCTCAAATATAACTCAAACTTATCTCCTTAATTAAGCGATAATATCCTTAATTTAAGGGATAACTATTTCATGACTTCAGAAAGACTTCTAACTTGAATTTCTCCAACTAATTAATCCATAATGAATTAATTATTTCCAAGAATCTGGTGAGACTAAATTCGATTTTAATTCACAATTTTAATTCAAGGACAAATTAAAATTGGAATATTTTGGATTCTATTTTTACCATTTCTTGTTGCTATTTTCAACACTCCCTCTCAACAAGAAATGAATTCAACTCAATCCCTACCTTGAACCTTTGGAATGTTCTGCATGCAACACTTCTCTCGAGTGTTGTTGCTCCAGCAACTCCAAAAACGAAAAAAAAACATCCAACCTAAGTGAATATGATGCATCTGTCATCAAAGTCTCTGACTGTTATTGCCTTTGTCAACTGAAAAAGTTTGTGCTTTGGTTGACTCTACATTTTTGCACTATTATCAATCCTTCTCTACACTCTTTACTATATGACTGCTCTAGCCTCTATCACTTTGATCTTTGACTGCATCAATCTCACTGATTCCTCCTGCTACTATGTACTTTGGGCTCCATAGCAAGGTACGATCCATGAGATAAAACCTCTCAATGGACCCTACCCAATTTTAGCCTTCTTGGGACTATCACTTCACATTTCCCAACCTCACACCTATAGGTATGGCTGCATGTGATCCCTCTGCCCACTTCTCCAATTGTGGCTCCTCAAAAATTGTCTGAGACTTCTTCAGGGACTGCATGTTGAGAGGTAATTTGCTCTCCCTCTCAAACACCAAGTCTATAACATTTGCCTTGCTCCTCAAGGCTTTGCAATGCATCTTGTCTCATGGTGATGTGTCTAAGGAAAACCTTTCCCTTACTAAAGACGACATTGTAGCCTTTGTCCTCCAACATCATAACCAATACCAAGTTCCTCTTCAGTCCAGGCACATACTTCACATCTATCAAGGTGATAGGAGATCCATGCTCCCTCTAAAAAGCAACCGTGCCCACTCCTGAAGCACTATACCTTTTGAAATCACTCATCTCTATGCGCATCTTGAGGTCTTTCTCCTCCAAGGCACTGAATAAACTTTTATCACCAATCATGCAGAATGAGGCTCCACTATCAAGTTACCGACTACATGCCATCATCGATGACACCATGCATGCGATGAGGGTAAAGTCCATTTCGAACAAAGAGTCTAATGCCTCACCCTCTGATCCTTCTGAGGATCCCTTCTTGGACTTCTTCGATGGGAAATTAGTCGCATAATATCCCATCTCCATTGAAGTATGATATGAATTCGATTTGCACTTGCAACCCCGAACATCAAACTTCGAATTCTCTTCTTTGTATATGATTCATAGCTTCGATAAACTCAACTCGGATACCATGTATAAATTTCTCTATAGATCAGCTAGCTCTAATACCATGTATAAATTCCTACAAATTCTCTACAAATATACCTCTCAGATCTATGTAGAAAATCTAACTGTAGATTAACCCGATAATGCAATATAACTAAAGAAAAATACTATAATCTACTTCTACTATCAATTTGCATTGTGGAAGCTTAGAGATCTGAATGAATCATAGTTGAACACATATAACCATAAGAGGAAGAATAAGTACACATGAAACACAGAAAATAGTCAGGGGAAAGCCTCACCTAAAAACCCCTCTATCTGTATTATCATACAAGGTGGAAATATTTCAGAATTACACAAAGCCTTAGCTCTCACAGCTAGCCAGGTATCAATACAATCCTCCTGGATGCTCACAGGCAATCAAGGCTTCTCACAAACATTCATCTCTGCCCTCCAAGCCTCCTATTTCCTTACGCAGTTTCTCCTGTGTCATCCTGCTGTTACCAAGTGTAACACTGATCACTCACTCTAATCTCACACCCTGCAAAATTGCTCAATCCTCAAGGATCCTTCCCTAAACTGCATGCATGAGTTTCCCTTATAGGAGAAAACATGCAACTAATAGTACACTATCCTTGACATTTAGCTCAACTAGGTCTTTCTCAGAATATATATGCATGAGTTTCTGATGAGGGAATCTTTAGTTATCTGGAGTACACTGGTTGAGTGGATGCATGCATCGACTGACTGATAACTCACAATTAGTTCCTCAAATAGTTTGGAACTAATTTAACTGGACTTAACTCAGTAAACTGAGCTAACTAATTACAACTCAAATATAACTCAATATTATCTCCTTAATTAAGGGATAATCTTCTTAATTTAAGGGATGAATGTTGCATGACTTCAGAAAGACATCTAACTTGAATTTCTCCAACTAATTAATCCATAATGAATTAATTAATTATTTCCAAGAAGCTGGTGAGACTAAATTCAATTTTAATTAAAGGACAAATCAAAATTAGAATATTATGGATTCTATTTTTATCATTTCTTGTTGCTAGTTTCAACAGTTTTGATCCTCGAAAGCTCCTGTTGGGTCCAATTAATTCTAAAGGGTTCTACTTTCAAAAGCATTTCTTTAAGGAATGGAGAAAGTTGTAAGGGGTTTTGTTATTCAAATATTTCCATGCTTTGGATTTGAATTGATTACATTAACTACAACATCATCCATCATTGTTCTTAATTGTAACAAATTAATACCGGTCTTCAATTATTATTTATATATTTATGCTTTGTAGCATAAATATGTAAATAATAAAAGATAATATTTCTTGTTTATAATAATAATAATATTAAATATTTCTATACTATAATAAAAATTCTAGAATTTTAGTTTAATTATTTATAATTACTAAATGAATAGTGAAAATTTAAATTATATAAACTATATTATAATATTTTTAAATAGTAATTACATATCAAATATTAAAATTTATTTTTAAAAAATTACATGGTTTCTCTTTTATAAATTAAATTAATTAATTAAAATTATATCATTTAAATATAAATTATATAATTACCAATACCATTTATTGTTTATGGGTATGCAATATTTTTTATTTCCCATGGAAAAAAGTCATAATTTCTATTGATATAAAGAAATTACATTTTGTAGATGCCAAGTGCATATGCATATGGAGGCAAAGATGCCTAACGAGTTCATAAACTATAGATCGAAAAGAAAGTCTATTATATCTCCATGTAGGGAGTCCACTAAGACTGTGCTAGTTGTTATTGGTATGAGTTTGATAAAAAATAAGTCCTGCTCTACGCAGAGAGCAACAAAAAAACTGTAAGTTACCAAAAGTTGAGTTGTAACTCATGACAAAGTAGTAGAAATATATACATTATAATACAATTGATATTCTATATATATGAGGGCCTTATAGCCCATTGTCTATAGGATCATCAAAAGGTCTATGATAATGCTGGTAGAAAGTTCCATCAATCTCCTCCTGTATCAACCAGTCATTTCCTTGTCTATGCACTGCCTCTTTTGATAGTTGATCTGCCCCTGTGTTTTGTTCCCTGTAAATGTGTTGACAGACAAAGGAGTCAAATGAGGTAATCAGTCTTTTAGCTTCATCTAATATATGCCTCAATGAAAATGCATAACAATATGATGCATCATTCAACCAGTTGCAAACGATTTTAAAATCTTCAAAAAGTTGTAGGTGTCTGCACTGTTTTTGCAATGCAAAGTGGATAATATGTTTTGTTGTGCAAAGTTCAGCAAAATTATTGGTGCCCCTGCCTAAGTTAATTTGGATCTCGAAGCAATGAATCTCATTAAGGTAAAGGATGGCTCCATCACCACAGCCTGCCTCTTGAGCAGAGCCATCAAAATATGCCCAGGGTTTAGATTTGTCGATGTTTTCGGGTCTGAAGGTGCGAGGTGGGGTACATTTATCCTCAGTTGGAAGCAAGTCAAAATCGGCAATAGTATGGTGCAAGATGACAGTCCAATGGGGGGACTTGTAGTTGAAAATGGACTGGTTGCGAGCTATCCATAGTGCCCAACATACTAGCAGTGGCATATTAATGTTTTTTCCATTATGATTTTGACACCATAAATTCCATGCATCCATTAGATTGTGCCCCTGCTAGTTCTTTAAGGAAGGATAGTGAGCGATGATGGATTGCAAAAATTCCATTGCTATGGGGCACTTTAGAAAGAGGTGCTCTGTAATTTCTTCATCTTTGCGGCACAAGTGGCACCAGAAAGGGCCATAAAACGATCTCTTCATCAGGTTGGTCCCGGTAGGGATCTTGTCAAAGAGGATGTTCCACATCAGTAAACGTGAGCGGGGGGTTGCCTTGAGCTTCTTGAGTATTTTCCAAGTTCGAAGGATGTCCTGTGGCCTGTAAGTTTCCATAAGCCTTATATAACCTTGCCTCGGGGTGTATACACCATGTTTGGCAAAGGTCCATATTATCTCATCTGGTCCATCAGTGAGTCGGATTTGTGCCTGGGTGAGGGCATCCATATAGTCTTGCCATTCATGCGGCCACTGAACCGGTATCTCCAACTCTCGTGCCGATACCCATGCCTGCTGAAGAAAAGAAGAATTGTTGTTGTCACCGATGTGCTTGATGTGTGTAACTCCTCTGATGTTTAGGTACCTTATTAAGTCCGCAGATAGTCTATGGGCATTGCCACAGCCTACCCATGGATCCAAACTGATTCGAACAGCATTGCCTTCCTTGATACGCCATGTGATGCCTTCGCGCAGAAGAGGAAGTGAACCGATGACCGCTTTCCAAATATTGGATATGTTATGTCTTATTTCATGCGGTTGTCGGAACCAATCCATCAGATTCATTGGCCTGATATACTTCACTTGTGCAACTCAGGACCAGAGACTGTTAGTGGTAATGAGCTGCCAACTAAGCTTGGCCACTAATGCGCTGGAAAATAGATCAAGCCTCTTGATGCCCCACCCTCCCCATCTCTTGGGTTTTGCAATAGTGTCCCATTTAACCCAGGAAAAAAGCTTTCCTGGTTGGTGTCCCTTCCATAAAAATCTGCAACATATACTTTGTATTCTGTTCAAAATACCTTTAGTTATCCAGGCCAGGGTCATCAAGTAGACTGGAGTGGCTTCAATCACTGCTTTGATGACGATCAGTCTGCCTACTCGAGAGAGATATTTATGGTACCATACCTGTAGTCTTTTTTCCACTTTCGCAATGAGCCAAGTCTAGTCCGCAATCCTGTAACCGAGAGGCTTTAGTCTAAATCCCAGATAATTTATACCCTCTGCCAAGTTCAAAGAGGTGAATGGGAAGCGTTGTGATGTGTATGTGATCTCATGTTGTGGGAAACCAACAATAGTAATCGTGGATTTGCTGTCATTTATCGCCATCCCTGTGGCTTTTTGAAAAAGAATGAATATGTTTGGAGGGTCGTGGTGTCCCCAATAATGCCATTTAAGAAAATCAGAATGTCATCAACAAACAATAGGTGAGTGAGGAAAAAATTTTCAGCTATTTTGATGCCTAACAGTTGATTTCTATCTCGAGCAGATGTAATAGTCCTACTTAATCCTTCCATAATAAGTAAGAAAAGCAAGGGCAAGAGTGGGCATCCCTGTTTGAGGCCTCTCTCCAAATTGAAAAAGGATGTAGATTCCCCATTAAGTAGCAAACTGTAAGATATGTCTATTATACAGCTCATTATCCATTTGATATATGCAAAAGGAAATACTAGATGGGTCAGCAACAGTCTGATGTAGAGCCAATTTGCTCTATCGAAAGCCTTTGATATGTCCACCTTTAGTATCATTCCTTTCTGCTTTTTGATCTGCATAGAATGAAGGAGTTCCTGTGCTGTAGCAATAGCTTCATGAATCTGTCTGTGGTGTAGGAAGGCAAACTGTTCTGAAGATATATGTTGAGATAGAATAGGTTTCAGACGATTGGCAATGATCTTTTCTATAATTTTGTATAGACAATTACAGAGGGATATGGGGCAGAAATCATTGAATGAGACGGGATTGTCTAATTTTGGAATAAGTGCTATGAATGTGGATTTGGTGGTTGGGGATATTCTACCACTCCTTCTGCAATTTTCCACGATCTTGAGTAGGTCGTTCCCAAGGATTTCAAAGAAACCAATGTAAAACTCAATGGTCTACCCATCTGGACTAGGGCTCTTATCTTTTTTAAACCATTTTAAAGTTGCCTCCAGCTCTTCCATGGTTACTTCCATTAGCAGATGTTCCGAGTCTTCATGTTGTACAAACCGGGGGAAATGTTCAGCCACCCACATGATCTCTATGATGTTTACATCTCTAAGGGCTTTATATATGCCCCTAAAGTGCTCTGTAGCTAGTCTGGCGAGGTCCCTCTGAGTTGATACTGTCTGTCCTTGCTCATCCCACAATTCCCAAATAGTATTAATGGCTTTGTGCCCATTGGAAAATTTATGATAAAACATTGTGTTATAGTCTCCTTCGCTGAGCCATATTTCCCTGCTCCTAAGCCTCCAGCTTTCTTCTCTTTCCTTCAGAATACATGAACGCTTCATGATGTGGGAGGAGTAGATTTCTTTGCTCTCAGGTGTAGGGAAGGTGCCATTTGATGTGTCCTCATGCACAACAATGACCCTTTCTGCCTCCCTCAGAGAGTTGTCATCACTGATACGCTTCTAATGTGCCCAGATTTTAGAGATCTTATTAAGTTCAGATAATTTCCTAATAAAGCCTTCAATATGTCCCTCTCCTTCCAATATAGGGTTTGTCTGCCAATGGTTAGTTACCAACTGTATATATGAAGGGTCCTTTAGCCAAGAGGCATTAAATTTGAAAGGGCTCCTGATCTTTTGATTTATGTCGGCCATTTCCAACAAAATTGGTTGATGGTCTGAGATGCCTCTAGTTCCAACCAATTGACGAATGCGGGGAAGTCTGTTGAGAAGAACTTCCTTAATGAGGAACCTGTCAAGTCTTCTGACCAAGCTTTGATCTCCACTACAATTGTTAGTCCAAGTATACTGTAATTTGGCCGAAGGTATGTCCACCCATTGATGTTCCTCAAGTAGGTTGGAAATAGTATCAGATAAGGAGTCTACCTGGGCCGAGTGTCCCCAAGATTCACAAAAACCCACCGAGAAATTTAAGTCCCCTCCAAGAATAATGTTATCTGCCTGTAGAAGGTCAGATTCCAGTAAGGTTCTCCAGTAGTTAGCCCTGTCTACACAAGGACCATAGACATTCATAATGCAAATATCCATCTCAACGGAGTGTGCAAAAATGTCCAACCCAATGAAGCCTCTGCCTCCCCAAATATTCCTAATATCCAATGCTTTGTTGCTTATCCCAATAGCAGAACCTCCAGATCTCCTAGACGCATCCAAAGCATGAAAGGTCCAATTGGGCAGCCAGGAGTTAAGTGTGTTAATTAGAGTTTTAGCTAAATAGAGAGTTTATTGAAGAAATATAATGTCCGACTGAGACGAGGTGAGCAGTCTACTGAGCGCTAGTTTTTTGGGCATGCTAGCAAACCCTCTGCAGTTGAAAGATAGGATCTTGATGAAGGGTGAAAATGTGGGCCATTCTTCGCTCTAAGGGCCCTGAAAATGGTTTGTTGTCGCCCAAGGGAAACTTCTTCATCCGCAGTGTGCCTGGCTTTTGTGATGCGAGAAGGTCGGCCTCGTGAGTTCTTATGGGTGGCAGGGGTAGCCTCAGAGTCTAGACCAAATGCATCAAAGCCTCTTTCCTTCGATCTAGATCGAAGTGAGTACCGGGGAAATACAGAAGGGGAGGGGATGAGGTGAGATGGGAGAGAGGAAGATGACAGGGATGGCATGCAAGGGGATATGGCAGGAGAGGGGAGAGCATATAAGGGAGGATGGAGGGGCGAGGCCCTGGGTTCTATGTAAAACCACAGAGGTCAAGTGTGCCAATAGAGAAGACGTGCACATGATATGATGAGATGCAGTAACATCAGATATGCCAGACAAAGGAGGAAAGTGAGACGGGGATGAAAGCAACATACCCGTCGTTGAGATGTCCTCCAGTTCAGTCGCGGTGTGTATTGGAGATGGCGAAGGTGGGTGAGAAACTGAGCTGCGTTTTACTGCTTCCGCATTATCAAGTATACCGTGGGGTTCTCCAATGTCTTTGGCACGCTCCTCTTGACTCTTATTAGTATTTTGCCGAGAGGGATTATCCAAGGGATGCTCAGTCTCCCATCCCTGTACATTATCCCTGATTTTCCAGAGGAGCGGACAATCCCTTTATAGATGCCCCACTTTTTGGCATCTGCGGCAGCGATACGGGATACCTTCATAGTCAATTATCTGTTTGCAAGCTATGTCCCTCCATTGTATGGTAATGAACTCTTGTAATCCTCCCTTGGTGTCCATATTGATAAGAATCTGAGCATAAGCCATCATACCTGTGTGCTGGTAGGATTTACCATAGTCCATGTAGGAGCCTATCGCATTGCCAATCCGCCTGAAGATATCTTCTGTCCAGTATTGCAATGGTAGGCCTGGGCGTCGAATCCAAATAGGTCCAATGCCTATCTGCTTTGTCTCAGGGTCAAAGAGGGGAGTCCAATGCTTAAGGAGCACCAGGGCATGTTGAAAATTCCAGTAAGAGGACAATACCCAATTGGTGTGATCAGCACGAGCGAATCTCAAAGAAAACCATCCCCTCACGAATGTTTGCAGGAAGGGGATTTCCACCAGATGTTGACCCCAAACTTCAGTGGCCCATGACTTCAGGCGAGCAGCCGTGTAGTTCTGAACTCTGATGCGCCCAACCAGTACTATGTCAGCAAAATCCATGGTCTCACCCCATTGAATGTCCTCCTCTAGTCTGAGAAAGATGTCGTCCGCCTTGGACTTGAAACATCTGTACTTCTTCTTAGGGCCCAGTGGAGGAGGTTGGTTATGTGGCCAGCTCGGGGGAGGGGCTATAGCAACCGGGGGGGTAGGGTTAGGGTACGAAGAGGATGGGTTAGCGAAGCCCTCAGTGACAGGGGGGGAACCGGCGAGCGGAGGAACAGTGGTGAAACTGCCAGATGGAGGGGCGTGAGAGACTTGAGAGGTAAAACCGGCCGAGACCATGGGAAAAAAAGGGGGAAAAAACGGTCGGGTAAAAGCACCAGTCGCCGAGGGATCCAATCCATGGTTAGGGTTCAAACCGCCGGAAACGAAACCAAGGGTTGCCAGAGAGTGAGGGGGGTTAGAAAGCGCAGGCCACGTTGGAGGGACATTTGGGAGGACCACAGGATATGACCGCGACGGTTCCCCAAGAGAATACGAAGGGTAATTCTTGGTGAGGCTAGAGTTATACATACCTTCTGATGTGGAGAAAGAGGAGTGCCAGATGGACACCCCCTCCAGCGGGTCTTCAGTTTAATCAACGGCTTCGAGATCCTCCATGATGCCAGTTGCTTCTCGGAACGGCGGACACCTCAGATAGTAGTAGAAACCGGAGAGTATGACAGTTCTCAGGGGACCAAGATAGGCAGGTAAAGCGAAACTTTCTGCGGGTTATCAACTGAGAGTTGCGGCACATTGAAATCCCCTCGAACTCCCAACAGGTCAACCAGCTCGTAGCGTAGGGGTAGGTGACAAACGGGATGTGATAGCAGACGGCAGATGTGCAGTTTAACGGTGGCCTAGCTAGGTTATTGTGAACTGTAGAGGAACGTGTAACCCTAACCCAAACCCTCGCGAGCCATCCTTTCGCAACTCTCGCCGTATTGGGTATGCAATATTATTAAGGTATGGCATTGAATAATGTTCTTGCAATAAACTTTATTTAAAATAAAATAAATAAATAAATAATTATGACAAAGTGGGAATGAAAAGAGTTTTATAATTAATAATTATAATATAGTTAATATGATAAGGCTGCTAATATGCTAAGACCCTAAAGATCGAGTCTTAGGGGTTCATCTCCCTTTTATCCAGGGGACCATTGATAAGATTGTAAGGATTCTTAGGAAGCATAATGTTCCCTCGACCTTTAGACCCCTTAACACCATCTGTAGCTCCCTTTGATCGGAAAGCTATCCTGTCGAACCCAAGGACATGAAAGGTGTCTATGTTATTCCATCTTCCTATGCGACCCCATACATTGGCGAAATAGGTCGCTCTATTAATCAGAGGATTAATGAGCACTCAGCCAACTTAAAACATGGGAGGATCCAGTCTTCCACACTAGCAGAGCATGCTGAGAAGGATAAGCATCATGTATGTATTAAGGAGGCCGGTGTTATTTCTAAGTTTGTGCAGTTTCATAACCAGAAATTTAGGAAAGCCATCAAGATTGAAAAAAGGCTGAGCAATCTCAATAGAGATGACGACTAGAAAATTAGCAGTTGTTGGTTCCCTTCCCTCTCTTCCTAGTTGTTTATTTTCGTTTTTATGCTCTTAATATTTATGGTCGCTTGCTGTCTTTCAGCCCTTCTTGATTAATAATAAGAACAAATTGTGTATACATGGAATAAAAATCCTTTTATAAGTTTTATATTCCTAAATATTGATGAGAATGGTTTTTAATTAATGAGACAATTAAAACAAACTATTTTCTTTCTCATTAGTTCCTCATTGGTTTTAGTCAATTTACGGAAATTTACCTCATATTCTTTTCCTTAAATTTATTAGAAGGTCCATTATTTAACTAACTTTATAGGTTATCCTTTTAATAAAATATGTTTATTATAGATTATTATTGATCTAAATTTTATATTTAATTAGACAGTTTTAAGTTTGTATTAGATAGCTTAATAATTTAAGTTTATATTTAATTTAATAGTTTTATTAATAAGTTCTATTAATAAGTTATACAAACAATTAAATAATAATAATAATAATAATATCATCAAATATTATTGATGATGATGATAATGATGATTATGATTAATGTCCAATGAGACCAAACTTTGGTCTTTAAGACCTAAAGAAACAAATTCTTTAGTTTGATTTAAGATTTTATTCCTATGCTAAAATAGCTTGGAGAGAAGCCTCCCGAGCTCATTATAATTTTGACATCATAAAAGGCTAGGAAGTTTAGTATTGGAACAAAGATTATGAGACTGTGATCATGTGGTTGTATGCTGGTCACTCTAAGAGGAAGTGATTTTCATCCTCGATGTTCATATTCTCACAGAGATAGCAGATCCTTTCCATCCATGGTGTTTTAGGAATTACCCAACAACCCCTTTCACTATGGAGCTCATTAGAGTTCGTTCTAATCTTGGCTATATTAATTTTCTTCTTTGAGGTAGTTAAAACGAAGATAATTTTCATCTTCTATGGTGGGGTTGATGACCTCCTTATAATATCTTAATTTTCTTTTAGTTGCTAAATCTTTCTCACACCACATTTTTTATTTGAACTTAGAAGTAACAATATTTTTAATGTTATTAATGTTTTACAATGCAACATTCTCGTCTATCTCCCAATGGTTTAACTAGGCATTGGTGTCTTTATACGAACCTCCTTTGAGCCTCAGGTGGTTTTGGATGGAATTTAAAGCTACCTTAGGAAGTCTATGGTCTACTATGTTATTAAGTTTGTGCTTGTACAACAAAATCCTATTCATATCTAGGCTCCTGATATGGGAAAGACCCACTTCTATAAGGAGAATAGGATAGGGTGTATTGCTTTTAATTTTGAGGTTATACGTTATAAAACGCTTCTAGATTTGCTCAATCTTTCTCCAAGATTCTCTAAAGATGCTGCGACCCCAAACCTCACATCCACATAAGATAACAGGAGTGACTAAAGTTTGAAAGATGAAATTCTTTCTATCCCACATTACAAGTTTTTCCATTTTACAATTATTTTCAAGATCAAAATAAGCTTTCCACCTCCCATTAATCCTTTTCTCAATGCTATAGTTCCAGTTGAGTTTGTGATGGATATCAATTCCTAGGTACTTGTAAGAAGATACTTTTTCCAAGTTACTATTTTTATACATAAAATTAGTGTAAGTGTCCTTCTTGGATTTGATAATGATAACTTTTGTTTTGTCAGTGTTAACAGTCATACTCATGGTATTGTAGAAATCCTTAAGAAGTCTAAGTTGCTTATCAAGATCTGATGGGCAGCTTACGAGAAGAACAATATCGTCAGCATAGTGAAGAAGGATGATGACTATCCCAACTAAGATCGTGCCAGCACAACCTACTTCCTCTAAGCAACCTTCTATCTTGTCAATGTAAATGCCAAATAGGGTAGGGTAGAGGGGGAAAACTTGTTTAACTCCGATACTACTTAATATCTTTTGACGACCCCTCATTGCTCTTTAACTTGGAAATTACATTCTTGTATAATGTTATAGCGGCAGCTTTCAACTCGAAAGGAACCTTTAGCTCCTCTAATCTATTCCATAGGTTGTTTCTAGTAACCATATCAAAATCCTTTCTAAAGTCTACAAAGCAACAAAAGAGATTGGATTTATCATTGCGGCATTCCTCCACAATGATCCAGAGCATAACGAGGTGGTCCATTGTTGAGTGATGCCTTCTAAAACTAGCTTGGACTTTAGCCTACTTACCTTCACTTTCAAGCCATATGCTCAACTTCTTTTCCAAAATAATACCATATAACTTCGATAAGAGAGGGTTGATCATAACTGTTTGATAATTGAAGGGGCTATTTGTATCCCAACATTTAAAAATAGGGGTAATGAGGCTCTCAGTCCATGGCTTAGGGAACTCTTGCTTGACCGCTTGATTGAAAAACGTGTGGATGTGGGGGATGATGACAAGACCTCCAATTCTTAATATTTCCGCCTTGTAACCTTCAATGTCCTTAGCTTTCGCATTTGCGAGGCGTTTAACCCCAAAATCAATATCTTCTAATGAGAAAACTTCTTTCATTGTGAGCAGGGTTTCAAAGTTATCCATGACATTTGAAGATTGATAAAGGTTTTTCAGATAGGAATTCAAGTCGTGTAAAGAAATTTTATTATTATCCATAGTATTCCTAGTTAGAATCTGCCTCCAGAATTTTTTAGGACCTACTGTAGCGATGTGTAAGAGATTCTCTTGTCTTTTACGAATATACTGCCTTTTTTTCCTCCTATTTAGGGCTTTGTATATTTTTATCTCGCCAATTTTAAGAGATTTATCAACAACTTCATTAATTGCTCTCCTAGTACTTTTAAATAATAATAATAATAATATAATTTATAAAATAATAATTATTTTTATAATATTATTATTATAGTTATACATTTATGAATATTAATACTAATAATAAATCCATACTATCTGGATTATTAATATTAATAATCCCTAGATTTATTAATATTTTTACTATTAACATTTTACATGAATAATATTTAGAACATTAAAAATATTATGTTTGATAATATGTATATCAAACAAGAATTAAATATAATAATTATTATCTAATAATATTATTATTATTAAACAATATTATCAAATATAATATTAGTCCTTATACTTATGGCTTAGTCCACTGCAATGGGCCAGTCAAATATAGCCATTGGTCAAGTCTAGTTGCCAATCCGACATAGCAGTTTCCAGTCAATTATAGCAGTTGGAAGATCGGCTCTCCTTATTTAACCTACAAACATGACATGGTTCTTCAACTTCCCTGGAGTTTCCGAGTCAAATATAGCCATTGGAATATGTGCTCTCCTTACTCTCCTTATTTAACCTACAAACATGACATGGTTCTTCAACTTCCCTGGAGTTTCCGAGTCAAAGTCATAGCCATTTAACCTACAATGACAACTATGTCTGCCATAAATATTCAACGGTCTTTCGACTGGGATTTTCCTGCCCTAACCAGAGAATGGAGCGAGAAAGGCGGATTCAGGAAATAAGAACTCAGGCTCTGGAGCGAAAAGGGCGTATGCAGGAAATAAGAACTCAGCTTCTGGCAGCAGGAGTTATCGGAGGGGTTTCGACGATTTCGTTCCTCTTTACAAATTTTCTGTACTCTGCGACAACATGGAAACCAGCTTGGGCGAGGAAATTACGCCCGATGACATGCTATCCGACCGTTCATTTTTTTTGACGAAGATTATAATGTGCTCCCTGATATCTTTCTCAACTCCATATTCATACTGGTAACTACTTTTTATTCCAATTCACGATTATTATTTATTCATCATGAATTTTTCATAACCACATAATTAAAGTCGTTCATAAATCCAAATAAACAGGTGATGACTGATCCTGAAACTCCTGGCCACGAGTATTTGCACTGGTATGTCATAATCCTTTCGCAAATTTCTGAATAATATATAGCACCCATATCTATTTCATCTAAATTACAGCATTAATCTGTACGTTGTGCAGGCTGAATACCAAACCTTTTAGCAGCAAACCTGATGTTGGTATGGATATCATGGCCGATGCCACTTTTTCTTGATCTTTGAAATCATTGGATTGAATGTGTGTTAATGTTTTTTCGGTTTAATGCTCAAAATGTCATGTGTTTCTTTGTGGTGCAATATCAGTTTTGCCGAGCGACAGTCTTCTCAGGTACGAAGCTCCGACACCCACGCGTAGTAGCAAGATGGTTTTCACATTGTTCAGGGGTCCATGCCATCCCTTAATTGAGCCCAACTCGCGGGAGAACTTCAGCACCAGAGCTTTTGCCAACGAAAATCGACTTGGACCACCGATGGCCGCTGGTTTTTTCTATATCAAGATTGAAAATGGAAATGAACAAAGAATGAACGTAGAATTTCCTGGACAAAATGCAGCGCCAGCTACTCAACAAGTAACCGGCGAATAAACAAGAAACAATGAAGTAGACGATGTTTTTTAGGAGGGTCATGCACCAGCTTCACTATCGTTTATTTGAAAATCAAATTCGTGAGTACGTTGGACCATTTTCTGCGTTTCAAGAACTTTGTGGTTGTCATCTATATATTAATATGCGAAATTGTAACTATTTGTAACATGGATAATATTTGACGCAATCAATAAATATATGTAAATTTGAATCAAATTATTTTGTGCGATAAATCTTTTGGTAACCCATTTGATATATTCAGTGCTATTTCTAATCAAGCTATCTAACAACATCCTGAATTTGTCATGCAAAAATCAAGATTCTATAACGGAAATACCATGACTATAACCAGAACAGAATCTTGGCCAAGATCAAGAATCGAAGCGCGGATCTGTCAAGCCAGTTTTACTGGCATTTCTTAATAAAAGACTTCATCACGTTTGATCACTTAACTTTAGTTTTTAATACTAGGACGGGAGATCTTTGATTGAATTATTTATTTCTTACAATAGCTAAATTGGTTTGTTTTCCTTTTCCTTTTTCTTCAATTAAAACAACTAACTAGTACTCATGATTTTCTAAATTGACTTCTCAATGAACACAGATATTCATAGTGAGTGTATTCATAATCACTTGAATTGGATCTCACTCTATAGTTTTGTAACTATTTGATTTCAAAGTGAAGCCCAGTCATCTTAGACCAACATCCATGTGAAAAAATTTGACCAGAAAAGTGGTAGCAATCTGAATATTCAAGGTAGGGTCTAGGTCATCTCTAATGAGAATGGACTTGGATTTATTCATATATAGTCCCAAGGCAAGAGAAAAGTCCTTTAGGATACCATAAAAGGTATTCCATTCTTTGGGGTCTGGTTTAACAATTTCCATCAGATCATCCACCAAAAACTGGTGAGAGAGGGCGATTGTTGACACTATTCTACAACCTGCTATGATGCCCTATGATCGAGTATCTTTGGTTTTTCTGTTGAGTCCAACTATGATTGAGAGGAATAAAAGTGGGGGCATTGCACAACCCTGTCTAATTCTTATAGATGTTGAGAAAAAATTCGTATGAAGGACATTGATCAAGATAGAAAAGGATGCAAACTTTATACATGCCTTGATCCAGTTAATCATTGTTCTGCCCACAGCAATATTCTCGAAAATCATCCACAGTTCCCAATCAACACAGTCAAAATATTTTGTTAAGTCAATCTTCATGAGACAAGCATCCATTTGGTTTCGTTTTACATAATGATGGCTTCTTGGGTGATTTCAACCAAATCATGAATCTACATGTGATTAAGAAAACCAAATTGCTCCATAGAAATATATTTGGACAATAAGGGTTTAAGTCTATTTGCAATTGTTTTTTAAATCAATTTTTAAATAGTATTACATAATGAAATCACGTGATAGTCAGAAAATGATACTCAATTTGGAATAAGGTAAATGAAGGTTGAATTTATGGCGCTAGATACCCAACCAAGTTCCTTGTATTTTTCAATCATCTTAGTCAGCTCATGAATCATTTTATCTTGAAAATGCAAGAAAATTTCAATGGTTCATCCCTCTGGGCCAGACTTTTACCTCTGGCCAGATTGTTTAGAACTTGAAGGGCTTCTTGTTGTGTTACTGGGTAGTCCATTTGATTTATTTCCTCCAGATGCGCCAAAGATAGGAACATGTCACATACTTCAAGTTGTTTGCATAAATGAACCTGAGCTCAAGAGAAATATAGATTGTTGAAATAGCTTCTAGCCTCCTCTTTGATGTCTCATTGATTGGTAAAAGTCTCACCTGATTCCGATGTTATATACCAAATTGTGTTTTTTTGTCCTCTACTGGTTGTGAAAAAATATATTGTTATTATGACCAACTTGAACCCATAAGATTATGCTCTTTCGTTATAATTCTTCAACTTGACCAAGAAGAATTTTTGAACTACAGATTTCTAGTTGAAGGATTGCCTTTTTTTCTCATGTCAGAGAAGTATGTAGGAGAGCTGGTGCCCTCTAATATTTTCTCCTATTAATAAATCATGATCAGTTATTGATATGAAAATGGGGCACTTAGGCTTCTTGTCTAACTTACAATAACTTCTCCCACTTCCAAAGCTTTAAATATTCCCAAGTCTTATTGATTAACTAATGCAGAATTGATAATATGCTTAACAATATAGTGTATCCTTATGTTTGTTTTAAATTGATTATATGCTTTAAAATCTATTGTCTATGCTATAATTTGATATGCTTAAACTAATATATAAATGCATATAACAGTAAACAATGCAGCAATAAACAATCACACAAAAACAACAATAAAATTAGGCATTCACCCACAACTCTTGCGCTACATCTTTGTGAGCTCTAGTCAACTCAACTAGGCTCTCTCGGATTATGGTATAAGTCCTTTTTACAAGATCTTGGCTCAACTCCTACTTTTTTACACAAAAACAATGGGTTCAAGCACCATTTTATCCCGTGCCTGACTCTTGGCTCCTAGCTCTGACTCTAGTGCTTCGGCTCTAGCTTTGGCTCTTGCTCTTCGGCTCTACCTCCTTTCTGTTCTCTATCAGTTTACAACCCTCTTGGCTTTTCACTTGACTTCCAAGTGACTCCCTCGGCTACTCTTTTTGCTTCTGCGCTGCCTCCTTCACCTTAGCTTCCTGCTTTGGCTTCACTTTCAACAACAAACCCCCAACAACCAACAACCAACCACCCTCTCTATCTTTGACATTCATGGCTTTCTATGCCAATTAGAATTGTCTGTTTTTTTTCCCTTTCGGGCTCTCTGTCTTCGAGCCTTGGCCTACTCAAATCCCCTCTCTGAGTGTTAGCAATCATTGCTAAATTCCCTAAGGGATGGTGGCCACCTATTTTGTAACAGAATGGAACCATCGGTGCTTGAAATCCCTAGAAATAGTCGTTCCATATTTACAAAGAGAAACGTTGTAAAACACGGGAGAAATCGCAAAATCTCTATTTATCAGACTTCAAATCTTCATAAATTTGCACTATATTCCTATCGGGTCTGCCTAAAACCACTTATCGCATGTTGCCACTACCCTGTTTCGTGGCTTCCCCTTTGCATTTTAAAAATTCATTGAAACATGGAAAAATATCGTAAATGGCTTTAGACGGATTTGAAATAATAAGCATTTGCATTTTGGAACCCCTTCGGGTCTGGATTCATCACAGCGCGCATCCCTTTGCTTTTTGTTTATTAAATGAAATATGCGAAAATACATAGCAAAATGCCCTTTGGCAGATTTTAAAATATATCAAGTATAGCCTATAGCCCTGTCGGGTCTGGCCATCGCATATATATATATATATATATATATGTGTGTGTGTGTGTGTGTGTGTATATATATATATATGTATATATATATATATATATATATATATGTATATATATATATGTATATATATGTATCTAATGTATATCCATATATATAATGTATATCCCCACTCCTTTGGGTGGCTCCGATGCAATATTATGATGTGACTTGTCGCAATCGTATATCACATAAACCCTAGGCCGTTTGGTAAGCAATCCATTGTTATCGCCGTTTGAGATATCGCAATCGCAATAACCATATAACATGTTCCGATAACCTCCACCTACCACCGCTAATTGTGATTTGATGATCAGATCTGGACCATTGATTGGCCAGATCTGACATCTCCTGTTCATTGCTTTGTTGATCATCAATAAGCCCGTTTTTCAATGTTTTCTCTATGGTTTTGCCTCCCGATAGTGTAATCTGATATTTCCAAAACTTCTCCTTTTGCAATTGTTTTTGGATTTTTAGAAGACTTTGAAGACTTAGAGGGTTTTTAGGACCCATTCTTAGGGTATTTTGCCTCTTTTTCCAAAGGAAAAAGGGCAACTTCATTTTGTTATAACTTATGCATCCTAAGTCAGTTTTTTCCCATTCAAGTTGCAGTAGATTCAGAATGAGGAGATCTTTGCAATGAGACTATTTCTGAGGGTAGCCTGTGACTTTCATTTTCCTCTGATTTACAAATGATTTGTGCCATTTGACACCTTTTACCTCTTTTATGATATCTTTTAGACTTATAGGTTTATCTAGGATCCATTTTTGGATCACGCCTTCCCACTAAGAGAACTTTTGGTCTGCAAAAGACAGATATACTGATCTAAATAGTACCTGAGAGTAACAACACCCTCGTCTTTCAGCCTCCATACACTTTCATTGCATAGTACCTTTAACCATAGTTTCTGACCACTTCCCCTCTGGATGGGTTGGTCTTCCCGAGAAGAACTATCTTCCTCCTTGCCTTCCTGTAGAACTTCCACTAAAATGGTCACAGAAGGTAGTTTGAATTTCCCTGCCTTGACCATTGACCCAAGGTGGCTCAAAGAAATGTGAAGTACACCTGCTCCACAAACTCTCAATTATACCTGTTTGAAAAACTATCAACAACAACTGTTAACAACAGCAGGCATATAGACAATAACTGGATGTACTAAACTCCTGCTTCAACAAAAGAAACATATTTCACATCTTGTGAACACCTCCATGTGTTACATCTGCATACAAATGATGGAATAGACAAGAAGACCACAAAACATGCCTTTAAAACAAATGATTCTTCAAGTCAAGCATGTAGAAAAAGACCATTAGGACTCTTTTCAAAAGATGAAACATTTCATCACTATCTCCATCTTGGAGACCAAGTTAACTTCTTTCAAGTCAACATTGCATGCATGTTCATATCAGAGCAATCAACTCTTCAAGTTAATTACATACATATTCAAAGACAATGAAAAAATCAACATCCGTGTGTTCATGCATATCATGCTTATGCATGCATTTCATCCTTCAACTTTCACTTAAGTACACTGTACTTTCGAAGCTGAAATGAAATATAATGTCGCAGGAAAAAAGTGAGTCCCCTACTCAACCTTTCTCCATTCACCGTCTTGGTAGAAACCTGCAAATTGCATCTCACCAACAAAGAAATGCCAATATATGCATCAATAGACATGCAATCCTTAATTGGAAAAGAACTCTAACCATTTCTTACCAATCCAGTTCAAAGGGCTTGCCTTTGTCTACACATCGACATCAACATGTGAATCATTTTGACACACATCATTCATGGAAACTTCCTTTCCATTTCTGCCATCTTTTCTTTCCACTTTCTTCAACTTTTGTGGAAGCATCGCTGGATTCAAGGTCCAACATTTTGTAGTAAGATGTCCTTGCTTATGGTAGTAAGTACACTGCATGTGCATCCTCTTGACAACATTATTTGCCTTGTCCAATGGACCTTTGGCTCTTTGCTTATTTTATTTCAAAAGTTTCTTGTATGTGGCCATTCTCTTCCAACATCTAGAAACATGATGGTTATCCAAACCACAAAAGGAACATGCAATTATTTTCCCATGCTTATGTGGAAATTTACCATGCTTTAAAAAATCAAAAGGAATATGATTAGAATCAGATTATGCCTGCCTCTTTCACCTTTATTTCCTTCATGAGGAGGTGAAGCAAATGAAGAAGTGGCTCCCTTTGGAACACCATCAATCTCTTCAAGGCTGTCAGAGTTTCCACAACTCTCCGGTTCAAGTGTGTGCTTCTAAACACCTACATCCTGCAAGTGATGTTTCAAGTTATTGCATTCCTCTTGAATACAGCCTTCACACTCTACAATGCAACCCCTTCTTGGAGTTGTTTCAATGGCCTTTATGGCAGCTTTGGAACTCTCTTCGTAAGACTGTCCATAGCGAAGACCCAAATACTTAGGCCTCTCCTCAACCATTATTGGTTCAACAATACCTTGTGCATTCTTTTCCAAGCCCTTTCCTTCATAGCCCATCTTGGACATTAGCCTGGAACCTATGCCTCTAGTATGTTTTTCAAAAGAACCAATATAAGAATTCTTAGAAGAATTTGAAGACAAACTATAATGGTTTACCTCTTCTTCAAGTTGTTACTTGATTAAGGCTTCTTTGGAAACAAAGAGCTATGAATCTAACTCATGCATCCTTTTCAGGTTCATATTTGCAAGATGAAGTTGCCTCTCCATTTCCTACAGTCTGTCAAAAAGCAACTGCTTCTCTTCCTTCATGGAATTCAACTGCTGTCTAAGTATGCTAATCTTTCTTCCATCCTCATACATTTCTCTCACCTTGTCCATGATGATAAACGAATCTTGCTTCAAGTCTCCATCAAAGATTCTTGTGATGAAGAAGGGAGAATTCAAGGATACACATGAGGAAGTTATCATTATGCCAATGAACAAAGAACTTCAAACAAGATTAATAAAGAGCTTATTTCAGCAACCTTTTGCAACAAACCTCTTGTGCTTTAAGGACTACCTTGATGTCCTTGGGATAGGAGAATGCCTTTAGCCCTTCTTCCTAATTGTCCTTCTTGGACTGAGCTATCAGTAGCTTCTCCTTTACCTCTACAAACTCAGAAAGTATTTAGTCTACAAAACAAGCATATAATCAACCTCTTCCTATTCAAACACCTTTCAGACAAGCAGTCTTTGCTTTGTCAATAAAGAATTATGATATAACCTTCTTAAAGGTGTGGTTCACCAAACTTAGGCTCTGATACCACCTGATCTAAAAATGGGGCACTTAGGCTTCTTGTCTAACTTACAAGAACTTCTCCCACTTCCAAAGCTTTAAATATTCACAAGTCTTATTGATTAACCAATACAAAATTGATAATATGCTTGAAAATATAGTGTATGCTTATGTTTGTTTTAAACTGATTATATGCTTTAAAATATATTGTCTTTGTTGTAAGTTGATGTTCTTAAACTGATATGTAAATGCATATCACAATAAAAAATGCAGCAATAAACAATCACACAGAAACAACAATTTAATTAGGAGTTCACCCACAACTCTTGGGCTACATCTTCGTGAGCTCTAGTCAACTCAACTAGGCTCTCTGGGATTATGGTGTAAGTCCTTTTTACAAGCTCTTGGCTCAACTCTTACTATTTTACACAGAAACTGTGGGTTCAGACACCATTTTATCCCATGGCTCTTGAATCTCTGGCTCTTGACTCTGTCTCTTGGCTCTCGCTCTTGGCTCTTGGTTTTGGCTCTTGGCTCTGGCTTTGGCTCTTCGGCTCTAGCTCTGGCTCTTGCTCTTTGACTCTGGCTCCTTTCTGCTCTATTAGTTTACATCCCTCTTGTCTTTTCACTTGACTTCCAAGTAACTCCTTTAGTTGCTCTTTTTGCTTCTGCGATGCCTCCTTCGCCTTATCTTCATGCTTTGGCTTCACTTTCAGCAACAAATCCCCAACAACCAACAACCAACCACCCTCTCTGTCTTTGACATTCATGGTTTTTTGAGCCAATTGGCACTATCTGTTTGTTTTCCCTTTTGGGCTCTCTGTCTTCCAGCCTTGGCCCTCTCAAATCCCCTCTCTGAGAATTAGAAATCATTGCTAAACACCCTCAGGGATGGTGGCCACCTATTCTATAATGGAATGGACCCATTGGCGCTTGAAATCCCTAGAAATAGTCATTCCCTATTTACACAGAGAAACAATGTAAAACACAGGAAAAATCACCAAATATTTGTTTATCAGACTTCAAATCTTCATAAATGTGCACTATATTCCTATCGAGTCCGCTTGAAATCACTTATCACATGTCGCCACTGCCCTATTCCATGGTTTCCCCTTTGAATTTTAAAAATACATTAAAACATGGAAAAATATTGTAAATGGCTTTAGACAGATTTGAAATAATATTCATTTGCATTTCGAAACCCATTCGGGTTTGGATTCATCTCATCGGTGCATCCCTTCACTTTTTGTTTATGAAATGAAATATGCAAAAATACATAACAAAATGTCATTCGACGGATTTTAAAATATATCAACTATCGCCTATAGCCCTGTCAGGTCCGGCCATCGCATCAAATATGTATATATATATATATATATATATATATATATATATATATATATATATATATATATATATATGTATGTATGTATGTATGTATATGTATGCATATGTATATATATATATATATATATATATATATATATAATATATATATCCTTGCTCCTCTCGGTGGCTCTGATGTGATATTGCGACGCGACTTGTCGCAATCGCATATCACATAAGCCCTAGGACGTTTGGTAAGTTCTCTGTTGTTATTGTCGATTGCGATAGCGCGGTCACAATAATCATATAACATGTTCCGATATCCTCCAACTGCCATCACCGACTACGATTTTCTGATCGGATCTGGACCGTTGATAAGCCAAATCCGACAACTGATAAGCCCATTTTTCAATGTTTTCTCTATGGTTTTGCCTCCTAATAGTGTAATCTTATATTTCCAAAACTTCTCCTTTTCGATGGTTTTTGGATTTTTAGAAGACTTTGAAGACTTAGAGGGTTTTTAGGACCCATTCTTAGGGGATTTTGCCTCTTTTTCAAAGGAAAAAGGGTAGCTTCATTTTGTTATAACTTATGCATCATAAGTCAGTTTTTGCCCATTCAAGTTGCAGTAGATTCAGAATGAGGAGATCTCTGCAATGAGACTATTTCCGAGAGTAGCCCGTGACTTTTTTTTCCTTTGATTTACAAATGATTTGTGCCATTTGGCACCTTTTACCTCTTCTATGAAGTCTTTTAGACTTAGAGGTTTATCTATGATCCATTTTTGGATCAATTATTGGATTTTTTCCCACTTCTTTTTCTTATCCCGCAGTCAGACCTTCTTTTTTAGCATACACAACTTGAGGTTGATTGGGTCCATCTTCTGATGAGCAAAGTCTTCACAAGGGAGCTGCCAAGTTGAGTGAACCACACCAAAAAAATTTGATCATTCAACCAAAAATGATTAAATTGAAATGGAGGTGCCTTATGGCTGAGTTATCTAGTCCAATTTAATAGGATGAGGAAGTGATCAGATATTTTGATTGAAAGGATGAAGGAGTGCAGATCCTTTAGGATTTTTTATAAGGAACTTGTATATACAAATTATCAAGGTGTTTGTCTAGGCCCTACTCATCCTACCTTCCATTCTGCCAAGTCAGTTCCTATAGGAATTTACAGGGTAAGTTCCTTAGATAGAACACTAAAGGACACCACTCACAAATACATCACAGATCAGTACACCAGTATTCTTGACGTGGTTAAAGCACTCAAAGAGGAAAACAATCCATGGCTTGAGCCAACGCGACCACTTCAAGCAATTTATTAATGTAAAAGGAAGAAAATTTACATAATCTTCTCTCATGAATGGTCACCTTACAAATGACCCTCCATGCTCTTTAAATAGAGGTCATGGACCGATCGGGTGTTAAGTGTTATGAAACCAGCTCACAAAATGATATAAAAGATAGATCAACTCCTTAGAAATAAGCCTCTTCGAGGGGGCAACCTCCTTTGCATTACACAAATGAACAATTCTTGGATGATAAAAATGACACGACCTCTTTTCTGTATATAGGAGTCTAAGGGGTGATAATATAATTAGAGTTGACATAACAATAATAATGTAAGGGCACAACAATAACAATAGTGGGCTTCTGGAATGGCTATGATAAGAAGTGATTTCTTTAACTAGTCCTGAAAAATCACTGTCAAACCGGAGAGCGGAGCAAGAGACTGAGAAAATGGAGGGATGGGATTCGAACACTAAATCTACTCTACAGAAGATACCTCTGCTATCTACCACAGCAGGCCCCATGGATGGAGCTGCTTGGACCCAACGGCTGAAGGAAGAGTACCAATCCCTCATTAAATACATGGGTATGAACAAAGCCAATGATAATGACTGGTTCAGGATCTCAGCCAATGCAGATGGCACTCGATGGACTGGCAAGTGCTGGTACATTCACAATCTCCTCAAATATGAATTCGATCTGCAATTCGTTATTCCTATCACATATCTAGCCACTGATCCCAAAGACAAACTACCAGAGCTCGATGAGAAAACTGCCAAGGAGTGGCGAAGGTTTTTCTCTACGATGACAATGGATTTGATCCAATCTTCCTATGACTGCAAAACATCCGGTGAGTCCTTAAACCAGCAACCTGAATCCACACGACTATCACTGGTTAATAATGCGTCGTCGAGAGTAGGGTTTTCTTATTCTCTACTAAAGATAAGGTTTCTAAGCAGCTCGGAGGTGGAAACCCAGCCAGCCTTGTTGCATGCTGTGGCCCCTTTGTCGGAGCTTATAGTTGGTAAATCGATCGGCTTTAATAAGTTGGCTTTGCCTTTGAGACACCTGCGGATCATGCCCTTGTCAGTGTGTGCTGCGGTAGCTAATGATGGAGACGAAAACGTTGTCCCTTTGGGGATAAGGAAGCCACTGCAGAGTTATGTAGATAAATACCCTGGACTGATCATGGGTTTTTCCCTCTTTATGTGGTTTTCTGGACTAGAGATCGGTGTCATCAAAGCACTGGCGACCTAGGAAGGGGGATATAATGGAATAGAACAAAGCCTCCATAAGAAATTGACAGATGGGTAGTTTGAATCTGAGTTGATAACAACAAGGGAACAACCTCCTTTCGGCCATGGATCGCAACATGTAGCACAGTTTTGGGGATATATAACTGCCAAGATAGCCAAATGCTGAAGAAGAACAGAACAATAAACAAAATGCAGTGAAAAATATCAGAACCCCATTGACTAAATGGATTTTATGCTCAATAAATGGAACAATCCATACCAAACCCAAATCTGGATGCCTGACAATAAAAGGTCTCCTTCTAGGTCCGGATCACAGGCCTAGATCACAGAACAGAGCGGGCAACGGAGAAACCCAAATAGTATGGGCGAAGACCGGATAAAAATCTTCATCAAACTAATAGGGGGCAGAAATCACTGCATGCGGCTCAGAAAGGGACTTTATATTCTAGAATTAAAGAAGGAAATCCAGATTCAAATTGGAACCCCCACAAAATACCAAATCTGATATATACAGGACGGAGTCTACAGGATATCCATACACTTAAGGAATATGGTATCTACAACAATTCAACTGTCATTCTTAATCTGAGACTGTGAGGGGGATGCAATGGAGCCAATTCAAAAAATACAGGTACCTTTCACGATGCAGTCAAAGGAAAGGAAAAAATACAATCTAAACCTGCACCAGCATCAAAGCTTCCAGGTCCCTATGTTGTGGAACAAAAACTGGAATCTCCAACGATCCAAATAACTTTGTTAGAGGTAACTAATCTACACATTGATCTATCCACAAATGCCTTTATCTGTAGATTTAATGGGTTTTGGCCAAAATCCGACGTCTTGCATCAATGGAACCTCACAGCATGGTCACCTGTCTGTGAAATTCACCTATGCTCAAAATTTTTTTTCATAGTTAGATTCAACACAGAACAAGAATGTGATAACATTATCAATCACGAGCCTTGGTTTTGGGGTAATGTTGGCCTCTTCACGACCCCCTGGTTTCCTGAGTTTGATGCAAATACTACAAAAATCGCAACAATTCTTGTTTGGGTGAGGTTACATAACCTCCCTCTACACATTTGGCATCACAAAGTTTTAACAGCCATTGGAAATTCCTTAAAATAGATAGAGACAGAGTCAAGCAGGGAATTTTCATATTTTCCAGAATATGTGTAGAAGTGGAACTAAGTCAGGAGCTACCTAATCACATTACACTGAACTATAATAATACACTGAGGACTCAACCACTTTACTATGAAAACACATCATTCAGATGCTATAGCTGCATGCAGACATGGCATCTTCAAAACACCTGTCCACTAGCTAGGAAGGACCCCAAAGGAAATAAGAAACAACAAAAAAAGCCCAAAGGATGGCAGCATACTGACTGGAGGGAAGAAGAGGACATGTAGACAAAATCTACAGTGTTAGAAAATTATATATTACGGAGCAATGGAACACATAAAATATTGCAGAAATATAAACACAGAAAATACATAAAACAAGAGAGACATAGATATATGTGGTTCACCCAGTTTGGGCTACATCCACCCCGAACAACCAGTCCTTCCTTTCTATTATCCAGCAAAATGAAGAGACACAACCTACAACAGATCCGCTGTAATATCCTCTATTTTCTCTCACAGTCTCGCCTCTCTGTTTCTCGCTCACATAATACAAATCTATTACACAACCTCAAATACAATGCCCTCATACCAAGAGAGGGGGTTGCCCTCTAGGGGAAAAAACTCTAAACTAAACATAAGTTCTACCATTAGATCATCCGCCTAATGAACGGCCTAGATTGACTAGAAATTACTATACTTTTAGAAGGCAATTTTACACTTGCTTTTAGCTTTGGGGGCGCTGACCCCCAGCACCCGCCGGAGAACCACTGGCCCCCGGACCCCCCAGCCGGGGGGATCGGCCCCCCCGGACCCCTGTTGGGGGGAAAAGTCCCCCCCACACCCTCCCGCGTGGAGGGGTGTACAAACATCCTGGGGTATACATCCGGCTGAAACAAAGACCTCTTAACAATCATGCTCCACACATAACAATCTCCCACTTGGAGAATGATTGTAGCAACTCCATCGCTGCTTCATTTGCTGGACAATGACTCATCTTTGGACCTGCCCGTTTCTCATCTTCATCATCATCCTTGAAGACTAATTGAAACTCAGCATGTTCTCAGTTTCTCCCTGGTTACAACTTTTGTTATCATATCTGCAGGATTCTGCCTAGTGTGTATCTTTTCCAGCTTCAACTCTCCATCTTCCAACACTAATCATATGAAAATGGTACTTGAGATGTATGTGTTTAGTCCTGGAATGAAATGATGAGTGCTTTAAAAGATGAATGGCACTTTGGCTATCACTGTATAACGTGCCCATATCATGCTCATTACCCATTTCACCCATAAACCTTTGTAGCCAAATCATTTCTTTACTAGCCTCTGTAGCAGCAACATACTCTGCTTCTGTTGTTGAATGTGCAACAACACTTTGGATTTTTGAAACCTAACTGATAGCTATTCCACCGATAGTAAATACATATCCTGTAGTGCTCCTCCTGTTATCTCTGTCACCTGCTATATCTGCATCAACATATCCCTGCAGGGAAATGTTTGAACCACCAAAGCATAATGCTTGATTTGTGGTACCTTTCAAATATCTGAGAATCCATTTCACTGCCATCCAATGTTCCTTTCCTGGATTTTTCATGTACTTGCTTACAACTCCCACTATATATGCAATATCAGGCCTTGTGCAAACCATTGCATACATTAAGCTTTCAACTATTGATGCATATGGAACTTTAGACATATAGTCCATGTCTTCTTGGGTCTTTGGGCACATTTCCTTACTAAGTTTAAAATGGCTAGCAAAAGGTGTACTAACTGGTTTTGCATTGTGCATGTTAAATCTTTTCAACACCTTTTGTATGTACTCATTCTAAGACAATGTTAATTTGCGATTTTCCTGTCTCTAGTTATTCTCATACCAAGGATTTGTTTTGCAGCTCCCAAATCCTTCATTGCAAATGAATTTGCCAATTTTCTTTTGAGCACATTTATTTCCTGCATGTTAGATCCTGCAACAATCATGTCATCTACATACAATAACAATATAATATAGCTTCCATCATTTTGCTTTTTCAGATAAACACAATGATGAGAGTGACATCTAGTATAACCTTGTTGAGACATAAACTTGTCAAATTTTAGATACCACTGCCTTGGAGCCTATTTTAAGCCATACAAGCTCTTCTTCAACCTGCACTAGTTTCTCCTTCCCATTCACTTCATATCCTTGTGGCTGATGCATATATATATCTCTTCCTCCAAATCCCCATGGAGAAAGGTTGTCTTTACATCTAACTGCTCAAGATGCAAATCTTCAACTTCCACTAGACTTAAAATAGTTTTGATTGAAATCATTTTAACAACAGGAGAAAATATTTCATCAAAATCAATACCTTTCTTCTGTGCAAACCCCTTCACCACAAGTCTAGCTTTGTACCTCTATTTTCCTCCATCTTCTTCCTTCAGCCTGTAAACCCATTTATTCTGTAATGTAGTTTTACCTGCAGGCAACCTGACTATGCCCAAAGTCTGGTTATGCATTAAGGAGTCCATGGCTACCTCCCACTTCTTCCTGCTTTCAACCTGCATTGCTTCTTCATAACATTCGGGTTCACCGGAATCAGTCAACAATAAATAATATAATGAAGGAGAGTATCATTCAGGGGGTCTACTTATCCTGGTAGATCTTCTAACACAACTTACAGGTGTTTGGGGTTCCTATTGCTGTTGTGGTGGTTACTTCTATTGTGGTTGTTGATTATTACTATTTTCAGGCACCCTTACCTTTTCAGTGATTTCATCAAGAACTGCATATTCCTTGTTTTCTTTTTCCTGTTTCTTTTCCTACCACTGATTGTTATACAAGACCTTTTCCTTGAATATTACATCTCTACTCCTAATGATTTTGTGATTTTCATAATCATATAAGTGATAACCAAAATCATTAACACCATATCCAATAAAGGTACATTTCTTGACTTTGTCTCAGGCTTTGTTCTATTTTATTTATCAATATGGACAAAGGCCTCACAACCAAAAGGCTTTAAAAAAGAGTAGTTTACCTTTTTACCTGTCCATGCTTCCTCCAGAACACCACCATCTAAGGAACTTGAAGGCCCTCTGTTTATTAGATAAATAGCAGTATTCAAAACATCTGCGCAAAACTATAAAGGAAATCCTGCATGCAATCTCATGCACCTTGCACACTCCATGATTTTTCTGTTCATCCTTTTTGACACACCATTTTCTTGTGGTGTTCTTGGAACTGTCTTCTCTTTGTGAATTCCATGCTCTGAATAGTACCTATCAAACTCTTTGCTGCAATATTCACCTCCATTGTTTGATCTAAGACACTTCAATTTCTTTTCTGTCTCAATCTCAACCAAAGCTTTCCATTCTTGAAAGTATCAAATACATCATATTTTTTCTTAATACAATAAATCTATTTTTTTCTACTTGCATCATCAATAAAAGTAACGTAATAACAAGAAACATCGAGAGATGATACCTGAGCGGGTCCCCATACATCTGCATGCACAAGCTCTAATTTTTCATTCTTCTTTTCTTTCCCAACTCTGAGAAATCTGACTCTCTTCTGGTTTCCATAAATGCAATTCTCACAGAAGTCCATATCAACATTCTTCAAACCTAGCAACAAATTCCTTCAGTGAATAATATTCATCCCCCTTTCACTCATGTGTCCGAGCTTATGATGCCATAATGCTGCATATACTCCTTTGGAAGTTAAATCATTAACAGTTAGAAATACCATTGCATAAGTACAATGTACCAACCTTTTCACCTTTTTCTATTACCAGGGCTCCTTTGGTGACCTTCCAAGCTTTATTTGTGAAAGTTGTCACATAACCTTCACCGCCTAACTACCCTATTGCAATCAAATTTTTCTTTAGATCTAGAACATTCCTTACCTCCTTTAGTAGCCATTGGTTTCCATTCTGCAGTTTTACAAGAACCTTACCCATTCCAACAATTTTACATGGTTTATCATCACCCAAACGAACTTGCGCAAAATCTCCTTGAACATAGTCATGAAAGTATTTCTTATCAGGTGTGGCATGGAATGAGGCCCCTGAGTCTACCAACCACAAATTAGTAATATTTTAAAAAGAAAGAATCAAAGCAACTTGTAACACCTCACCTGTCACATTTGCTTCATGATTGTTTTCTTGCTGTGAATCTCCTTCTTTTCCCTTCCGAGATCTACGGTCTTTCTTTAGGTGTCATTTCTTTCTGAATTTCCAGCACACTATCCCCGATCTGGACTTGAATCTGCCTTTCCTTGATTTACTGCGATATCCTAAGCTCTTTCCTCTTTCCATTTTTCTTCCCCTAGACTCTTCACTCAAAGCATTTCCCGATGTCTCACCGGAGCTTTTCCGTCACATTTCCTCGCTAAGGATAGCACCGACAACATCATCAAACTTTAAAGTACTAGATCCAAACACAGAGTTACTAATGGCCATTACTAAACCATTCCAACTTTCTGGCAATGAGCACAAGAATAACAGAGCTCTAACTTCATCATCAAACCTTACCCCTACAGAACATAACTAACTTGTAACAGTATTAAAATCATTTAAAAGATTTGCAATAGATCCACCTTTCAACATCTTCATATTAAATAACCGTTTCATAAGAAATACCTTGTTTGAGGCTAAGCATTTTTCATATAGTTTCTCCAACATCTTAATCAAACCCTCTGTCATTGTTTCCTTGGAAATGTTGAAGGCGACCGATGCTGCAAGGCACAACTGTGTTGTTCCAAGTGCCTTTCTATCGAGAAGGTTCCATTCTTCATCTTTCATACCCGTCGGCATCTTTGCTTTTCCGCCCGATGGTAAGTATAGATATTTCTGATACAGATAATCTTCCATCTGCATCTTCCATAGTGAGAAGTTTTGGCCGTTAAATTTCTCGACCCTAAACTTACCATCTTCCGCCATTTCTCCCACTCGAATGAGGAACCCTTCTTTCCTACGTGTTTATCAGCCAAATAAACCTTCGGCTCTGATACCAGTTGTTAGAAAATTATATATTACGAAGCAATCTAACACATAAAATATTGTAGAAATATAAACACATAAAATGTATAAAACAAGAGAGACACAGATATACGTGGTTCACCCAGTTTGGGCTACGTCTACCCTGAATAGCCAGTCCTTCCTTTCTATTATCCAGCAAAATGAAGAGACACAACCTACAGTAGATCCGCTGTAATATCCTCTATTTTCTCTCATAGTCTCACCTCTCTATTTCTCGCTCATAAAATACACATCTATTACACAGCCTCAAATACAATGCCCTCATACCAAGAGAGGGGGTTGACTTCTAGGGAAAAAAACCCTATACTAAACATAAGTTCTACCGTCAGATCATCTGCCTAATGAACGGCCCAGATTGACTATAAATTACTATACTTTTACAAGGAAATTTTACATCTATTTTTAGCTTCGGGGGCGCTACCCCCGAGCCCCCGCCGGGGGACCACTGGCCCCTAGAATCCCCAGCCGAGGGGGATCGGCCCCCCCGGACCCCTGTAGGGGGGACAAGTCCTCCTCGCACCCCCCCATGTGGAGGGCTGTACAAACTTCCTGGGGTATACATCTGGCTAAAAGGAGGACCTCTTAACAATCATGCTCCACACACAACATACAGGGAACCAATCAGAACCTGACATACAAATGGGGCAGAAATATACACACGAAGAAAATAACCCAAATTCACATTTGGGGCCTGACAATATGAAACAACAACAATAACCTCAGCTAGAAGTAAGCGGCATCAAACAAACTCATGGATCTGAAGGATTAGAATCTGACAAAGAACAACTAATAAACACAATGGAAAACCAACTTGCTATAACTGCACCAACTTCCAACTTTGAAGGTTGGTGAATGGTGGAGAAGAAGAAGGGAAGGAAAGTATAGGCGAATTTATTTTATTTTTTTATTTTTTTATAATCGTAATCTCTTTTCTCCTGTGATTACAGGGACAGCCAACTGCATATGCTTAAGCATCTACAAAATGTAATTTTTTCATATGAATAAAATTACAACTTTTTCTACGGGGAAAAAAGCAATAGTGGGCTTCTATGGGGCATAATACAATATGGGGACTACATGGGCACAACAATATAATAAGGGGGGTGTACTAATAACAATAAGGGGTTACACTAGTAGTATAGGGACCTAACATGCCCCTCTCCTTCCAAAAGTTTTGTCCTCCACGCTTGAGTGGTTATGGATGATTCTGTATAAAATTTTCATCCTCCCATGTGGAATCTTCAGCGCGTAAGTTCTTCCACTTGATGAGATACTCTGAAATTTATCAATTTCGTAGCTGTCAATTTCTTGTTTCTTTGACTGCTTCAGGTTCCGATATGACTTTTCTTTCCTCGTCAAATTTTGGAAATATTATTTGAACTGGGATCTTCTGCAACTTTTGAATGAGTGGCCACACTTCTTCACCATTATTCCCTTCATCCCTTACTTCATTTATCCAATCTAGTTGGATAATGGAAATAACAAAAAACAATGCTTCCACATCCTCATCCTTTCTTGAGAGTGCATCTGCAACAACATTTTGCTTCCCTTTTTTGTAGATGATTTCAAATTCATAACCCAACATCTTTGTGACCCATTTTTGCTTCTCTTCAGAGGATAATCTTTGTTCTAAAAATTATTTAAGACTACCATGATCGGTTTTTACCTTGAAGTGTCTTCCCATTAGGTAGGGTCGCCATTTGTTAAGTGCATGTAGTATTCCAACTTTTGAATGAGTGGCCACACTTCTTCACCATTATTCCCTTCATCCCTTACTTCTTCATTTATCTGATCTAGTTGGATAATAGAAATAACACAAAACAATGCTTCCACATCCTCATCCTTTCTTGAGAGTGCATCTGCAACAACATTTTGCCTCCCTCTTTTGTAGATGATTTCAAAGTCATAACCCAACGTCTTTGTGACAAATTTTTATTTCTCTTAAGAGGATAATATTTGTTCTAAAAAGTATTTAAGACTACCATGATCTATTTTTACCTTGAAGTGTCTTCCCATTAGGTAGGGTCACCATTTCTTAAGTGCATGTAGTATTGCCAACATTTCCTTCTCATAAATAGCTTTGTGTAAATACTTTCCTTTGATTGGAAAACTTCCGAAAGCAATGGGATTTTCATATTGCATTAAAACATCACTAATTCCATTTCCTGAAGCATCACATTCCACAATAAGGGTTTTTGTGAAATCCAGCGTAGCTAAGACCAGTGCTTGGCACATTACTTTTTTAAGATGTTCGAAGGCCTTTGTTGCTTTTGGAGTCCATGAAAATGCATATTTCTTCAATAATTTTGTTAGAGGTGCCGCTATTCTCCCATAATTCTTAACAAACTTGCGATAATACCCTGTCAACCCAAGAAATCCTCGCAGATGCTTTATGGCTGTGGGGATTTTCCATTCCTTAATGGCTTTAATTTTGCTAGGGTCTACCTTAACACCTTCATGAGATACAATATGACCAAGATATTCCACCTCTTGTACTCCAAAGAAACATTTGGATCTTTTTGCATATAATTGTTTCTCCTCCAATAGTTTGAGCACCCTGTCAACATGTTGAACATGATCCTTCCAAGACTTGTTGTAGATTAGTATATCATTGAAAAATATTAACACAAACATTATAAGGAAGGTTTTGAAAATGGAATTCATCAAACCTTGAAATGTATAAGGTGCATTGGTAAAGCCAAAAGGCATACCAAAAATCCATAATGACCCTCATGATTTCTAAATGATGTTTTCGGAATGTCTTCAGTCTTCATTCTGATTTGATGATATCCTGAACGAAGATTAAACTTGGTGAAGTAAATTGATCCATGCAGTTCATCCAATAATTCATCAATGACGGGAATGGGAAATTTATCTTTAATAGTGAGCTTGTTGAGCTCCCTATAATTTGGACACATGCGCCATGATCCATCCTTCTTGTGCACCAATAGTACTGGAGCAAAGAAAGAACTTTGACTATGTTGAATTATACCAGACTCTAGGATTTCTACAACCATACATTCAATTTCACTCTTTTCTGCATAGGGATATTTGTATGACCTGATGTTTAGAGGAGCACTTACTGGAATCAAATGAATAGCATGATCATGGTCAAGAGTAGGTGGGAGGCCTTTTGGAGTCTTAAATAGCTTGGAATGATTGTCCAAGACTTTTTGGAGATGTGGAGAAATAGATGATTTCGATGTGGGAACCTCTAGCGAACATAATTGTACAATTACACCTCGTTGTTCCTTCTTTAGAAGCTTTGTGATACCATTAGAGTTGATTATCTTTCCCGGTTTCCCTGCAATACCCTTTAATTAAACTTCCTTTCCTTCCGCACAAAATTTCGTGAAAAGTTCTTGAAAATTAAAAGCTATTGTACCCAAAGATTGTAGCCATTAGGCTCCTAGTAAAACATCAACACCACCCATTGGAATTGAAAGCATTGGGCTATTCAATACATATTCTCCCATGAATAGCTTGATATTATGGCACTTTCGAGAGCAATTTATGGTTCCTCCACTTGCAACCATCACTTGACACTTTGGTGCTAGGTATAGGAAGCAATTCAATTCCTTGGCTATCTTATAATGAATAAACTTATGGGTATTGTCTGTATCAATCAACACTACTACCTTTTTCTTCTTGATATGTAATTTTATCTTGATAGTTTGAGGAGTGGCGATACTGGCCAATGCATTACAAGATATGGTTGAATTCAATTCCTCTTTATCGATGTGATCTTTCATTTCTTGAACCCTTTTATTCTTGATATGTCCTTCTATCTTGAGATTTTGAGGAGTGGTAATTATTGCCAATGATTTACAAGATATGGTCGGATTCATTTCTTCTTTCTCTAGGGTTGGTTCCTGCTGTATATGCTCTCTTTTGATGTTTCTTGATCATTTTCTTCGTCCTCTTCATAATCTATGTAAAATAATTTCTTCTCAGCACAATTATGACCTTTAGTGTATTTTATATCACAAATGTAACTAATCTAGGTCCAGGTGTGACGAAGGACCCTTCCAAGACCTTTTAATTTCATGATGTGTTAAATTGCATTTTTAAAAGAACATTAATGAATACATCTTCATGTTGTAAAGAAGAGGAACATATCAATCATCAGCAACATATAAAACATAAGCATTAATAATGGAATTCTTCCAGGACGAACTACGTCTCCAGGCCCCAGTGTCAAGATGGTGTAGATCGCTGCATTAAGTGTTGTCAATAGTGATGATGTACATGTAGAAGTGATGTCGCTATCATACAAGGAAAATTCCCTCATGCAGGAGTGGCTCCAAGAGATGTTCCACTACAAGAACTCTTAGTCAAAAGACTCCTATCAGTATGAAACAAACTCATGCATGATGAGCATCCTGCCAACATGGCATAAAAGGGATCTCAATGTAAACATCCATGACAACAACCTTAGTATCCCATCAGCATACAAAAAAGGGATCTCAAAACATGACATGACGAATCATGACACAAGTACATCACATAGACGATTCCGCATCACATCAAGCATAATCATGAAAACAAGTAATAAACAAGATCCATCATCAACATCAAACATGGTTCTATGCAGGAAAATGCATAGCAAAAGAAGTACATGAACACACTACATATACCTCACAACCAGGGGCCATCTAAAGAACCAGATGTCAAGTTGTTGAAGCTGCTCGGACCATCGATCTCACGGCATAGAATCACATGAAAATGGCTACTCGCATATGAACATTGACACCTACATTCCACTTAGAAAAGTGGCTGGAGAAAAGAATGAGAAAATGAGAAATCTGAATGAACCATCAACTTTGTGACATCAAATAGTGCAAAATTGACTCTCCAATTTTTGAATTCTGAGAAATTGAGAATCTAGGGCTCAAGGAATCTTTTAGATTCCCCCTATATTCCTCAAAGATTCTACTCCATGGGTGGACTGGAAATCTACAAATCCAAAGGCAAATCTAACCTCGCCATTGCAATCCCTGCGGAAAACAATGAAAAACGACTATAAAGTTAACTATATTTCGACATGGAGAAAAATTACCTCCTCGGGAAAACTTCATCGATCATGGTTTTGCTCCCTATTTCTGCAACAGTCATGGTTCCACCTGCATACTGAAAAATGACCAAAAAATTCATAAATCTGATGGAGACACAAATAGCACCATTGCGTTCGTGGCGTCGAGAAGTGATGAAACCATATAAAATTTGTCAAAATCTGAACCTTGTAGGTTGTGGAAGGCTAGGAGAAAAAACACTTCCATATTTATAGTTGTGAGTGGTGGGCTTCCTTGTTTCCATAATTTCGCTTTCAATTTTTCTTGCCAACCTGAATCCTTTTCCAATGAATTAGGTTACCAAAGATGAACCTCATGTTGAATTTTATCCTTTAAAGTCCCTATGAAGACATTAATCCTTTGCTTATCCGAAATATCACTCACCCTTATATTCCATTTTCAAATGTCCTCAATGTGCTCTGCCATTGAGCCCTTTTGTTTGAGATTTATCAATTAACTAAAGAAGGTGTTTCCTTTTGTATCCTCATAATGCGCTATCATTTCCTCCGTGCAAACTGACCACGTAACAAGTGGTTTATGAGAAAAAAGCCCTTTATACCATAAAAATTGATTCGGTTCTAAATAATTAGATGCAATACATACCTTTTTTAATAGTGGTAAACCATGTAGATCAAAATATTTCTCCAACTGTAGTATCCAATTTATCGGATCTTTGCCATCAAACTTCCTCATCTTGCTTTTTCTTGATTTTAGGAGCTCGATGTTGAAACGACTATAACTCTGAAATTTTGGATCTTTAAGTTCTAAAATTTTACCCTGTAATATCCCTCTGCATCCTCTTTCTAACTCCGCAAATATGATCACAATTGTATTTGTGAAAAAATCTTTATTGCCAATATCCCATGATGACCTAATTATAGAAACGAAGTGCCACGTGCCATTGTTTCAATCTTAGGTTCTGAAAATTATAACCAAACAAAACACAATCCATACACTTTTTGTAACTTCTTACGAAATTTCAATCTGATGCTCAGAGAGAAAGTTATGAGGATTTTCCAAAAGTCACCTGGTTAGGATGTAATTCAGGAGTATTCAAAAACCCTAACTTCTTCAGATCATATATTTGAAAATGTAGCGAGACAAGCTCTGAAATTTGGACCTGAAGTTTAGAACCATTTCTTCTCAAATGGGTTTTTTCTTTAGCTTTTTAAACTTTGTAGAAAAAACGTTACAACGAAAATTCCACAATGCCTGTTTTAGATCAAATTTTGGAACTTGCAAAAACTCTAACTTCCACAGATCATATATCCCAAAATATAGCGAGACAAGATCCGAAATTTATACCCGAGGTTCTGCAAGATTTATTCTCAAATGGGTTGTTTTTTTAGCTTCTAAAACATCGTAGAAACAAAGTTATAGCAAAAATTCCACGATGACCTATTTGGAGTAGTGAAACCCTAGAATCCAAAGCTTTTATGCCAAATGTTATGAATCCATCTCACAAAAGGATATAAAACATAGATCAACGCCTTAGAAATAAGGCTCTTCGAGGGGCCAACCTCCTTTACATTACAAAAATGAACAATTCTTAGATGATACAAATGACAAGACCTCCTTTCTATATATAGGAGTATAAGGGGTCACAGTATAATCAGAGCTGACATAACAATAATAATGTAAGGGCAAATAATAACAATAGTGGGCTTCTATGGGGCACAATATAACAATATGGGGACTAAATGGGCACAACAATATAATAAGGGGGTTGTACTAATAACAATAAGGG
Source organism: Pinus tabuliformis (assembly GCA_031772625.1). Classification (NCBI taxonomy): domain Eukaryota; kingdom Viridiplantae; phylum Streptophyta; class Pinopsida; order Pinales; family Pinaceae; genus Pinus; species Pinus tabuliformis. The sequence goes on along the minus strand of CM062819.1, from coordinate 783,117,697 downwards.
GTTACACTAGTAGTATAGGGACCTAACATTAAGCCACAGATCAAGTGTCGGTAATACTGACGAGAGAATAAATTGTCAGACCACTTCACGTCTAGAACATATCGTGACCATTAGATTGTAAGTTACAAAAGTACATAGTAATGAAGCACACTTCACCTAACTCTACACTAGACCAATTTATACTTTCTTATTTCGTATGTGTCAAAATATCCTAACAGTCGCAAAGGGTCATTCATGATGTCTCGTAGGACCTTCTGCATAAAGAGATTTTTAAAGTAGCCTCCTAAAGGGTCTGGACAACAGAGTGAAGCTGATGTCTCTGTAGAACCAATTGTGAAGTTTAGATCCGATTATCACTCAGAATGAATGTCAAGGCTGAGAAGAGGTCGTTCCGAGGTAACCACAAAAAAAGCTTTCGATCTAGCATCTAGCCCTGCCAGGCCAGAGAGGGCTCTCTCTTTGCCGCCTAAATGTGGCTACATTGAGCAAATCTTAGGCTAGTTATGGAGTGTGGGGATTTGCTTGAAAGGTTTTGGGTCGAAACAACAAGAGAAAGGACGATTGGGCTATGGAGTCAATACCAGTTTCTGCCAGCAAACTTGGGGCAAATTAAGTGCCATGTTTAGCCATATAGAAGATTGCAAATGTGAGAAGAAGAGAGGGGAGAAATCCTGTTGCCTTGCATCCATAAGATAGGCGATGGATCTCTAGTAGTAGCATTAGACGAAAGAGAAACATGAGGTTTCTCAACAGAGCATCTAGCAAAGGATGAATTCTTCAAAGGAAACTATTACATGTAACAACAAAATCATCATGAAAGGAGCATCATAGGGGATGGATTCCTAACAAATCTCTTAGATAATGCTATAACAAGGTAGAGAAAACAAAATATGTAAGTGAATTACAGGAAAAACATACTGAATAGTAAACACCATGATGGATCCCAGGTCCAAAGGGCAAAAACTACTTTATTAAAATGATATTCAGGAAAAATTTAAACACTGCGAAGTAGCCACTTTGTTGCCAAAATCGAACCTCTATATTTTAAAAATAATCCTATATATACTAAATTACAAATCTATTTTTATTTCCTCAACATAGGAAATAAAAAATAGAAAATAAAATCGTATCATAAAACTCTATTACAAACTAATTTGCAACTAAAATCCCAAACTATCTCAAGAACCATGAGAAATAGTTTTTGAAAACCCAAATTATGTGAAGGATTGCCAAGTGGATTAATATTACTATATCTTCTCCTTCAGGTGTGGAACTATATTCCACACAATCTTCATTTCGACTACCAACTTGCACTTGGCTGCACGAATTTTGGAGTTTTTTGATCGATCTGTTATTCTTGTCCCTCCTTGGATGTTCTCTGACTGCCTTTTGTAATGCTCTTACTTTTATTTGCTCACCTTCTAGTGTTATATTGTTTCAATGATGAATATAGGTGTTCTTCTCTCATAATAATATTTTTGGAATTCCTTCACATCGACTTGTTTCAAATGAAAGACTTTCTCGACAAGCCCCATCTATCAATTTCCATGTTGGTTTTGTCTGCCCATTAATTTTTTCAGTTCCCATTTCTTTATATAAAATATCTCTTGCATTCAGTGACACATCTAAGAGGCCATGCAAATAAGTAGATATGATGCCTATGCAACCAATGGCATCATGTTCCTCTATCATGCTTGCAACAAAGCATGTTCCCTTTTGTATTTCTGTTCCTCGACAGATTTCATCTATTAATACAAGGTTTTTGTTTATAGCTTCACAAAGTATTGATCACATTTCATACATTTCCTTCTGGAACGAGTTTTTTCCATCGGCTGGGCTTTCATATGAACCCATATGAAGCAGGATGGAATGAAAGGTTGGGATAGTAGGAATTTTTGCAAGAAGCATCAATCCATGAATGCCAAGCAATGTTGTTGAACCAACGGATCTAAGTAAACTGGACTTTCCACCATGATTTGGACCAGTAAGAAGAAATAGTGACAATATTTGAATCGTATTCTGAAAACAATTTTTATAAAATCAACAAACGTTCCAGCACAGTTCAACAAACCTTGTTTAATAATCATTAATAAAACAACTAGTTTCTTGTCTGTTTGCTGAAGGTGTCATCGCTCGACATCTGGAACGTTTAACAGTTGTACTGTACCACCATTTCACCTTCCAAATCCGCTATAACAGCTTCGAGATCGATCTTTGCCATATTCATATCCACCACCAGTGCTTGGCTCACTACTAGTTGCATTAAAGACCTTCTGCTCGATTATGGGCACCTGCAGAACTTTGTTTTATAGGATGGACCTACGCGTAATGCCAAAGGGATACACACAACACCATAGTCTAGAAGCATAGCGTCATAGACAAGAGTGCAGCGCTACACTCCAGATAGGCTTGATTTCAATTTTTGACTTGTGTGTGTTTGTGGATGCAGGGGCACTGATTTGGGCCTTCAGCTCTCATCGTAAGCATGACAAAACAAACAAGAATCCTTGGAACCAATATGCAAGTTTCAATGCCTACAATTTTTCTTCTTTCTTTCTCGATTTTTCTGCCTTCTCCTCTTCACGTGATAGGAAAGCTTCAGAAGAGTCTGCTTCATGAGCTGCAACAAGGGCTGCAGCTTTTACCATAACATTTGCAATAGAAGCATCATCTCTCAGTCTTTTTGGATCAACCAACCTCATAATAGATCCAGATGCACCTAAAATATCTCCAGACTACTGTCGTGGAAAAAAACCATCAAGAACAAATTTTGAACCAGAACCAGGGACTCTAGAATTCTTCCTAGCCTATAGAAAAGGCATACCACCGCTGCTTGAATTGAAGTGAGATGCGTTACCATCTTGACTGGGACTCACACCAGCACTTCCAATCCCATCACTCTCTTCTGACATACCTTTCAGTATCTTGTGTAGAATCCCTCCACATAAAGTTCCAGGTTCAGATGCTACTCCCTGTTGAGGCCTCCGTGAACCCCTGGTAGGAGCCATCACAATTACAACAGTTGTTTCAGCACTCATCTACCTTTCTTATCACTATCCTTAACTTTTGTGGTACCTTGAGAAAGACGACAAAAATCTTGTTGGCATCTTTGTAGCTGCTCTAACAGTTGAAGCAGCAGCTTCAGAAGTCATGCCAAGAGGCTTTCCACTCCCATGATCGTATCCATCCTTCTAAGAGCCACCAAGTACTATTTTGAATTTTGTATTTTTTATCTAGATTTGGTGTCTTTTTAGCATGAATAGGGTTGATATATTTTGAAGAAGAACCATGTGCAACATGTAATGACTCATCGCCTGTTGAATTATTCATTTTCTTAGGTTGGCTAGTTTTTCAATTTTCACTGGTTCGAACATCTGTTGGCGAAGTTTGGTTTGACCTCAAACCCTTTTCATGCAACTTACGCTATTGTGTTGCCTCAAGGACTTTGAGATAGTATGGATCATACTGATTTGTAGGCAAAAGAAATGGGAACTGTCCCTTCACTCTATCTTGAGTAATAATAAGACCTTTGAATTCCTTTCCAATCCTTGCAATAAATTCAACCATCTTTTCTACTACACGCTTTAAAAATGATGGTGGCTCCCATATTGGTGAAATTTCTCTATGTGCTTGATTTCCTGAATTTTTAACTGACTCTTTGTTATTCTCGCCAATTCATGTGAAGGAGAAGCATGGCTTCCTAAAAAATCACCTAAAGGATGTCTAGAACCCTCTAAAACAGATGGTTGGTCTATGATAGAAGTATCATGCTTGAGAGCTACATCTGGTGTAGTGTTACAAATATCATTTTGAAGGTACTTTCCTTTTGAAGATTTAGGTATCTCTAAAGCCATGCTACTATCTGCACTACAAGCAGTGTTATCAATAGAAAAATCTTGGATGGAGGATGCCCCTTCTTTTGAATATATAGAGACTTGAACCGTTCCTTCATCTTAATCATCTCTAGTACCATACACTGATCCAAGAACGGAGAGGCCCTCTCCTTGAACAGTGCCCTTCTCGACATGTTTCTTATCAACTTTGTTACCAGGATCCAAAAGTTCAGGATGATCCACCAGGAACCTGAAGTATATATGAATATGGTGATCACGCATTAGGAACCCAAAAATTGGATTACTTCCTTGCTTCACCCTTAGAATAATTTCTGGCTTCCCTGCATGCTCACTGAAAAACTTTGCAGTTCTAGCCATCCTGTGATGTGTCTTCTCCATAGGTGGTTGCACAATACTTAATCATAACTCATCAGCAGGATTAAGGCCTTGAGCTTCCCATTGAAAATCATTTCTTGACTGGAAACATTACTCCTATAAAGATTCCAGATTCATCCTTAAAAACTACAATTCTGACCGAAGAATTCTTGTAGGTGCTTTTCTTTAATGTTCTCTGACACTTATGAAATTTCCATAATTCTTTATTTTTTTTACTATGTATAAGCGTACAATGAGATGGAGCGAAATTCTGATAACAATGATATTTTGATTAAATAGGAAACTTTCATATTTCCCTTCACTTCAATTTGGCCAGACACTGGGAGAGCATCATTTCTAGTGCCGTCATTCAGACCAAAACAATAATGGTTGCCTGTTGCAATATTTTCAACATTTGAACACACTGATGCCGTAATAGAAGCCTCTGAATTTGCAACTTTTATTTTGTTCTAGTATCATGAATTTCATGGAAGAATGATTTTTAGGGTTTCAATAAGCATGGAGCAATCTCACCAAAAGCATTTAAAAATATCCATGTCTTCCTCACAGCCATGCACTCTGCAAAGTGATTACTTGCAGAAAGAACCCTAATGAAAAGATCTATCAGACCCTCTAGCAAAGGGTGAGCTTTCCATTTGTTTGACATGTCAAGTATTTTTGAGTTGAAAAGCTTGGAAGAAATGTAGGTAAGGATAACAACAAACATTGTATGAACACTACAAATATTCAAGTAATTCCTCTCTAAAACCATGAGACCAGCAGTTGTAAATCAACCTTTCACCAGCAATATCCTTGTCAACAATGTACAGTGCCCTCTACACAAGATATCTCTTTTAATGAAAGAAAAAATTTCTCACCATATATTGAGATGAGGATTAGCAACATAGCAATAGACCTCAAATGTTATGTTCTCTTCTTCTCTATCACAATCTAGCCACAATACCATCCACTGACATCTCCTAGCTTCCTCTGGATCATTCAATACCTGAACTATTACACAGGAGGCCTTTGAGTCAACCATTCGTTCGGTCATATCTTTTGATCTGGGAGCTACTTTTGTGAGTGTGATATACCGTTGGAAATTTCTTTCGGAGCTGCTCTTGATCAACATGCTTATGACATGTTTTGCACTGAAGATCATGTGCAAAACATCTAACCTAACCAAACCTAGTAAGAGGCCCATTCTGATCACTGTAGGAAGGCTAAATGACTAACTCTAATAGTGGCACCATCAGGGATGGCAGTTCCTTGGAGGTGCCAAGAGCCTCAAATCTCTCAGAAGATGTAGATTAGTGCCTCATCCATTTGACAATACGGTCAAATAGTTGCAAACTCAGAACAACTCATACCAATCCAAAAAAACCACATGCATACTGCAACCTGTACATTTGGAAACTAAAACAAATGCCAAAAATTAAAAAGCTTCTTTTAGTAGCTTATTTATTTACAAACCTATTCTACTTTGCAACAAAATCAATATATCAAGTGATGTTCTAATGCCTGATCAACTAATCAAGTAATTGTGACAAGGATGTTGCTTGGATGTGCTTCAACCAGGACACAACTGGAAAGGCTAATAGCCATACAAGCACATAATGAGTTTGGTTGTGTAAAAGGAAATCTGATCTATCATTCAAAATGAATTTTTTTTCCATATATGCAATAATAGGATCGAAGAAGCCAGACTTTGTTTGCTGCCCCAACTCCTCAATACATGCTTCTAGTTGCAAATTATCAATGAAAATATCCACCGGCAGCCTTACCTTCTCTTCCTTCTGCTGAAAAAGGTCCCCAAATAATGGGACTCGATAGTCCAGATCTTGGGACTGTATTTTGGTCTCTAATTCAGTTAGATCTCCTTCAATTTTGATGGAAAAATCTTGCAAAAAATTGAGCTTATCTTCATGGCTACATCGACAAGACTTCAAATAAGAAGAAAGAGATGAAGAAAAGTTCTCATCTACCTCATCATCTATGCACATATCTTCCCATTCTCTAAAGCCTTGAATAGAGGTCGCCTCTATTTCAAATTCTTCCTCTTTCTCCATCCATGTTTCAAGAAAGATATGCCAAAAATTTGCAAAATACTTAATAGATCTCATAGGAAAAATTTTGATCCATTGTCTACATTTCGCTTGAAATGAATCATATAACAATCTGATGAAAACATCCTCTTTTTTTACTCTAAGAGATTCTATAAATGTTTTGAAATTTGCTACATGTTTAAGAGTCAGAGTCAGATTTTCTCCATTGAATTTAGGGCTATTGCTCAAAATATATGCATCCTTCAGTAATTGATTAGGAAAACCAAGAAGAATAGAAAAATCAATACATGAATACCTTGAACAAATAGAAGCAACATCTGAGTCCTTCATTTACCCAGTGGAGCCACCATCAATACTTTGAAACTTGGAATCTCGAACAATGGAGTCGTCAAGTAGATGATTTCAGCCTCCATATGTGTCTTACCGTTGTCCACCATCAGCAATCAGATTTAACACTTGAATGATATTTCCCAGAGAAGATCTATCACCTCGTCCCTGACAACGGCACCAATATGTTATCACTCAAAATGAATCTCAAGGTTGAGAAGAGGTTGTTCCGAGGTAACCACATGCCAAGCTTTCGATTTGGCATCTAGCCCTACCTAACAAGAGAGGGCTCCCTCTTTGCCCCCAAAATGTGGCTACAACTAGTGAATCTTAGGCTATTTGTGGAGTTCGGGGATTTGTTTGAAAGGTTTTGGGTCGAAACAACAAGAGAAAGGATGATTGGGCTATGGAGTCAATGCCAATTTTTGCCGACATACTTGGGGCAAATTAAGTGCCATGTTTAGCCAGACAGAAGATTTCAAATGCGAGAAGAATAGAGGGGAGAAAGCCCACTTCCCTGCAGGCATCAAATAGGGGATGGATCTCTGGTAGCAGCATTAGACGAAAGAGAAACACGAGGTTGCTCAACAGAGCATCTAGCAAAGGATGAATTCTACAAATGCAACCATTACATCTAACAACAAATTCATCATGAAAGGAGCATCATAGGGGATGGATTCCTAATACATCTCTTAGATAATGTTATAAAAAGGTAGATGAAACAAAATATGTAAGTGAATTATAGGAAAAACATACTAAACAGTAAACACCGTGATGGATCGTGGGTCCAAAGGGCAAAAACTGCTTTATTAAAATGATATTTAGGAAAAATTTACACAGTTCCAAGTAGCCTCTCTACTGCCAAAATCAATCCTCTATCTTTTAAAAATAATCATATCTATATATATATATATATATATATATATATATATATATATATATATATATATATATATATTAAATTTCAAACATATTTTATTTCCTCAACATAGGAAATAAAAAATTAAAAATAAAATCCTATCATAAAACTCTATTATAAACTAATTTGCAAATAAAATCCAAAACTATCTCAAGAACTATGAGAAATAGTTTTTGAAAACCTAAATTATGTGAAGGTTTTCCAAGTGGCTTGATATTAATATATCTACTCCTTCAGGTGTGGAACTATATTCCACAAAGTCTTCCTTTTGACTGCCACCTTGCACCTACCTACATGACTTTTGGAGTTGTTTGATCGATTTGTTGTTCTTGTCCCGCCTTGGATGTTCTCTGACTATATTTTGTAATGCTCTTACTTTTATTTGCTTGCCTTATAGTGTTATATTGTTTCAATGATGAATATAGGTGTTCTGATCTCATAATAATAATTTTCAGGAATTCGTTAACATCGACCTATTTCAAATGCAAGACTTTCTCGACAAGCCCCATCTATCAATTTCCATGTTGGTTTTATCTGCCCATTAATTTTTTCAGTTCTGATTGCTTTATATAAAATATCTCTTGCATTTAGTGACACATCTAAGAGGCCATGCAAATAAGTAGATATGATTCCTACACAACCAATGGCATCAAGTTCCTCTATGGTGCTTGCAACAATGCATGTTCCCTTTCGTATTTTTGTTCCTCGACAGCTTTCATCTATCAATACAAGGCTTCTGTTTGTAGCTTCACAAAGTATTGATCGCATTTCATACATTTCCATCTAGAAAAAGATTTTTCCATCAGCTGGGTTGTCATATCAACCCTTATGAAGCAGGATAGAATCAAAGGTCGAGATAGTAGCAATTTCTACAAGAAGCATCAATCCACGAATGCCAAGCAATGTTGTTAAAAAAATGGATCTAAGTAAACTAGACTTTCAACCACCATTTGGACCAGTAAAAAGAAACAATGAATGCATTTGAATCGTATTCTGAATTTTTTTTTTTATAAACTCAACAAACATTCCTGCGCAGTTCAACAAACCTTGTTTAATAATCATTAATAAAACAACTAGTTTGTTGTCGATTTGCTGAAGGTGTCATCACTGGAAATTTGGAACATTTAACAGTTGTACTTTGCCATCATTTTGCCTTCTAGATCCCCTATAACATCTTCCAGATTGATCTTTGCCATATTCATATCCACCACCAGTGATTGGCTCACTACTAGTTGCATTAAAGACCTTTTGCTAGATTCTGGGCACCTTGAGAACTTTGTTTTATAGGATGTCCCTACACGCAATGCCAAAGGGCTACGTGCAGTGCCATACTCTAGAAGTGCAATGCCATAGCCAGGAGTGTAGCGCTACACTCCAAATTGGTTTGATTTCAATTTTTGACTTGTGTGTGTTTGTTGATGCAGGGGCACTGAGCTGGGCCTTCAGCTCTCATCGTAAGCATGACAAAACAAACAAGAAACCTTGGAGCCAATACACAAGTTTCAATTCCTACGATTTTTCTTCTTCCTTTCTCAATTTTTTTCCTTTTCCTCTTCACGTGACATGCAAGCTTCAGAAGAGTTTGCTTCATGAGCTGCAGCAAGGGTTGCACCTTTTACCATAACCTTTGCAACAGAAGCATCATCTTTTGGTGTTTTTGGATCAACCAACCTCATAATAGATCTAGATGCACCTGAAATGTCTCTAGACTGCTGATATGGCAAACAACCATCAAGAAGAAATTTTGAACCAGAACCAGAGACTCCAAAATTCTCCCTAGCCTATAGAAAAGGCATACCACCGCTACTTGAATTGAAGTGAGATGCATTACCATCTCAACTAGGACCCACACCAACACTTCCAATCCCATCACTCTCTTTTGACATACCTTTCAGTATCTTGTGTAGAATCCCTCCATGTAAAGTTCTAGGTTCAGATGCTGCTCCCAATTGAGGCCTCCATGAACCCCTAGTAGCAGCCATCACAATTGTAGTAGCTGCGTCAGCACTCATCCACCTTTCTTACCACTATCCTTAACTTCTACGGTACCTTGAGAAAGACCGCAAAAATATTTTCGGCATTTTTGTAGCTGCTCTAATAGTCGAAGCAGCAACTTCAGAAGGCATACCAAGAGGCTTTCCACTCCCATGATCGTATCCATCCTTCTTAGAGCCACCAAGTACTATTTTGAATTTTTTTTTCTAGATCTGGTGTCTTTTTAGCATGAATAGGCTTTATATCTTCTGAAGGAGAACCACGTATAACATGTAATGACTCATCGCCTGTTGAATTATTCATTTTCTTAGGTTGGCTAGTTTTTCGATTTTCACTAGGTCGAACAACTGTTGGAAAAGTTTGGTTTGACCACAAACTTTTTTCATGCAACTTACCCTGTTGTGTTGCCTCAAGGACTTTGAGATAGTATGGATGATACTGATTTGTAGGCAAAAGAAATGGTAATTGTCCTTTCGCTCTATCTTGATTAACAATAATACCTTTGAATTCCTTTCCATTCCTTGCAATAAATTCAACCATCTTTTCTACTACACACTTTAAAAATGATGGTGGCTCCAATATTAGTGAACTTTCTATATGAGTTTGATTTCATGAAGTTTGAACTGACTCTCTATTATTTCTCGCCAATTCATGTTAAGGCAAAGCATGACTTCCTAAACTCTCACCAGAGGGATGTCTAGAACCATATAAAATAGATGGTTGGTCTATGATAGAAGTATCATGCTTGAGAGCCGCATCTGGTTTAGTGCTACAAATATAATTTTGAAGGTCCTTTCCTTTTCAAGATTTAGCTATCTCTAAAGCCATGTTGTTGTCTACACTACAAGCAGTGTTATCAATAGAACAATCTTGGATGGAGGATGTCCCTTCTTTTGAATCTACAAAGACTTGAGCCATTCCTTCATCTTCATCATCTCCAATACCATACACTAATCCAAGAAGGGAGAGGCCCTCTCCTTGAATAGTGCCGTTCTCAACATGTTTCTTATCAACTTTGTTATCAGGATCCAAAAGTTCAGGATGATCCACCAGGAACTTGAAGTACATATGAAGATGGTGATCTTGCATTAGGAACCCAAAAACTGGATTACTTCGCTGCTTCACTCTCAGAACAATTTCTGATTACCCTCCATGCTCACTGACAAACTTTGCAATTCTAGCCATTATGTGATGTGTCTTCTTCGTAGGTGGCTGCACAATACTTAGTCATGATTCATCAGCAGGCTTAATGCCTTGAGCTTCTCATTGAAAATCATTTCTTGACTGAAAACATCACTGCTATAAAGATTCCAGATTGATCCTTCGAAATTATAATTCTGACTGAAGAATTCTTGCAGGTGATTTTCTTTAATGTTCTCTGACACTTATGAAATTGCCATACTTCTTTGTTTTATTTACTATGTACAAGGGTGCAATGAGGTGGATCGAATTCTAATAACAATGATATTTTGATTAAATAGGACAATTTCATATTCCCCTTAACTTCAATTTGGCCAGATGTTGGGAAAGCATCAGTTATAGTGCCATCATTCAGACGGAAACACTAATGGTTGCCTGCTGCAATATTTTCAACATCTGAACATAATGATGCCGTAATATAAGCCTCTGAATTTGCAACTTTGATTTTGTTATAGTATCATGAATTTCATGGAAGAATAATTTTTAGGGTTTCAATAAGCATAAAGCCATCTCAACAAAAGCTTTTAAAAATATCCATGTCTTCCTCACAATGATGTGCTCTACAAAGTTATTACTTGTAGAAAGAACCCTAATGAAAAGATCTATCAAACCCTTTGGCAAAGGGGGAGCTTTCCATTTGTTTGACATGTCAAGTATTTTTGAGTTGAAAAGTTTGGAAGACATGTAGGTAGGGATAACAACAAACACTAAATGAACATCTATAAATCTTCAAGTAATTCCTCTGTAGAACCATGAGACCAACAACTGTAAATCAACCTTTCACCAGCAATATCCCTGTCAACAATGTACAGTTCCCTCTACACAGGATATCTCTTTCAATAAAAGCATAATGAGCTCACCATATGTTGAGATGAGGATTAGAAACACGGAAATAGAACTGAAATGCTATGTTCTATCCTTCTCTATCACAATCCAGCCACAAGACTAGCCACTGACATCTCCTAGCTTCCTCTGGATCATTCAATCACTGAACTACTACACGGGAGGCCTTTGAGTCAACCATTCACTCAGTCATATCTTTTGATTTGGGAGCCAGTTTTGGGAGTGTGATATACTGCTAGACATATTTTTTCAAGATGTTCCTGATAAACATGCTTATGACATGTTTTTCACTAAAGATCATGTGAAAAACATCTAACCAAACCAAACCTAGTAAGAGGCCCATTTTTATCACTGTAGGAACGCCAAAGGACTGACTCTAACAGGTCCCCATCAAGGATGAGAAAGTAAAGGTTCCCATTAAATTTAAATGGAGGTGCCTTATGAGTGAGTAAACAAGTCCAATTTAATACGATGAGGAAGTGATCAGAGATTTTGATTGGAAGGATTCATGAGTACAGATCCTTCAGGATATTTTCTAAAGGAGCTTATATATACAAATGATAAAGGCATTTGGCTATGCCTTGCTCATCCTGCCTCCCATTCCACCAATTCAATACCAAAGGGTCATTCATGATGTCTCGTAGGGTCTTCTACATGAAGAGATATTTAAAGTAGCCTCCTAAAGGTTCCAGAAAACAGAGTGGAACCCATGTATCTATATAATCAATTGTGAAGTTTAGGTCCCCATCAAGGATGAGAAAGTCAAGGTCAAAAATACCATTATTATCAACACCGTTCCAGAAGCACTTTCTATTTATATATGCAGCATAAACATTAAAAATTCACATCCAATTCTTAGTGCCTCTTCGACCACCGGAGATAATAATGCCCATCATAGTGATGTATGCTTTGAAGTGGTATACCTCAAGGTTCACATAACATCGAATCCCACAGAGAGGCCTTTGGTGCTAATGGCCAATACAATCCATTTTGGAAAGATCTGTAGCAAGTGTCCCCAAGCCTTAACCCTACTTGTCATAGTTTCCTATAATAGAACTATCCCAAAATTGTAGATTTCAATTATGCTTTTCAAGAATTTTTTTGTAGGTTGATCCTAGGCCTAAAACATTTAATGACAAGATTCAAATTATAGGAGATCAAATTCAAGTGGCTCTTCTCTAAGGACCTGAGTTTGTGGGAAATTTACATCATGGTGACCCACCCTAAATAAAACAAGTTTAGCTTGGGAAGGTGGAATATCTTTGGAATCATGGAAATGATCAATCAAGTTTGATGGGAGCACGGTATACTTTGAAAGCTTTTTACATTTTATCCCTTTCTTTTTTTTGTTGGTTACATTCTTTTGCAAGGCCGGGAAGGGGATATTTTCATGTTCATCAAAGAAATATTTTTTTTATAGTCAGGGGTTCCATGGTATTTTGTGAATCTCTGACCAAGGTCTCCAGCTCCAAATCTTCTGAAAAACGTGAGGAAGTCCTATTAGATGGGGCCCCAAATTTAATTGGGGAGCCACCAGGTACCTATCCATTTTTTCATTTGTACGCTATTGTATCACCCGAATATCTATCGACCAATAATGGCTTGGGATTTTAATTTAATGCATTCATCAGTGTCCATTGGCCTAAAGAACTAAACTTTGTGACAAAATCATAGCTTTGATGACCTTCACTTTGTGTTCTAGAAAAAAAGGCTTCTCAGTCATCCTTCGACATTCCACGACCCAAACCTATGTGAGAGACCGTGTGTAGAATTTATACATGAAGGAGTATTTAAGATGTCTTCCATTTTGCCAGCCAGTCGAAAAAATAGTCAAGAGCTAGCTAGACCAAAAGGAGGAGCATTCATGAGGGTCGAGCTTATTTTGATTGTAGGTTTCTAAAGCTCCTTGATGTGGCGAGTGGGCTCCTTATGCTTCTTTTTCCGGTTCCGTTCTCGTCGATATCCGGACTCGCTATTAAAGTCGGAAAAGCCTGAGGAATACCATCACTGAGATGTCTTTTCACTGTACTTACATGGTTTAATGTATGGGATCAGATTGATGATTTTTTTGTCCCTACCAATTACACCTTACAGCTCATCCTAATGGATATCTGGATGCTAAATGACATAATCAATCTTGATGGATGCCATATGTACGCATGCCCATTGCCCAATTTGAATTATAAATTTTGAATTTTCCCGCCTACTAGGTCTGTGATTTCTGGTTGGACATCTAAAGAGAGACGCCACAAAGGCACTGTGGTAGAAAAATTCATTGCTCCCATTCTCATTCCCAAATAGAAAGGGTACTCGATATAACAGAACAATCTCCTTATGGCTTCAGACCCACTTAGAATTTTTTGCAAATTTTTTAGTGGAGGAGAGTGCACGTTTCTTTGTAATTTTTTTAGTGGATGAGGGCGTGGGTGGAATTATCATGGATCATGTGACTGTGAACAGTAGCTATTGGAATCCTCGAAAAATCAGTGGTGGAAATGGTGCAACATTTCATCGGCAAGTGTTCGAAGTATGATAATGGCAAAATGGATTGATAAGGATCACCATTTCTGTAATCTTCTCACTGCCTCCACCAATTACCAGTTTTTGCCAGAGACCAGTCTGCTTCTGCTTCTGCTTCTGCTTTCACCTTCACTAATTACCTTAGTTTTTTTATTTTTATAGGGGAGTGCGATATATTCAGACATGAGGCAAAGACACACTACAAAATTCTTGCCAAATAATGTAAAGTAGTGAGGTGTCATGGCATATTTTCACACATTGCCTACTCTATCTATGTCAATAATTGACTAAACTCTATGGGATTATTGGTTTACATTTGAGATTAATTTATGTTTATTTTTTATTTGATTTTTTTTGAAAGAGTTTGGCGCCCGCCTGGATAATCTATAAATATTAGAGTTTTGTCCAATCTGTTAAGATCAACAGATAGATTGTATACGATTTTTAATTGATTTAATTTGACATAGTTTCTCATTGGAACAAAAAAATAGGATGCAATTTGATGTTAGAGATTTTGAACCAAAAAAAATTAATATTGACATTTTTATTCGCTTTAAATAAAATTATATAAAAATGGTATCTAATTTGCGATTATAATTCTTGTGTAGAATGATATTTTTTTTATTGAATCATTGATATCTTTTAGTACAACGTTTAGTGAAGTGATATTGATTTATATCTTTGAGTATAACGTTTAATGAAGTGATATTGATTTATTTTATTGAAATCACATTTCACAATGTATGTACAATGTAGTTATTATACCTGCCGCTAGTAGGATATAACATATTCAGTTTTTTATTGACTTGTTATTAGTTTTTTTTTGCCAAAAAAATTAAAATCTATCTAAAGTTTAACCTTATGAAATTAAATTTATTATTTTTAAACAAAATTTATTTCTATTTATCTCAAATATGATTGGTTGAAATGTCTCCCCTCTTATTGTGTAATGATGGAAAAAATTGAATTTTGTGTACTCTATTATTAATTACTATGTACTATATTACTAATTACTATGTACAATAAATATAAATAATTTGCAAAATAACATTATATATTAATTACTATGTACCATAAACACAAATAGTTTGTAATTAAATTCAAAAATTCTATTTTTCATTGGTGTACAATATTGAATAGACAATTTTTATGGGTTTTATTTTTTAATTTACAAAAAATCATTTAAAAAATATAAATTTGAAATATGTAAAAATAACATGTGTACAATTTGTACAACTTTCACTATATCAATCTATACTCTAATGGCATGACATCTGTACTATAATATGAGCATTATATAAAATATTTACCATCATTCAATATTAAATAAATAATTATTAACTTGTTATCATTCTCTTCAATACCACACACACACACACACACATATATAACCTTTATCAACAAAAAAATGTTCAATTATTTAAAAAAAGTTTAAAAAATATTCATATAACTCATTTTACAATTTTATTATTATTTGGAGTACATACAACACATCATGACATTAAAATATTTTATTAAACTAAGCAGGCTATGTGGCCTTGTTTTCACTCACTTTAATGGAATTAGATTTCACAATACAATATATAATATAATATAATTTTGATATTATGAAATGAGAAGTTTTTAATATACTATATTTAATAGATTGTAAACTTTAGTGTCATGAAATGAGTTAAGTTGTAATATATTATTATTTAGTTTCACTAATAAAATATTTGTTATAATTTGTTATTTTTTAAATACTAAAAAATAAAATTAATTATGTAAATTTTAACTTTGGAAGTTGTTATCCTTGGGTCAAATAGGTATAAAAATATGGTGGAATATGAAGGAGACCATTCTATAAGATTTTGTAACCATTTGAAAGTCCATCTCTACTAACTTCAAAAGTACATCAACAATTCTATAACCAATGTATATGGTCCCACCATCCAAGAAGAAAAAATGGCCTTTCTCAAAAATATCAAAAACTTGTAATCATAGTTGGAAGCATAAATTTGGTTAATAGGAGGTAATTTAATTTTAATAAAATCATTATAGGGAAAAAAAATGAGGAGTACGTAGATTGGATGAAGAATCACAACATTTCAAAGAATTTATTGAAGAGCTAAAACTTGTAAATATAAAAACACCAAATGGAAACTATGCTTGGAATAGATAGATGTTAATTGAACTATTCAATGGATGCAACTGGAGCAGGTGGAAGACGCGATGGAGGGTGTTAGGGAAGTTGTCGGTACAGTGCTTACACGTGGGGCTAGGGTAGTTAGTGTTGAAGAAAGTGTAACTAGGTTTGGTCTTCATAAATGTAATATTGATCTCTGTACTTGTAAAGAAAAAGAAATATTATTTTTGTTATTTATAAGAATGAGTTTCTTACTCATTGATTAGGTCAAGCACATATTTAAGGGCTTCTAGGAATTCAAAGAGTTAATGTATTCATTAAAGACCTTTATGGGCTTGTTACACTATGTAATAATATGTATTAGATTCGTAAGAATACCTCCAAGAAAAGTCATAAACCTCCTCGAAGTTTTGGCACCACAAAAAGAAGCAATATGAATTATATAGAGAAAGTTGGCTTCAAGTCTTCATGTCAGCCTCATGTCGGCCTAAAAGAAGGAGACAAACTCCTATATAAGGAGCCATTCGACCTCCTCAAAGTATTATCAAATCATCTTTGAAATCATTGAGAAAGAGAATGAATAAAGGGTACAAAGAATTCAAGTAAAAATGTCTCCAACTGCAGTGAAGAAGGAAGGAAGTAAAGAGAGATTTTCGGAACTAATCTAGGGCTAATTGTAGTCACACATGCGAGGGAAAAAAGGCTATTATGTTGTCATATCAAGCTCTCTTATTGCATTCATAAAGGAGAAGTGTTTGGGATAGAAAAGTCTGCCTATAAGACCTCTCATTCAAGCGAGAAAGAAGGCTACACAAGTGAAAGAAGAAGAAGGAATCTAACATAGTTTTTGTGAAGGTATCCCCTCAAATGGGCAAAGAATTAGGGTTGTATTACTGCTGCTCTAATTTTGAGATCTTCGTGAAGAAAAGAAGGCCCAATTGGGAGGTGACAAGTTCATCTTCTTAAGTTAGAAAGACTCCATCTCAAGTGAAGGAACAAAAGGGACAAGGATCACTCTAGGGCATACCATCTAGGGTTTCTATAGTTGTCAGAAGAAGAAGAACAAAATGTTGGAAGGAGGAAGAGGGAGGATGAAATGTTGCAAGAGGAAGTTATCTTGAAAGGGCTTGACTTGTGCTTGGAGGATCTTCTTGTCAAGGATCTAGGGTTTGGAATTGATAAATATAAGCTTTAATAAGAGAAATTTACGAAAGGGTTTTCCTCTCTAAGAGAGAGAGGTTTTTCCCTGGCAGAGAGCCAACACCTTATGCTCTTGTTTCTTGTGTTTTAGTAGAAGTTTGATAAAGTAAACAAACACACTATTAATAAGAAGAAGAATATCAAGCTAACAAAGATAAATTGGAAAAGTGCTTCATAAATTGTTATCAAGTCTAAAATAATCCTGCCATACATAACTCCCCTTTATTCTTCAACAGTCAGGACTTGTAGACCCAATTCAAGGCCTTTCCAATGTGTTTTTCAATGCCTAATCTCTTGGCTCAACCATATTTATACACTAAAAATATTTCCTCGTGGCAGCAAGGTCAGATCTAGTCAACAGGAATAAGATCAATTCGAAGGGTAAATGTTTTTTAACCAATAATAACATGGTATTCAAGATGGACAGGGTTGAGATGGAGCCCAATCCTTTGTATATTCATTCAATCTGGAGGTTGGAGCCCAACAAGAAAAATATAGAAAGATTGAAACCGCCGACAACCTCTCCACTTGCTAACATGCACATAATACTAATGATTCGGACAACGTGAGGGTTGAAAACTAAGCACATCAACAATAGGATATGCGATGTAGCACTGAGATTAAGTCAAAGCGGAAATCCTAGTGTAAAAGCAATTCTTTTTTTTGTGATCTATTATAGAAAGGAGCGAGGCCTTGGCTAAATAAACTGTAAGTGATCTGGACACGGAAATTATAGTCCAAAAGCAATTCCTTTTTTTGTGATATGTTATAGAAAGGAGCTAGGCCTTGGCTAAATAAACTATAAGTGATCTGGACTACTCTCTCATTGATATAGTAGTTCTCAAAGAAATAGATTTTACTATAAGGTTAGAGGACTTAGTGAAGAGTTTCGGTCTTTGGGTGATCAGTGGAGGTTATCCCTTGGGAATATTTGGTTTACAGGACATTGGAGGAATACGGGCCTTGCAAAGAAAGGAGGGAGCCTCTCAAGTACTACTTGGAACTGTTGGAGTTGGAGATTGTAATGAAGAAGGGGAAAACTCAAACCCTAAAGAATTAGGTGTCATAATTTTGGGAGGTTTAATGGTAGGACAGGGGAGGCAGGGTAAAAGAATTCCACTCAAGAAAGGGAAAGGGAGGAACATAATAAAGAAAGGGAAAGGGGGAGAAGGAATTTGTAATATTAAATTGGGAGGAGTCCCCAAGAGTCTAATTGGGACCCAACTACAAATCCAAGGCCACCTGGAGCTAGGAATGAAAGGGAACATTATATCGGTGGAATGGGGGATCTTGGGAGGGGACTCTCCATGATTTGGAGGATACCTTGGAGACAATATGCAATTTTGTGATAGTCGAGGACATGAAGTCGAGGAACAACCTAGAGAACAAGATGGAGAAGTTCCACTACAAACTAATTCTAAGAGAAAAAAATGGTAAAGGAATCATGTGCAAGTCAAAGGATAACAATTTGTTTATAGGAGAAAAAAAAAATTGACACGGTAATAGAAGCTTATCAACACACTGTAGTGGGACACGCAAAAGGGAAGTACTTCACAACTATGGAAATTAGTGACTAGGTGAAGTAGAATTGGGACAATTCCTCGAATGGTGAAGCAAAGGTGATGGTTCTGACTCGAGGTTGGCTCACATTTCAATTAAAGAATGTTGAAGATGCGACCTGGGTCTTAGCAAGAAATTGGAGCATCACATCCTCATCCCTGTTACTTAAAATATGCACTCTGTTATTTGATGCAAATAAAGAAAAGTTGGAGGAATTACTAGTTTGGGTAATATTACCTACACTCCCAGCTTTACTGCGGACCAAGTATGTAATTAAGGCGATAGGAGGGGAAATTGGGGAATTCTTGGATGCATATATTTCCTTCTTTTCCACCAGAACTAGAATGGTAGCTAAAATATTGGTGAGGCTAGATCTGAGAGATGGTCTTTTCAAAAATTTGAAAATTTCTTTTGAGAGGTAGTCCCATTTGCAAAATTTCGACTATGAAGAGTTGTAATTTTGCTGCTGACGTTTTCATAAACTTGGGCACATGGTAAAGGATTTCCCATTATGGTTTAGAGATAAGAGGAGACAAAACTAGGTAGGGTTTGAGACAGTTGGAGGATGGGGTGCTAGTAACGACAATAGGAAAAGGGCATCAAAACACAAGGTTCCTCCCCCGAGTGCTCAAAAGGATAGGAGGACAACTCAGTGTTGGGTGTGTGTTATATTCTTTCCACAACTAGCCCCACACACTTGGATTTACCTACCTATGGTTTTGTGCATTGATTTCACACATGGTTTTGGGCATGACGGTTTTCGGCCCATAGTATTTTGTAGTTTTGGTCAAGGGAACTATGGTTATGTTCTAATCCATGATCAATGGATTTGTGTTTATGGATGCTTCAACATGTATATATTTATTGTAAAATTGAAAGGAATATAATGAAAAATCAAGTTGGCAGTCCCGGTTTTTTGGATCCAGGGGAAAATCTCCATGTATATCTATTTTATGTTTTATGCTCTCGCCATTTTTTATTTTCTGTTTTTAAGAATTCGTTTGCAGGTAATTTTTGTACAGTGTTAATACCTACATTTGGTATTGGAGTTGTTTCAACTTCAAGGGGATGCCTTTACCTACTGAGGGCTTTTTCTTAGGCCTATGGTAGACCTTTTTCAGTGGTGGATCAACGAGATCGATTCTTGTGGTGAAAGAAGATGGGGAGCGGTGTAAAGATAGAGATCGAGAAATTTAATGGTAAGAGTTTTGAGTTGTGGAAACTCAAGATGGAGGATCTGCTGGTGAATAAAGATTAGTGGATCATGATAGATCTGTGTACTGAACCAATGAGAATGTTAGATTAAGATTGGAAAACATTGGATCAAAAATAAAATAGCACAATATGGTTGTGTATTTTAGATTCAGTCTTGTTGAATGTATCAGGGGAAACTACGTTGAAGGCTTTGTGTGACAAGTTAGGGACTTTGTACCAATATAAGTTTGTGGTGAACAAACTATTCCTATTGAAAATGTTGTATAACCTGAGGATGAAGGATATAGACTCGATGATAGTGCATATGAATGCCTTTAATATTGTGGTAAGTCAGTTGTTATTTGTTGATATTGAAGACTACATTCAGTAGTGTAACACTGGTATTGATGCGGGGATTTAGGATTGGAACTCTATACAAGATTGTAGATAGTGTTGTTATCGATGGGTGCAACAGTTATGTGGTTCTTGAAAGTGGAGCATAAAACATTATGGTGTCTGGAGAAAATACCATGCTATGGCATCAAAGTCTTGAACATACTGGAGAGAAGGGTCTTTTAATACTTCATGGTAATCGTATGGTAGAAGGTATGTCTAGTTTCTCTATGGATTTCGATTTCCGTGAACAATGTGTATATGGAAAGAAAAATCAAGTGAGTTACCCCTTGGTGCTAAGAGGGCAAACGAGATATTAGAGCTTGTGCATAGTGATGTGTTTGGACCTGTGTCATTCCATCACTAGGTAAGTATGTGTACTATGTGTCATTTATAAATGACTTCTCAAGGAATACATGGATATATTTCCTTAGGAAGATATCTGAAGTCTTTGAAAGGTTTAAATAATTTAAGGCTCTTGTGGAAAACCATACATAGAAGAAGATAAAGGTGCTGGGGACAGATAATGGTGGAGTGTTCTGCAAGAAGTAATTTGAATAATTATGTAAGAAATGTGATATAGCATGACGGAAGACTACTCCATACACACCTCAGAAAAACAAAGTTGTAAAAATAATGAATAGGACGTTGATGTTAAAGGCAAGAAGCATGCTCAGTCGTGTTAAGTTAGGACATGAATTCTAGGTAGAGGCAGTGGAGACTACAAGTTACCTAGTTAACATATCACCTTCATTAGCATTGGAGGATAAGTTTCCACAAGAGGTATGGATTGGTAAGAAACCATATCTTTCACATCTCAGGGTATTTGGCTATGACGCATATGTATATGTCCAAAGGAGAAAAGAACCAAGTTGGATGGTAAATTTGAAAGGTGCAACTTTATTGGGTATAAGGATGGTTTAAAAGGTTATAATCTTTGGAACCAAGAAGCAAGGAACGTGGTGTACAACTGTGATGTGGTGATTAGAGACGTGACATATGTTATTAAAAATGAAGTCCTACAGAAGGAACCTGAGAAGAGAGAGTTTGAGCTAAAGGAGGAAGAATAAGACTCTATAGCAGAAGAGGAATTAGAAGATGAAGAGCCACAAACTCCAATTGTGAGAAGATCATTTCGAGAAAGAAGTAAGCTAGAAAGGTATAGTCCAATTGATTTCTATTCAAAATTTTCTTTATCTATATGATGATGATCCTAGAACTATGATGGAAGCAATAGATTCAGAGGATGGAAAACTTTGGAAAGAGGCCATGGTTGATGAAATGGAATCTTTACACAAAGACGAGTCTTAGGATCTGGTAGATTTTTCGTTTGGAAAGAAACTTGTTGGCAGCAAATGGGTGTTTAAGAAGAAGATGAGTGTAGTCAGTAGCCTCATGTACGCATTGGTTTCTACTAGACCATACATTGCATATGCAGTGGGAGTATTGAGCGGGTTTATGTCAAAACTAGGGAAGGAGCATTGGAAAATAGTGAAGCAGGTTTTCGAGTATTTTTGTGGCACTAGTGATTATGGTCTATGCAACCAAGGAAGAGCAGGATTAGACAAAGTTTTGGATATTCGTGGCTTTGTTGATGCAGACTAGGTTGGAGATCTAGGTCAAAGAATATCTACAAGTGGGTATGTGTTTAACCTATTTGAAGGTATTGTCATCTAGATGAGTAAGAATTGGTTCGTAGTGGCACTTTCAACTATAGAGGCAAAATACATGGTAGTACTCATGCAAGCAAGGAAGCAGTTTGGTTGTAGAGATTGTGTTCAAGTATGGGGTTAGTACAACGAGATATAAAGATAGATTGTGACAGCCAAAGCAAATTTTATTAGCAAAGAACCCTACTTATCATTCAAAGAAAAAGAACATTAAGGTTCAATATCACTTTTTAAGGGATATGGTTGAGGAAAAAAAGGTGTTGTTGGTAAAGGTGGACACCTTGAAGAATATTGCAAATGGATTGATAAATTTTGTGAGAACTCAGAAGTTCTCTTGGTCTAGAGAAGTAATGGCCATTGTAGGGCTGGACTAATGACTAATCTCTCCTGTGACCCCTTGTGTGGAAAATAAAACAACAAGTGGGAGAATGTTTGGTGGGTTCACAAATTGTATCCCAAGCTTTAAGTGCACATTTTTTTTTCATGTTTAACTTCTACCCATAAAACATTCCTTTGAAAATTCCTAATATTTTTATGATGATTTAGGGTGTTGCTAAGGCTGATAAAAAATATAATGAAATAGACTAAAGCACTAATTTGAGTAAACGAAATCTTCCCACATATTAGATCTAAAATTCGAGCTTGATAGTTTGCCTTCAAGTTTACCTATGAGTTCCACCCAACCAAAGTATATAAGTGAGACTTCAATTATAGGAGGCCCTAGATATTTGAACAAAATGGAAATCCTTTGGATTTGAATTTTTATGGAAATATGAGTTTGCACAACGCATCAGTGTCTTGAAGAAAAAAAATTGGGACTTACTGAATTTAATTTCAATTCCTAGAGTGGCTTTGAAATTTTCTAGAATGAGCTTAAGTGCCTTAGCTTCTATAGCAGACTGGTGGTCTAATAGATGAGTTTCATCTATAAATTATTGATGTGTAGTAGGTAAATCAATATTATAAATATTGAGGCCCTTCATTTTACCCTTGTTGACTGCATTTTTTAGAGCATATCCTAACCCTTAAACCATTAAGAGAAATAGAAAATTGGAGAGGGAGTCCCCTTGTCTTATTCCTCTAAATGGGGTAAAATTTTGTGAAGGAATTCCATTGATAGCTATAACAAAGAAGGCTTTGGAAAGAAGGACTAGGATCTTATGAACCCATTTTTCAGTAAATCTATAGGCTAGAAGTAGGTGAAACATATTTCTAGTTCAATTGATAAAAAAACTTTAGAGAGGTATAAATTTATCAGTATACCAAGCTTCTTGGTGATATTTGGAGAGTAAATCAAGTCACGGGAAAAGAGGATTCCATCAAGAATTTGTGTACCCTCAAGATATCCCATTTGTTTTAGGGAGATCATTTTGAGAAGAATAGGTTTATGTCCATTAGTTATTAGTATTAAGACAATTTTTTATATTGTATTATAGAGTTCTATGGGCCTAAATAATTGCAGGGATCCACCTTTTTTATCTTTTGTGGCTGACACTTTAAATGTAATTTTTAGGGAAGAGTAAATTGAGGTTTCTCTTCACAATATTTCCACTAGCTCCCATATGTCTTCTCCAATTATTGGCCAACAAGCCTAGAAGAAATCCATTATAAATCCATTATGTCTTGGAAATTTTCATTTACTCGTTTCCATTACTACTTGTTAGACCTATGTTTTTGATATTTTGTTGAGCTAGAAGGTTTTTTGTTTGCATGTTGTAAAATTTGAAGTGTGCGGTCCAATCTTTCTTATGGTAGGATGCCTATCTAGAGCTACTTTATTTAGCCATTATTTGTTGAAGGAAATGAAATATTTTGTATTTTTATGATCTTCCATTCTATTTCCCTGTGAATCTTTGATGCAGGTGATCCTATTATGATACATTCTATATTGAATCTTTGATTTATGGAAAAACTTTGTATATTTTCCCCTTCTATGACCCATTAGACCAATGATTTTTGTTTCCAAAGGATCTCCTCTTATTGATATATTTTCTCTAGTTGTGTTTGTGTTTTTGTCTCCTTTTTACCAAATTCTCTATTCTCCCTTCTTTCATTATTTGATATTCAATTTCTATCATTTGTTGATTAAGAAGGGTTTTGGTCTCTTGCATGTTTCAAACTCTTTTTTGTTCTAATATTTTAGATGATTTTCAACTTTTTTTAGGTGCTATTGAAATTTCTGCATAATTGTTCCTTGAATGATTAGTGCTTCACTCCACCATTTTACATCATTGTCTTTCAATGAGAGATATCTTAACCCAAATGCTTCACACTTGATGGATTTGTATAATGGGCTACTTTTCCAGTCTATTGATAAACATATTGGCCAATGGTCTAATTTGTGGCTTGGAATAACTTGTGATTTCATTTTTATACCTCTGAAAACCTACAATTGTGATATAAGAAACCTATCTAGTCTTGAAGCAATTTGAGTATTGCCTCATCTTCTATTGTTCCAAGAATAGTTTCCATTTGGTGTTTTTATGCTTTACTAGTTTTAGTTCTTCAATTAATTCTTTGAAATGTCATGATTTCCCATCCAACCTACATATTTCTCCTATTTTTCCCTACAACAATTTTATTAAATTGAGATTGCTATTAACCAGATTTATGCTTCAAACTATGATTACAAGTTTTTTATATTTTTGAGAAAGAACATTTTTTATTATTGGATAGTAGGGCCATGTAATTTGGTTATATGATTGTTTATGTCCTTTTGGACTTATAGAGATGTATTTAGAAGTGGTTGGATAGTAGGACCATATACTTTAGTTATGTAGTTGTTGATGTCCTTTTGAGATTAGCAGAGATGGATTTAGAAGTGGCTGCAAAATCCTATCTCCTTACATTCCACCAAATATCTATACTATTTGATCCACCCTGAGCATCAAAATATCCTATATCAACCTTTTAGAATTTAAAATTTTACATCTTAGTTATTTTTATTTTTTAATCTTTAAGAAATATAAAATTAACTTTTTTATTAATTAAACTAAATAATACTATATTAAAACTTAACTCATTTCATAATAATAAATTTTATAATCTATTAAATAAAAATATATTAAAAACTTCTTATTTTATAATACCAAATTTTATAATCTATTAAATAATAATATATATTGAAAACTTAATTCATTTTATAATATCAAAAATTATATTATATTATACATGTATTGTGAAATCTAATTCCATTAAAGTACAATATGATTCTATTAAAATAAATCAAAACAATTTTACTAAACATTGTGTTGAAGATGTCACCGTTTCAAATCCCTTTTCACAATTAAAATCTGTGATTATGTTGATTAGATTATGGTAAAGATAAAATAATTAAATTAAAAAATAATTTAATAATAAGAATCAGTTTAATTAAAAAATATCAATGATATTTTTTATTTTTTTTTGTAAGATTGGGAAGAGTACCAGTGACTTTATATGAAGGAGTGCCTTAACACCCTTCTATCCAAATCCCCTTGGACTAATAACAATCAAAATTGAATAATATAATGAAAATGAAATTAATTTCTAAATATCATTTTATATATTCATCTTAAAATCTAATTCAAATTAAAGTGAATAAAAATGTTCCTATTACAATTTTGGTTAAAAAATTAATTTTAAATTGGATACCATTTTACCTAATTCAAATTAAAATAAATAAAAACATCTTTATTAAAACTTTTTCCAAAGCATCTAACCCCAAGGGAATTATGTCAAATTAAATTAATTAAAGAAAATCAACAATCTATCTTATTCCATTTAAGAATATCTACCATCTATCCATCATAACGTATTGGACAAACTCATTAAAATAACACAATTTAAAAAACCAATCTTTTTCAATATAAAATTAAAATTTATATATTCACATGGTGGGTGCCAAACTTTCTTTCAAGTAATATTAAATAAAAAGATAGTTACAAACTAATTGCAAATGTAAATTAATAATTCCATAGAGATGATTCAACTATTGCCTTGAAGAGAGAACACAATGTGTTGAATATATGCCACAATACTCTTTGCATCCTATTTCAAAACATATAAATCGTAGTTCTGTTCAAACAATAATCTCAGCCACTTTACCTCTTTACAATATTTGACAAGAATTTGGTAGGATGAATTTGCCCGATCTTTGAGTATATCACACTCCCGTGTAACAATCAAAGTAGAGTGGTGTCAACCAAAGTTAGGTAATTGTGGGAGGTTGAGGCAGAGGCGGAGTTGTCTTGGCCAAAGCCTATTAATTGATGGAGGCAGTGAGAATATTGCAAAAAGGGTGATCCTTATCAACCCAGTCTGTCATTATCATACATCGAGCACATTGTTTCAAGTCTAGTAATAAAATTTCTGGCTAATGCATTTTCTCCACCATTGTAAGGTTGCACCATTTCCACCACTGATTTTTGGAGGATTTTAATCGCTACTCTTTACAGTCACATGATCCACAATAATTCCACCCATGCTCTCCTCCACTAAAAAAAATACAAATAAATATAAGTGGGACTGAAGCCACAAGGAGTTCGTTCTATTATATCTAGTACCCTTTCTATTTTGGAATGAGAATGGCAGTAATGATTTTTTCTACCACGATGCCTTTGTGGCATCTCTTACTCCTTGACTTACAATGGGATTTAATCTCAATATCTCGAAGTCCAGCCAGAAATCATAGACATGGGAGGCAAGCAAATTCAAAATTTAAAATTCAAACTAGGCAATGGGAATGTGTACATATGGCATCCATCAAGATTGTTTATGCCATTTAACATCTATATATCCCTTAGGATGAGATACAAGGTGTAATAGGTGGGTACAACAAAATCATCAATCCGATCCCATACATTAAACCATGTAAGTACAGTGAAAAGACATGCCAGTGATGGTATTCCTCACGTTTTTCTAACTTTAACATCGAGTCTGGCTATCAACGGGAATGGAACTGACAACAGAAGCGTAAGGGGCCCATTGGCCATGTCAAGGAGCTTGAGCAACCTGTAATCGCGATAAGCTCGACCATTCACCAGTAGCATTTTGATAGGGGACCCATAGTCTAGAGTGATGTGGAGGCCTGCTCAAAGACACCTCAATAGATGGTCATGGTCCAAAATAAATAGCTCGTGAGAATAGTGCAATAGGATAGTGCTAGGTGGAAGACCAATCATATTTAAGAAAGAGAGGAAATATCTTCACAATGATTGGTTGCTCTGAAAAAAAGGTTGCCTATGGAATCCCCAATTTCTTGATTGGATCATCAAAACCACCACCTAAAAAACCCCCAATATTACTTTTGTCAGGTGTCTAGGAGAGGTAGGCCATTTATGAGCCGAAAACATAACTCAAATTTTGAAACCGCCTAGGTCTAGTCGCTACCAATACACCCACCAAAGATAGTTGTCAAAAAATAATATGCCTATATAGACAATCAAATCCTAATGAAAGAGATATCATTCCAATGGGAGGGGAATGTGTGGCGTTCCATGGTGTTAGAGGAGAAAAAACCCCCTTACCTTTTGTTCTAAGGTAAAAAGAATACTTATGAGGGAGGATCTGAACAAATCTGAAGTTTTCACTCCATAATTTCTTTGTTGATTAAGGATACCAACAACCAACTACCAAATTAATGCAATCTTTATGCCCATTTGAGATTGAAGGATCCGCAGGACGATGTGGAATAACATCAGTCTAGGGTTCGATACTTCGGGAAGAAAACTAAGACCCTGATATGAAATACTTCAAGGATTAATAGCCTTCCATGGGGTTTTCAACACACGATGTACAAAAATGGTACCAACTGATATTTAACCATATCCATCAAAATCGACAATTTCAACCAACATAGTCTTTTAGGATTTCTTCTTGATTTTTTGGCACCTCTGTCCCCCAAGTGCAAAACATTTTTCTCCACAATCACCTTATATGTGTTATGAATCTTATTTATATTTCCCACATGCAGGCATCCTTTGTCTGGAGTAAGTTCAATGATATACCTCCACTATTATTTGGTACAGAAACATTCATAGAGCTATATTTCTTTTTTATGATAGGAAGAAATTCCTTGATGGGGGACAATTCATGTTGCTTCATTTCCCATATGTTCTACAAAAACCTTTGGTGGAAGGGGATGCTTCGATGTTGCTCATTAACATTTTCCACATTACATATTCATTTGACGACTAAGTTCAGTAAGGACCAATGAATTCTCCGCAGCTGGCCTCTTCTGGATTCACTCATGATCCATATAAATTCTCCCCTTTTATCTACCAATCCACATGACAAAAACTTCTAACTTCATCTTTTATTCTCTAGTTTGGTGACAACTCCCTCTACACCATCTCACAAAATCTCATAGTTACATTTGGGGCTCTGATTCAGCAGCCCAACAGTCTGAATATCGCGTGCTTTCCTCTCATTCGCAAGAACATGTATACCATAACATGAAGCTACATAATGCACGTGTCCTAATATCTAAAATATTCTTAAACACACACTCCACAACATCAAACATCAACAAAAACTAACATACACTGCACCAACACCATTTGAGACAACTCCTCCATTGCTCCATTTTTCAACATGCTTTCAAGTTGAGTTTTTTCTACATTTACATTGTGCACATCTGAGATGGCCTAAGTTACCATGTTCAAAAATTCACCCTCTGGTTCACTTGGTTCATTATCAGCTCCCTCTACACCATCTCATGAGATCATAACCACTTACAAATTTATAATACAACATTTGAATCTCTCTCATGGTTCAAACTGAATTCATTATGAAAGAGTCATTATGAAACGATGTTGCATCACTGCTCATTTGTAACACTTTATTTTTTAATCTATACTTGTAATATAATTGTGACATGTACTACCAAAAGAATTCAATATGGATATTTTATTAAAACCTGTAATGATATAATTATGTTTTTTCTTTTAATAAAAATAGTTTAAAATTTAATAGAATGGGTGGAGCACCTACATTGAGTGGGAGGCTGAAAGGTGGGAATTGTTTCATGTTGAAATAACCCTTACCCATACTTTTTTGACAAGCTACAATTTAAACCAAAATATAGCCCATCTCCATTTATTTCATTGTATACTAAGAGAATTGGTGTATTGATACCTTGAGTTGTTATTTCATCGAATTTCTATTTTAATAAGGGACGGGGGTGGGCCAGAAAGAATAATGGCTAAAAATAAAGAGTGTGGCACAAATTTCATTGACTAATCCAATTGTAAATTGATTTTCCAATTTGCACATATATGAGGGAATGACAATATATATTTGATGATGGAGTTGTTTGATGAGATTTATTGAGTTTCTTAGTCTTTAGTTTTAGAAAATTTTGAGAGATAAGGATCCATAGAGGAGATTAGTAATCAATCAAATAATAAGATGGCAGAAATTGAGGGTGTTGATAGAAAATTATATATTACAGAGAACTGGAACACATAAAATATTATAGAAATATAAACACAGAAAAACAAATAAAACAAGAGTGATACAGATATATGTGGTTCACCTAATTTGGGCTAGGTCCACAGAGAAACAACCAATCCTTCCTTTTATATTATCTAGAAAAATGAAGAGATACAACCTACAACGAATCTCTTGTAATTCCCTCTTCTCTATTGCACAATCTCCTCTCTCTTTCTTGCTCAGAATACACATATACATAGCCACAATACAATTCCCTCATATATAGCAAGGGGTTTCCTTATAGGAAAAAAACCCTAAATTAAACATAGCTTCTACCATCCAATTTTTGCCTAATGAATGACGTAGATTGTCTACGAAATTACAACATTTTACAAGGAAATTTTACCTCTATTTTCAGCTTCGAAGGTGTTGCCCACAAACCCCCGCCAGGGGGGGCTCTAAAGAATCTTCGTCACCCCCCTTGGTGGTGCGTAAAAATGGGTGACATTGCCACCCCATTACGAACCGATGTCCAATGTGGTGATACCTTTGAATAGATAAGATAATTCAACTCCACACTCAATAATCTCCCACTTGGAGACTGACTATAACAACTCCACCACTGCTTCATTTGTTGGACAATGGCTCCATTTTGGAATTGTTTGTTTCTCATCTTCATCATCATACTTGAAGACCAATTGAAACCGAGCAGAATATTTGTTTCTCCTTGGTTACAACTTTTGTTAACATATCTACATGATGCTAGCTAGTGTGTATCTTTTCTAGCTTCAGTTGTCCATCTTCCAACACTAACCATATGAAATGGTACTTGACCTATATATGTTTAGTCTTGGAGTGAAATGCAAAGTTCTTTGTAAGATGAATGGCACTATGTTTGTCACTGTATAACCTGCCAAACTCTCTCTTCTTACCCAATTCATCCAACAACCTTTGTAACCAAATCATTTCTTTACTAACATCTGTAGCGGAAACATACTCTACTTTCGTTGTTGAGAGTGCAACAACACTTTGCAATTTTGAAACCCAACTGATAGTTGTTCCACCTACAGTAAACACATACCCTATGGTGCTATTGTAGTGGCTCTAATCACCCTCCAAAATTTTGGCTTGCATGCAAATTTCGGAGCCTACTTTGGATCCTGCAATCGATCATCCTTGGCCATTTGCTGGTAAGTTGATGATTTCAAGTTCCCCTCCTCGATCCTAAAGAGTTTTCCACTATCTCTTCTTTTTGCAGCATATGTCATTTTCGGGCATAGAGGTTGTTGCATGTGAACACTTCTACTTTGACAAAGCATTTATTTATCCAAGGCATTGAGAAAGTTGCAGTGGGTTTTGTTATTTGATTATTTTCATGCTTTGGATTTGAATGGATTACATTAGCTGCAACATCATCTATCATTGTTTCAAATGGTAACTCACGAGTATCGTTCTTCAATCCAATAGAATACATTATTTCAGTCATCTAACACCAAAAATCAACGACACGCAACAACACAAGTGGCATAGAAAAGGAGCTTTTCTGAAAAAAAATACCTTAAACATAAATATAAAAATGAATAAAAAAAAATTCTTATTTACAAATAATAATAAATATTTCTATATTAAAATAAGATTTCTAAAATTTTATTTTTGAATAATAATTATATATCAAATATTAAAATTTATTTAAAAAATATATTGTTTCTATTTTTAAATTAAATTAATTAAAAATATATCATTTAAATATAAATTATATAAATACCAATACCATTTATTGTTTATTGGCATGTAATGTTATTAATATATGGCATTCAAGAATGTTCTTGCTATAAACTTTATTTAAAAGTTAATTTTTTTAATGAGAAAGTGGGGATTGAAATTTCATGAATAAAAGTGTTGTTACTGGAATTTTATAATGAATAATAATAAAAATCTTGTTCCATGAATTTTATAAGTAATAATACTAATATAGCTAATATGAAAAATATTGTGACACCTGTTGATGGATTAACGGCAATTTAATTTATTTATATATAGCTCTAGCTCTATAAGAGACGCTATCAAAGTAGCAGCGTAACACAACTTCAGCCATCAAATCGTGCTTCTGATTTATCCGGCGGAACCACAATCATTTCGCTCTGACGGCTTTCGACTGGGATTTTCCTGCCCTAACAAGAGAATGCTTCAACAATGGCGGATGCAGCAAATAAGAAGGCAGCTTATGGCAGCAGGAGTTATCGACGGGGTTGTCGACGATTTCGTTCCTCTTTACAAGTTTTCTGTACTCTGTGGCTACACGGAAACCAGCTTGGGCGAGCAGGTGTCGCCCGATGACATGCTAGTCCAACCACTCTATTTTTTTGACGAAGATTCTAATATGATCCCTCGCCCCGATATCTTTCTCAACTCCATATTCATATTGGTAACTACTTTTTATTCCAATTCACCATTATTATTTATTCGTCGTGAACTTTCCATAACCAGACAACTAAAGTCTTTCATAAATCCAAATAATCAGGTGATGACTGATCCTGAAACTCCTGGGCACGAATATTTGCACTGGTATGTCATAATCCTCTCGCAAATTTCTGAATAATATATAACACCTGTATCTATTTCATCTAAACAACAGCATTAATCTGTACATTGTGCAGGTTGAATATCCAACGTCTTAGCAGCAAGCGTCATGTTGGTATGGATATCATGGCCGTTGCCACTTTTTCTTGATCTTTGAAATCATTGGATTGAATGTGTTAATGTTATTCCGGTTTAGTGCGTGTTAACGTGTTGGATCGAATGATCAAAATCTGATGTGTTTCTTTGTGGTGCAATATTAGTTTTGCCGAGCGACAGTCTTCAGGCGTACGAAGCTCCGACACCCACGCGTACTAGCAAGATGGTTTTCACATTGTTCAATGATCCATGTCATCCCTTAATCGAGCCGAACTCGCGGGAGAACTTCAGCACCAGAGCTTTTGCCAATGAAAATCGACTTGGACCACCGATGGCCGCTGGTTATTTCTATATCAAGATTGAGAATGAGAATGAACAAGGAAACAAGAGCACCAGCACAAAATGCAGCACCAGCTACTCAACAAGTAAGCGGTGAAAAAACAAGAAACGATGAAGTAGCCGCTGTTTTATAGGTCATGTGCCAGCTTGAGTGTCGTCAAATTCATGAGTACGTTGGACCATTTTCTGCGTTTCAAGAATTTTGTGGTTGTCCTTTATATATTAGTATGCGAAATTGTAACTATTTGTGATATGGATAATGTGGATAATATTCGACGCAATCAAATTATTTTCTGCGATAAATCTTTTGGTAACCCATTTGATATATTCAGTGCGATTTCTAATCAACCTATCTAGCAACATCCTGAATTTGTCACGCAAAAATCAAGATTCTATAACAGAAATACCATGACTCTAACCAGAACAGAATCTTGGCCAAGATCAAGAATCGAAGCGCGCATCTGTGAGGCCAATTTTTCTGGCCATTTCTTAATAAAAGACTTCATCACGTTTGATCACTTAACTTTAACTATTTGAGATTTAAATTTTGAAGTCTCTCATAGATTTGGTGGGTGAATTCACCGTTAAAATAAAACGAATTGCTAACATTTCGTTTTCCAAAATTTGTTAGCTCTTTTTCCGATTACAGTAACAAACTAACTGGATGGTTAATGGCTTTTTCCGATTACAGTAACAAACTAACTGGATGGTTAATGGACGCATATATTCAGTTAGAGTCCCCACAATAGTTAAATTGGTTTGTTTTTCTTTTCTTTGTTGGTTAATGAACACAGATATTCATAGTGAGAATATTCATAATCATTTGAATTGGAATACCAGATTTTAAAATGAAAGGTCATTTTATTAAACATTTCACATTTTATAAAAGATTCCCATCAAAGTCCTCTAAGAAGGTGCTTATGTGTTTATAGTGTTACTTTTAATATTAGGCTTATTTAGGGTGGTCAATGTGTTTGCTATAGGTAGTTCAATATATAAAAATAATAAATTTTTTATTTTATTAAAATAAAAAAAATAAATCGATAAATTTATTTATTTTTAATCTAAGCTAAATTTATTAGTTATAAATGAGATAGGTAATGTATCTCAGTATTATCTTATAATAAGATGTGATATTTAGAAAATTGAATTAATATTTCATTTACATTAACGGAGATGAAACCACCCCATTTTAAAGAATATAATAATATATATAATGTAATAATCACAAGATAAGATGCGTTATAAAGACATGCGTGTTATATATGTATTGTGAGAGAATTAAAATATAAAATGTATATGTTATGATTAAACATAGTCAACACTATTAAACGTGTATGACCTATAGACATTTTAAATGCATATGTGACGTGTATTAATGTTTGCATGTTATGTTGTTTTAACAATAAAATATTAACAACTCTAAAATTTTCTCTTCCTATTATTTTTCTTAGAGTAAAAGATTGGAATCTCACTTTATATTAGAAGTGGTAAAAAGTTTCCAACACCATTGCCATACTACGTGTCACGCCCCTACATCTGCGGTAGTTTTTCAATCACTTATAGCGAGGTGCGGCACTACAAATTGTTTGCTTTTCACCAATACTTACGATTGTAGACTACGCTTAACATTCCGTACTTAGTTTTATTTTTCATTACCAAGTATTATCTTTGTCCTTTATACAGTGAAAGCCCATAACATTCACATAAACAACATTATACAATAGAAATGCACAACAGTATAAAGGGAGGGACAACTCCCTGCAATATGAGTCTGCGCGAATCAATATATATAATATTATTTTACAAGTACAAGTTAAATCTTGGGGAACCCCAAATTTACACTTAGCTAATTTTCCAACTTCGGCAAACTCAATTGCCCAGCTCGTCGATACCTCCGCACAGTCGCCACATGACTCACCAACCCTTCGTTCACCTCGTCTCACGATCATGTTGTTTGTCCAAATTGGGCATGCCTCATCGTAACCAAGTCGCCACACACGGGCGCCTCCATACGAGTCACACCTCCGTTCACAATCTCAACACTTCACCGTTTCCACCATTTCGTCATGCACGACACGCCCTCACCCAGCCGCCCGTCCGCACAACCTCACCGTGTCGACCAACTCACCTCTATGCACGGCGCGCCCTACACGGGTCACCCGTTCACCACCTCGGTTCGTTCGTTTAACGGATGCCCTACTTGGGCCGCCCAATGTGCACGCCTGCATGGATGCCCTAATCGGCTGCCCGTCGTGTACGTCTACCCGGACACCCTCACCGGTCACCCGCACACCATCGCACACCATCGCTCAACCGGCCTTGCCTTTCACCCAAGTCCGTGTGCTACCATGTGCCTTTGCCCAAGAGCGGGCGCATCAACTTCTGCGCCTCCTTGCGACCTACACGTCGCACTACACTTGATCACTGAAAGACGTCGCTTGAATTTGTGTCCTCAAATGCCTTCATCGCATGTTTTATTTATATGGTGCATTGGGCAAGTCACGCTGCCCAAGCCGACTTGCTAACGCCCTCACATATCGTTTGTTCCCCTTGTTTGGTGTTGGTCGGCCAACACTTCTATGCACAAGCTACCACAATATGTAAGGTCGGCCCATGGGTTGAGCCATCGCTCCCCACGCTATAAACACTTTGCTCCCTCCTCTAATGCACATTACTAACTCGTTCCTTCGCGCGTTTTGGTCATGGAAGTAGCTCGCACTTCGTTTCCCAACTTGCTCCTTTTCCAAACGAGTCTCATGTCGCGTGGCGGTCATGCCTTGGATCGCAGGTCCTTACATCCTCCCCCACTTGAAATCATTGTCATCCTCGACAATATCTTGCCCTGACAACCATCTGTCACCAAGATCACCATACCAAGGTATACACCCCATCGGTGTGTCATACATCGGAAATCATCTCAATCCATGACCATCAACCACCCTGTCATAATCTCCACATGCTACTCCCCATCGTGGAAGGCTGGTCCTTCCATCCAAGCTACATGCTTCCTGCAACCTCTCGTGTTAACCTTATCATGTGTTGTCCTTGTGTGAACTGCTGCCATGATACTCCAACACAATGCTAACACATCTCTGTACACTGACGTCCCCCATGTCTGAACTAGTTGGGTAGCTAATCCAACTGTCATGCTCAAACCATGAGAATGCACATCCTCATGCCACCATCAGTCGTTTCTCAGAACATCTCGTCACATCATCAACTCGATCAAGAATCCATCTCCGTATAAGCCATGCCCAGGTCCATGAAGTAGTCATCATCTTGTCTGCAACATGCTTTCCATGATGTTTTTTGTCCAACATCATCATCCATTTGCAAAACATCCATCTCCCCAAGGTGAAGAGATCATCTCTAGACTCTTGATGTGCCACATCCAGCTCCATGAAGCAACCTCCATCATATCTGTAATTTTCCATCCCTCATGTCTGCCATAGAAACAAGTATACACTTGTCTCATCTATCCATGTGCTGCCCATGATCATAGATTAGTCAACTCCCATGTGTCAAAGTGGTTAAGTCTCGGCTCAACCCATGCCCAAGTGTTGCCACCAAGGCATCATCATCGTTGTAATTACATCACTCCAAAGTGTCTCGTATTGATCCTCCACATCAAGTCACTCTTCCAAGCCACACCCATACATTTACTCGAAAGTATTCACCCCATCCTGCATCAAAGTCTCTGACCTCAGCTCCTCAATGCATTAGATCCTCCAAGTCCACCATATATGAAGTCCCAAAAGTCACAACAATCTCATGTCATTATGAGCTCCATGAGTCATCTCCAACCAAAATCCTAGCAAGAATACAAGTCTCGGCCCAAAGGTCTTTGCAAGATGCCTTAGCTCTCCATGTAGTAGGAATGCTCCATGGAGAGCTAAGGCATCTTGTCCAACCTAATTTAAATAGTATTACTCTTTGTTTTCAAGACCTTGTCAATGGAGTAATTGATTTTAGATCCATGGCTATCTAACCACCTAGTTTTATCTCACCCCTCAAGATTGAAGCAATATTTGGAGTCGTCAAAGAACTTTAGGTATTTCCTCTAGATGAGGCACTAGTAATTTTGGCAAGAATATGCAGTCCACGCGATGCTAGAATTTGGTAGGGTTTTCCACATGCTCCCACAAAAAGGAAATGGATTTAAATGATTTGAAGGCATTGTAGCATTATAGTGTCAACAAGGAAGAGGCTCACAGCCTCTAAGAAAGAGGTTTTGAGGTAGGAGTTGATCCTCTAGGTAGAACTATACAAGTGTGGTCAATGGGCAAATAAATGGTGTCAGAATTGAAGCTAGGGTTACAAGTAAGTGTGAGCTTTTTGTTGGCAATAAAGTCTTCGAGCTCCTTAGAAATGAAGACTCTATTGGGTTCTTGCCTTTGAAGCCACGAATCATTTGATTTATCCCATTGCTGCTTTTGGGGTTTTATATAAATTATATCAATAGAACGAGCTCGAGAACTAGACTTTAAGAGATATGTTTGGAGGATTTATGATTGGTTTTTGTAGAAATTTCTCTATAGAAGAGCTAGCTCTGATACCATGTAGAAATTCCTGTAAATTCTCTATGAATCTACCTCTGAGATCTATGTAGAAAATCTCACTGTAGATTAACCCAATAATGCAATATAACTAAAAAAAATACTATTAAAGATTTATAAAAGTTAATATTCGCATGGATATTAGAGATGTATAAAAGTTAATATTCGCATGGATATTTTTTGGTTATTGCCGCTAGCAGCTTCCACCAAACGCAATCCATCCGAATCGCTTTGTTTGGCGAGTGATTCAACCGCTCTTTATTTCACCCTGGCACGCCTACTTGCAAATGGTCATTGTGGATTTTCCTTTTGATTTGAGTGGTCTTTTGATCCAGAAAAATAAGTTGGTTTCAGTGGAAGAAGGTATTAAGGAGAATTAAGGAAGCGCCATGGTATTCATCCCTCAGTACATAGTGGCGATCCAGAGAGAAATCGATCTGACAGGAATTTGTTAGATTGCAACCAATAATAAGAGAGAATGCCACATGATAATAAAGATGACTCAAATTTCAACCGAACGTAAACAGAAACTGCTCTTAACATGTTCAAGATATTCGATCACGAAAATAAAATTTGTCAAACAATTAACATATAGAAGATAAATTT
The DNA here is from genome assembly GCA_031772625.1 of Pinus tabuliformis. Classification (NCBI taxonomy): domain Eukaryota; kingdom Viridiplantae; phylum Streptophyta; class Pinopsida; order Pinales; family Pinaceae; genus Pinus; species Pinus tabuliformis. The sequence goes on along the minus strand of CM062819.1, from coordinate 783,079,884 downwards.
AAAACTCAAATTGAAACATTTTGCAAATTCAATTCAATTGTAAAGACTACACATAAAGAATAAATATGAATCATAAATGCAAGTAATTGGGATATGAATAGTATTAAGATACGTTTCCGCATTACATTATATTTGTTTAATGTAAGTTGATATCACTTGTGCCATGTCTAAAATTTATGTGCTTGTGACTAAACAGAGTTAACAATATTAAACGTATGACCTATAGACAACTTATGTTAACTTATATTAATGTTGGCATGTTATATTGTTTAACAATCAAATAATAATACTTCTAAATTTTTCTCTTATTATTTTGTTTAGAGAAAGAAATTCGAATGTGACTTCACGTTCAGAGTGGTAAGAGGACTTCCAACACCATTACCCTATTACGTGTCTTGATATATTACCGGTATAGTATTTGTTACGTGCGTTGATACATTAATATGTGTTGTTCTTATATAGATAATTTTATGTAACGTCTTTATTACAGAAATAAATTTTTTTATTTTTTATTTTTCTAATAAAATGATATTAATAAGATTTATTTGTATGGAAATAATTCATGATAAAAATAATGATTTAAGATAAAACTATTATTAAGTTACAATTATATTTTGAATATCATTATTTGTAATTCACAATTATTAATAAAATGACTGTATACTATGACTTTACAAAAAGCATTAAAAATAATTAAGGAGCTCATTTTAGTTCCTGAGCATGTATTTATTCAAAGAGAAAAATATTTGTTTTTATTATAAGAGAAAGTATATGAGTTTGGAGATGTGATTCTCGATTACAATTCTAAATTAGAGAACAAAGTGACAAAATGCATATCGTTTATCTCTTAGCAGAGTACTCGAACAGGGTTGCTCATTTGAGCTTACAAAACTGCTTTTGTTTGGTGCTAAAATGATCTGATGAATGAAAAAACCAACAACTACAAAAATAAAAACTGAAAAATGTTGCAGAGGGAGAAAATGCACAAAAACCACAGGAAAAATAGGGGAGAAAGGGTATCCCAACAAGTAGAGTGTTCATTTTAAATAGGAATGTAACCTTCCCCTATCAGCATCCCGAGATCAAACTGGTTGAAAATACTCTGATCCGCGATAGAGCTGCAACCATGTTTTGAAAGATAGTCGACTTCACTGTTTTGTGTTATGCTGATTCCTTGAAAAGTTAAACCATGGAAAAACGTCGATAGAGCTTTGGTGTGAGTCTTCCATGATTCAAGAGTAGAAGATTTTAAGTAGTGTCTATTGTTTGCCCATTCAATAACTGATTTGTAGTCTCCATAAACAGAGAGGGACATGAGATCAAGTCAGGTAGTATAGTGAATGACTACACAGAGAGCAAGAAGTTTGGCCTGAGTATTGGTACCCAAGCCACAATACCAATAGAATCTATAAAAGTGCTCAGGGTTGATGTGGATGGCCAAGCCACATCTACAAGGGTCAAAAGGGAGGCTCCATAAACAAATCCCATGGAATAGGACGACAAAATGTCCTTAGGAGGAGAAGGAAAAAGTTGTTTGGATGTCAAAGAAGTTAGAAATTCATATTAGTAAGAGAGGATGCTACAACAAGTTCTCCTAATATTCGGCGAAATGCGTTCAAAGATTAAGGCATTTCTAGACATTCATATACCCCAAATGATAAAGAAAGCCAATGTACGACCAGGTTTTTGGTCCAGTGTCCATCGACCATGGTAAGAGGGGACATCCAGACTCTCCTAATCAACTGCATAGTTTATCATATGGAGCACCCCATTCCACACTGAAGAGGTAGAGGGGCATAGAGAAAAGAGGTGGAATGAATCTTCTCTAGAGGAGAGGAAATGACTACAGTGACGAGGGCCATGAAAACCTTTCTTACACAAGATTTCCCAAGTGAGGATGCGATTGTGGGCAACAAGCCATGAAAAACATTTGAGTTTCAAAGGGAAATTCCATTTCCAGGCCCTAACCATCCACGAGTGAACCCTCATTTGTCTAGGGGGCATAGAGATGAGATTGTATGCTTCCTTTACATTTACTCTCCCCTGCATTGATCCCCCATATCATATCAAGTTTTAATCTTTGAGGGATAAGACTATCCCAAAAAGTTTTAGATTGGAAATCTAAAGTTTCCATTCTGGAACCATTATCTTAGGAATCTTCAGCATTATCTTATCTTTTGAGTGGGTATGAAAAGAAGAGGAGAGGGCAACAATTTCTAAATATTTGATTGCAAATAATCCCATGTTATTTAAGAATATGACGAGATCAGGAGATAGTAGGTGTGGGCCATTCATACCTGCAAGTGAATCTAGGCCAATTTGTGGAATGGATCTGGCACCAACTACCCATCCGAGATTTCCAAAATACTAGTGTTTTGTGAACAAAAGGTTGCACCAAGAGTAGGAGACATGTGAAGGATCAAGAGCCCCGTCACAGATATAGATAATGAAATCCCGTTTTTGTAAGTATTTTGCATGGATAACTTGTTGCTAGAGGCCTTCATTGGTGACTTCTCTCCATAAGTTTTTTAGTAAAAGAGCCAAGTTGAAGAAGGCGATATCTTTTGTCACCTATCCACCCAAGGCAATTGGAAGGTTAATCAGTTCCAAACTGAAGGGTGAATTGTTCGCTCTCTTTAAGTGCTCGCCAATAGAAAACAACATATGATTCAATTTAATTTCTTGATCACACACTTTGGGAGCTTGAAAATACACATATAGTATATGGGGATGTTATGTAGGATTGTTTTAATTAGAACAAGAGTGCCCCCAAGTGAAATCCATGTGTGAGCCCAATGATTGAGCCGCTTCTCAATTTTCTTAGTGAGAAAACCCAAGTCTAGAGTTTTATAACTATTTGATTTCAAAGTGAAGCCCAGGCATCTTAAACCAACATCCATGTGAAAAATTTTGACCACAAAAGTGGTAGCAATCTGAATATTCAATGCAGGGTCTAGGTCATCTCTATTGAGAATGGACTTGGCTTTATTCATATATAGTCCCGAGGCAAGACAAAATTCCTTTAGGATACCATAAAAGGTATTCCATTCTTTGGGGTCTAGTTTAACAATTTTGATCAGATCATCCACCAAAAACTGGTGAGAGAGGGTGATTGTTGACACTATTCTACAAACTGCTATGATGCCCTATGATCGAGTATCTTTGGTTTTCCTGTTGAGTCCAACTATGATTAAGAGGAATAAAAGTGGGGGCATTGCACAACCCTATCTAATTCTTATAGATGCTGAGAAAAAATTCGTATGAAGGACATTGATCAAGATGGAAAAGGATGCAAAATTTATACATGCTTTGATCTAGTTAATCATTGTTCTGCCCAGACCAATATTCTCCAAAATCCCACAGTTCCCAATCAACACAGTCAAAATATTTTGTTAAGTCAATCTTCATGAGACAAGCATCCATTTGGTTTCTTTTTACAGAATGATGGCTTCTTGGGTGATTTCAACCACATCATGAATCTAAATGTGATTAAGAAAACCAAATTGCTCCATAGAAATATATTTGGACAATAAGGGTTTAAGTCTATTTGCAATTGTTTTTTAAATCAATTTGTAAATAGTGTTGCATAATGAAATCAGGTGATAGTCAGAAAATGATACTCAATTTGTAATCTTTGGAATAAGGTAAATGAAGGTTGACTTTATGGTGCTAGATACCCAACCAAGTTCCCTGTATTTTTCAATCATCTTAGTCAGCTCATGAATCATTTTATCTTGAAAATGCAATAAAAGTTCAATGGTTCATCCGTCTGGGCCCAGACTTTTACCTCTGGCCATATTGTTTAGAACTTGAAGGACTTCTTGTTGTGTTACTGGGCAATCCATTTGATTTATTTCCTCGAGATGCGCTTAAGACGGGAACATGTCACATACTTCAAGTTGTTTGCATAAATGAACCTGAGCTCAAGAGAAATATAGATTGTTGAAATAGCTTCTAGCCTCCTCTTTGATGTCTCATTGATTGGTCAAAGTCTCACCTGATTCTGATGTTATATACCGAATTGTGTTTTTTGTCCTCTACAGGAAATCTGGTTGTGAAAAAATATATTGTTGTTATGACCAACTTGAACCCATAAGATTATGCTCTTTCGCTATAATTCTTTAGCGTGACCAACAAGAATTTTTGACCTACAAATTTCCAGCTGAAGGATTGCCTTTTTTTCTCATCTCAGAGAAGTATGTAGGAGAGCTCGTGCCCTCTAATATTTTCTCCTATTAATCAATCATGATCAGTTATTGATCTGAAAATGGGGCACTTAGGCTTCTTGTCTAACTTACAATAACTTCTCCCACTTCCGAAGCTTTAAATATTCCCAAGTCTTATTGATTAACCAATGCGGAATTGATAATATGCTTGACAATAGAGTGTATCCTTATGTTTGTTTTAAATTGATTATATGCTTCAAAATATATTGTCTGTGCTATAAGTTGATATGCTTAAACTAATATATAAATGCATATAACAGTAAACAATGTAGCAATAAACAATCACACAGAAACAACAATTTAATTAGGAATTCACATGCAACTCTTGTGCTACATCTCCGTGAACTCTAGTCAACTCAACTAGGCTCTCTCGGATTATGATATAAGTCCTTTTTACAAGCTCTTGGCTCAACGCCTATTGTTTTACACAAAACTAGTGGGTTCAAACACCATTTTATCCCCTGTCTCTTGAAGCTATGGCTCTTGGCTCCTGGCTTTGACTCTAGTGCTTCGGCTCTAGCTTTGGCTCTTGCTCTTCGGCTCTGCCTACTTTCTGCTCTCTATTAGTTTACAACCATCTTGGATTTTCAGTTGACTTCCAAGTGACTCCCTCGGCTACTCTTTTTTCTTCTACGCTGCCTCCTTCACCTTAGCTTCCTGCTTTGGCTTCACTTTCAACAACAAACCCCCAACAACCAACAACCAACCACCCTCTCTATCTTTTACATTCATGGCTTTTTAAGCCAATTATCATTGTATGTTTGTTTTCCCTTTTGGGCTCTCTATCTTCTAACCTTGGCCTACTCAAATCCCCTCTCTGAGTGTTAGCAATCATTACTAAATGCCCTAAGGGATGGTGGCCACCTATTTTGTAACGGAATGGAACCATGAGTGCTCGAAATTCCTAGAGATAGTCGTTCCATGTTTACACAGAGAAACGTTGTAAAACACGGGAAAGATCACCAAATCTCTGTTTAATCTTCATAAATGTGCACTATATTCCTATCGGGTCTACCTGAAATCACTTATCGCATGTTGCCACTACCCTGTTTCGTGGCTTCCCCTTTGCATTTTAAAAATTCATTGAAACATGGAAAAATCTCGTAAATGGATTTAGACGGATTTGAAATAATATGCATTTGCATTTTGGAACCCCTTCGGGTCTGGATTCATCACATCGACGCATCCCTTTTCTTTTTTTTTATTAAATGAAATATGCGAAAATCCATAGCAAAATGCCCTTTGGCAGATTTTAAAATATATCAACTATAGCCTATAGCCATGTCGGATCCAACCATCGCATCGCAGATATATATATATATATATATATATATATATATATATATATATATATATATATATATATATATATATCCCCACTCCTTTGCGATATTGTGATGTGACTTGTCGCAATCGTATATCACATAAGCGTCGGGCCGTTAGGTAAGCACTCCATTGTTATCGCCGATTGAGATATTGCAGTCACAATAATCATATAACATGTTCTACTATCCTCCACCTACCACCGCTAATTGCGATTTGACGATCAGATCTGGACCGTTGATTGGCCAAATCCGACGGCTCCTGTTCATTGCTTTGTCGACCGTCAATAAGATCGTTTTCAATGTTTTCTCTATGGTTTTGCCTCCCGATAGTGTAATCTGATATTTCCAAAAATTCTCCTTTTGCAATGGGTTTTGGTTTTTTAGAAGACTTTGAAAACTTAGAGGGTTTTTAGGACCCATTCTTACGGGATTTTTCCTCTTTTTCCAAAGGAAAAAGGGTAGCTTCATTTTGTTATAACTTATGCATCCTAAGTCAGTTTTTGCCCATTCAAGTTGCAGTAGATTCAGAATGAGGAGATCTTTACAATGAGACTATTTCCGAGAGTAGCCTGCGACTTTCATTTTCCTCTAATTTACAAATGATTTGTGCCATGTGACACCTTTTACCTCTTTTATGAAGTCTTTTAGACTTAGAGGTTTATCTAGGATCCATTTTTGGATCATGCCTTCCCACTAAGAGAACTTTTGGTCTGCAAAAGACTGATATACTGATCTCAATAGTTCCTGAGAGTAACAACACCCTCTTCTTTCAGCCTCCATACACTTGCATTGAATACTAAGTTTAACAAACGTTTCTGACCACTTCCCCTCTATATGTGTTGGTCTTCCCGAGAAGAACTATCTTCCTCCTTGCCTTCCTTTAGAACTTCCGCTAAAATGGTCACAGAAGGTAGTTTGAATTTCCCTGCCTTGATCACTGATCCAAGGTGGCTCAAAGAAATGTGAAGTACACCTGCTCCACAAACTCTCAATTGTACCTGTTTGAAAAACTATCAACAACAACTGTTAACAACAGCAGGCATATAGACAATAACTGGATGTACTAAACTCCTGCTTCAACAAAAGAAACATATTTCACATCTTGTAAACACCTCCATGTGTTACATCTGCATACAAATGATGGAATAGACAACAAGCCCATAAAATATTCCTTTAAAACAAATGATTCTTCAAGTCAAGCATGTAGAAAAATATCATTAGGACTCTTTTCAAAAGATGAAACATTTCATCACTATCTCCATCTTGGAGACCAAGTTAACTTCTTTCAATTCAACATTGCATGCATGTTCATATCAAAGCAATCAACCCTTCAAGTTAATTACATACATATTCAAATACGATGAAAAAATCAGCATCCCTGTGTTCATGCATATCATGCTTATGCATGCATTTCATCCTTCAACTTTCACTAAAGTACATTTTACTGTTGAAGCTGAAATGAAATATAATGTTACAGCAAAAAAGTGAGTCCCCTACTCAACCTTTCTCCATTCACCGTCTTGGTAGAAACCTGCAACTTGCATCTCACCAACAAAGAAATGCCAATATATGCATCAATAGACATGCAATCCTTAATTGGAAAATAAATCTAACCATTTCTTACCAATCCAGTTCAAAGGGCTTGCCTTTGTCTACACATCAACATCAACATGTGAATCATTTTGACACACATCATTCATGGAAACTTCCTTTCCATTTCTACCATCTTTTCTTTCCACTTTCTTCAACTTTTGTGGAAGCTTCGCTGGATTCAAGGTCCAACATTTTGCAGCAAGATGTCCTTGCTTATGGCAGTAAGTACACTGCATGTGCATCCTCTTGACAGCATGATTTTCCTTGTCCAATGGACCTTTGGCTCTTTGCTTATTTTCTTTCAAAAGTTTCCTGTATGTGGCCATTCTCTTCCAACATCTATAAACATGATGGTTATCCAAACCACAAAAGGAACATGCAATTATTTTCCCATGCTTATGTGGAAATTTACCATGCTTTAAAAAATCAAAAGGAATATGATTAGAATCAGATTTATGCCTGCCTCTTTCACCTTTATTGCCTTCATGAGGAGGTGAAGCAAATGAAGGAGTGGCTCCCTTTCGAACACCATCAATCTCTTCAAGGCTGTCAGAGTTTCCACAACTCTCTAGTTCAAGTGTGTGCTTCTAAACACCTACATCCTGCAAGTGATGTTTCAAGTTATTGCATTCCTCTTGAATACAACCTTCACACTCTACAATGCAAACCCTTCTTGGAGTTGTTTCAATGGCCTTTATGGCAACTTTGGAACTCTCTTCGTAAAACTATCCATAGCCAAGACCCAAATACTTAGGCCTCTCCTCAACCATTATTGGTTCAACAATACCTTGTGCATGCTTTTCCAAGCCCTTTCCTTCACAGCCCATCTTGGACATTAGCTTGGAACCTATGCCTCTAGTATGTTTTTCAAAAGAACTAATATAAGCATTCTTAGAAGAATTTGAAGACAAACTAGAATGGTTTACCTCTTCTTCAAGCTGTTACTTGATTAACGCTTCTTTGAAAACAAAGAGCTATGACTCTAACTGATGCATCCTTTTTAGGTTCATATTTGCAAGATGAAGTTGCCTCTCCATTTCCTGCAGTCTGTCAGAAAGCAACTACTTCTCTTCCTTCATGGAATTCAACTACTCTCTAAGTATGCTACTCTTTCTTCCATCCTCATACATTTCTCTCACCTTGTCCATGATGATAAACAAAAATTGATTCAAGTCTCCATCAAAGAGTCTTGTGATGAAGAAGGGAGAATTCAAGGATACACATGAGGAAGTTGTCATTATGCCAATGAACAAAGAACTTCAAACAAGATTAATAAAGAGCTTATTTCAGCAACCTTTTGCAACAAACCTCTTGTGCTTTAAGGACTGCCTTGATGTCCTTGGGATAGGAGAATGCCTTTATCCCTTCTTCCTATTTGTTCTTCCCGGACTGAGCTATTAGTAGCTTTACCTCTGCAAACTCAAAAAGTAGTCAGTCTACAAAATAGGCATACAATCAGCCTCTTGCTATTCAAACACCTTTTAGACAAGCAATCTTTGCTTTGTCAATAAAGAATTCTGATATAACCTTCTTAAAGGTGTGGTTAACCAAACTTAGGCTCTGATACCACCTGATCTAAAAATCGGGCACTTAGGCTTCTTTTCTAACTTACAAGAACTTCTCCCTCAAAGCTTTAAATATTCGCAAGTCTTATTGATTAACCAGTACAGAATTGATCATATGCTTGACAATATAGTGTATTCTTATGTTTGTTTTAAATTGATTATATTCTTTAAAATATATTGTCTTTCTTGTAAGTTGATGTTCTTAAACTGATATGTAAATGCATATAACAATAAACAATGCAGCAATAAACAATCACACAGAAACAACAATTTAATTAGGAGTTCACCCACAACTCTTGGGCTACATCTCTGTGAGCTCTAGTCAACTCAACTAGGCTCTCTGGGATTATGGTGTAAGTCCTTTTTACAAGCTCTTGGCTCAACTCCTACTGTTTTACATAGAAAAAGTGGGTCCAGACACCATTTTATCCCATGGCTCTTGAAGCTCTGGCTCTTGACTCTGTCACTTGGCTCTGGCTCTTGGCTCTTGGTTTTGGCTCTTGGCTCTTGGCTCTAGCTTTGGCTCTTCGGCTCTAGCTCTGGTTCTTGCTCTTCGACTCTCGCTCCTTTTTGCTTTATCAGTTTACAGCCCTCTTGTCTTTTCACTGGACTTCCAAGTGACTCCTTCAGTTGCTCTTTTTTCTTCTACGATGCCTCCTTCGCCTTAGCTTCCTACATTGGCTTCACTTTCAGCAACAAATCCCCAACAACCAACAACCAACCACCCTCTCTGTCTTTGACATTCATGGCTTTTTAAGCCAATTGGCACTGTCTATTTGTTTTCCCTTTTGGGTTCTCTGTCTTCCAGCCTTGGCCCTCTCAAATCCCCTCTCTAAGCATTAGCAATCATTGCTAAACACCCTTAGGGATGGTGGCCACCTATTCTATAATGGAATGGAACCATCGGCGCTTGAAATCCCTAGAAACAGTCATTCCCTATTTACACAGAGAAATGATGTAAAACACAGGAAAAATCGCCAAATATCTGTTTATCAGGTATAAAATATTCATAAATGTGCACTATATTCTTATCCAGTCCACCTGAAATCCCTTATCACATGTCGCCACTGCCATATTCCATGGTTTCCCCTTTGAATTTTAAAAATACATTAAAACATGGAAAAATACCATAAATGGCTTTAGACGGATTTGAAATAATATTCATTTGAATTTCGAAACCCCTTTGGGTCTGGATTCATCTCATCGGTGCATCCCTTCGCTTTTTGTTTAAGAAACAAAATATGCAAAAATACATAACAAAATGTCATTTGACGGATTTTAAAATATATCAACTATCGCCTATAGCCCTGTCAGGTCCGGCCATCGCATCGAATATATATATATATATATATATATATATATATATATATATATATATATATATATATATATATATATATATATACAACGTATATCCTCGCTCCTATGGGTGGCTCCGATGTGATATTGCGATGCGACTTGTCGCAATCGCATATCACATAAGCCCCGGGCCGTTTGGTAAGTGCTCCGTTGTTATTGTCAATTGCGATATCGCGGTCGCAATAATCATATAACATGTTCCAATATCCTCCACCTGCCATCGCCGATTACGATTTTCTAATCGGATCCGAACCGTTTCTCAACCAGATCTGCCAACTCCTATTCATTTCTCTGTTGACTACCGATAACCCCATTTTTCAATGTTTTCTCTATGGTTTTGCCTCCCAATAGTGTAATCCTATATTTCCTTAACTTCTCCTTTTCGATGGTTTTTGGATTTTTAGAAGACTTTGAAGACTTAGAGCGTTTTTAGGACCCATTCTTAGGCAATTTTGCCTCTTTTTTCAAAGGAAAAAGGGTAGCTTCATTTTGTTATAACTTCTGCATCCTAAGTCAGTTTTTGCCCATTCAAGTTGCAGTAGATTCAGAATGAGGAGATCTCTGCAATGAGACTATTTCCGAGAGTAGCCTGTGACTTTTGTTTTCCTCTAATTTACAAAGGATTTGTGCCATTTGGCACCTTTTACCTCTTATATGAAGTCTTTTAGACTTAGAGGTTTATCTAGGATCCATTTTTGGATCAGTTATTGGATTTTTTCCCACTTCTTTTTCTTATCCCATAGTCAGACCTTCTTTTTTAGCATACACAACTTGAGGTTGATTGGTTCCATCTTCTGATGGGCGAAGTCTTCACAATGGAGCTGCCAAGTTGAGTGAACCAGACCAAAAAAATTTGATCATTCAACCAAAAATGATTAAATTGAAATGGAGGTGGCTTATGGTTGAGTTAACTAGTCCAATTTAATAGGATGAGGAAGTGATCAGATATTTTGATTGGAAGGATGAAGGAGTGCAGATCCTTTAGGACTTTTAGTAAAGGAACTTGTATATACAAGTGATCAAGGTGCTTGTCTAGGCCCTACTCATCCTGCCTTCCATTCTGCCAAGTCAGTTCCTATAGGAATTTACAGGGTAAGTTCCTTAGATAGAACACTAAAGGACACCACTCACAAATAGAAGTACACCAGTATTCTTGATGTGGTTAAAACACTCAAAGAGGAAAACAATCCAAGGCTTGAGCCAATGCGACCACTTCAACCAATTTATTAATGTAAAAGAAAGAAAATTTACATAATCTTCTCTCATGAATGGTCACCTTACAAATGAACCTCCATGCTCTTTAAATAGAGATCATGGACCGATCGGGTGTTGTTTTATGAAACCAACTCACAAAAAGATAGAAAAGATAGATCAACTCCTTAGAAATAAGCCTCTTCGAGGGGGCAACCTCCTTTGCATTACACAAATGAACAATTCTTGAATGATACAAATGACATGACCTCTTTTCTATATATAGGAGTCTAAGGGGTGATAATATAATTAGAGCCAACATAACAATAATAATGTAAGGGCACAAAAATAACAATAGTGGGCTTCTGGAATGGCTATGATACGAAGTGCTTTCTTTAACTAGTCCTGAAAAATCACTGTCAAACCGGAGAGCGGAGCAAGAGATTGAGAAAATGGAGGGATGGGATTCAAACACTAAATCTACTCTGCAGAAGATACCTCTGCTATCTACCATAGCAGGCCCCAGGGATGGATCTGGTTGGACCCAACGGCTGAAGGAAGAGTACCAATCCCTCATCAAATACATGGGAATGAACAAAGACAACGATTATGAATGGTTCGGGATCTCAGCCAATGCAGATGGCACTCGATGGACTCGCAAGTGTTGGTACATTCACAATCTCCTCAAATATGAATTCGATCTGCAATTTGATATTCCTATCACATATGTAGCCACTGATCCCGAAATCAAACTATCTGAGCTCGATGGGAAAACTACCAAGGAGTGGTGAAGGTTTTTCTCTACGATGACAATGGATTTGATCCTATCTTCCTATGGCTGCAAAACGTCCAGTGAGTCCTTAAACCAAAAACCTAAATCCACACAACTATCACTCGTTAATAATGCATCGTCGAGAGTAGGGTTTTCTTATTCTCTGCTAAAGATAAGGTTTCTAAGCAGCTCAGAGGTGGAAACCTGACCAGATTTGTTGCATGTCGTGGCCCCTCTGTCGGAGCTTATAGCTGGTAAATCGATCGGCTTTAATAAGTTGGCTTTGCCTTTGAGATGCCTGCGGATCATACCCTTGTCAGTGTGCGTTGCGGTAGCTAATGATGGAGATGAAAGCATTGTCCCTTTTGGGATAAGTAAGCCACTACAGAGTTATGTAGATAAATACCCTGGCCTGATCATGGGTTTTTCCCTCTTTATGTGGTTTTCTGGACTAGAGATCGGTGTCATCAAAGCACTGGCAACCCAAGAAGGGGGCTATAATGGAATAGAACAAAGCCTCCATAAGAAATTGACAGATGGGCAGTTTGAATCTGAGTTGATATCAACAAGGCAACAACCTTCTTTTGGCCATGGATCACAACATGCAACACAGTTTTGGGGATATATAACTGCCAACATAGCCAAATATGCTGAAGAAGAACAGAACGGTAAACAAAATGCAATGAAAAATCTCAGAACCCCATTGACTAAATGGATTTGATGCTCAATAAACAAAACAGTCCATACCAAACCCAAATCTGGATGCCTGACAATAAAAGGTCTCCTTCCAGGTCTGGATCACAGGCCCAGATCATAGAACGGAGCGGGAAACAGAGAAACCCAAACAGTATGAGCGAAGACCAGATACAAATATTCATCCAACTAATAGGGGGCAGACATCACTGCATGCCGCTCAGAAAGGGGCTGAATATTCTAGAATTAAAGAAGGAAATCCATATTCAAATTGTAACCCCCACAAAATACCAAATATGATATATACAGGATGCAGTGTACAGGATATCCATACACTTAAGGAATATGGTATCTGAACCGATTCAACTATAATTCTTAATCTAAGACTGTGAGGGGGATGCAATGGAGACAATTCAAAAAATACAGGTACCTTTCACGATGCAGTCAAAGGAAAGGAAAAAATACAATCTAAACCTGCACCAGCATCAAAGCTTCCAGGTCCCTATATTGTGGAACAAAAACTGGAATCTCCAACGATCCAAATAACTTTGCCAGAGGTAACTAATCTACACACTGATCTATCCACAAATGCCATTATCTATAGATTTAATGGGTTTTGGCCAAAATCCGACGTCTTGCATCAATGGATCCTCACAACATGGTCACCTGACTGTGAAATTCACCTATGCTCAAAAGGTTTTTTCATAGTTAGATTCAACACAGAACAAGAACGTGAAAACATTATCAATCAAGGGCCTTGGTTTTGGGGTAATGCTGGCCTCTTCACCACCCCTGGTTTCCTGAGTTTGATGCAAATACTACGAAAATTTCAACATTGCCTGTTTGTGTGAGGCTACATAACCTCCCTCTACACTTCTGGCATCACAAAGTTTTAAGAGCCACTGGAAATTCCTTAAAATAGATAGAGACAGAGTCAAGCATGGAATTTTCATATTTGCCAGAATATGTGTAAAAGTGGACCTAAGTCAGGAGCTACCTGATCACATTACACTAAACTATAATAATACACCGAGGAATCAACCACTTTACTATGAAAACACATCATTCAGATGCTATAGCTGTATGCAAACAGGGCATCTTCAAAACATCTGTCCCCTAGCCAGGAAGGACCCCAAAGGGAATAAGAAACAACAAAAAAAGCCCAAAGTATGGCAACATACCGACTGGCGGGAAGAAGAGGACATGCAGACAAAACCTACAGTGTTAGAAAATTATATATTACGGAGCAATGGAACACATAAAATATTGCAGAAATATAAACACAGAAAATGCATAAAACAAGAGAGACACAGATATACATGGTTCACCCAGTTTGGTCTACGTCCACCCCGAACAGCCAGTCCTTCCTTTCTATTATCTAGCAAAATGAAGAGACATAATCTATAGTAGATCTGCTGTAATATCCTCTATTTTCTCTCACTGTCTTGCCTCTCTGTTTCTCGCTCACAAAATACACAACTATTACACAGCCTCAAATACAATGCCCTCATACCAAGAGAGGGGGGTGCCTTCTAGGGAAAAAAACCCTAAACTAAACATAAGTTCGACCATCAGATCATCCGCCTAATGAACGACCAAGATTGACTAGAAATTACTATACTTTTACAAAGCAATTTTACACCTATTTTTAGCTTCGGGAGTGCTGTCCCCGAGCCCCCGCCAGAGGACCACTGGCCCCCGGACCCCCCACACCCCCCCGCATGGAGGGGTGTACAAACTTCCTGGGGTATACATCCGGCTAAAACAAAGACCTCTGAACAATCATACTCCACACATAACAATGTCCCACTTGGAGAATGATTGTAGCAACTCCACCACTACTTCATTTGCTGGACAATGACTCCTCTTTGGACCTGGCTTTTTCTCATCTTCATCGTCATCCCTGAAGACCAACTGAAACCAATCATGTTCTAAGTTTCTCCGTGGTTATAACTTTTGTTAGCATATCTGCAGGATTCTGGCTAGTGTGTATCGTTTCCAGCTTCAACTCTCCATCTTCCAACACTGATCGTATGAAATGGTACTTGAGATGTATGTGTTTTGTCCTTGAATGAAATGTTGAGTTCTTTGAAAGATGAATGGCACTTTGGCTATCACTGTATAACGTGCCCATATCATGCTCCTTACTCAATTCACCCATAAACCTTTGTAACCAAATCATTTCTTTACTAGCCTCTGTAGCAGCAACATACTCTGCTTCTGTTGTTGAAAGTGCAACAACACTTTGGATTTTTGAAACCCAAGTGACAGCTATTCCACCAGTAGTAAATACATATCCTGAAGTGCTCCTCCTGTTACCTCTGTCACCTGCCATATCTGCATCAACATATGCCTGTAGGGAAATTTTTGAACCACCAAAGCATAATGCTTGATTTGTGGTACCTTTCAAATATCTGAGAATCCATTTCACTGCCATCCAATGTTCCTTTCCTGGATTTTTCATGTACCTGCTTACAACTCCCACAGCATGT
Source organism: Pinus tabuliformis (assembly GCA_031772625.1). Classification (NCBI taxonomy): domain Eukaryota; kingdom Viridiplantae; phylum Streptophyta; class Pinopsida; order Pinales; family Pinaceae; genus Pinus; species Pinus tabuliformis. The sequence goes on along the minus strand of CM062819.1, from coordinate 783,064,668 downwards.
GCAATATCAGGCCTTGTGCAAACCATTTCATACATTAAGCTTCCAACTGCTGATGCATATGGAAATTTAGACATATAATCCATGTCCTCTTGGGTCTTTAGGCACATTTCCTTACTAAGTTTGAAATGGCTAGCGAAAGGTGTACTAACTGGTTTTGCATTGTGCATGTTAAATCTTTTCAACACCTTTTGTATGTACTCATTCTGAGACAATGTTAATTTGTGATTTTTCCTGTCTCTAGTTATTCTCATACCAAGGATTTGTTTTAGATCTCCCAAATCCTTCATTGCAAATGAATTTTCCAATTTTCTTTTGAGCACATTTATTTCCTGCATGATAGATCCTACAACAAGCATGTCATCTACATACGATAAAAATATAATATAGCTTCCATCATTTTTCTTTTTCAGATAAACACAATGATCAGAGTGACATATAGTATAACCTTGTTCAGATATAAACTTGTCAAATTTTAGATACCACTACCTTGGAACCTATTTTAAGCCATACAAGCTCTTCTTCAACCTGCACACTAGTTTCTCCTTGTGGCTGCTGCATATATATCTCTTCCTCCAAATCCCCATGGAGAAAGGTTGTCTTTACATCTAACTGCTCAAGATGCAAATATTCAACTTCCACTAGAATTAAAATAGTTCTGATTGAAATCATTTTAACAACAGGAGAAAATATTTCATCAAAATCAATACCTTTCTTCTGTGCAAACCCCTTCACCACAAGTCTAGCTTTGTACCTCTGTTTTCCTCCATCTTCTTCCTTCAGCGTGTAAACCCGTTTATTCTGTAATGTAGTTTTACTTGCAGGAAACCTGACTAAGTCCCAAGTCTGGTTATGCATTAAGGAGTCCATCTCTTCTTCCATGACTACCTCTCACTTCTTCCTACTTTCAACCTGCATTTCTTCTTCATAACATTCAGGTTCACCAGAATCAGTCAGCAATAAATAATATAATGAAGGAGAGTATCATTCAAGGGGTCTACTTATCCTGTTAGATCTTATAACACCACTTACAGGTGTTTGGGGTGCCTATTGTTGTTGTTGTGGTTGTTGATTATTATTATTTTCAGTCACCTTTACGTTTTCAGTGATTTCATCAAGAACTGAGTATTCCTTGTTTTCTTTTTCCTGTTTCTTTTCCTGCAACTGATTCTTATACAAGACCTTTTCATTGAATATTACATCTCTGCTCCTAATGATTTTGTGATTTTCATAATGATATAAGCGATAACCAAAATCATTAACACCATATCCAATAAAGGTACATTTCTTTGACTTTGCCTCAAGCTTTGTTCTATTTTCTTTATCAATATGGACAAAGGCCTCACAACCAAAAGGCTTTAAAAAGGAGTAGTTTACCTTATTACTTGTCCATGCTTCCTCCAGAACAGCACCATCCAAGGAACTTGAAGGCCCTCTTTTTATTATATAAATAGCAGTATCTACAACATCTCCCCAAAACTATGAAGGCAATCCTACATGCAATCTCATGCACCTTGCACGCTCCATGATTGTTCTGTTGATCCTTTTTGACACACCATTTTCTTATGGTGTTCTTGGAACTGTCTTCTCTCTGCGAATTCCATGCTCTGAATGGTACCTATCAACTCTTTGTTGCAATATTCACCTCCATTGTCTGATCTAAGACATTTCAATTTCTTTCCTGTCTCAATCTCAACCAAATCTTTCCATATCTTGAAAGTATCAAATACATCAGATTTATTCTTAATACAATAAATCCAAGTTTTTCTAGTTGCATCATCAATAAAAGTAATATAATAATGAGAACCACCAAGAGATGATACCTAAGTGGGTCCCCATACATCTGTATGCACAAGCTCTAATTTTTCATTCTTCTTTTCTTTCCCAACTCTGAGAAATCTGACTCTCTTCTGGTTGCCATAAATGCAATTCTCACAGAAGTCCAAATCAACATTCTTCAAACCCGGCAACAAATTCCTTGAGTGAAGAATCTTCATCCCCTTTTCACTCATGTGTCTGAGCCTATGATGCCATAATGCTGCATCTGCTCCTTTGGAAGTTAAAGCATTAACAGAGTTAGAAATACCATTGCATAAATACAATGTACCAACCATTTCACCTTTTGCTATTACCATGGCTCCTTTGGTGACTTTCCAAGCTTTATCTGTGAAAGTTGTCACACAACCTTCACCGCCTAACTACCCTATTGAAATCAAATTTTTCTTTAGATATTGAACATGCCTTACCTCCTTTAGTAGCCATTGGTTTCCATTCTACAGTTTTACAAGAACCTTACCCATTCTTTTACAGGGTTTATCATCACCCAAACGAACTTGTACAAAATCTTTTTGAACGTAGTCATGAAAGTATTTCTTATCAGGTGTGGCACGGAATGAGGCCCCTGAGTCTTCCAACCACGATTTAGTAATATTTTCAAAAGAAAGAATCAAAGCATCTTGTAACACCTCACCTGTCACATTTTCTTCATGATTGTTTTCTTGCTGTGAATCTCCTTCTTTTCCCTTTCGAGATCTACAGTCTTTCTTTAGGTGTCCTTTCTTTCCACATTTCCAGCACACTATCCCCGATCTGGACTTGGATTTTCCATTCCTTGATTTACTGTGATATCTTGAGCTCTTTCCTCTTTCCATTTCCCTTCCCCTATACTCTACACTCAAATCATTTCCCGATGTCTCACTGGAGCTTTTCTGTCGCATTTCCTCATTAAGGATAGCACCGACAACATCATCAAACTTTAAAGTACTAGATCCAAACACATAGTTACTAATGGCCATTAATAAACCATTCCAACTTTCTGGGAATGAGCACAAGAATAACAGAGCTCTAACTTCATCATCAAAGTTTACCCCTACAGAACATAACTAAATTGTAACAGTATTAAAATCATTTAAATGATCTGCAATAGATCCACCTTTCGACATCTTCATATTAAATATCTGTTTATAAGAAATACCTTGTTTGAGGCCAAGGTTTTTTCATATAGTTTCTCCAACATCTTAATCAAACCCTCTGTCGTTGTTTCCTTCGAAATGTTGAAGGCGACTAACGCTGCAAGGCACAATTGTATTGTTCCGAGTGCCTTTCTATCGAGAAGGTTCCATTCTTCATCTTTCATACCTGTAGGCATCTTTGCTTTTCCGCCCAATGGTAAGTACGGATATTTCTGATACAGATAATCTTCCATCTGCATCTTCCACAGTGAGAAGTCTTGGCCGTTAAATTTCTCGACCCTAAACTTACCATCTTCTGCCATTGCTCCCACTCAAACGAGGAACCCTTCTTTCCTGCGTGTTTATCAGCCAAATAGACCTTTGGCTCTGGTACCAGTTGTTAGAAAATTATATATTACGGAGCAATGGAACACATAAAATATTGTAGAAATATAAACAAAGAAAACGCATAAAACAAGAGAGACATAGATATACGTGGTTCACCCAGTTTGGGCTACGTCCACCCCGAATATGCAGTTCTTCCTTTCTATTATCTAGCAAAATGAAGAGACACAACCTACAGCGGATCCGATGTAATATCCTCTATTTTCTCTCACAGTCTCACCTCTCTGTTTCTCGCTCATAGAATACACATCTATTACACAGCCTCAAATACAATGCCCTCATACCAAGAGACGGGGTTGCCTTATAGGGAAAAAACCCTATACTAAACATAAGTTCTACTGTCAGATCATCCGCCTAATGAACAGCCAAAATTTACTAGAAATTACTATACTTTTACAAGGCAATTTTACATTTGTTTTTAGCTTCGGGGGCACTACCCCGAGCCCTCGCCGGGGGACCACTGGCCCCCAGACCCCCCAGCCGAGGGGGATAGGCCCCCCCGAACCACCCCGCATGGAGGGGTGTACAAACTTCTTGGGGTATACATCTGGCTGAAACAAAGACCTCTAAACAATCATGCTCCACACACAACATACAGGGAACCAATCAGAACCTTACATACAAATGGGGCAGAAATATACACACGAAGAAAATACACCAAATTCACATTTGGGGCCCGACAATATGAAACAAAAACAAGAACCTCAGCTGGAAGCAAGTGGCATCAAATGAAGTCATGGATCTGAAGGATCGGAATCTGACAAAGAACAATTAATAAACACAATGGAAAACCAACTTGCTATAACTGCACCAACTTCCAACTCTGAAGGTTGGCAAACGGTGGAGAAGAGGAAGAAGGGCAGGAAAGTATAGGCGAATTTATTTATTTTATTTATTTTGATATAATTGTAATCTCTTTTCTCCTGTGATTACAGGGACAACCAACTGCATATGCTTAAGCATCTACAAAATGTAATTTTTTCATATGAATAAAATTACAAATTTTTCTATGGGGAAAAAAACAATAGTGGGCTTCTATGGGGCATAATACAACATGGGGACTACATGGGCACAACAATATAATAAGGGGGGTGTACTAAAACAATAAGTGGTTACACTAGTAGTATAGGGACCTAACATGCCCCTCTCCTTCAAATTTTTTTGTCCTCAACGCTTGAGTGGTTATGGATGATTCTGTATAAAATTTTCATCCTCCCATGTGGAATCTTCAGCGTGTAAGTTCTTCCACTTGATGAGATACTCTGAAATTGATCAATTTCGTAGCTGTCGATTTCTTGTTTCTTTGACTGCTTCAGGTTCCAATATGATTTTTCCTTCCTCGTCAAATTTTGGAAATATTATTTGAACTGGGATCTTCTGCAACTTTTGAATGAGTGGCCACACTTCTTCATCATTATTCCCTTCATCCCTTACTTCATTTATCCAATCTAGTTGGATAATGGAAATAACACAAAACAATGCTTCCACATCCTCATCCTTTCTTGAGAGTGCATCTGCAACAACATTTTGCTTCCCTTTTTTGTAGATGATTTCAAAGTCATAACCCAACATCTTTGTGACCCATTTTTGTTTCTCTTCAGAGGATAATATTTGTTCTAAAAAGTATTTAAGACTACCATGATCCGTTTTTACCTTGAAGTGTCTTCCCATTAGGTAGGGTCGCCATTTCTTAAGTGCATGTAGTATTGCAACTTTTGAATGAGTGGCCACACTTCTTCACCATTACTCCCTTCATCCCTTACTTCATTTATCCGATCTAGTTGGATAATATAAATAACACAAAACAATGCTTCCACATCCTCATCCTTTCTTGAGAGTGCATCTGCAACAACATTTTGCCTCCCTCTTTTGTAGATGATTTCAAAGTCATAACCTAACATCTTTGTGACAAATTTTTATTTCTCTTAAGAGGATAATCTTTTTTCTAAAAAGTATTTAAGACTACCATGATCTGTTTTTACCTTGAAGTGTCTTCCCATTAGGTAGGGTCACCATTTCTTAAGTGCATGTAGTATTGCCAACATTTCCTTCTCATAAATAGCTTTGTGTAAATACTTTCCTTTGATTGGACAGCTTCCGAAAGAAATGGGATTTTCATCTTGCATTAAAACATCACTAATTCCATTTCCTGAAGCATCACATTCCACAATAAAGGTTTTTGTGAAATCCAACGTAGCTAAGACCAGTGCTTGGCACATTGTTTTTTTAAGCTGTTCAAAGGCCTTTGTTGCTTTTGGAGTCCATGAAAATTCATATTTCTTCAATAATTTTGTTAGAGGTGTTGTTATTCTCCCATAATTCTTAACAAACTTGCGATAATACCCTGTCAACCCGAGAAATCCTCACAGATGCTTTATGGCTGTGGGGATTTTCCATTCCTTAATGGCTTTAATTTTTCTAGGGTCTACCTTAACACCTTCATGAGATACAATATGACCAAGATATTCCACCTCTTGCACTCCAAAGAAACATTTGGATCTTTTTGCATATAATTGTTTCTCCTCCAATAGTTTGAGCGCCCTGTCAACATGTTGAACATGATCCTTCCAAGACTTGTTGTAGATTAGCATATCATTGAAAAATACTAACACAGATTTTCTAAGGAAGGTTTCGAAAATGGAATTCATCAAACCTTGAAATGTATAAGGTGCATTGGTAAGGCCAAAAGGCATACCAAAAATCCATAATGACCCTCATGATTTCTAAATGATGTTTTCAGAATATCTTCAGTCTTCATTCTGATTTGATGATATCCTGAACGAAGATCAAACTTGGTGAAGTAAATTGATCCATGCAGTTCATCCAATAATTCATCAATGATAAGAATGTGAAATTTATCTTTAATAGTGAGCTTGTTGAGCTCCCTATAATCCGGACACATGCGACATGATCCATCCTTCTTGTGCACCAATAGTACTGGAGCAAAGAAATAACTTTGACTATGTTGAATTATACCAGACTCTAGCATTTCTACAACCATATATTCAATTTCTCTCTTTTCTGCATAGGGATATTTGTACAACTTGATGTTTCGAGGAACACTTACTGGAATCAAATGAATAGCATGATCATGGTCAAGAATAGGTGGGAGGCCTTTTGGAGTCTTAAATACCTTGGAATGGATGTCAAAGACTTTTTGGAGATCTAGAGAAATAGATGATTTCGTTGTGGGAACCTCTAGCGTACATAATTGTGCAATTACACCTCGTTGTTCCTTATTTAGAAGCTTTTTCATACCATTAGAGTTGATTATCTTTCCCGGTTTCCCTGCAATACCCATTAATTCAACTTCCTTTCCTTCCACACAAAATTTCGTGAAAAGTTCTTGAAAATTAAAAGCTATTGTACCCAAAGATTGTAGCCATTAGACTCCTAGTAGAACATCAACACCACCCATTGGAATTGAAAGCATTGGGCTATTCAATACATATTCTCCCATGAATAGCTTGATATTATGGAACTTTCGAGAGCAATTTATGGTTCCTCCACTTGCAACCATCACTTGACACTTTGGTGCTAGGTATAGGAAGCAATTCAATTCCTTGGCTATCTTACAATGAATAAACTTATGGGTACTGTCTGTATCAATCAACACTACTACCTTTTTCTTCTTGATATGTCATTCTATCTTGATAGTTTGAGGAGTGGTGACACTAGCCAACACATTACAAGATATGGTCAGATTCAATTCCTCTTTCTTGATGTGATCTTTCACTTCTTGAACCCTTTTCTTCTGGATATGTCCTTCTATCTTGAGATTTTGATGTATATGTTGTATATGCTCTCTTTTGATGTTTCTTGATCATTTTCTTCCTCCTCTTCATAATCTATGTAAAATAATTTCTTCTCAGCACAATTATGACCTTTAGTGTATTTGCTATCACAAACGTAACTAATCCAGGTCCAAGTGTGACGAAGGACCCTTCCAATACCTTTTAATTTCATGATGTGTTAAATTTCATTTTTAAAATAACATTAATGAATACATCTGCATGTTGTAAAGAAGAGGAACATGTCAATCATCAGCAACATAAAAAACATAAGCATTGATAATGGAATTCGTCCAGGACGGACCACATCTCCAGGCCCCAGTGTCAAGATGGTGTATGCCGCTGCATTAAGTGTTGTCAATAGTGATGATGTACATAGAAGTGATGTCGCTATCATAAAAGGAAAATTCCCTCACGCAGGAGTGGCTTCAAGAGATGTTCCACTACAGGAACTCTTAGTCAAAAGACTACTATCAGTATGAAACAAACTCATGCATGATGAGCATCCTGCCAACATGGCATAAAAGGGATCTCAATGCAAACATCCATGACGACAACCTGAGTATCCCATCAACATACAAAAAAGGTATCTCAAAACATAACATGACGAATCATGACACAAGTACATCACATAGACGATTCCTCATCACATCAAGCATGAATCATGAAAACAAGTAATAAACAAGATCCCTCATCAACATCAAACATGGATCTGTGCACATAACAGAAGAAGTACATGAACACACTACATATATGTCACAACCAGGGGCCATCTGAAGAAGCGGATGTCAAGTTGTTGAAGATGCTCGGACCATCGATCTCACGGCATCGAATCACATGAAAATGGCTACTCGCATATGAATGTTGACACCTACATTCCACTTAGAAAAGTGGTTGGAGAATAGAATGAGAAAATGAGAAATATGAACGAACCATCAACTTTGTGACATCAAATAGTGCAAAATTGACTATCCAATTTTTGAATTCTGAGAAATTGAAAATCTAGGGCTCAAGGAATCTTTTAGATTCCCCCTAGATTCCTCAAAGATTCTACTCCATGGGTGGACTGGAAATCTACAACTCCAAAGGCAAATCTAACCTCGCCATTGCGATCCCTGTAGAAAACCGTGAAAAACGACTATAAAGTTGACTATATTTCGACATGGAGAAAAATTACCTCCTCAGGAAAACTTCATGGATCATGGTTTTGCTCCCTATTTCTGCAACAGTCATGGTTCCACCAGCATACTGAAAAATGACCAAAAAATGCATAAATCTGATGGAGACACAAATAGCACCATTGCGTTCGTGGCATCGAGAAGTGCTGAAACCATATAAAATTTGTCAAAATCTGAGCCTTGTAGGTTGTGGAAGGCCAGGAGAAAAAACACTTCCATATTTATAGTTGTGAGTGGTGGGCTTCCTTGCTTCCATAATTTCGCTTTCAATTTTTCTTGCCAACCTAAATGCCTTCTCCAATGAATTAGGTTACCAAAGATTAACCTCATGTTGAATGTTATCCTTTAAAATCCCTATGAAGACATCAATCCTTCGCTTCTCTCAAATATCACTTACCCTTATATTCAATTTTTGAAAGTCCTCAATGTGCTCTGCCATTGAGCCCTTTTGTTTGAGATTTATCAATTAGCTAAAGAAGGTGTTTCCTTTTGTATCCTCATAATGTTCTATCATTTCCTCTGTGCAAATTGACCACGTAACAAGTGGTTTACGAGAACAAAGCCCTTTATACCATAAAAATTGATTCGGTTCTAAATAATTAGATGCAATACATACCTTTTTTAATAGTGGTAAACCATGTAGATCGAAATATTTCTCCAACTGTAGTATCCAATTTACCAGATCTTTGCCATCAAACTTCCTCATCTTGCTTTTTCTTGATTTTAGGAGCTCGATGTTGAAATGGCTATAACTCTGTAATTTCGGATCTTTAAGTTCTAAAATTTTTCCCTGTAATATCCCTCTGCATCCTCTTTCTAACTCCACAAATCTGATCACAATTGGATCTGTGAAAAAATATTTATTGCCAATATCCCACGATGACCTAATTATAGACTAGTTTAGTAGAGTGAACTTGTACGATGTGCCACGGGTCATTGTTTCAACCTTAGGTTTTGAAAATTATAACCAAACAAAACACAGTCCGTACACGTTCTGTAACTTCTTACGAAATTTCAATCTGATGCTCAGAGAAAAAGTTATGATGATTTTCCAAAAGTCACTTGGTTAGGATGTAATTCAGGAGTATTCAAAAACCATAACTTCTTCAGATCATATATTTTAAAATGTAGCGACACAAGCTCTGAAATTTGAACCTGAAGTTTAGAACCATTTCTTCTCAAATGGGTTTTTTCTTTAGCTTTTTAAACTTTGTAGAAAAAACGTTACAGCGAAAATTCCATGATGACCTGTTTTAGATCAAATTCTGGAACTTGCAAAAACCCTAACTTCCACAGATCATATATCCCAAAATATAGCGAGACAAGATATGAAATTTAGACTGAGGTTCAGCAAGATTTATTCTCAAATGGGTTATTTTTTTAGCTTCTAAAACATCGTAGAAAGAAAGTTATAGAAAAAATTCCACGATGACATGTTTGGAGTAGCGAAACCCTAGAATCCAAAGCTTTTATACCAAATGTTATGAATCCATCTCACAAAAGGATATAAAACATAGATCAACGCCTTAGAAATAAGACTCTTTGAGGGGGCAACCTCATTTACATTACACAAATGAACAATTCTTAGATGATACAAATGACAAGACCTCCTTTCTATATATAGGAGTCTAAGGGGTCACAATATAATCAGAGCTGACATAACAATAAAAATGTAAGTGCACAATAATAACAATAGTGGGTTTCTATGGGGCATAATATAACAATATGGGGACTAAATGGGCACAACAATATAATAAGAGGGTTGTACTAATAACAATAAGGGGTTACACTAGCAGTATAGGGACCTAACATTAAGCCACAGATCAAGTGTCGGTAATACTGACAAGAGAATGAACTGTTGAATCACTTCATGTCTAGAACATATCGTGACCATTAGATTGTAAGTTACAAAAGTACATAGTAATGAAGCACACTTTACCTAACTCTACACTAGACCAATTTATACTTAACTATTTCGTATGTGTCGAAATATCCTAACAGTCCTAAAGGGTCATTCATGATGTCTCGTAGGACCTTCTGCATAAAGAGATCTTTAAAGTAGCCTCCTAAAAGGTCTGGAAAACAGAGTGAAACCGATGTATTTGTAGAACCATTGTGAAGTTTAGATCCGATTATCAGTCAGAATGAACATCAAGGCTGAGAAGAGGTCGTTCCGAGGTAACCACAAACCAAGCTTTTGATCTGGCATCTAGCCCTGCCAGACCAGAGAGGGCTCTCTCTTTGCCGCCAAAATGTGGCTACATTGAGAAAATCTTAGGCTAGTTATGGAGTGTGGGGATTTGTTTGAAAGGTTTTGGGTCGAAACAACAAGAGAAAGGACGATTGGGCTATGGAGTCAATACCAGTTTCTGCCGGCAAAATTGGGGCAAATAAAGTGTCATGTTTAGCCATATAGAAGATTGCAAATGTGAGAAGAAGAGATGGGAGAAATCCTCTTGCCCTGCATCCATCAAACAGGCGATGGATCTCCAGTAGTAGCATTAGACGAAAGAGAAACATGAGGTTGCTACACAGAGCATCTAGTAAAGGATGATCTCCGCAAAGGAAACCATTACATCTAACAGCAAAATCATCATGAAAGGAGCACCATAGGGGATGGATTCCTAACACATCTATTAGATAATGTTGTAACAAGGTAGAGAAAACAAAATGTAAGTGAATTACAGGAAAAACATACTGAATAATAAACACCATGATGGATCCCAGGTCCAAAGGGAAAAAACTAATTTATTAAAATGATATTCAAGAAAACTTTACATAGTGCCAAGCAGCCTCTCTGTTGGCAAATTCGAACCTCTATATTTTAAAAGTAATCCTATCTATACTAAATTACAAATCTATTTTTATTACCTCAACATAGGAAATAAAAAATAAAAAATAAAATCGTATCATAAAACTCTATTATAAACTAATTTGCAACAAAAATCCCAAACTATCTCAAGGACCATGAGAAATAGTTTTTGAAAACCCAAATTATGTGAAGGTTTGCCAAGTGGATTAATATTACTATATCTGCGCCTTCAGGTGTGGAACTATATTCCACAAAATCTTCATTTCGACTACCAACTTGCACTTGGTTGCACGAATTTTGGAGTTGTTTGATCGATCTGTTGTTCTTGTCCCTCCTTGGATGTTCTCTGACTGCCTTTTGTAATGCTCTTACTTTTATTTGCTCACCTTCTAGTGTTATCTTGTTTCAATGATGAATATAGGTGTTCTGCTCTCATAATAATATTTTTGGAATTCCTTCACATCGACTTGTTTCAAATGCAAGACTTTCTTGACAAGCCCCATCTATCAATTTCCATGTTGGTTTTGTCTGCCCATTAATTTTTTCAGTTCCCATTGCTTTATATAAAATATCTCTTGCATTCAGTGACACATCTAAGAGGCCATGCAAATAAGTAGATATGATGCCTACGCAACCAATGGCATCAAGTTCCTCTATCATGCTTGCAACAATGCATGTTCCCTTTCGTATTTCTGTTCCTCGACAGATTTCATCTATCAATACAAGGTTTTTGTTTGTAGCTTCACAAAGTATTGATCGCATTTCATACATTTCCATTTGGAACGAGCTTTTTCCATCGGCTGGGCTTTCATATGAACCCATATGAAGCAGGATGGAATCAAAGGTTGGGATAGTAGGAATTTTTGCAAGAAGCATCAATCCATGAATGCCAAGCAATGTTGTTGAACCAATGGATCTAAGTAAACTAGACTTTCCACCACCATTTGGACCAGTAAGAAGAAATAGTGACCATATTTGAATCGTATTCTGAAAACAAATTTTATAAACTCAACAAACGTTCCAGCACAGTTCAACAAACCTTGTTTAATAATCATTAATAAAACAACTAGTTTGTTGTCTATTTGCTGAAGGTGTCATCGCTGGACATCTGGAACGTTTAACAGTTTTACTCTACCACCATTTCACATTACAAATCCCCTATAACATCTTCCAGATCGATCTTCGCCATATTCATATCCACCACCAGTGCTTGGCTCACTACTAGTTGCATTAAAGACCTTCTGCTCGATTCTGGGCACCTGCAGAACTTTGTTTTATAGGATGGACCTACGCGTAACGCCAAAGGCATATGCACAGCGCCATAGTCTAGAAGCATAGCGCCACATCCAAGAGTGCAGCGCTACACTCCAGATAGGCTTGATTTCAATTTTTGACTTGTGTGTGTTTGTGGATGCAGGGGCACTCATTTGGGCCTTCAGCTCTCATCGTAAGCATGACAAAACAAACAAGAATCCTTGGAACCAATATGCAAGTTTCAATGCCTACAATTTTTTTTCTTTCTTTCTCAATTTTTCTGCCTTCTCCTCTTCACGTGATAGGAAAGCTTCAGAAGAGTCTGCTTCATGAGCTGCAACAAGGGCTGCAACTTTTACCATAACATTTGTAATAGAAGCATCATATTTCAGTATTTTTGGATCAACCAACCTCATAATATATCCAGATGCACCTTAAATATCTCCAGACTACTGACGTGGAAAACAACCATCAAGAAAAAATCTTGAACCAGAACCAGAGACTAGAATTCTTCCTAGCCTATGGAGACGACATACCACCGCTGCTTGAATTGAAGTGAGATGCATTACCATCTTGACTAGGACTCACACCAGCACTTCCAATCCCATCACTCTCTTCTGACATACCTTTCAGTATCTTGTGTAGAATCCCTCCACGTAAAGTTCCAGGTTCAGATGCTACTCCCTGTTGAGGCCTCCGTGAACCCCTGGTAGGAGCCATCACAATTACAGTAGCTGTTTCAGCACTCATCTACCTTTCTTATCACTATCCTTAACTTCTGCGGTACCTTGAGAAAGACCACAAAAATCTTGTCGGCATCTTTGTAGCTGCTCTAACAGCTGAAGCAATAGCTTCGGAAGTCATACCAAGAGGCTTTCCACTCCCATGATCGTATCCATCCTTCTTAGAGCCACCAAGTACTATTTTGAATTTTGTATTTTTTATCTAGATTTGGTGTCCTTTTAGCATGAATAGGGTTGATATCTTCTGAAGAAGAACCATCTGCAGCATGTAATGACTCATCGCCTGTTGAATTATTCATTTTCTTAGGTTGGTTAGTTTTTCAATTTTCACTGGTTCGAACATCTGTTGGAGAAGTTTGGTTTGACCTCAAATCCTTTTCATGCAACTTACCCTATTGTGTTGCCTCAAGGACTTTGAGATAGTATGGATCATACTGATTTGTAGGCAAAAGAAATGGGAACTGTCCCTTCACTCTATCTTGAGTAACAATAATACCTTTGAATTCCTTTCCAATCCTTGCAATAAATTCAACCATCTTTTCTACTACACACTTTAAAAATGATGGTGGCTCCCATATTGGTAAAATTTCTCTATGTTCTTGATTTCTTGAAGTTTTAACTGACTCTTTGTTATTTCTCGCCAATTCATGTGAAGGCGAAGCATGGCTTCCTAAACTATCACCTGAAGGATGTATAGAACCCTCTAAAACAGATGGTTGGTCTATGATAGAAGTATCATGCTCGAGAGATACATCTAGTTTACTGTTACAAATATCATTTTGAAGGTACTTTCCTTTTGAAGATTTAGCTATCTCTAAAGCCATGCTACTATCTGCACTACAAGCAGTGTTATCAACAAAACAATCTTGGATGGAGGATGCCCCTTCTTTTGAATCTATAGAGACTTGAGCCATTCCTTATCTTCATCATCTCCAGTACCATACACTAATCCAAGAAGGGAGAGGCCCTCTCCTTGAACAGTGCCCTTCTCGACATGTTTCTTATCAACTTTGTTATCAGGATCCAAAAGTTCAGGATGATCCACCAGGAACCTGAAGTATATATGAATATGGTGATCAGGCATTAGGAATCCAAAAATTGGATTACTTCCCTGCTTCACCCTTAGAATAATTTCTGACTTCCCTCCATGCTCACTGACAAACTTTGCAGTCCTAGCCATTCTGTGATGTGTCTTCTCCATAGGTGGTCGCACAATACTTAGTCATGACTCATCAGCAGGATTAAGGCCTTGAACTTCCCATTGAAAATCATTTCTGGACTGAAAACATTACTCCTATAAAGATTCCAGATTCATCCTTCAAAAATATAATTCTGACCGAAGAATTCTTGCACGTGCTTTTCTTTAATGTTCTCTGACACTTATGAAATTTCCATATTTGTTTGTTTTTTTTACTATGTATAAGCGTACAATGAGATGGAGCGAAATTTTGATAACAATGATATTTTGGTTAAATAGGACAATTTCATATTTCCCTTCACCTCAATTTGGCCAGACATTAGGAAAGCATAATTTCTAGTGCCATCATTCAGAGCAAAACACTAATGGTTGCATACTGCAATATTTTCAACATTTGAACACACTAATGTCGTAATAGAAGCCTCTGAATTTGCAACTTTTATTTTGTTCTAGTATCATGAATTTCATGGAAGAATTATTTTTAGGGTTTTAATAAGCATGGAGCCATCTCACCAAAAGCTTTTAAAAATATCCATGTCTTCCTCATAGCCATGCACTCTGCAAAGTGATTACTTGCAGAAAGAAACCTAATGAAAAGATCTATCAGACCCTTTGACAAAGGGGGAGCTTTCCATTTGTTTGACATGTCAAGTATTTTTGAGTTGAAAAGCTTGGAAGAAATGTAAGTAAGGATAACAGAAAACACTGTATGAACATCTACAAATATTCAAGTAATTCCTCTCTAGAACCATGAGACCAATAGTTGTAAATCAACCTTTTACCAGCAATATCCCTGTCAACAATGTACAGTGCCCTCTGCACAAAATATCTCTTTTAATGAAAGAAAAACTTTCTCACCATATATTGAGATGAGGATTAGCAACACAACAATAGACCTCAAATGTTATGTTCTCTTCTCTATCACAATCCAGCCACAAGACCATCCACTGACATCTCCTAGCTTCCTCTGGATCATTCAATACCTGAACTATTGCACGGGAGGCCTTTGAGTCAACCATTTGTTCGGTCATATCTTTTGATCTGGGATCTACTTTTGTGAGTGTGATATATCGTTGGAATTTTTTTTTGGAGCTGCTCTTCATCAACATGCTTATGACATGTTTTGCACTAAAGATCATGTGCAAAACATCTAACCTAACCAAACCTAGTAAGAGGCCCATTTTGATCACTGTAGGAAGGCCAAAGGACTAACTCTAATAGTGGCGCCATCAGGGATGGCGGTTCCTTGGAGGTGCCAAGAACCTCAAATCTCTGGGAAGATGCAGATTAGTGCCTCATCCATTAGACAATACGGTCAAATAGTTGCAAACTCAGAACAAGTCATACCAATCCAAAAAAACCATATACATACTGCAACTTGTACATTCGGAAACTAAAACAAATGCCAAAAATTGAAAAGCTTATTTTAGTAGCTTATTTATTTACAAACCTATTCTACTTTGCAACAAAATCAATAGATCAAGTGATGTTGTAATGCCAGATCAACTAATCAAGTAATTGTGACAAGGATGCTACTTGGAAGTGCTTCAACCAGGACACAACTGGAAAGGTTGATAGCCATACAAGCACATAATGAGTTTGGTTGTGTAAAAGAAAATCTGATCTATCATTCAAAATGAATTTTTTTTCCATATATGCAACAATAGGATCGAAGAAACCAGACTTTGTTTGCTGCCCCAACTCCTCAATACATGCTTCCAGTTGCAAATTATCAATGCAAATATCCATGGGCAACCTTACCTTCTCTTCCTTCTGCTGAAAAAGGTCCCCAAATAATGGGACTCGATAGTCTAGATCCTGGGACTGTATTTGGGTCTCCAATTCTGTTAGATCTCCTTCAATTTTGATGGCAAACTCTTGCAAAAAATTGAGCTTAACTTCATGGCTACATCAACAAGACTTCAAATAAGAAGAAAGAGATGAAGCAAAGTTCTCATCTACCTCATCATCTATGCACATATCTTCCCATTCTCTAAAGCCTTGAATAGAGGCCGCCTCTATTTCAAATTTTTCCTCTTTCTCCATCCATGTTTCAAGAAAGATATGCCAAAAATTTGCAAAAGACTTAATAGATCTGATAGGAAAAATTTTGATCCATTGTCTACATTTCGCTTGAAACGAATCATAAAACAATCTGATAAAAACATCCTCTTTTTTACTCTAAGAGATTCTATAAATGTTTTGAAATTTGCTACATGTTTAAGAGTCAAAGTCAGATTTTCCCCATTGAATTTAGGGCCATTGCTCAAAATATATGCATCCTTCAGTAATTGATTAGGAAAACCAAGAAGATTAGAAAATTAATACATGAATACCTTGAACAAATAGAAGCAACATCTGAGTCCTTCATTTAGCCAGTGGAGCCACCATCAATACTTTGAAACTTGGAATCTCGAATAGTGGAGTCGTCAGGTAGATGATTTCAGCCTTCATATGTGTCTGACTATTGTCCACCATCAGCAATCAGATTTGACACTTGAATGATATTTCCCAGAGAAGATTTTTCACCTCGTCCCTGACAATGGCACCAATATGCTATCACTCAAAATGAATCTCAAGGTTGAGAAGAGGTCGTTCCAAGGTAACCACATGCCAAGCTTTCGATTTGGCATCTAGCCCTACCTGACCAAAGAGGGCTCCCTCTTTGCCACCAAAATTTGGCTACAATGAGTGAATCTTAGGCTAGTTATGGAGTTCAGGGATTTGTTTGAAAGGTTTTGGGTCGAAACAGCAAGAGAAAGGATGATTGGGCTATGGAGTCAATGCCAGTTTCTGCCGACAAACTTGGGGCAAATTAAGTGCCATGTTTAGCTAGATAGAAGATTGCAAATGCGAGAAGAATAGAGGGGAGAAAGCCCACTTCCCTGCAGGCATCAAACAGGGGATGGATCTCCAGTAGTAGCATTAGACGAAAGAGAAACACGAGGTTTCTCAACACAACATCTAGCAAAGGATGAATTCTGCAAAGGCAACCATTACATCTAACAACAAAATCATCATGAAAGGAGCATCATAGGGGATGGATTCCTAATACATCTCTTAGATAATGCTATAACAAGGTAGAGAAAACAAAATATGTAAGTGAATTACAGGAAAAACATACTGAACAGTAAACACCGTGATGGATCCTGGGTCCAAAGGGCAAAAACTGCTTTATTAAAATGATATTTAAGAAAAATTTACACAGTGCCAAGTAGCCTCTCTGCTGCCAAAATCAATCCTCTATCTTTTAAAAATAATCCTATATATATTAAATTGGAAATCTATTTTTATTTCCTCAATATAGGAAATAAAAGATTAAAAATAAAATCCTATCATAAAACTCTATTATAAACTAATTTGCAACTAAAATCCAAAACTATCTCAAGAACAACGAGAAATAGTTTTTGAAAACCCAAATTATGTGAAGGTTTTCCAAGTGGATTAATATTAATATATCTGCTCCTTCAGGTGTGGAACTATATTCCACAAAATCTTCCTTTTGACTGCCACCTTGCACCTACCTGCACGAATTTTGGAGTTGTTTGATCGATCTGTTGTTCTTGTCCCGCCTTGGATGTTCTCTGACTTTATTTTGTAATGCTCTTACTTTTATTTGCTTGCCTTCTAGTGTTATATTGTTTCAATGATGAATATAGGTGTTCTTCTCTCATAATAATATTTTCTGGAATTCCTTAACATCGACATGTTTCAAATGCAAGACTTTCTCGACAAGCCCCATCTATCAATTTCCATGTTGGTTTTGTCTGCCCATTAATTTTTTCAGTTCCGATTGCTTTATATAAAATATCTCTTGCATTTAGTGACACATCTAAGAGGCCATGCAAATAAGTAGATATGATTCCTACACAACCAATGGCATCAAGTTCCTCTATCATGCTTGCAACAATGCATGTTCCCTTTCGTATTTCTGTTCCTCGACAGATTTCATCTATCAATACAAGGCTTCTGTTTGTAGCTTCACAAAGTATTGATCGCATTTCATACATTTCCATCTAGAACAAGATTTTTCCATTGGCTGGGCTGTCATATCAACCCATATGAAGCAGGATGGAATCAAAGGTCAGGATAGTAGCAATTTCTACGGGAAGCATCAATCCACGAATGCCAAGCAATGTTGTTGAACAAATGGATCTAAGTAAACTAGACTCTCAACCACCATTTGGACCAGTAAGAAGAAGTGACTGCATTTGAATCGTATTCTGATTTTTTTTTATAAACTCAACAAACATTCCAGCGCAGTTCAACAAACCTTGTTTAATAATCATTAATAAAACAATTGTTTTGTTGTCGATTTGCTGAAGGTGTCATCACTGGAAATTTGGAACATTTAACAGCTGTACTTTGCCACCATTTTGCCTTCCAGATCCCCTATAACATCTTCCAGATCGATCTTTGCCATATTCATATCCACCACCAGTGATTGGCTCACTACTAGTTGCATTAAAGACCTTTTGCTCGATTCCGGGCACCTTCAGAACATTGTTTTATAGGATGTCCCTATGCGAACGCCAAAGGGCTACGTGCAGTGCCATACTCTAGAAGTGCAGCACCACAACTAGGAGTGTAGCGCTACACTCCAAATTGGTTTGATTTCAATTTTTGACTTGTGTGTGTTTGTGGATGCAGGGGCACTGAGCTGGGCCTTCAGCTCTCATCGTAAGCATGACAAAACAAACAAGAAACCTTGGAACCAATACACAAGTTTCAATTCCTACGATTTTTCTTCTTTCTTTCTCAATTTTTCTGCCTTTTCCTCTTCACATGACATGCAAGCTTCAGAAGAGTCTGCTTCATGAGCTGCAACAAGGGCTACACCTTTTACCATAACCTTTGCAACAGAAGCATCATATTTCAGTGTTTTTCCATAACCGTTGCAACAGATGCACCTGAAATGTCTCTAGACTACTGACATGGCAAACAACCATCAAGAACAAATTTTGAACTAGAACCAGAGACTCCAAAATTCTGCCCAGCCTGTAGAAAAGGCATACCACCGCTACTTGAATTGAAGTGAGATGCATTACCATCTCGACTAGGACTCATGCCAGCACTTCCAATCCCACCACTCTCTTCTGACATACCTTTCAGTATCTTGTGTAGAATCCCTCCACGTAAAGTTCTAGGTTCAGATGTTGCTCCCTGTTGAGGCCTCCATGAACCCCTAGTAGCAGCCATCACAATTGCAGCAGCTGCGTCAACACTCATCCACCTTTCTTATCACTATCCTTAACTTCTGCGGTACCTTGAGAAAGACCACAAAAATCTTTTCGGCATCTTTGTAGCTGCTCTAATAGCTGAAGCAGCAGCTTCGGAAGTCATACCAAGAGGCTTTCCACTCCCATGATCGTATCCATCCTTCTTAGAGCCACCAAGTACTATTTTGAATTTTGTTTTTTTTATCTAGATCTGGTGTCTTTTTAGCATGAATAGGGTTGATATCTTCTAGAGAAGAACCACGTATAGCATGTAATGACTCATCGCCGGTTGAATTATTCATTTTCTTAGGTTGGCTAGTTTTTCGATTTTCACTAGGTCGAACATCTGTTGGAGAAGTTTGGTTTGACCCCAAACTCTTGTCATGCAACTTACCCTGTTGTGTTGCCTCAAGGACTTTGAGATAGTATGGATGATACTGATTTGTAGGCAAAAGAAATGGTAATTGTCCCTTCGCTCTATCTTGATTAACAATAATACCTTTGAATTCCTTTCCATTCCTTGCAATAAATTCAACCATCTTTTCTACTACACACTTTAAAAATGATGGTGGCTCCAATATTAGTGAAATTTCTCTATGAGCTTGATTTCCTGAAGTTTGAACTGACTCTCTGTTATTTCTTGCCAATTCATGTGAAGGCAAAGCATGACTTCCTAAACTGTCACCAGAAGGATGTCTAGAACCCTATAAAATAGATGGTTGGTCTATGATAGAAGTATCATGCTCGAGATCCACATCTGGTTTTGTGCTACAAATATCATTTTGAAGGTCCTTTCCTTTTGAAGATTCAGCTATCTCTAAAGCCATGTTGTTGTCTACACTACAAGCAGTGTTATCAATAGAACAATCTTGGATGGAGGATGCCCATTCTTTTGAATCTACAAAGACTTGAGCCATTCCTTCATCTTCATCATCTCCAGCACCATACACTAATCCAAGAAGGGAGAGGCCCTCTCCTTGAATAGTGCCCTTCTCAACATGTTTCTTATCAACTTTGTTATCAGGATCCAAAAGTTCAGGATGATCCACCAGGAACCTGAAGTATATATGAAGATGGTGATCAGGCATTAGGAACCCAAAAACTGGATTACTCCGCTGCTTCACCCTCAGAACAATTTCTGATTACCCTCCATGCTCACTGACAAACTTTGCAATTCTAGCCATTATGTGATGTGTCTTCTCCGTAGGTGGCTGCACAATACTTAGTCATGATTCATCAGCAGGCTTAAGGCCTTGAGCTTCTCATTGAAAATCATTTCTTGACTGAAAACATTACTGCTATAAAGATTCTAGATTGATCCTTCAAAACTATAATTCTGACTGAAGAATTCTTGCAGGTGCTTTTCTTTAATGTTCTATGACACTTATGAAATTGCCATACTTCTTTTTTTTTTTTACTATGTACAAGGGTGCAATGAGCTGGAGCGAAATTCTAATAACAATGATATTTTGATTAAATAGGACCATTTCATATTCCCCTTAACTTCAATTTGGCCAGATGTTGGGAAAGCATCATTTCTAGTGCCATCATTCGGACGAAAACACTAATGGTTTCCTGCTGCAATATTTTCAGCATCTGAACATTGATGTCGTAATATAAGCCTCTAAATTTGCAACTTTTATTTTGTTCTAGTATCATGAATTTCATGGAAGAATAATTTTTAGGGTTTCAATAAGCATAAAGCCATCTCGGCAAAAGTTTTTAAAAATATCCATGTCTTCCTCACAGCCATGTGCTCTGCAAAGTTATTACTTGTAGAAAGAACCCTAATGAAAAGATCTATCAAACCCTCTAGCAAAGGGGGAGCTTTCCATTTGTTTGACATGTCAAGTATTTTTGAGTTGAAAAGCTTGGAAGAAATGTAGGTAGGGATAACAACAAACATTGAATGAACATCTATAAATCTTCAAGTAATTCCTCTCTAGAACCATGAGACCAGCAACTGTAAATCAACCTTTCACCAGCAATATCCTTGTCAACAATGTACAGTGCCCTTTGCACAGGATATCTCTTTCAATCAAAGCATAACGAGCTCACCATATGTTGAGATGAGGATTAGAAACACAGCAATAGAACTCAAATGGTATGTTCTCTATCACAATCCAGCCACAAGACTAGCCACTGACATCTCCTAGCTTCCTCTGGATCATTCAATACCTGAACTACTACACGGGAGGCCTTTGAGTCAACCATTCATTCAGTCATATCTTTTGATTTGGAAGCCAGTTTTGGGAGTGTGATATACTGCTAGACATATTTTTTCAAGCTGTTCCTGATAAACATGCTTATGACATGTTTTGTGCTGAAGATCATGTGAAAAACATCTAACCAAACCAAACCTAGTAAGAGGCCCATTTTGATCACTGTAGGAACGCCAAAGGACTGACTCTAACAGGTCCCCATCAAGGATGAGAAAGTAAAGGTTCCCATTAAATTTAAATGGAGGTGCCTTATGACTGAGTAAACAAGTCCAATTTAATAAGATGGGGAAGTGATCAGAGATTTTGATTGGAAGGATTCATGAGTACAGATCCTTCAGGATATTTTCTAAAGGAGCTTATATATACAAATGATAAAGGCATTTGGCTATGCCTTGCTCATCCTGCCTTCCATTCCACCAAGTCAATACCAAAGGGTCATTCATGATGTCTCGTAGGGTCTTCTGCATGAAGAGATATTTAAAGTAGCCTCCTAAAGTTTCCAGACAACAGAGTGGAACCCATGTATCTATATAATCAATTGTGAAGTTTAGGTCCCCATCAAGGATGAGAAAGTCAAGGTCCAAAATTCCATTATTATCAACACCATTCTAGAAGCCCTTTATATTTATATATGCAGCATAAACATTAAAAATTCACATCCAATTCTTAGTGCCTCTTCGACCACCGGAGATAATAATGCCCATCATAGTGATGTATGCTTTGAAGTGGTATACCTCAAGGTTCACATAACATCGAATCCCATAGAGAGGCCTTTGGTGCTAATGGCCAATACAATCCATTTTGGAAAGATCTGTAGCAAGTGTCCCCAAGCCTTAACCCTACTTGTCATAGTTTTCTATAATAAAACTATCCCAGAATTGTAGATTTCAATTATGCTTTTCAAGAATTTTTTTGTAGGTTGATCCTAGGCGTCAAACATTTAATGACAAGATTCAAATTATAGGAGATCAAATTCAAGTGGCTCTTCTCTAAGGACCTGAGTTTGTGGGAAATTTACATCATGGTGACCCACCCTAAATAAAACAAGTTTAGCTTGGGAAGGTGGAATATCTTTGGAATCATGGAAATGATCTATCAAGTTTGATGGGAGCACGGTATAGTTTGAAAACATTTTACGTTTTATCCCTTTCTTTTTTTTGTTGGTTACATTCTTGTGCAAGGCCGGCAAGGGGATATTCTCATGTTCATCAAAGAAATATTTTTTTATAGTCAGGGGTTCCATGGTATTTTGTGAATCTCTAGCCAAGGTCTCCAGCTCCAAATCTTCTGAAAAACGTGAGGAAGTCCTATTAGATGGGGCCCAAAATTTAATTGGGGAGCCACCAGGTACCTATCCATTTTTTCATCTGTACGCTATTGTATCACCCGAATATCTATCGACCAATAAGGGCTTGGGATTTTAATTTAATGCATTCATCAGTGTCCATTTGCCTGAAGAACTAAAATTTGTGACAAAATCATAGCTTTGATGACCTTCGGTTTGTGTTCCAGAAAAACAGGCTTCTTAGTCATCCTTCGACATTCCACGACCCAAACCTATGTGAGAGATCATGTGTATTTTTCTTTTGCCTGGACTATAATGTCTATCAATGATGTAGCATTTATACATGAAGGAGTATTTAAAATGTCTTCCCTTTTGCCAGCCAATCAAAAAAATAGTCAAAGAGGAGCGTTCACGAGGGTCGAGCTTATCTTGATTGCAGGTTTCTAAAGCTCCTTGATGTGGCCAGTGGGATCCTTATGCTTCTGTTTCCGGTTCCCGTCGACATCCGGACTCGCTATTAAAGTCGAAAAAGCCTGAGGAATACCATCACTGAGATGTCTTTTCAGTGTACTTACATGGTTTAATGTATGGGATCAGATTGATGATTTTTTTTTCTCCCACCAATTACACCTTACAGCTCATCCTAATGGATATATGGATGCGAAATGACATAATTAATCTTGATGGATGCCATATGTACGCATGCTAGGTCTGTGATTTCTGGTTGGACTTCGAAAGAGAGATGCCACGAAGGCACTGTGGTAGAAAAAGTCATTGCTCCCATTCTCATTCCCAAATAGAAAGGGTACTAGATATAACAGAACGAACTCCTTATGGCTTCAGACCCACTTAGAAATTTTTGCAATTTTTTTAGTGGAGGAGAGTGCAAGTTTCTTTCCAATTTTTTTAGTGGATGAGGGCGTGGGTGGAATTATCATGGATCATGTGACTGTGAAGAGTAGCTATTGGAATCCTCCAAAAATCAGTGGTGGAAATGGTGCAACATTTCATCGGTGAAGAAAATGCATTAGGCGGAAATCTAATTACTAGAGGACTTGAAATGAAGTGTTCGAAGTATGATAATGGCGGAATGGATTAATAAGGATCACCAATTACCAGGTTTTGCCCGAGACCACTCTGCTTCTGCTTCTGCTTTCACCTTCGCTAATTACCTAGTTTTGGTTGAGACCACTCTATATATATTCAGACATGACGCAAAGACATGAGGCAAAGACATGCTACAAAATTCTTGCCAAATAATGTAAAGTAGTGAGGTGTCTTGGCATATTTTCACACATTGCCTACTCTATCTATGTCAATAATTGACTAAACTCTATGGGATTATTGGTTTACATTTGAAATTAATTTATGTTTATTTTTTATTTGATTTTGTTTGAAAGAGTTTGGCGCCCGCCTGGATAATCTATAAATATTAGAGTTTTGTCCAATCTGTTAAGGTCAACAGATAGATTGTATACGATTTTTAATTGATTTAATTTGACATAGTTTCTCATTGGAACAAAAAAATAGGATGCAATTTGATGTTAGAGATTTTGAACAAAAAATTTAATATTGACATTTTTATTCGCTTTAAATCAAATTAGATAAAAATGTTATCTAATTTGCGATTATAATTCTTGTGTAGAACGATAATTTTTTATTGAATCATTGACATCTTTTAGTACAACGTTTAGTGAAGTGATATTGATTTATATCTTTGAGTACAATTTTTAATGAAGTGATATTGATTTATTTTATTGAAATCACATTTCACATTGTATGTACAATGTAGTTATTATACCTGCCGCTAGCAGGATATAATGTATTCAGTTTTTCATTGGCTTGTTATTAGTTTTTCTTTGCCAAAAAAAATTAAAATCTATTCAAAGTTTAACCTTATGAAATTTAATTTATTATTTTTAAATAAAATTTATTTCTATTTATCTCAAATATGATTGGTTGAAATGTCTCCCCTCTTATTGTGTAATGATGGAAAAAATTGACTTTTTTGTACTCTATTATTAAGTACAATAAATATAAATAACTTGCAAAATAACATTATATATTAATTACTATGTACCATAAACACAAATGGTTTGTAATTAAATTCAAAAATTCTATTTTTCATTGGTGTACAGTATTGAATAGACAATTTTTATGGGTTTTATTTTTTAATTTACAAAAAATCATTTAAAAAATATAAATTTGAAATATGTAAAAATAACATGTGTACAATTTGTACAACTCTCACTATATCAATCTATACTCTAATGGCATGACATCTTTACTATAATATGAGCATTATATAAAATATTTACCATCATTCAATATTAAATAAATAATTTTTAACTTGTTATCATTCTCTTCAATACCCCACCCACACACACACACACACATATATAACCTTTATCAACAAAAAAATGTTTAATTATTTAAAAAATGTTTAAAAAGTATTCATATAACTCGTTTTACAATTTTATTATTGTTTGGAGTACATACAACACATCATGACATTAAAATATTTTATTAAACTAAGCAGGCTATGTGGCCTTGTTTTCACTCACTTTAATGGAATTAGATTTCACAATACAATATATAATATAATATAAATTTTGATATTATGAAATGAGAAGTTTTTAATATACTATATTTAATAGATTGTAAACTTTAGTGTCATGAAATGAGTTAAGTTGTAATATATTATTATTTATTTTCACTAATAAAATATTTGTTATAATTTGTTATTTTTTAAATACTAAAAAATAAAATTAATTATGTAAATTTTAAATTTGGAAGTTGTTATCCTTGGGTCAAATAGGTATAAAAATATGGTGGAATATGAAGGGGACCATTCTATAAGATTTTGTAACCATTTGAAAATCCATCTCTACTAACTTCAAAAGTACATCAACAATTCTATAACCAATGTATATGGTCCCACCATCCAAGAAGAAAAAATGGCCTTTCTCAAAAATATCAAAAACTTGTAATCATAGTTGGAAGCATAAATTTGGTTAATATGAGGTAATTTAATTTTAATAAAATCTTTATAGGGAAAAAGAATGAGGATTACGTAGATTGGATGAAGAATCACAACATTTCAAAGAATTAATTGAAGAGCTAAAACTTGTAAATATAAAAACACCAAATGGAAACTATGCTTGGAACAGATAGATGTTAATTGAACTATTCAATGGATGCAACTGGAGCAGGTGGAAGACGCGATGGAGGGTGTTAGGGAAGTTGTCAGTACAATGCTTACACGTGGGGCTAGGGTAGTTAGTGTTGAAGAAAGTGTAACTAGGTTTGGTCTTCATAAATGTAATATTGATCTCTGTACTTGTAAAGAATAAGAAATATTATTTTTGTTATTTATAACAATGAGTTTCTTACTCATTGATTAGGTCAAGCAAATATTTAAGGGCTTCTAGGAAGTCAAAGAGTCAATGTATTTATTAAAGATCCTTATGGGCTTGTTACACTATGTAATAATGTGTATTAGATTCGTAAGAAGACCTCCAAGAAAAGTCATAAACCTCCTCAAATTTTTGGCACCATCAAAAGAAGCAATATGAATTATATAGAGAAAGTTGGCTTCAAGTCTATATGTCGGCCTCAAGTCGGCCTAAAAGAAGGAGAAAAACTCTTATATAAGGAGCCATTCAACCTCCTCAAAGTATTATCAAATCATCTTTGAAATCATTGAGAAAGAGAACGAATAAAGGGTACAAAGAATTCAAGTAAAAATGTCTCCAACTGTAGCGAAGAAGGAAGGAAGTAAAGAGAGATTCTCGGAACTAATCTAGGGCTAATTGTAGTCACACATGCGAGGGAAAGAAGGCTATTATGTTGTCATATCAAGCTCTCTTATTGCATTCATAAAGGAGAAGTGTTTGGGATAGAAAAGTGTGCCTATAAGACCTCTCATTGAAGCGAGAAAGAAGGCTACACAAGTGAAGGAAGAAGGAATCTAACATAGTTTTTGTGAAGGTATCCCCTCAAATGCGCAAATAATTAGGGTTGTATTACTGCTGCTCTAAGTCTGAGATCTTCGTGAAGAAAAGAAGGCCCAATTGGGAGGTGACAAGTTCATCTTCTTAAGTTAGAAAGACTCCATCTCAAGTTAAGGAACAAAAGGGACAAGGATCACTCTAGGGCATACCATCTAGGGTTTCTATAGTTTTGAGAAGAAGAGGAGCAAAATGCTGGAAGGAGGAAGAGGGAGGACGAAGTGTTGCAAGGGGAAGTGATCTTGAAAGGGCTTGACTTGTGCTTGGAGGATCTTCTTGTCAAGGATCTAGGGTTTGGAATTGATAAATATAAGTTTTAATAAGAGAAATTTACGAAAGGGTTTTCCTCTCTAAGAGAGAGAGGTTTTTCCCTGGCAGAGAGCCAACACCTTATGCTCTTGTTTCTTATGTTTTACTAGAAGTTTGATAAAGTAAACACACACACTAATAATAAGAAGAAGAATATCAAGCTAACAAAGATAAATTGGAAAAGTGCTTCACAAATTGTTATCAAGTCTAAAATAATCCTACCATACATAACTCCCCTTTATTCTTCAACAGTCAGGACTTGTAGACCCAATTCAAGCCCTTTCCAATGTGTTTTTCAGTGCCTAATCTCCTGGCTCAACCATATTTATACACTAAAACTATTTCCTCATGCCAGCAACATCAGATCTAGTCAACATGAATAAGATCAATTCAAAGGGTAAATGTTTTTTAACCAATAATAATATGGTATTCAAGACGGACAGGTTTGAGATGGAGCCCAATCCTTTGTATATTCATTCAATCTGGAGGTTGGAGCCCAACAAGAAAAATATAGAAAGATTGAAACCACCTACAACCTCTCCACTTGCTAACATGCACAAAATACTAACGATTTAGACGACGTGAGGGTTGACAACTAAGCACATCAACAACATGATAGGCGATGTCGAACTGAGATTGAGTCAAAGTGGAAATCCTAGTGTAAAAGAAATTCTTTTTTTTTGTGGTCTATTATAGAAAGGAGCAAGGCCTTGGCTAAATAAACTGTAAGTGATCTGGACACAAAAATCATAGTCCAAAAGCAATTCCTTTTTTTGTGATATGTTATAGAAAGGAGCTAGGCCTTGGCTAAATAAACTGTAAGTGATCTGGACTGCTCTCTCATTGATATAGTAGTTCTCGAAGAAATAAATTTTACTATAAGGTTAGAGGACGTAGTGAAGAGTTTCGGGCTTAGGGTGACCAGTGGAGGTTATCCCTTGGGAATATTTGGTTTATAGGACATTGGAGGCATATGGGCCTTGCAAAGCAAGGAGGGAGCCTCTCAAGTACTACTTGGAACTATTGGAGTTGGAGATTGTAATGAAGAAGGGGAAAGCTCAAACCCTAAAGAAGTAGGTGTCATGATTTTGGGAGGTTTAACGGTAGGATAGGGGAGGTAGGGTAAAAGCAATTCAACTCAAGAAAGGGAAAGGGAGGAACATAATAAATAAAGGGAAAGGGGGAGAAGGAATTTGTAATATTAAATTGGGAGGACTCCCCAAGAGTCTAATTGGGACCCAACTACAAATCAAAGGCCATCTGGAGCTAGGAATGAAAGGGAACATTATATTGGTGGAATGGGGGGTCTTGGGAGGTGACTCTCCATGATTTGGCGGATATCTAGGAGACAATATGCAATTTTATGATGGTCGAGGACATGAAGTAGAGGAGCATCCTAGAGAACAAGATGGAGAAGTTCCACTACAAACTAATTCTAAGAGAAAAAAAGGTAAAGGAATCACTTTCAAGTCAAAGGATAACAATTTGTTTATAGGAGAAGAAATAAAAATTGACACGGTAATAGAAGCTTATCAACACACTTTAGTGGGACACGCAAAAGGGAAGTACTTCATAACTATGGAAATTAGTGACTAGGTGAAGCAGAATTGGGACAATTCCTCGAATGGTGAAGCAAAGGTGATGGTTCTCACTCAAGGTTGGTTCACATTTCAATTCAAGAATGTTGAAGATGGGACCTGGGTCTTAGCAAGAAATTGGAGCATCACATCCTCATCTCTGTTACTTAAAATATGGACTCTGTTATTTGATGCAAATAAAGAAAAGTTGGAGGAATTACTAGTTTGGGTAAGATTACCTACACTCCCACTTTTACTGTGGACCAAGGATGTAATTAAGGCGATAGGAGGGGAAATTGGGGAATTATTGGAGGCATATATTTCCTTCTTGTCCACCAGAACTAGAAGGGTAGCTAAAATATTGGTGAGGGTAGATCTGAGAGATGGTCTTTTCAAAAATTTGAAAATTTCTTTTGAGAGGTAGTCCCATTTGCAAAATTTCGACTATGAAAAGTTATAATTTTGATGTTGACATTTTCATAAACTTGGGCACATGGTAAACGCTTTCCCATTGTGATTTAGAGACAAGAGGAGACAAAACTAGGTAGGGTTTGAGACAGTTGGAGGATGGGGTGTTGGTAATGACATTAGGAAAAGGGCATCAAAACACAAGGTTCCTCCCCCGAGTGCTCAAGAGGATAGAAGGTCAACTCAGTGTTGGGTGTGTGTTATATTATTTCCACAACTAGCCCCACACGCTTGGATTTACCTACCTATGGTTTTGTGCATGGATTTCACACATGGTTTTGGGCATGATGGTTTTCTGCCCATACTATTTTGTAGTTTTGGTCAAGGGAACTATGGTTATGTTCTAATCCATGATCAATGGATTTGGGTTTATGGATGCTTCAACATGTATATATATTTATTGTAACATTGAAAGGAATATAATCAAAAATCAATCTGGTAGTCCCGATGTTTTGGATCCAGGGGAAAATCTCTATGTATATCTATTTTATGTTTTATGCTCTCGCCATTTTTAATTTTCTGTTTTTAAGAATTCGTTTGCAGGTAATTTTTGTACAGTGTTAATACCTACATTTGGTATTGGAGTTGTTTCAAATTCAAGGGGATGCCTTTTCCTACTGAGGGTTTTTTCTTAGGCCTATGGTAGACCTTGTTCAATGGGAGATCAGCGGGATCGATTCTTGTGGTGAAAGAAGATGGCGAGCGGTCTAAAGATAGAGATCGAGAAATTTAATGGTCAGAGTTTTGAGTTGTGGAAACTCAAGATGGAGGATCCGCTGGTGAATAAAGATCAGTGGATCGTGATAGATCTGGGTACTGAACCAATGACAATGTTAGATGAAGATTGGACGAAGTTGGATCAAAAATAGAATAGCACAATATGGTTGTGTATTTTAGATTCAGTCTTGTTGAATGTATCAAGGGAAACTATGTTGAAGGCTTTGTGTGAAAAGTTAGGGGCTTTGTACCAATCTAAGTTTGTGGTGAACAAACTATTCCTATGGAAAATGTTGTATAACCTGAGGATGAAAGATATAGACTCGATGATAGTGCATCTGAATGCCTTTAATATTGTGGTAAGTTAGTTGTTATCTGTTGATATTGAAGCCTACGTTCAGTAGTGTGACACTGGTATTGATGTGGGGATTTAGGATTGGAACTCTATACAAGATTATAGGTAGTGTTGTTATTGATGGGTGCAACAGTTATGTGGTTCTTGAAAGTGCAGCATAAAACATTATGGTGTCTGGAGAAAATACCATGCTATGGCATCAAAGTCTTGGACATACTAGAGAGAAGGGTCTTTTAATACTTCATGGTAATCGTATGGTAGAAGTGCATAGTGATGTGTTTGGACCTGTGTCATTCCATCACTAGGTAAGTATGTGTACTATGTGTCATTTATAAATGACTTCTCAAGGAATACATGGATATATTTCCTCAGGAAGATATCTGAAGTCTTTGAAAGGTTTAAATAATTGAAGGCTCTGGTGGAAAACCATACATAGAAGAAGATAAAGGTGCTAAGGACAGATAATGGTGGAGTGTTTTGCAAGAAGGAATTTGAATAATTATGTAAGAAGTGTGGTATAGCACGACAGAAGACTACTCCATACACACCTCAGAAAAACGAAATTGTAGAAAGAATGAATAGGAAATTGATGTTAAAGGCAAGAAGCATGCTCAATCGTGTTAAGTTAGGACATGAATTCTGGGTAGAGGCAGTGGAGACTGCAAGTTACCTAGTTAACAGATCACCTTCATTAGCATTGGAGGATAAGTTTCCACAAGAGGTATGGACTGGTAAAAAACCATATCTTTCACATCTTAGGGTATTTGGCTTTGATGCATATGTATATGTTCCAAACGAGAAAAGAACCAAGTTGGATGGTAAATCTGAAAGGTGCAACTTTATTGGGTATAAGGATGGTTTAAAAGGTTAGAATCTTTGGAACCAAGAAGCAAGGAACGTGGTGTAAAACTGTGATGTGGTGTTTAGAGAGGTGACATATGTTATTAAGCATGAAGTCCTACAGAAGGAACTTGAGAAGAGAGAGTTTGAGCTAAAGGAGGAAGAATAAGACTCTACAGTAGAAGAGGAATTAGAAGATGAAGATCCACAAACTCTAGTTGTGAGAATATTAGTTCGAGAAAGAAGTAAGCCAGAAAGGTATAGTCCAATTGATTTCTATTCAAAATTTTCTTTATCTATATGATGATGATCCCAAAAATATGATGGAAGCAATAGATTCAGAGGATGGAAAACTTTGGAAAGAGGCCATGGTTGATGAAATGGAATCTTTGCACAAAGATGAGGCTTAGGATCTGGTGGATTTTTCGGTAGGAAGGAAACCTGTTGGCAGAAAATGGGTGTTTAAGAAGAAGATGAGTGTAGTCAGTAGCCTCATGTACGCATTGGTTTGTACTAGACCATACATTGCATATGCAGTGGGAGTATCGAGAAGGTTTATGTCAAAATTAGGGAAGGAGCATTGGACAATAGTGAACCAGGTTTTCGAGTATTTGTGTGCCACTAGTGATTATGGTCTATGCAACCAAGGAAGACCAGGATTAGACAGAGTTTTGGATATTTGTGGCTTTGTTGATGCAGACTAGGTTGGAGATATAGGTCAAAGAAGATCTACAAGTGGGTATGTGTTTAACCTATTTGAAGGTATTGTCATCTGGATGAGTAAGAATTGGTTCGTAGTGGCACTTTCAACTATAGAGGTAAAATACAGGGTAGCCACTCATGCAAGCAAGGAAGCAATTTGGTTGAAGAGATTGTGTTCAATTATGGGGTTAGTACAACGAGATATAAAGATAGACTGTGATAGCCAAAACAAAATTTTATTAGCAAAGAACCCTACTTATCATTCAAAGAAAAAGAACATTAAGGTTCAATATCACTTTGTAAGGGATATGGTTGAGGAAAAAAAGGTGTTGTTGGTAAAGGTGGACACCTTGAAGAATATTGCAAATGGATTGATAAATTCTGTGAGAACTGAAAAGTTCTCTTGGTCTAGAGAAACAATGGCCATTGTAGGGCTGGACTAATGACTAATCTCTCCTGTGACCCCTTGTGTAGAAAATAAAACAACAAGTGGGAGAATGTTTGGTGGGTTCACAAATTGTATCCCAAGCTTTAAGTGCACATTTTTTTTTCATGTTTAACTTCTACCCATAAAGCATTCCTTTGAAAATTCCTAATATTTTTATGATGATTTAGGGTGTTGCTAAGGCTGATAAAAAATATAATGAAATAGACTAAAGCACTAATTTGAGTAAAATAAATCTTCCCACATATTAGATCTAAAATTCGAGCTTGATAGTTTGCCTTCAAGTTTACTTATGAGTTCCACCCGACCAAAGTAAATAAGTGAGACTTCAATTATAGGAGGCCCTAGATATTTGAACAAAATGGAAATCCTTTGGATTTGAATTTTTATGGAAATATGAGTTTGCACAACACATCATTTTCTTGAAGAAAAAAAATTGGGACTTATTAAATTTAATTTCAATTCCTAGAGTGGCTTTGAAATTTTCTAGAATGAGCTTAAGTGCCTTAGCTTCTATAGCAGATTGTTGGTCTAATAGATGAGTTTCATCTATAAATTATTGATGCGTAGTAGGTAAATCAATATTATAAATATTGAGGCCCTTCATTTTACCCTTGTTGACTGCATTTTTTAGAGCATATCCTAACCCTTAAACCATTAACAGAAATAGAAAATGGGAGAGAGAGTCCCCTTGTCTTATTCCTCTAAATGGGGTAAAATTTTGTGAAGGAGTTCCATTGATAGCTATAAAAAATAAGGCTTTGGAAAGAAGGACTAGGATCTTATGAACCCATTTTTTAGTAAATCTATAGGCTAGAAGTAGGTGAAACATATTTCTAGTTAAATTGATAAAAAAACTTTAGAGAGGTATAAATTTATCAGTATACCAAGCTT
Source organism: Pinus tabuliformis (assembly GCA_031772625.1). Taxonomy (NCBI): domain Eukaryota; kingdom Viridiplantae; phylum Streptophyta; class Pinopsida; order Pinales; family Pinaceae; genus Pinus; species Pinus tabuliformis. The sequence goes on along the minus strand of CM062819.1, from coordinate 783,031,296 downwards.
CTTGGTGATATTTGGAGAGTAAGTCAAGTCACGGGAAAAGAGGATTCCATCAAGAATTTGTGTACACTCAAGATATCCCATTTGTTTTAGGGAGATCATTTTGAGAAGAATAGGTTTATATCCTCATCTTCTATTGTTCCAAGCATCGTTTCCATTTGGTGTTTTTATACTTTACTAGTTTTAGTTCTTCAATTAATTCTTTGAAATGTCATGATTTCCCATCCAACCTACATATTTCTCCTATTTTTCCCTACAAAATTTTTATTAAATTGACATTGCTATTAACCAGATTTATGCTTCCAACTATGATTACAAGTTTTTATATTTTTGAGAAAGAACATTTTTTATTATTGGATAGTAGGGCCATGTAATTTGGTTATACGATTGTTTATGTCCTTTTGGACTTATAGAGATGGATTTAGAAGTGGTTGGATAGTAGGACCATATACTTTAATTATGTAGTTGTTGATGTCCTTTTGAACTTAGCAGGGATGGATTTAGAAGTGGCTGCAAAATCCTATACAATCATCTCCTTACATTCCACCAAATACCTATACTGTTTGATCCACCCTGAGCATCAAAATATCCTATAACAACCTTTTAAAATTTAAAATTTTACATCTTAGTTATTTTTATCTTTTAATCTTTAATAAATATAAAATTAATTTTTTAATTAATTAAACTAAATAATACTATATTAAAACTTAACTCATTTCATAATAATAAATTTTATAATCTATTAAATAAAAATATATTAAAAACTTCTAATTTTATAATACCAAATTTTATACTCTATTAAATAATAATATATATTGAAAACTTAATTCATTTTATAATATCAAAAATTATATTATATTATACATGTATTGTGAAATCTAATTCCATTAAAGTACAATATGATTCTATTAAAATAAATCAAAATAATTTTATTAAACATTGTGCTGAAGATGTCACTGATTCAATTCCCTTTTCACAATTAAATTTTTTGATTATGTTGATTAGATTATGATAAAGATAAAATAATTAAATTAAAAAAAAAATAATAAGAATCAATTTAATTAAAAATTATCAATGATATTTTTTTTTTTGTAAGCTTGGGAGGACTACCAGTGACTTTATATGAAGGAGTGCCTTAGCAACCTTCTATCCAAGTCCCCTTGGACTAATAACAATCAAAATCGAATAATATAATGAAAACGAAATTAAAGTGAATAAAAATGTTCCTATTAAAATTTTGGTTAAAAAATTAATTTTAAATTGGATACCATTTTAGTTAATTCAAATTAAAATAAATAAAAACATCTTTATTAAAACTTTTTTCAAAGCCTCTAACCCCAAGGGAATTATGTCAAATTAAATTAATTAAAGAAAATCAACAATCTATCTTATTCCATTTAAGAATATCTACCATCTATCCGTCATAACATATTGGACAAACTCATTAAAATAACACAATTTAAAATACCAATATTTTTCAATATAAAATTAAAATTTATATATTCACATGGTGGGTGCCAAACTTTCTTTCAAGTAATATTAAATAAAAATACAGTTACAAACTAATTGCAAATGTAGATTAATAATGCCATAGAGATGATTCAACTATTTCCTTGAAGAGAGCAGACAATGTGTTGAATATATGCCACAATACTCTTTGCATCCTATTTCAAAACATATAAATCGTAGTTCTGTTCAAACAATAATCTCAGCCACTTTACCGCTTTACAATATTTGACAAGAATTTAGTAGGATGAATTTGCCCGATCTCTGAGTATATCACACTCCCCTGTAACAATCAAAAGTAGAGTTGTGTCAACCAAAGTTAGGTAATTTTGGGAGGTGGAGGCAGAGGTGGAGTTGTCTTGGCCAAAGCCTAGTAATTGATGGAGGCAGTGAGAATATTGCAAAAAGGGTGATCCTTATCAACCCAGACTGTCATTATCATACTTCGAGCACATCGTTTCAAGTCTAGTAATAAAATTTATGGCTAATGCATTTTCTCCACCATTGAAAGGTTGCACCATTTCCACCACTGATTTTTGGAGGAGTCTAATCGCTACTCTTTACAGTCACATGATCCACAATAATTCCACCCACGCTCTCCTCCACTAAAAAAATTACAAATAAATCTAAGTGGGACTGAAGCCACAAGGAGTTCGTTCTGTTATATCTAGTACCCTTTCTATTTTGGAATGAGAATGGCAGTAATGAATTTTTCTGCCACGATGCATTTGTGGCATCTCTTACTCCTTGAATTACAATGGGATTTAATCTCAATATCTCGAAGTCCAGCCGGAAATCATAGACATGGGAGGCGAGAAAATTCAAAATTTAAAATTCAAACTAGGCAATGGGAATGCGTACATATGGCATCCATCAAGATTGTTTATGGCATTTAACATCCATATATCCCTCAGGATGAGATAAAAGGTGTAATAGGTGGGTACAACAAAATCACCAATCTGATCCCATACATTAAACCATGTAAGTATAGTGAAAAGACATGTCAGTGATCGTATTCCTCAATTTTTTCTAACTTTAACATCGAGTCTTGCTATCAATGGAAATGGAACTAACAACGGAAGTGTAAGGGGCCCACTGGCCATGTCAAGGAGCTTGAACAACCTGTAATCGAGATAAGCTCGACCATTCACCAGCAGCATTTTGGTAGGGGACCCATAGTCTAGAGTGATGTAGAGGCCCACTCAAAGACACCTCAATAGATGGTCATGGTCCAGAATAAAGAGCTCATGAGAATAGTCCAATAGGATAGTGCTAGGTGGAAGACCAATCATATTTAAGAAAGAGAGGAAATATCTTCACAATGATTGGTTGATCTAAAAAAAAGGTGGCCTATGGAATCCCCAATTGCTTGATTGGATCATCAAAACCACCATCTAAAAAACCCCCAATATTAGTTTTTTCAGGTGTCTAGGGGAGGTAGGACATTTATGAACCCAAAACATAACTCAAATTTTGAAACCGCCTAGGTCTGGTCACTGCCAATACACCCACCAAAGATAGTTGTCAAAAAATAATATGCCTATATAGACAATCAAATCCTAGTGAAAGAGTTATCATTCCAATGGGAGGGGAATGTGTGGCACTCCTTGCTGTTAGAGGAGAATAAACCCCCTTACCTTCTGCTCTAAAGTAAAAATAATACTTATGAGGGAGGATCTAAACAAATATGAAGTTTTACTCCATAATTTATTTGTTGATTAAGGATACCAACCACCAACTACCAAATTAATGCAATCTTTATGCCCATTTGAGATTGAAGGATTCACAGGACGATGTGGAACAACATCAATCTAGGGTTCGATACTTCGGGAAGAAAAATGAGACCCTGATATGAAATACTTCAAGGATTAATAGCCTTCCATGGGGTTTTCAACACACCATGTACAAAAATGGCACCAATTGATATTTAACGATATCCATCAAAATCGACAATTTCAACCAACATAGTCTTTTAGGATTTCTTCTTGATTTTTTGGCACCTATGTCCCCCAAGTGCAAAACATTTTTCTCTGCAGTCACCTTATATGTGTTATGAATCTTATTTATATTTCCTGCATGCAGGCATCCTTTGTTTGGAGTAAGTTTAATGATATACCCCCACTATTATTTGGTACAGAAACATTCATAGAGCTATATTTCTTTTTTCTTATAGGAAGAAATGCGTAGATGGGGGACAATTCATGCTGCTTCATTTCCCATATGTTCTACAAAAACCTTCAGTGGAAGGGGATGCTTCGATGTTGCTCATCAACATTTTCCACATTACATATTCATTTGACCACTAAGCTCAGTAAGGACCAATGAATTCTCTGCAGCTAGCCTCTTCTGGATTCACTCATGATCCATATAAATTCTCCCCTTTTATCTACCAATCCACATGACAAAAACTTCTAACTTCATTTTTTATTCTCTAGTTTAGTGACAACTCCCTCTACACCATCTCACAAAATCTCATAGTTACATTTGGGGCTCTGATTCAGCAGCCCAACAGTCTCAATATCACGTGCTTTCCTCTCATTCGCAAGAACATGTATACCATAACATGAAGCTACATAATGCACACCTAGTATTTAAAATATGCTTAAACACACACTCCACAACATCAAACATCAACAAAAACTAACATACACTGCACCAACACCATCTGAGACAACTCCTCCATTGCTCCATTTTTCAACATGCTTTCAAGTTGAGTTTGTTCTACATTTACATTGTGCACATCTGAGATGGCCTAAGTTACCATGTTCAAAAATTCACCCTCTGGTTCACTTGGTTCATTATCAGCTCCCTCTACGCCATCTCATGAGATCTCAACCACTTACAAATGTATAATACAACATTTGAATCTCTCTCATGGTTCAAATGAAATTCATTATGAAATGATGTTGCATCACTGCTCATTTGTACCACTTTATTTTTTAATTTGTACTTGTAATATAATTGTGACATGTACTGCTAAAAGAATTCAATATGGATATTTTACTAAAACCTGTAATGATATAATTATGTTTTTTCTTTTAATAAAAATCGTTTAAAATTTAATAGAATGGGTGGAGCACCTACATTGAGTGGGAGATCGAAAGGTGGGAATTGTTTCTTGTTGAAATAACCCTTACCCGTACTTTTTTGACAAGCTACAAGTTAAACCAAAATATAGCCCATCTCCATTTATTTCATTGTTTAATAAGAGAATTGGGGTATTGATACCTTGAGTTGTTATTTCATCGAATTTCTATTTTAATAAGGGAGGGGGGTGGGTCAGAAAGAATAATGGCTAAAAATAAAGAGTGTGGGACAAATTTCATTAGCTAATCCAATTGTAAATTGGTTTTCCAATTTGCACATATATGAGGGAATGACAATAGAGATTTGATGATGGAGTTGTTTGATGAGATTTATTGAGTTTCTTAGTCTTTAATTTTAGCAAATTTTGAGAGATAAGGATCCATAGAGGAGATTAGTAATCAATCAAATAATAAGATGACTGAAATTGAGGGTGGTGATAGAAAATTATATATTACACAGAAATGGAACACATAAAATATTGTAGAAATATAAACAGAGAAAAACACATAAAACAAGAGAGATATAGATATATGTGGTTCACCTAATTTGGGCTAGGTCCAGAGAGAAACAACCAATCCTTCCTTTTATATTATCTAGAAAAATGAAGAGATACAACCTACAATGAATCTCTTGTAATTCCCTCTTCTCTCTTGCACAATCTCCTCTCTCTTTCTTGCTCAGAATACACATATACATAGCCAAAATACAATTCCCTCATATATAGCAAGGGGTTGCCTTATAGGAAAAAACCCTAAATTAAACATAGCTTCTACCATCCGATTTTTGCCTAATGAATGACCTAGATTGTCTACGGAATTACAACATTTTACAAGGATATTTTATCTGTATTTTTAGCTTCAGAGGTGCTACCGCAAAACCCCCGCCAAGGGAGGCTCTAAAGAATCTTCGTAACCCCCCCTGGTGGTGCGCAAAAATCGGTGACATTGCCACCCCATTACGAACCAATGTCCAATGTGGTGATACCTTTGAATAAATAACATAATGCAACTCCACACTCAATAATCTCCCACTTGGAGACTAATTATAACAACTCCATTGTTGCTTCATTTGTTGGACAATGGCTCCATTTTGGACTTGTCTGTTTCTCATCTTCATCATCATACTTGAAGACCAACTGAAACCGAGTAGAATCTGTGTTTCTCCTTGGTTACAACTTTTGTTAACATATCTACAGGATGCTAGCTAGTGTGTATCTTTTCTAGCTTCAGTTGTCCATCTTCCAACACTAACCGTATGAAATGGTACTTGACCTACATATGTTTAGTCTTGGAGTGAAATGCAAAATTCTTTGTAAGATGAATGGCACTATGTTTGTCACTATATAACCTGCCAAACTCTCTCTTCTTACCCAGTTCATCCAACAACCTTTGTAACCAAATCATTTCTTTACTAACGTCTGTAGCTGAAACATACTCTACTTCCGTTGTTGAGAGTGCAACAACACTTTGCAATTTTGAAACCAAAATGATAGTTGTTCCACCTACAGTAAACACATACCCTATGGTGCTATTGTAGTGGCTACAATCACCCTCCAAAATTTTGGCTCGCATGCAAATTTCGGAGCCTACTTTGGATCCTGCGATTGATCATCCTTGGTCATTTGCTGGTAAGCTAATGATTTCAAGTTCCCCTCCTCGATCCTAAAGAGTTTTCCACTATCTCATCTTTTTGCAGCATATGTCATTTTCGGGCATAGAGGTTGTTGCATGTGAACACTTCTACTTTCACAAAGCATTTATTTATCCAAGGCATTGAGAAAGTTGCAGTGGGTTTTGTTATTTGATTATTTTCATGCTTTGGATTTGAATGATTGCATTAGCTGCAACATCATCGATCATTGTTTCAAATGGTAACTCACCAATATCATTCTTCAATCCAATAGAATACATTATTTCAGTCATCTAGCACCAAAATCAGTGACACGCTACAACACAAGTGGCATAGAAAGGGAGCTTTTCTAAAAAAAAATACCTTAAACATAAATATAAAAATAAATAAATAAATGTTTCTTATTTACAAATAATAGTAAATATTTCTATATTAAAATAAGTTTTCTAAAATTTTAATTTAATTATCAATCATTATTAAATAAACTTTAAAGATTTAAATTCTATAAATTACTTTATAATATTTTTGAACAATAATTATTCATGGCGAACTATTTTGAATGAGAAATCTCATCATGCAACTGTAAAAATCGTAAAACGACCTCTTCTGCCAAACTTTTCCTGGTACATTTTGGGTTTTAGATTTAATCTTCTACAACTAGATCTGGATCTAGGCGGCTAGGTTCTAGATCTAATCTTCTGCGGCTAGATCTAGATCTAATCTTATCTTCTGCCTTATTTTTCTGCGGGGAAGTAAAATATGGCTCTTAGCTTCGCGAAAATCTCTGCTGGCTCATCCGGTTCTGGAGGGAAAACTCTTGTCCATATTGTTAGTGAAGCCCGAGCTCCCACTATCCAAGTGGTCCAAGCCTCACTCGATGAGGCTTTGATGTTTTCTGAAAGTGCCCTAATCTGCCGATTCAATGGTTTTTGGCTGCAGCTGAAAGCTCTCCACAATTGGATCTCGGAGGTATGGAAGCCTGTAATTTCTGATGAAATTAATATCTACCCTTGTGCTAGGGGTTTCTTTAAAGTAGATTTTGAACATCCTGAAAGCAGACAACGTATTCTAGACTCCGGTCCTTGGTTTTGGGAAAAATCAGGGCTATTAAGCATGAAGTGGTGTTTAGAGAGGTGACATATGTTATTAAGCATGAAGTCCTACAGAAGGAACTTGAGAAGAGAGAGTTTGAGCTAAAGGAGGAAGAATAAGACTGTACAGTAGAAGAGGAATTAGAAGATGAAGATCCACAAACTCCAGTTGTGAGAATATCAGTTCGAGAAAGAAGTAAGCCAGAAAGGTATAGTCCAATTGATTTCTGTTCAAAATTTTCTTTATCTATATGATGATGATCCCAAAAATATGATGGAAGCAATAGATTCAGAGGATGGAAAACTTTGGAAAGAGGCCATGGTTGATGAAATGGAATCTTTGCACAAAGATGAGGCTTAGGATCTGGTGGATTTTTCGGTTGGAAGGAAACCTTTTGGCAGCAAATGGGTGTTTAAGAAGAAGATGAGTGTAGTCACTAGCCTCATGTACGCATTGGTTTGTACTAGACCATACATTGCATATGCAGTGGGAGTATTGAGCAGGTTTATGTCAAAACTAGGGAAGGAGCATTGGACAATAGTGAACCAGGTTTTCGAGTATTTGTGTGCCACTAGTGATTATGGTCTATGCAACCAAGGAAGACCAGGATTAGACAGAGTTTTGGATATTCGTGGCATTGTTGATGCAAACTAGGTTGGAGATATAGGTCAAAGAAGATCTACAAGTGGGTATGTGTTTAACCTATTTGAAGGTATTGTCATCTGGATGAGTAAGAATTGGTTCGTAGTGGCGCTTTCAACTATAGAGGTAAAATACATGGTAGCCACTCATGCAAGCAAGGAAGCAGTTTGGTTGTAGAGATTGTGTTCAATTATGGGGTTAGTACAACGAGATATAAAGATAGACTGTGATAGCCAAAACAAAATAAGAACCCTACTTATCATTCAAAGAAAAAGAACATTAAGGTTCAGTATCACTTTGTAAGGGATATGGTTGAGGAAAAAAGGTGTTGTTGGTAAAGGTGGACACCTTGAAGAATATTGCAAATGGATTGATAAATTCTGTGAGAACTGAAAAGTTCTCTTGGTCTAGAGAAACAATGGCCATTGTAGGGCTGGACTAATGACTAATCTCTCATGTGACCCCTTGTGTAGAAAATAAAACAACAAGTGGGAGAATGTTTGGTGGGTTCACAAATTGTATCCCAAGCTTTAAGTGCACATTTTTTTTTCATGTTTAACTTCTACCCATAAAGCATTCCTCTGAAAATTCCTAATATTTTTATGATGATTTAGGGTGTTGCTAAGGCTGATAAAAAATATAATGAAATAGACTAAAGCACTAATTTGAGTAAAATAAATCTTCCCACATATTAGATCTAAAATTCGAGCTTGATAGTTTGCCTTCAAGTTTACTTATGAGTTCCACCCAACCAAAGTATATAAGTGAGACTTCAATTATAGGAGGCCCTCGATATTTGAACAAAATGGAAATCCTTTGGATTTGAATTTTTATGGAAATATGAGTTTGCACAACACATCATTGTCTTGAAGAAAAAAAAAATGGGACTTATTAAATTTAATTTCAATTCCTAGAGTGGCTTTGAAATTTTCTAGAATGAGCTTAAGTGCCTTAGCTTCTATAGCAGACTGTTGTTCTAATAGATGAGTTTCATCTATAAATTATTGATGCGTAGTAGGTAAATCAATATTATAAATATTGAGGCCCTTCATTTTACCCTTGTTGACTGCATTTTTTAGAGCATATCCTAACCCTTAAACCATTAAGAGAAATAGAAAATGGGAGAGAGAGTCCCCTTGTCTTATTCCTCTAAATGGGGTAAAATTTTGTGAAGGAGTTCCATTGATAGCTATAAAAAATAAGGCTTTGGAAAGAAGGACTAGGATCTTATGAACCCATTTTTTAGTAAATCTATAGGCTAGAAGTAGGTGAAACATATTTCTAGTTCAATTGATAAAAAAACTTTATAGAGGTATAAATTTATCAGTATACCAAGCTTCTTGGTGATATTTGGAGAGTAAATCAAGTCACAGGAAAAGAGGATTCCATCAAGAATTTGTGTACCCTCAAGATATCCCATTTGTTTTAGGGAGATCATTTTGAGAAGAATAGGTTTATGTCCGTTAGTTATCAGTATTAAGACATTTTTTTTATATTGTATTACAGATTTCTATGGGCCTAAATAATTGCAGGGATCCACCTTTTTCATCTTTTGTGGCTGACACTATAAATGTAATTTTTAAGGAAGAGTAAATTGAGGTTTCTCTTCACAAGTTTTCCACTAGCTCCCATATGTCTTCTCCAATTATTGGCCAACAAGCCTAGAAGAAATATATTATAAATCCATTATGTATTGGAAATTTTCATTTGCTCATTTCCATTACTACTTGTTAGACCTATGTTTTTGAGATTTTGTTGAGCTAGAAGGTTTTTTGTTTGCATGTCGTAAAATTTGAAATGTGTGGTCCAATCTTTCTCATGGTAGGACGCCTATCAAGAACTACTTTAGTTAGCCATTATTTGTTGAAGGAAATGAAATATTTTGTATTTTTATGATCTTCCATTCTATTTCCCTGTGAATCTTTGATGCAGGTGATCCTATTATGATGTCTATATTGAATCTTTGATTTATGGAAAAACTTCTTATATTTTCCCCTTCTATGACCCATTAGACCAATGATTTTTGTTTCCAAAGAATCTCCTCTTATTGGCATATTTTCTCTAGTTGTGTTTGTATTTTTGTCTCCTTTTTACTAAATTCTCTATTCTCCCTTCTTTCATTATTTGATATTCAATTTCTATCATTTGTTGATTAAGAAGGGTTTTGGTCTCTTGCATGTTTCAAACTCTTTTTTGTTCTAATCTTTTTGATGATTTTCAACTTTTTTAGGTGCTATTGAAATTTCTGCATAATTGTTCCTTGAATGATTAGTGCTTCACTCCACCATTTTACATCATTGTCTTTCAATGAGAGATATCTTAACCCAAATGCTTCACACTTGATGGATTTGTATAATGGGCTACTTTTCCAGTCTATTGATAAACATATTGGCCAATGGTCTAATTTTTGGCTTGGAATAACTTGTGATTTCATTTGTATATCTCTAAAAACCTACAACTGTGATATGATAAACCTATCTAGTCTTGAAGCAATTTGAGCATTGCCTCATCTTCTATTGTTCCAAGCATCGTTTCCATTTGGTGTTTTTATACTTTACTAGTTTTAGTTCTTCAATTAATTCTTTGAAATGTCATGATTTCCCATCCAACCTACATATTTCTCCTATTTTTCCCTACAACAATTTTATTAAATTGAGATTGCTATTAACCAGATTTATGCTTCCAACTATGATTACAAGTTTTTTATATTTTTGAGAAAGAACATTTTTTATTATTGGATAGTAGGGCCATGTAATTTGGTTATACGATTGTTTATGTCCTTTTGGACTTATAGAGATGGATTTAGAAGTGGTTGGATAGTAGGACCATATACTTTAGTTATGTAGTTGTTGATGTCCTTTTGAACTTAGCAGAGATGGATTTAGAAGTGGCTGCAAAATCCTATACAATCGTCTCCTTACATTCCACCAAATATCTATACTATTTGATCCACCCTGAGCATCAAAATATCCTATAACAACCTTTTAAAATTTAAAATTTTACATCTTAGTTATTTTTATTTTTTAATCTTTAATAAATATAAAATTAATTTTTTAATTAATTAAAATAAATAATACTATATTAAAACTTAACTCATTTCATAATAATAAATTTTATAATCTATTAAATAAAAATATATTAAAAACTTCTAATTTTATAATACCAAATTTTATAATCTATTAAATAATAATATATATTGAAAACTTAATTCATTTTATAATATCAAAAATTATATTATATTATACATGTATTGTGAAATCTAATTCCATTAAAGTACAATATGATTCTATTAAAATAAATCAAAATAATTTTATTAAACATTGTGCTGAAGATGTCACTGATTCAATTCCCTTTTCACAATTAAAATTTGTGATTATGTTGATTAGATTATGATAAAGATAAAATAATTAAATTAAAAAATAATGTAATAATAAGAATCAATTTAATTAAAAATTATCAATGATATTTTTTTTTTTTTGTAAGCTTGGGAGGACTACCAGTGACTTTATATGAAGGAGTGCCTTAGCAACCTTCTATCCAAGTCCCCTTGGACTAATAACAATCAAAATCGAATAATATAATGAAAACGAAATTAATTTCAAAATATCATTTTATATACTCATCTTAAAATCTAATTCAAATTAAAGTGAATAAAAATGTTCCTATTAAAATTTTGGTTAAAAAATTAATTTTAAATTGGATACCATTTTAGTTAATTCAAATTAAAATAAATAAAAACATCTTTATTAAAACTTTTTTCAAAGCCTGTAACCCCAAGGGAATTATGTCAAATTAAATTAATTAAAGAAAATCAACAATCTATCTTATTCCATTTAAGAATATCTACCATCTATCCGTCATAACATATTGGACAAACTCATTAAAATAACACAATTTAAAATACCAATATTTTTCAATATAAAATTAAAATTTATATATTCACATGGTGGGTGCCAAACTTTCTTTCAAGTAATATTAAATAAAAAGACAGTTACAAACTAATTGCAAATGTAGATTAATAATGCCATAGAGATGATTCAACTATTTCCTTGAAGAGAGCAGACAATGTGTTGAATATATGCCACAATACTCTTTGCATCCTATTTCAAAACATATAAATCGTAGTTCTGTTCAAACAATAATCTCAGCCACTTTACCGCTTTACAATATTTGACAAGAATTTATTAGGATGAATTTGCCCGATCTCTGAGTATATCGCACTCCCCTGTAACAATCAAAAGTAGAGTTGTGTCAACCAAAGTTAGGTAATTGTGGGAGGTGGAGGCAGAGGCGGAGTTGCCTTGGCCAAAGCCTAGTAATTGATGGAGGTAGTGAGAATATTGCAAAAAGGGTGATCCTTATCAACCCAGACTGTCATTATCATACTTCGAGCACATCGTTTCAAGTCTAGTAATAAAATTTCTGGCTAATGCATTTTCTCCACCATTGAAAGGTTGCACCATTTCCACCACTGATTTTTGGAGGATTCTAATCGCTACTCTTTACAGTCACATGATCCACAATAATTCCACCCACGATCTCCTCCACTAAAAAAATTACAAATAAATCTAAGTGGGACTGAAGCCACAATGAGTTCGTTCTGTTATATCTAGTACCCTTTCTATTTTGGAATGAGAATGGCAGTAATGAATTTTTCTGCCACGATGCATTTGTGGCATCTCTTACTCCTTGACTTACAATGGGATTTAATCTCAATATCTCGAAGTCCAGCCGGAAATCATAGACATGGGAGGCGGGAAAATTCAAAATTTAAAATTCAAACTAGGCAATGGGAATGATTACATATGGCATCCATCAAGATTGTTTATGGCATTTAACATCCATATATCCCTCAGGATGAGATAAAAGGTGTAATAGGTGGGTACAACAAAATCACCAATCCGATCCCATACATTAAACCATGTAAGTATAGTGAAAAGACATGTGAGTGATCGTAATCCTCATTTTTTTCTAACTTTAACATCGAGTCTTGCTATCAACGGAAATGGAACTAACAACGGAAGTGTAAGTGGCCCACTGGCCATGTCAAGGAGCTTGAACAACTTGTAATCGAGATAAGATCGACCATTCACCAGTAGCATTTTGATAGGGGACCCATAGTCTAGAGTGATGTAGAGGCCCGCACAAAGACACCTCAATACATGGTCATGGTCCAGAATAAAGAGCTCGTGAGAATAGTCCAATAGGATAGTGCTAGGTGGAAGACCAATCATATTTAAGAAAGAGAGGAAATATCTTCACCATGATTGGTTGATCTAAAAAAATGGTGGCCTATGGAATCCCCAATTGCTTGATTGGATCATCAAAACCACCACCTAAAAAACCCCCAATATTACTTTTGTCAGGTGTCTAGGGGAGGTAGGCCATTTATGAACCCAAAACATAACTCAAATTTTGAAACCGCCTAGGTCTGGTCGCTACCAATACACCCACCAAAGATAGTTGTCAAAAAATAATATGCCTATATAGACAATCAAATCCTAGTGAAAGAGTTATCATTCCAATGGGAGGGGAATGTGTGGCGCTCCTTGCTGTTAGAGGAGAAGAAACCCCCTTACCTTCTGCTCTAAGGTAAAAATAATACTTATGAGGGAGGATCTGAACAAATATGAAGTTTTCACTCAATAATTTATTTGTTGATTAAGGATACCAACCACCAACTACCAAATTAATGCAATCTTTATGCCCATTTGAGATTGAAGGATTCACAGGACGATGTGGAACAACATCAATCTAGGGTTCGATACTTCGGGAAGAAAAATGAGACCCTGATATGAAATACTTCAAAGATTAATAGCCTTCCACGGGGTTTTCAACACACCATGTACAAAAATGGCACCGATTGATATTTAACCATATCCATCAAAATCAACAATTTCAACCAACATAGTCTTTTAGGATTTCTTCTTGATTTTTTGGCACCTATGTCCCCCAAGTGCAAAACATTTTTCTCCGCAGTCACCTTATATGTGTTATGAATCTTATTTATATTTCCTGCATGCAGGCATCCTTTGTCTGGAGTAAGTTCAATGATATACCCAGGCCACTATTATTTGGTACAGAAACATTCATAGAGCTATATTTCTTTTTTCTTATAGGAAGAAATGCGTAGATGGGGGACAATTCATGCTGCTTCGTTTCCCTTATGTTCTACAAAAACCTTCAGTGGAAGGGGATGCTTCGATGTTGCTCATCAACATTTTCCACATTACATATTCATTTGACCACTAAGCTCAGTAAGGACCAATGAATTCTCTGCAGCTAGCCTCTTCTGGATTCACTCATGATCCATATAAATTCTCCCCTTTTATCTACCAATCCACATGACATAAAATTCTAACTTCATTTTTTATTCTCTAGTTTAGTGACAACTCCCTCTACACCATCTCACAAAATCTCATAGTTACATTTGGGGCTCTGATTCAGCAGCCCAACAGTCTCAATATCACGTGCTTTCCTCTCATTCGCAAGAACATGTATACCATAACATGAAGCTACACAATGCACACATAATATTTAAAATATGCTTAAACACACACTCCACAACATCAAACATCAGCAGAAACTAACATACACTGCACCAACACCATCTGAGACAACTCCTCCATTGCTCCATTTTTCAACATGCTTTCAAGTTGAGTTTGTTCTACATTTACATTGTGCACATCTGAGATGGACTAAGTTACCATGTTCAAAAATTCACCCTCTGGTTCACTTGGTTCATTATCAGCTCCCTCTACGCCATCTCATGAGATCTCAACCACTTACAAATGTATAATACAACATTTGAATCTCTCTCATGGTTCAAACGGAATTCATTATGAAATGATGTTGCATCACTACTCATTTGTAACACTTTATTTTTTAATTTGTACTTGTAATATAGTTGTGACATGTACTGCTAAAAGAATTCAATATGGATATTTTACTAAAACCTGTAATGATATAATTATGTTTTTTCTTTTAATAAAAATCGTTTAAAATTTAATAGAATGGGTGGAGCACCTACATTGAGTGGGAGATGGAAAGGTGGGAATTGATTCATGTTGAAATAACCCTTACCCATACTTTTTTGACAAGCTACAATTTAAACCAAAATATAGCCCATCTCCATTTATTTCATTGTTTAATAAGAGAATTGGGGTATTGATACCTTGAGTTGTTATTTCATCGAATTTCTATTTTAATAAGGGAGGGGGGTGGGTCAGAAAGAATAATGGCTAAAAATAAAGAGTGTGGCACAAATTTCATTAGCTAATCCAATTGTAAATTGGTTTTCCAATTTGCACATATATGAGGGAATGACAATAGAGATTTGATGATGGAGTTGTTTGATGAGATTTATTGAGTTTCTTAGTCTTTAATTTTAGCAAATTTTGAGAGATAAGGATCCATAGAGGAGATTAGTAATCAATCAAATAATAAGATGACAGAAATTGAGGGTGGTGATAGAAAATTATATATTACAGAGAAATGGAACACATAAAATATTGTAGAAATATAAACACAGAAAAACACATAAAACAATAGAGATATAGATATATGTGGTTCACCTAATTTGGGCTAGGTCAACAGAGAAACAACCAATCCTTTCTTTTATATTATCTAGAAAAATGAAGAGATACAACCTACAATGAATCTCTTGTAATTCCCTCTTCTCTCTTGCACAATCTCCTCCCTCTTTCTTGCTCAGAATACACATATACATAGCCAAAATACAATTCCCTCATATATAGCAAGGGGTTGCCTTATAGGAAAAAAACCCTAAATTAAACATAGCTTCTACCATCCGATTTTTGCCTAATGAATGACCTAGATTGTCTATGGAATTACAACATTTTACAAGGATATTTTACCTGTATTTTTAGCATCGGAGGTGCTACCCCAAAACCCCCGCCAGGGGAGGCTCTAAAGAATCTTCGTAACCCCCCCTGGTGGTGCGCAAAAATCGGTGACATTGCCACCCCATTACGAACCAATGTCCAATGCGGTGATACCTTTGAATAAATAACATAATGCAACTCCACACTCAATAATCTCCCACTTGGAGACTAATTATAACAACTCCGCTGTTGCTTCATTTGTTGGACAATGGCTCCATTTTGGACTTGTCTGTTTCTCATCTTCATCATCATACTTGAAGACCAACTGAAACCGAGTAGAATCTGTGTTTCTCCTTGGTTACAACTTTTGTTAACATATCTACAGGATGCTAGCTAGTGTGTATCTTTTCTAGCTTCAGTTGTCCATCTTCCAACACTAACCGTATGAAATGGTACTTGACCTACATATGTTTAGTCTTGGAGTGAAATGCAAAGTTATTTGTAGGATGAATGGCACTATGTTTGTCACTATATAACCTGCCAAACTCTCTCTTCTTACCCAGTTCATCCAACAACCTTTGTAACCAAATCATTTCTTTACTAACGTCTGTAGCTGAAACATACTCTACTTCCGTTGTTGAGAGTGCAACAACACTTTGCAATTTTGAAACCAAACTGATAGTTGTTCCACCTACAGTAAACACATACCCTATGGTGCTATTGTAGTGGCTACAATCACCCTCCAAAATTTTGGCTCGCATGCAAATTTCGGAGCCTACTTTGGATCCTGCGATTGATCATCCTTGGTCATTTGCTAGTAAGCTAATGATTTCAAGTTCCCCTCCTCGATCCTAAAGAGTTTTCCACTATCTCATCTTTTTGTAGCATATGTCATTTTCGGGCATAGAGGTTGTTGCATGTGAACACTTCTACTTTCACAAAGCATTTATTTATCCAAGGCATTGAGAAAGTTGCAGTGGGTTTTGTTATTTGATTATTTTCATGCTTTGGATTTGAATGATTGCATTAGCTGCAACATCATCGATCATTGTTTCAAATGGTAACTCACCAATATCATTCTTCAATCCAATAGAATACATTATTTCAGTCATCTAGCACCAAAATCAGTGACACGCTACAACACAAGTGGCATAGAAAGGGAGCTTTTCAAAAAAAAAATACCTTAAACATAAATATAAAAATAAATAAATAAATGTTTCTTATTTACAAATAATAGTAAATATTTCTATATTAAAATAAGTTTTCTAAAATTTTAATTTAATTATCAATCATTATTAAATAAACTTTAAAGATTTAAATTCTATAAATTACTTTATAATATTTTTGAACAATAATTATTCATGGCGAACTATTTTGAATGAGAAATCTCATCATGCAACTGTAAAAATCGTAAAACGACCTCTTCTGCCAAACTTTTCCTGGTACATTTTGGGTTTTAGATTTAATCTTCTACAACTAGATCTGGATCTAGGCAGCTAGGTTCTAGATCTAATCTTCTGCGGCTAGATCTAGATCTAATCTTATCTTCTGCCTTATTTTTCTGCGGGGAAGTAAAATATGGCTCTTAGCTTCGCGAAAATCTCTGCTGGCTCATCCGGTTCTGGAGGGAAAACTCTTGTCCATATTGTTAGTGAAGCCCGAGCTCCCACTATCCAAGTGGTCCAAGCCTCACTCGATGAGGCTTTGAAGTTTTCTGAAAGTGCCCTAATCTGCCGATTCAATGGTTTTTGGCTGCAGCTGAAAGCTCTCCACAATTGGATCTCGGAGGTATGGAAGCCTGTAATTTCTGATGAAATTAATATCTACCCTTGTGCTAGGGGTTTCTTTAAAGTAGATTTTGAACATCCTGAAAGCAGACAACGTATTCTAGACTCCGGTCCTTGGTTTTGGGAAAAATCAGGGCTATTAAGCATGAAGTGGTGTTTAGAGAGGTGACATATGTTATTAAGCATGAAGTCCTACAGAAGGAACCTGAGAAGAGAGAGTTTGAGCTAAAGGAGGAAGAATAAGACTCTACAGTAGAAGAGGAATTAGAAGATGAAGAGCCACAAACTCCAGCTGTGAGAATATCAGTTCGAGAAAGAAGTAAGCCAGAAAGGTATAGTCCAATTGATTTCTGTTCAAAATTTTCTTTATCTATATGATGATGATCCCAAAACTATGATGGAAGCAATAGATTCAGAGGATGGAAAACTTTGGAAAGAGGCCATGGTTGATGAAATGGAATCTTTGCACAAAGATGAGGCTTAGGATCTGGTGGATTTTTCGGTTGGAAGGAAACCTGTTGGCAGCAAATGGGTGTTTAAGAAGAAGATGAGTGTAGTCAGTAGCCTCATGTACGCATTGGTTTGTACTAGACCATACATTGCATATGCAGTGGGAGTATTGAGCAGGTTTATGTCAAAACTAGGGAAGGAGCATTGGACAATAGTGAAGCAGGTTTTCGAGTATTTGTGTGGCACTAGTGATTATGGTCTATGCAACCAAGGAAGACCAGGATTAGACAGAGTTTTGGATATTCGTGGCTTTGTTGATGCAGACTAGGTTGGAGATATAGGTCAAAGAAGATCTACAAGTGGGTATGTGTTTAACCTATTTGAAGGTATTGTCATCTGGATGAGTAAGAATTGGTTCGTAGTGGCACTTTCAACTATAGAGGTAAAATACATGGTAGCCACTCATGCAAGCAAGGAAGCAGTTTGGTTGTAGAGATTGTGTTCAATTATGGGGTTAGTACAACGAGATATAAAGATAGACTGTGATAGCCAAAACAAAATAAGAACCCTACTTATCATTCAAAGAAAAAGAACATTAAGGTTCAGTATCACTTTGTAAGGGATATGGTTGAGGAAAAAAGGTGTTGTTGGTAAAGGTGGACACCTTGAAGAATATTGCAAATGGATTGATAAATTCTGTGAGAACTGAAAAGTTCTCTTGGTCTAGAGAAACAATGGCCATTGTAGGGCTGGACTAATGACTAATCTCTCATGTGACCCCTTGTGTAGAAAATAAAACAACAAGTGGGAGAATGTTTGGTGGGTTCACAAATTGTATCCCGAGCTTTAAGTGCACATTTTTTTTTCATGTTTAACTTCTACCCATAAAGCATTCCTCTGAAAATTCCTAATATTTTTATGATGATTTAGGGTGTTGCTAAGGCTGATAAAAAATATAATGAAATAGACTAAAGCACTAATTTGAGTAAAATAAATCTTCCCACATATTAGATCTAAAATTCGAGCTTGATAGTTTGCCTTCAAGTTTACTTATGAGTTCCACCCAACCAAAGTATATAAGTGAGACTTCAATTATAGGAGGCCCTCGATATTTGAACAAAATGGAAATCCTTTGGATTTGAATTTTTATGGAAATATGAGTTTGCACAACACATCATTGTCTTGAAGAAAAAAAAAATGGGACTTATTAAATTTAATTTCAATTCCTAGAGTGGCTTTGAAATTTTCTAGAATGAGCTTAAGTGCCTTAGCTTCTATAGCAGACTGTTGTTCTAATAGATGAGTTTCATCTATAAATTATTGATGCGTAGTAGGTAAATCAATATTATAAATATTGAGGCCCTTCATTTTACCCTTGTTGACTGCATTTTTTAGAGCATATCCTAACCCTTAAACCATTAAGAGAAACAGAAAATGGGAGAGAGAGTCCCCTTGTCTTATTCCTCTAAATGGGGTAAAATTTTGTGAAGGAGTTCCATTGATAGCTATAAAAAATAAGGCTTTGGAAAGAAGGACTAGGATCTTATGAACCCATTTTTTAGTAAATCTATAGGCTAGAAGTAGGTGAAACATATTTCTAGTTCAATTGATAAAAAAACTTTATAGAGGTATAAATTTATCAGTATACCAAGCTTCTTGGTGATATTTGGAGAGTAAATCAAGTCACGGGAAAAGAGGATTCCATCAAGAATTTGTGTACCCTCAAGATATCCCATTTGTTTTAGGGAGATCATTTTGAGAAGAATAGGTTTATGTCCGTTAGTTATCAGTATTAAGACATTTTTTTTATATTGTATTACAGATTTCTATGGGCCTAAATAATTGCAGGGATCCACCTTTTTCATCTTTTGTGGCTGACACTATAAATGTAATTTTTAAGGAAGAGTAAATTGAGGTTTCTCTTCACAAGTTTTCCACTAGCTCCCATATGTCTTCTCCAATTATTGGCCAACAAGCCTAGAAGAAATATATTATAAATCCATTATGTACTGGAAATTTTCATTTGCTCATTTCCATTACTACTTGTTAGACCTATGTTTTTGAGATTTTGTTGAGCTAGAAGGTTTTTTGTTTGCATGTCGTAAAATTTGAAATGTGTGGTCCAATCTTTCTCATGGTAGGACGCCTATCAAGAACTACTTTAGTTAGCCATTATTTGTTGAAGGAAATGAAATATTTTGTATTTTTATGATCTTCCATTCTATTTCCCTGTGAATCTTTGATGCAGGTGATCCTATTATGATGTCTATATTGAATCTTTGATTTATGGAAAAACTTCTTATATTTTCCCCTTCTATGACCCATTAGACCAATGATTTTTGTTTCCAAAGAATCTCCTCTTATTGGCATATTTTCTCTAGTTGTGTTTGTATTTTTGTCTCCTTTTTACTAAATTCTCTATTCTCCCTTCTTTCATTATTTGATATTCAATTTCTATCATTTGTTGATTAAGAAGGGTTTTGGTCTCTTGCATGTTTCAAACTCTTTTTTGTTCTAATCTTTTTGATGATTTTCAACTTTTTTAGGTGCTATTGAAATTTCTGCATAATTGTTCCTTGAATGATTAGTGCTTCACTCCACCATTTTACATCATTGTCTTTCAATGAGAGATATCTTAACCCAAATGCTTCACACTTGATGGATTTGTATAATGGGCTACTTTTCCAGTCTATTGATAAACATATTGGCCAATGGTCTAATTTTTGGCTTGGAATAACTTGTGATTTCATTTGTATATCTCTAAAAACCTACAACTGTGATATGATAAACCTATCTAGTCTTGAAGCAATTTGAGCATTGCCTCATCTTCTATTCTTCCAAGCATCGTTTCCATTTGGTGTTTTTATACTTTACTAGTTTTAGTTCTTCAATTAATTCTTTGAAATGTAATGATTTCCCATCCAACCTACATATTTCTCCTATTTTTCCCTACAACAATTTTATTAAATTGAGATTGCTATTAACAAGATTTATGCTTCCAACTATGATTACAAGTTTTTATATTTTTGAGAAAGAACATTTTTTATTATTGGATAGTAGGGCCATGTAATTTGGTTATACGATTGTTTATGTCCTTTTGGACTTATAGAGATGGATTTAGAAGTGGTTGGATAGTAGGACCATATACTTTAGTTATGTAGTTGTTGATGTCCTTTTGAACTTAGCAGAGATGGATTTAGAAGTGGCTGCAAAATGCTATACAATCATCTCCTTACATCCACCAAATACCTATACTGTTTGATCCACCCTGAGCATCAAAATATCCTATAACAACCTTTTAAAATTTAAAATTTTACATCTTAGTTACTCTTATATTTTAATCTTTAATAAATATAAAATTAATTTTTTAATTAATTAAAATAAATAATACTATATTAAAACTTAACTCATTTCATAATAATAAATTTTATAATCTATTAAATAAAAATATATTAAAAACTTCTAATTTTATAATACCAAATTTTATAATCTATTAAATAATAATATATATTGAAAACTTAATTCATTTTATAATATAAAAAATTATATTATATTATACATGTATTGTGAAATCTAATTCCATTAAAGTACAATATGATTCTATTAAAATAAATCAAAATAATTTTATTAAACATTGTGCTGAAGATGTCACTGATTCAATTCCCTTTTCACAATTAAAATTTTTGATTATGTTGATTAGATTATGATAAAGATAAAATAATTAAATTAAAAAATAATGTAATAATAAGAATCAATTTAATTAAAAATTATCAATGATATTTTTTTTTTTTTTGTAAGCTTGGGAGGACTACCAGTGACTTTATATGAAGGAGTGCTTTAGCAACCTTCTATCCAAGTCCCCTTGGACTAATAACAATCAAAATCGAATAATATAATGAAAACGAAATTAATTTCAAAATATCATTTTATATACTCATCTTAAAATCTAATTCAAATTAAAGTGAATAAAAATGTTCCTATTAAAATTTTGGTTAAAAAATTAATTTTAAATTGGATACCATTTTAGTTAATTCAAATGAAAATAAATAAAAACATCTTTATTAAAACTTTTTTCAAAGCCTCTAACCCCAAGGGAATTATGTCAAATTAAATTAATTAAAGAAAATCAACAATCTATCTTATTCCATTTAAGAATATCTACCATCTATCCGTCATAACATATTGGACAAACTCATTAAAATAACACAATTTAAAATACCAATATTTTTCAATATAAAATTAAAATTTATATATTCACATGGTGGGTGCCAAACTTTCTTTCAAGTAATATTAAATAAAAAGACAGTTACAAACTAATTGCAAATGTAGATTAATAATGCCATAGAGATGATTCAACTATTTCCTTGAAGAGAGCAGACAATGTGTTGAATATATGCCACAATACTCTTTGCATCCTATTTCAAAACATATAAATCGTAGTTCTGTTCAAACAATAATCTCAGCCACTTTACCGCTTTACAATATTTGACAAGAATTTATTAGGATGAATTTGCCCGATCTCTGAGTATATCACACTCCCCTGTAACAATCAAAAGTAGAGTTGTGTCAACCAAAGTTAGGTAATTGTGGGAGGTGGAGGCAGAGGCGGAGTTGCCTTGGCCAAAGCCTAGTAATTGATGGAGGTAGTGAGAATATTGCAAAAAGGGTGATCCTTATCAACCCAGACTGTCATTATCATACTTCGAGCACATCGTTTCAAGTCTAGTAATAAAATTTCTGGCTAATGCATTTTCTCCACCATTGAAAGGTTGCACCATTTCCACCACTGATTTTTGGAGGATTCTAATCGCTACTCTTTACAGTCACATGATCCACAATAATTCCACCCACGATCTCCTCCACTAAAAAAACTACAAATAAATCTAAGTGGGACTGAAGCCACAATGAGTTCGTTCTGTTATATCTAGTACCCTTTCTATTTTGGAATGAGAATGGCAGTAATGAATTTTTCTGCCACGATGCATTTGTGGCATCTCTTACTCCTTGACTTACAATGGGATTTAATCTCAATATCTCGAAGTCCAGCCGGAAATCATAGACATGGGAGGCGGGAAAATTCAAAATTTAAAATTCAAACTAGGCAATGGGAATGATTACATATGGCATCCATCAAGATTGTTTATGGCATTTAACATCCATATATCCCTCAGGATGAGATAAAAGGTGTAATAGGTGGGTACAACAAAATCACCAATCCGATCCCATACATTAAACCATGTAAGTATAGTGAAAAGACATGTGAGTGATCGTAATCCTCAATTTTTTCTAACTTTAACATCGAGTCTTGCTATCAACGGAAATGGAACTAACAACGGAAGTGTAAGGGGCCCACTGGCCATGTCAAGGAGCTTGAACAACTTGTAATCGAGATAAGCTCGACCATTCACCAGTAGCATTTTGATAGGGGACCCATAGTCTAGAGTGATGTAGAGGCCTGCACAAAGACACCTCAATAGATGGTCATGGTCCAGAATAAAGAGCTCGTGAGAATAGTCCAATAGGATAGTGCTAGGTGGAAGACCAATCATATTTAAGAAAGAGAGGAAATATCTTCACCATGATTGGTTGATCTAAAAAAATGGTGGCCTATGGAATCCCCAATTGCTTGATTGGATCATCAAAACCACCACCTAAAAAACCCCCAATATTACTTTTGTCAGGTGTCTAGGGGAGGTAGGCCATTTATGAACCCAAAACATAACTCAAATTTTGAAACCGCCTAGGTCTGGTCGCTGCCAATACACCCACCAAAGATAGTTGTCAAAAAATAATATGCCTATATAGACAATCAAATCCTAGTGAAAGAGTTATCATTCCAATGGGAGGGGAATGTGTGGCGCTCCTTGCTGTTAGAGGAGAAGAAACCCCCTTACCTTCTGCTCTAAGGTAAAAATAATACTTATGAGGGAGGATCTGAACAAATATGAAGTTTTCACTCAATAATTTATTTGTTGATTAAGGATACCAACCACCAACTACCAAATTAATGCAATCTTTATGCCCATTTGAGATTGAAGGATTCACAGGACGATGTGGAACAACATCAATCTAGGGTTCGATACTTCGGGAAGAAAAATGAGACCCTGATATGAAATACTTCAAGGATTAATAGCCTTCCACGGGGTTTTCAACACACCATGTACCAAAATGGCACCGATTGATATTTAACCATATCCATCAAAATCAACAATTTCAACCAACATAGTCTTTTAGGATTTCTTCTTGATTTTTTGGCACCTATGTCCCCCAAGTGCAAAACATTTTTCTCCGCAGTCACCTTATATGTGTTATGAATCTTATTTATATTTCCTGCATGCAGGCATCCTTTGTCTGGAGTAAGTTCAATGATATACCCGGGCCACTATTATTTGGTACAGAAACATTCATAGAGCTATATTTCTTTTTTCTTATAGGAAGAAATGCGTAGATGGGGGACAATTCATGCTGCTTCGTTTCCCTTATGTTCTACAAAAACCTTCAGTGGAAGGGGATGCTTCGATGTTGCTCATCAACATTTTCCACATTACATATTCATTTGACCACTAAGCTCAGTAAGGACCAATGAATTCTCTGCAGCTAGCCTCTTCTGGATTCACTCATGATCCATATAAATTCTCCCCTTTTATCTACCAATCCACATGACAAAAACTTCTAACTTCATTTTTTATTCTCTAGTTTAGTGACAACTCCCTCTACACCATCTCACAAAATCTCATAGTTACATTTGGGGCTCTGATTCAGCAGCCCAACAGTCTCAATATCACGTGCTTTCCTCTCATTCGCAAGAACATGTATACCATAACATGAAGCTACATAATGCACACATAATATTTAAAATATGCTTAAACACACACTCCACAACATCAAACATCAGCAGAAACTAACATGCACTGCACCAACACCATCTGAGACAACTCCTCCATTGCTCCATTTTTCAACATGCTTTCAAGTTGAGTTTGTTCTACATTTACATTGTGCACATCTGAGATGGCCTAAGTTACCATGTTCAAAAATTCACCCTCTGGTTCACTTGGTTCATTATCAGCTCCCTCTACGCCATCTCATGAGATCTCAACCACTTACAAATGTATAATACAACATTTGAATCTCTCTCATGGTTCAAACGGAATTCATTATGAAATGATGTTGCATCACTACTCATTTGTAACACTTTATTTTTTAATTTGTACTTGTAATATAGTTGTGACATGTACTGCTAAAAGAATTCAATATGGATATTTTACTAAAACCTGTAATGATATAATTATGTTTTTTCTTTTAATAAAAATCGTTTAAAATTTAATAGAATGGGTGGAGCACCTACATTGAGTGGGAGATGGAAAGGTGGGAATTGATTCATGTTGAAATAACCCTTACCCATACTTTTTTGACAAGCTACAATTTAAACCAAAATATAGCCCATCTCCATTTATTTCATTGTTTAATAAGAGAATTGGGGTATG
Organism: Pinus tabuliformis; assembly: GCA_031772625.1. Classification (NCBI taxonomy): domain Eukaryota; kingdom Viridiplantae; phylum Streptophyta; class Pinopsida; order Pinales; family Pinaceae; genus Pinus; species Pinus tabuliformis. The sequence continues at coordinate 783,005,778 of CM062819.1, read as the reverse complement.
GATACCTTGAGTTGTTATTTCATCGAATTTCTATTTTAATAAGGGAGGGGGGTGGGTCAGAAAGAATAATGGCTAAAAATAAAGAGTGTGGCACAAATTTCATTAGCTAATCCAATTGTAAATTGGTTTTCCAATTTGCACATATATGAGGGAATGACAATAGAGATTTGATGATGGAGTTGTTTGATGAGATTTATTGAGTTTCTTAGTCTTTAATTTTAGCAAATTTTGAGAGATAAGGATCCATAGAGGAGATTAGTAATCAATCAAATAATAAGATGACAGAAATTGAGGGTGGTGATAGAAAATTATATATTACAGAGAAATGGAACACATAAAATATTGTAGAAATATAAACACAGAAAAACACATAAAACAATAGAGATATAGATATATGTGGTTCACCTAATTTGGGCTAGGTCAACAGAGAAACAACCAATCCTTTCTTTTATATTATCTAGAAAAATGAAGAGATACAACCTACAATGAATCTCTTGTAATTCCCTCTTCTCTCTTGCACAATCTCCTCCCTCTTTCTTGCTCAGAATACACATATACATAGCCAAAATACAATTCCCTCATATATAGCAAGGGGTTGCCTTATAGGAAAAAAACCCTAAATTAAACATAGCTTCTACCATCCGATTTTTGCCTAATGAATGACCTAGATTGTCTATGGAATTACAACATTTTACAAGGATATTTTACCTGTATTTTTAGCATCGGAGGTGCTACCCCAAAACCCCCGCCAGGGGAGGCTCTAAAGAATCTTCGTAACCCCCCCTGGTGGTGCGCAAAAATCGGTGACATTGCCACCCCATTACGAACCAATGTCCAATGCGGTGATACCTTTGAATAAATAACATAATGCAACTCCACACTCAATAATCTCCCACTTGGAGACTAATTATAACAACTCCGCTGTTGCTTCATTTGTTGGACAATGGCTCCATTTTGGACTTGTCTGTTTCTCATCTTCATCATCATACTTGAAGACCAACTGAAACCGAGTAGAATCTGTGTTTCTCCTTGGTTACAACTTTTGTTAACATATCTACAGGATGCTAGCTAGTGTGTATCTTTTCTAGCTTCAGTTGTCCATCTTCCAACACTAACCGTATGAAATGGTACTTGACCTATATATGTTTAGTCTTGGAGTGAAATGCAAAGTTGTTTGTAAGATGAATGGCACTATGTTTGTCACTATATAACCTGCCAAACTCTCTCTTCTTACCCAATTCATCCAACAACCTTTGTAACCAAATCATTTCTTTACTAACGTCTGTAGCTGAAACATACTCTACTTCCGTTGTTGAGAGTGCAACAACACTTTGCAATTTTGAAACCCAACTGATAGTTGTTCCACCTACAGTAAACACATACCCTATGGTGCTATTGTAGTGGCTACAATCACCCTCCAAAATTTTGGCTCGCATGCAAATTTCGGAGCCTACTTTGGATCCTGCGATCGATCATCCTTGGTCATTTGCTGGTAAGCTAATGATTTCAAGTTCCCCTCCTCGATCCTAAAGAGTTTTCCACTATCTCATCTTTTTGCAGCATATGTCATTTTCGGGCATAGAGGTTGTTGCATGTGAACACTTCTACTTTCACAAAGCATTTATTTATCCAAGGCATTGAGAAAGTTGCAGTGGGTTTTGTTATTTGATTATTTTCATGCTTTGGATTTGAATGATTACATTAGCTGCAACATCATCGATCATTGTTTCAAATGGTAACTCACCAATATCATTCTTCAATCCAATAGAATACATTATTTCAGTCATCTAGCACCAAAATCAGTGACACGCTACAACACAAGTGGCATAGAAAGGGAGCTTTTCTAAAAAAAAATACCTTAAACATAAATATAAAAATAAATAAATAAATGTTTCTTATTTACAAATAATAGTAAATATTTCTATATTAAAATAAGTTTTCTAAAATTTTAATTTAATTATCAATCATTATTAAATAAACTTTAAAGATTTAAATTCTATAAATTACTTTATAATATTTTTGAACAATAATTATTCATGGCGAACTATTTTGAATGAGAAATCTCATCATGCAACTGTAAAAATCGTAAAACGACCTCTTCTGCCAAACTTTTCCTGGTACATTTTGGGTTTTAGATTTAATCTTCTACAACTAGATCTGGATCTAGGCGGCTAGGTTCTAGATCTAATCTTCTGCGGCTAGATCTAGATCTAATCTTATCTTCTGCCTTATTTTTCTGCGGGGAAGTAAAATATGGCTCTTAGCTTCGCGAAAATCTCTGCTGGCTCATCCGTTTCTGGAGGGAAAACTCTTGTCCATATTGTTAGTGAAGCCCGAGCTCCCACTATCCAGGTGGTCCAAGCCTCACTCGATGAGGCTTTGAAGTTTTCTGAAAGTGCCCTAATCTGCCGATTCAATGGTTTTTGTCCGCAACAGAAAGCTCTCCACAATTGGATCTCGGAGGTATGGAAGCCTATAATTTCTGATGAAATTAATATCTACCCTTGTGCTAGGGGTTTCTTTAAAGTAGATTTTGAAAATCCTGAAAGCAGACAATGTATTCTAGACTCCGGTCCTTGGTTTTGGGAAAAATCAGGGCTATTCATGAAGCCATGGAACCCATCATTCGATTCCTATACAACAGTGATAACCTCAGCACCAGTTTGGGTGAGATTACCAAGCCTACCCTTGCATCTCTGGACTATCTCCTCGCTAAAAGCCATTGGAAATGCAATTGGGAAATTTTACTGCAGGTGCCCAGAAACAGAGGAATATGCCAGAACCACCTATGCACGCATCTGTGTGGAAATGGACTTTAGTGCTGGATTCCCAGCTGAAATAATCCTAACAAGTAAAGACTTTGTGTGGAACCAGAAACTCGATTATGAAAGTGTCCTCTTCAGATGTAGATCTTGCTTTGAGATAGGCCATCTAGCCAAAAATTGCCCAAAAGCCTCCCAGAAAAATTGCTAGAAGAAACCATCACAGATCTACATGGTGGGAAGGAGCACAGAAAGAACACTACACTGTCATCAAAGAAGAATACTCTAGAGAAAGCTCTGAATCACAAGAAATCGGGCAAGAAATAAACAACTCTCAAGACAAGCAGGGAGAAAGTCCCGCCCTGCAAATCAACAGTTATAAGGTTCGAATACTGCACAAAATAAATCTTTATTTAACAGCAAAGTAGATCTCCTAGACCAAACTTCTTCTCTGACTATCTTCAAAAAGATGAACACAATAGATCGTGAAGCTAAGACACCAATGTCCCAAGAACCAGAAGAGATGAAGAAGATGCAAGATAAAAGAAGTTGGAAGACCGTAGAGAAAAAAAGAAAGTTACAACACCAATCTCGCCAAGAAAGACGACGAGCCAGATAATTAAAAACTCAAAAAATTGTAGGTCCGATAGATCAATTTAGTCTTAGTGGACGTTAACCATCATCATCATCATCAAATATTAAAATTTATTTAAAAAATTATATTGTTTCTATTTTTAAATTAAATTAATTAAAAATATATCATTTAAATATAAATTATATAAATACCAATACCATTTATTGTTTATCGGCATGTAATATTATTAATGTATGGCATTCAAGAGTGATCTTGCAATAAACTTTATTTAAAAGTTAAATTTTTTTATGAGAAAGTGGGGATTGAAATTTCATGACTAAATGTTGTTACTGGAATTTTATAATGAATAATAATAAAAATCTTGTTACTGGAATTTTATAATGAATAATAATAAAAATCTTGTTCCATGAATTTTATAAGTAATAATACTAATACAGCTAATATGAAAAATATTGTGAAAAATATTGTGACACCTGTTGATGGATTAACGGCAATTTAATTTATTTATATATAGCTCTAGCTCTATAAGAGACGCTATCAAAGTAGCAGCGTAACACAACTTCAGCCATCAAATCGTGCTTCTGATTTATCCGGCGGAGCCACAATCATTTCGCTCTGACGGCTTTCGACTGGGATTTTCCTGCCCTAACAAGAGAATGCTTCAACAATGGCGGATGCAGCAAATAAGAAGGCAGCTTATGGCAGCAGGAGTTATCGACGGGGTTGTCGACGATTTCGTTCCTCTTTACAAGTTTTCTGTACTCTGCGGCTACACGGAAACCAGCTTGGGCGAGCAGGTGTCGCCCGATGACATGCTAGCTCAACCACTCTATTTTTTTGACGAAGATTCTAATATGATCCCTCGCCCCGATATCTTTCTCAACTCCATATTCATATTGGTAACTACTTTTTATTCCAATTCACCATTATTATTTATTCGTCGTGAACTTTCCATAACCAGACAACTAAAGTCTTTCATAAATCCAAATAATCAGGTGATCTGAAACTCCTGGGCACGAATATTTGCACTGGTATGTCATAATCCTCTCGCAAATTTCTGAATAATATATAGCACCTGTATCTATTTCATCTAAACAACAGCATTAATCTGTACATTGTGCAGGTTGAATATCCAACGTCTTAGCAGCAAGCGTCATGTTGGTATGGATATCATGGCCGTTGCCACTTTTTCTTGATCTTTGAAATCATTGGATTGAATGTGTTAACGTTATTCCGGTTTAGTGCATGTTAACGTGTTGGATCGAATGATCAAAATCTCATGTGTTTCTTTGTGGTGCAATATTAGTTTTGCCGAGCGACAGTCTTCAGGCGTACAAAGCTCCGACACCCACGCGTACTAGCAAGATGGCTTTCACATTGTTCAATGATCCATGTCATCCCTTAATTGAGCCGAACTCGCGGGAGAACTTCAGCACCAGAGCTTTTGCCAATGAAAATCGACTTGGACCACCGATGGCCGCTGGTTATTTCTATATCAAGATTGAGAATGAGAATGAACAAGGAAACAAGAGCACCAGCACAAAATGCAGCACCAGCTACTCAACAAGTAAGCGGTGAAAAAACAAGAAACGATGAAGTAGCCGCTGTTTTAAGTTTCGTTTATCTGAAAATCAAATTCATGAGTACGTTGGACCATTTTCTGCGTTTCAAGAATTTTGTGGTTGTCCTTTATATATTAGTATGCGAAAGTGTAACTATTTGTAATATGGATAATGTGGATAATATTCGACGCAATCAAATTATTTTCTGCGATAAATCTTTTGGTAACCCATTTGATATATTCAGTGCGATTTCTAATCAAGCTATCTAGCAACATCCTGAATTTGTCACGCAAAAATCAAGATCCTATAACAGAAATACCATGACTCTAACCAGAACAGAATCTTGGCCAATTTTTCTGGCCATTTCTTAATGAAAGACTTCATCACGTTTGATCACTTAACTTTAGTTTTTAATACAATTATCTATTTGAGATTTAAATTTTGGAGTCTGTCATAGATTTGGTGGGTGAATTCACCATTAAAATAAAACGAATTGCTAACATTTCGTTTTCCAAAATTTGTTAGCTCTTTTTCCGATTACAGTAACAAACTAACTGGATGGTTAATGGACACATATATTCAGTTAGAGTCCCCACAAAAGCTAAATTGGTTTGTTTTTCTTTTCTTTGTTTTTTTTTCAACTAAAGCAACTAACAAGTACAACCATAAATTGAGTGGTTAATGAACACAGATATTCATAATCATTTGAATTGGATCTAACCAGATTTTAAAATGAAATGTTATTTTATTAAACATTTCACATTTTATAAAATATTTCCATCAAAGTCCTCTTAGAAGGTGCTTATGTGTTTATAGTGTTACTTTCAATATTAGGCTTATTTAGGGTGGTCAATGTGTTTGCTATAGGTAGTTTAACATATTTAGTATAAAAACAATATATTTTTTTATTTTATTAAAATAAAAAGAATAAATCGATAAATAACCTTTTTTTTTTAATATTAAACTAAATTTATTAGTTATAAATGAGATAGGTAATGTATCCAAGTATTATCTTATAATAAGATGTGATAGAAAATTGAATTAATATTTCATTTATATTAACGGAGATGAAACCACTTAATTTTAAAGAATATAATAATATATATAATGTAATAATCACAAAATAAGATGCGTTATAAAGACATGCGTGTTATACATGTATTGTGAGAGGATTAAAATATAAAATGTATATGTTATGCTTAAACATAGTCAACACTATTAAACGTGTATGACCTATAGACATTTTATGTTGCTACCTGAAATCATAATGATAGTTCAAAATGCATATGTGACGTGTATTAGATGAAACCACTTAATTTTAAAGAATATAATAATATATATAATGTAATAATCACAAAATAAGATGCGTTATAAAGACATGCGTGTTATACATGTATTGTGAGAGGATTAAAATATAAAATGTATATGTTATGCTTAAACATAGTCAACACTATTAAACGTGTATGACCTATAGACATTTTATGTTGCTACCTGAAATCATAATGATAGTTCAAAATGCATATGTGACGTGTATTAATGTTTGCATGTTATATTGTTTTAACAATAAAATATTAATATCTTTAAGATTTTCTCTTCTTATTATTTTTCTTAGAGTAAAAAATTGGAATGTGACTTTATATTAGAAGTGGTAAGAGAGTTTCCAACACCATTGTTATACTATGTGTCATTCCCCCACATCTGCGGTAGTCTTTCAACCGCTTCTAGCGAGGTGCGATACTACAAATTGTTTTCTTTTCACCAATACTTATGATTGTAGACTACGCTTAACATTCCATACTTAGTTTTATTTTTCATTACCAAGTATTATCTTTGTCCTTTATACAGTGAAAGCTCGTAACATTCACATAAACAACATTATACAATAGAAATGCACAACAGTATAAAGGGAGGGACAACTCCCTGCAATATGAGTCTGCCCGAATCAATATATATAATCTTATTTTACAAGTACAAGTTAAATATTGGGAAACCCAAAATTTACACTTAGCTAATTTTCCAACTTCGGCAAACTCAGTTGCCCAGCTCGTCGGCGCCTCCGCACAGTCGCCACATGACTCACCAACCCTTCGTTCACCTCGTCTCACGATCGTGTTGTTTGCCCAACTTGGCCACACCTCATCGTAACCAGGTCGCCACACACGGCCGCCTCCACATGAGTCACACCTTTGTTCACAATCTCAACACTTCACCGTTTCCACCATTTCGTCATGCACGACGCGCCCTCACCCAGTCGCCCATCCGCACAACCTCACTGTGTCGACCAACTCACCTCCGTGCACGGCGCGCCCTACACGGGTCACCCGTTCAGCACCTTGGTTCGTTCGTTCAGCGGATGCCCTACTTGGGCCGCGCATCGTGCACGCCTGCATGGACGCCCTCACCGGCTACCCGTCGTGCACGTCTACCCGGACACCCTCACCGGTCACCCCACACCATCGTTCAACCGGCGCCCACACCTTCACTCATGCATGCCTTCGTTTAAATGGCGGGCACCTTCACCCGCGCCCTCACCTTTCACCCAAGTCTGTGTGCTAGCGTGTGCCTTCGCCCAAGAGCAGGCGCATCAACTTTTACGACCTACACCTCGCACTACACTTGATCACCGAAAGACATCACTTGAATTCGTGTCCTCAAATGCCTTCATCACATGTTTTATTTATATGGTGCATTGGGAAAGTCACGCTGCCCAAGCCGACTTGCCAACGCCCTCACATATCGTTCGTTCCCCTTATTTGGTGTTGGTCGGCCAACACTTCTATGCACAAGCTACCACAATATGTAAGGTCCGCCCGTGGGTTTAGCCATCGCTCCCCACGCTATAAACACTTTGCTCCCTCCTCTAATGCGCATTACAGAGTCGTTCCTTTGCGCGTTTTGGTCATGGAAGTAGCTCGCACTTCGTTTCCCAACTTTCTCCTTTGCGGAAGCTTAAAGATCTAGTTGAATCAGAGCTTTAACACATATAACAATAAGAGGAAGAATCAATACACATGAAACACATAAAATACTCAAGGGAAAGCCTCAGTTAAAAACCCAACTATTTGTATTATCATACAAGGTGGAAATATCTCATAATTACACAAAGCCTTAGCTCTCACATCTAGCCAGCTCTATGTACAATCCTCCTGGATGCTCACAGGAAAGCAAGGCTTCTCACAAACCTTCTCCTCTGCCCTCCAAGCCTCCTATTTCCTTGCACAATTTCTCCTAGGTGATACTATTGTTAACAAGTGTAACATTGATCACTCAAAGTAATCTCACACTGTGTGAAACTGTGCAATCCTCAAGGAACCTTCCCTTGACTACATGCATGAGTTTCCTTTATAGGAGAAAACATGCAACTGATAGTACACTGTCCTTGACACTTAATTCAACTAGGTCTTTCTCATAATAGACATGCATGAGTTTCTGATAAGGTAATCTTCATTTATCTCGAGTACACTGGTTGAGTGCATGCATGCATCAACTGACTAATAACTCATAATTAGTTCCTCAAACATTTTGGAACTAACATAACTGGACTTAACTCAGTAAACTGAGCTAACTAATTACAACTCAAATATAACTCAAACTTATCTCCTTAATTAAGCGATAATCTCCTTAATTTAAGGGATAACTATTGCATGAATTCAGAAAGACTTCTAACTTGAATTTCTCCAACTAATTAATCCATAATGAATTAATTAATTATTTCCAAGTAGCTGTGAGACTAAATTTGATTTTAATTCAAGGACAAATTAAAATTGGAATATTTTGGATTCTATTTTTACCATTTCTTGTTGCTATTTTCAACACTTCTTCTCAACAAGAAATGAATTCAACTCAATCCCTATCCTGAAGCTTTGGAATGTTCTGCATGCAACACTTCTCTCAAGTGTTGTTGCTCCAGCAACTCCAAAAACAAAAAAAAGAACCAACCTGAATGAATATGATGCATCTGTCATCAAAGTCTCTGACTGTTATTGTCTTTGTCAACTAAAAAAGTTTGTGCTTCGGCTGACTCTGCATTTTTGCACTGTTATCAATCCTTCTCTGCACTCTTTAGTATATGACTGCTCTAGCCTCTGTCACTTTGATCTCTGACTGCATCAATCCCACTGATTCTTCCTGCTACTATGTACTTTGGGCTCCCGTAGCAAGGTACGACCCATGAGATAAAACCTCTCAATGGACCCTACCCAAATTTAGCCTTCTTGGGACTATCACTTCACATTGCGCCACCTCACACCTAGAGGTATGGCATCATGTGATCCCTCTGCCCACTTCTCCAATTGTGGCTCCTCCACAATCGTCTGAGACTTCTTCAGGGACTGCATGTTGAGAGGTAATTTACTCTCCCTCTCAAACACCAAGTCTCTAACATTTGTCTTGCTCCTCAAGGCTTTGCATGCATCTTGAACCTCAATAGCATACATGTTCTTGACTTGTGAACATATCTATTTCACTTGTCTCATGGTGATGTGTCTAAGGAAAACCTTTCCCTTACTAAAGACAACATTGTAGCCTTTGTCCTCCAACATCACAACCAATACCAAATTCCTCTTCAGTCGAGGCACATACTTCACATCTATCAAGGTGATAGGAGATCCATGCTCCGTCTAAAAAGCAACCGTGCCCACTCCTGAAGCACTATACCTTTTGACGTCACTCATCTCTATGCGCATCTTGAGGTTTTTCTCCTCCAAGGCACTGAATAAACTTTTATCACCAATCATGAGGAATGAGGCTCCACTATAAAGTTACTGGCTACATGCCATCATCGATGACACCATGCATGCGATGAGGGTAAAGTCCATTTCAAACTGAGAGGCTAATGCCTCACCTTCTGATCCTTTTGAGGATCCCTTCTTGGACTTCTTCGATGGGAAATTAGTCGCATAATGTCCCATCTCCACTGAAGTATGATATGAATTCGATTTGCACTTGCAACCCCGAACATCAAACTTCGAATTCTCTTCTCTAGATATGATTCACAGCTTCGATAAACTCAACTCTGATACCATGTAGAAATTTCTCTATAGATCAACTAGCTCTGATATCACGTATAAATTCCTACAAATTCTCTACAAATCTACCTCTGAGATCTATGTAGAAAATCTGATTGTAGATTAACTCGATAATGCAATATAACTAAAGAAAAATACTATAATCTACTTCTACTATCAATTTGCATTGTGGAAGCTTAAAGATCTAAATGAATCAGAGTTGAACACATATAACCATAAGTGGAAGAATCAATACACATGAATCACATAAAATACTCAGGGGAAAGCCTCACCTAAAAACCCCACTATCTGTATTATCATACAAGGTGGAAATATTTCAGAATTACACAAAGCCTTAGCTGTCATAGCTAGCCAGGTCTCAATACAATCCTCCTAGATGCTCACAAGCAATCAAGGCTTCTCACAAACATTCACCTCTGCCCTCCAAGCCTCCTATTTCCTTGCGCTGTTTCTCCTGGGTGATCCTGCTGTTACCAAGTGTAACAATGATCACTCACTCTAATCTCACACCCTGTAAAACTGCTCAATCCTCAAGGATCCTTCCCTAAACTGCATGCATGAGTTTCCCTTATAGGAGAAAACATACAACTGATAGTACACTATCCTTGACATTTAGCTCAACTAGGTCTTTCTCCGAATATATATGCATGAGTTTCTGATGAGGGAATCTTTAGTTATCTGGAGTACACTCGTTGAGTGCATGCATGCATCGACTGACTGATAACTCACAATTAGTTCCTCAAATAGTTTGGAACTAGTTTAACTGGACTTAACTCAGTAAACTAAGCTAACTAATTACAACTCAAATATAACTCAATCTTATCTCCTTAATTAAGGGATAATCTCCTTAATTTAAGGGATGAATGTTGCATGACTTCAGAAAGACATCTAACTTGAATTTCTCCAACTAATTAATCCATAATGAATTAATTAATTATTTCCAAGCAGCCGGTGAGACTAAATTCAATTTTAATTCAAGGAAAAATCAAAATTAGAATATTCTCGATTCTATTTTTATCATTTCTTGTTGCTATTTTCAACAATTTTGATGCTCGAAAGCTCGTGTTGGGTCCAATTACTTCTAAAGGGTTCTACTTTCACAAAGCATTTCTTTAAGGAATTGAGAAAGTTGTAGTGGGTTTTGTTATTCAATTATTTCCATGCTTTGGATTTGAATGGATTGCATTAACTACAACATCATCCATCATTGTTCTTAATTGTAACAAATTAATACCGGTCTTCAATTATTATTTATATATTTATGCCTTATGTAAATAATAAAAAATAATATTTCTTGATAATAAGAGTAAATATTTCTATACTATAATAAAATTTCTAGAATTTTAGTTTAATTATTTATAATTACTAAATGAATAGTGAAAATTTAAATTATATAAACTATATTATAATATTTTTAAATAGTAATTACATATCAAATATTAAAATTTATTTTTAAAAATTACATGGTTTCTCTTTTATAAATTAAATTAATTAATTAAGATTATATCATTTAAATATAAATTATATAATTACCAATACCATTTATTGTTTATGGGTATGCAATATTATTAATATATGGCATTGAATAATGTTCTTGCAATAAATTTTGCAATAAATTTTATTTAAAATAAAATAAATAAATAAATAATTATGAGAAAGTGGGAATGAAAAGAGTTTTATCATTAATAATTATAATATATTTAATATGATAAGGCTACTAATATGCTAAGACATTAAAGATCGAGTCTTAGGGGTTCATCTCCCTTTTATCCAGGGGACCATTGATAAGATTGTAAGGATTCTTAGGAAGCATAATGTTCCCTCGACCTTTAGACCCCTTAACACCATCTGTAGCTCCCTCCGATCGGAAAACTATCATGTCGAACCCAAGGACATGAAAGGTGTCTATGTTATTCTGTCTTCCTATACGACCCCATACATTGGCGAAATTGGTCGCTCTATTAATCAGAGGATTAATGAGCACTCAGCCAACTTAAAACATGGGAGGATCCAGTCTTCCACACTAGCAGAGCATGCTGAGAAGGATAAACATCATGTATGTATTAAGGAGGCCCGTGTTATTTCTAAGTTTGTGCAGTTTCATCACCGGAAATTTAGGAAAGCCATCAAGATTGAAAAAAGGCTGAGCAATCTCAATAGAGATGACGACTGGAAAATTAGTAGTTGTTGGATCCCTTCCCTCTCTTCCTAGTTGTTTCTTTTCGTTTTTATGCTCTTAATATTTATGGTCGCCTGCTGTCTTTCACCCCTTCTCGATTAATAATAAGAACAAATTGTGTATACATGGAATAAAAATCCTTTTATAAATTTTATATTCCTAAATATTGATGAGAATGGTTTTTAATTAATGAGACAATTAAAACAAACTATTTTCTTTCTCATTAGTTCCTCATTGGTTTTAGTCAATTTACGGAAACTTACCTCATATTCTTTTCCTTAAATTTATTAGAAGGTCCATTATTTAACTAACTTTATAGGTTATCTTTTTAATAAAAAATGTTTATTATTGATCTAAATTTTATATTTAATTAGAGAGTTTTAAATTTATATTAGATAGCTTAATAATTTAAGTTTATATTTAATTTAATAGTTTTATTAATAACTTCTATTAATAAGTTATACAAACAATTTAATAATAATAATAATAATATCATTAAATATTATTGATGATGATGATAATGATGATGATGATTAATGTCCAATGAGACCAAACTTTGGTCTTTCAGACCTAAAGAAACGAATTCTTTAGTGTGATTTAAGATTTTATTCCTATGCTAAAATAGCTTAGAGAGAAGCCTCACGAGCTCATTATAATTTTGACATCATAAAAGGCTAGGAAGGTTAGTATTGGAACAAAGATTATGAGACTGAGATCTAATGTGGTTGTATGCTGGTCACTCTAAGAGGAAGTGATTTTCATCATCGATGTTCATATTCTCACAGAGATAGCAGATCCTTTCCATCCATGGTGTTTTAGGAATTTCCCAACAACCTGTTTCACTATGGAGCTCATGAGAGTTCATTCTAATCTTGGCTATATTAATTTTCTTCTTTGAGGTAGTTAAAACAAAGATAATTTTCATCTTCTATGGTGGGGTTGATGACCTCCTTATGATATCTTAATTTTCTTTTAGTTGCTAAATCTTTCTCACACCACATTTTTTCTTTGAACTTAGAAGTAACAATATTTTTAATGTTATTAATGTTTTACAATGCAACATTCTTGTCGATCTCCCAATGGTTTAACTAGGCATTGGTGTCTTTATATTAACCTCCTTTGAGCCTCAGGTGGTTTTGGATGAAATTTAAAGCTACCATAGGAAGTCTATGGTCTCCTATGTTATTAAGTTTGTGCTTGTACAACAGAATCCTATTCATAGCTAGGCTCATGATATGGGAAAGATCCACTTGTATAAGGAGAATAGGATAGGGTGTATTTCTTTTAATTTTGATGTTATATGTTATAAAACGCTTCTAGATTTGCTCAATCTTTCTCCAAGATTATCTAAAGATGCTGCAACTCTAAACCTCACAACCATATAAGGTAACAGGAGTGACTAAAGTTTGAAAGATGAACTTCTTTCTATCCCACATTACAAGTTTTTCTGTTTTACAATTATTTTCAAGATCAAAATAAGCTTTCCACCTCCCATTAATCCTTTTCTCAATGCTATAGTTCCAGTTGAGTTTGTGATGGATATCAATTCCTAGGTACTTGTAAAAAGATACTTCTTCTAAGTTACTATTGTTATACACAAAATTAGTGTAAGTGTCCTTCTTGGATTTGATAATGATAACTTTTGTTTTGTCAGTGTTAATAGTCATACTCATGGTATAGTAGAAATCCTTAAGAAGTCTAAGTTTCTTATCAAGATCCGATGGGCAGTTTACGAGAAGAACAATATCGTCAGCATAGTGAAGAAGGATGATGACTATCCCAACTAAGATCGTGCCAGCACAACCTACTTCCTCTAAGAAACCTTCTAGCTTGTCGATGTAAATGCCAAATAGGGTAGGGTAGAGGGGGAAAACTTGTTTAACTCCGATATTACTTAATATCTTTCGACCACCCCTCATTGCTTTTCAACTTGGAAATTACATTCTTGTATAATGTTATAGCGATATCTTTCAACTCGAATGGGACCTTTAGCTCTTTTAATCTATTCCATAGGTTTTTTCTAGTAACCATACCAAAAGCCTTTCTAAAGCCCACAAAGCAACAAAAGGGATTGGATTTATCATTGTGGCATTCCTCCACAATGATACTAAGCGTAACGAGGTGGTCCATTGTTGAATGATGCCTTCTAAAACCAGCTTGGCCTTTAGCCTACTTACCTTCACTTTCAAGCCATATGCTCAACTTCTTTTCCAAAATAATACCATATAACTTCACTAAGAGAGGTTTGATCATAATTGTCTGATAATTAAAGGGGCTATTTGTATCTAAACATTTAAAAATACGGATAATGAGGCTATTATTCCATGGCTTAGGGAACCCTTTCTTGACAAATTGATTGAAAAGTATGTGGATGTGGGGGATGACGACAATACCTCCAATTTTTAAGATTTCCGCCTTGTAACCTTCAATGTCCTTAGCTTTCCCATTTGCGAGGCGTTTAACCCCAAAATCAATATCTTCTAATGAGAAAACTTCTTCCATTGTGAGCAGGGTTTCAAAGTTATCCATGACATTTGAAGATTCATAAAGCTTTTTAAGATAGGAATTCAGGTCGTGAAAAGAAATTTTATTATTATCCATAGTATTCCTAGTTAGAATCTGCCTCTAGAACTTTTAGGACCTACCGTAGAGATGTGTAAGATATTCTCTTGTGTTTTACGAATATACTGTCTTTTTTTCCTCCTATTTAGGGCTTTGTATATTTTTATGTCGTCAATTTTAAGAGATTCATCAACAACTCATTAATTTCTCTCCTAGCACTTTTAAATAATAATAATAATAAAATTTATAAAATAATAATTATTTTTATAATATTATTATTATAGTTATACATTTATGAATATTAATAGTAATAATAAATCGATACTATCTACATCTATAAGATTATTAATATTAATAATCCCTAAATTTATTAATATTTTTACTATTAACATTTTACATGAATAATATTCACAACATTAAAAATATTATGTTTGATAATATGTATATCAAACAAGAATTAAATATAATAATTATTTATCTAATAATATTATTATAATTAAACAATATTATCAAATATAATATTAGTCCCTCTACTTATGCCTTAGTCCTAGTTGCCAGTGTAACATATCAGTTTCCCAGTCAAATATAGCAGTTGGAAGATGTGCTCTCCTTATTTAACCTACAAACATGACCTGCTTCTTCAACTTCCCGGGAGTTTCCGAGTCAAATATAGCCATTGGAAGATCTGCTCTCCTTATTTAACCTAAAACCATGACCTGGTTCTTCAACTTGCCTTCCGAGTCAAATATAACAGTTGGAAGATCTGCTCTCCTTATTTAACCTACACCCATGACCTAGTTCTTCAACTTGCCCTCATGATGAATCACACTTGTTGGTGCAATCAGATAGCCCAGTTTCTAGGTCAAATATATTCGTTGGAAGATTTGCTCTCCTTAGTAGTTTCCAAGTCAAATATAGCCATTGTAAGATCTGCTCTCCTTATTTAACCTACAACCATGACCTGATTCTTCAACTTGCCCTCACGATTAACCACACTCATTGGTTCGAAAAACGTCAACAAATATATTCTAATGTGATTAAAGCAAAAAAAATCTTTAACTTCATATAAATCAAAATCAAAGAAACCTCAATTAATCAAAATCAAAGAAAC
Organism: Pinus tabuliformis; assembly: GCA_031772625.1. Lineage (NCBI taxonomy): Eukaryota > Viridiplantae > Streptophyta > Pinopsida > Pinales > Pinaceae > Pinus > Pinus tabuliformis. Next base: position 782,989,980 of record CM062819.1, on the reverse strand, counting down.
CTCAATTCAACGAATGAAAAATATTGTCACTAAATCAAAGAAACCTCAATTAATCAAAATCAAAGAAACCTCAATTCAACGAATGAAAAATATTGTCACTATTGTTACTGGTTGATGGATTAAGGCAATTTAATTTATTTATATAGCTCTCTAATAAGAGACGCTATCAAATTAGCAGCGTAACACAACTTCAACCATCAAATCGTGCTTCTGATTCATCCGACGCGGCCACAATCATTTAGCTCTACGGTCTTTCGACTGGGATTTTCCTGCCTTAACCAGAGAATGGAGCGAGAAAGGCGGATTCAGGAAATAAGAACTCAGTTTCTGGAGCGAAAAGGGCGTTTGCAGGAAATAAGAACACAGCTTCTGGCAGCAGGAGTTATCGGAGGGGTTGTCGACGATTTCGTTCCTCTTTACAAGTTTTCTCTACTCTGCGGCTACATGGAAACCAGCTTGGGCGAGGAAATTGCGCCCGATGACATGCTATCCGAACCGTTCATTTTGTTTGACGAAGATTATAATGTGCTCCCTGATCACGATATCTTTCTCAACTCCATATTCATACTGGTAACTACTTTTTATTCCAATTCACGATTATTATTTATTCATCATGAATTTTTCATAACCACATAACTAAAGTCGTTCATAAATCCAAATAAGCAGGTGATGACTGATCCTGAAACTCCTGGCCACGAGTATTTGCACTGGTATGTCATAATCCTTTCGCAAATTTCTGAATAATATATACCACCCATATCTATTTCATCTAAATTACAGCATTAATCTGTACGTTGTGCAGGCTGAATACCAAACCTTTTAGCAGCAAGCCTGATGTTGGTATGGATATCATGGCCGATGCCACTTTTTCTTGATCTTTGAAATCATTGGATTGAATGTGTGTCAATGTTTTTCGGTTTAATGCTCCAAATGTCATGTGTTTCTTTGTGGTGCAATATCAGTTTTGCCGAGCGACAGTCTTCTCAGGTACGAAGCTCCGACACCCACGCGTAGTAGCAAGATGGTTTTCACATTGTTCAGGGGTCCATGCCATCCCTTAATTGAGCCCAACTCGCGGGAGAACTTCAGCACCAGAGCTTTTGCCAACGAAAATCGACTTGGACCACCGATGGCCGCTGGTTTTTTCTATATCAACATTGAAAATGAGAATGAACGTAGAATTTCATGGACAAAATGCAGCACCAGCTACTCAAAATGCAAATAGGTTTTTTCTATATCAAGATTGAGAATGAAAATGAACAAAGAATGAACGTAGAATTTCCTGGACAAAATGCAGCGCCAGCTACTCAACAAGTAACCGGCGAATAAACAAGAAACGATGAAGTAGACGATGTTTTTTAGGAGGGTCATGCACCAGCTTCACTATGTTGGACCATTTTCTGCGTTTCAAGAACTTTGTGGTTGTCATCTATATATTAATATGCGAAATTGTAACTATTTGTAACATGGATAATATTTGACGCAATCAATAAATATATGTAAATTTGAATCAAATTATTTTCTGCGATAAATCTTTTGGTAACCCATTTGATATATTCAGTGCTATTTCTAATCAAGCTATCTAACAACATCCTGAATTTGTCATGCAAAAATCAAGATTCTATAACGGAAATACCATGACTATAACCAGAACAGAATCTTGGCCAAGATCAAGAATCGAAGCGCGGATCTGTCAAGCCAGTTTTACTGGCATTTCTTAATAAAAGACTTCATCACGTTTGATCACTTAACTTTAGTTTTTAATACTAGGACGGGAGATCTTTGATTGAATTATTTATTTCTTACAATAGCTAAATTGGTTTGTTTTTCTTTTCCTTTTTCTTCAATTAAAACAACTAACTAGTACAACTTTAAATTGAGTTGTCAATGAACACAGATATTCATAGTGAGTGTATTCATAATCACTTGAATGGGATCTCACTCTCTAGTAGCCATGATTTATTCCATTTAAGAGCGAGAGGGTTCACTATGACCTGAACTCGCCATGTACCTAATTTTTAAATTTTTAAATATTCGCATGGATATTAGAGATGTATAAAAGTTAATATTCGCATGGATATTTGTTGGTTATTGCCGCTAGCAGCTTCCACCAAACGCAATCCATCCGAATCTCTTTGTTTGGCGAGTGATTCAACCGCTCTTTATTTCACCCTGGCACGCCTACTCGCGAATGGTCATTGTGGATTTTCCTTTTGATTTGAGTGGTCTTTTGATCCAGAAAAATGAGTTGGTTTCAGTGGTCTTTTGATCCAGAAGGTATTAAGGAGAATTAAGGAATCGATCTGACATGATAATAAAGATGACTGAAATTTCAACCGAACGTAAACAGAAACTGCTCTTAACATGTTCAAGATATTCGATCACGAAAATAAAATTTGTCAAACAATTAACATATAGAAGATAAATTTAGAAATAGCTTTAAATAAATATTAAAAACTCAAATTGAAACCTTTTGCAAATTCAATTCAATTGTAAAGACTACAGATAAAGAATAAATATGAATCATAAATGCAAGTAATTGGGATATGAATAGTATTAAGATACGTTTCCGCATTACATTATATTTGTTTAATGTAAGTTGATATCACTTGTGCCATGTCTAAAATTTATGTGCTTGTGACTAAACAGAGTTAACAATATTAAACGTATGACCTATAGACAACTTATGTTAACTTCTGAATTCATAATTCAAAAATGCATATGTGACGTGTATTAATGTTGGCATGTTATATTGTTTAACAATCAAATAATAATAGTTCTAAATTTTTCTCCTATTATTTTGTTTAGAGAAAGAAATTCGAATGTGACTTCACGTTCAGAGTGGTAAGAGGACTTCCAACACCATTACCGGTATAGTATTTGTTACGTGCGTTGATACATTAATATGTGTTGTTCTTATATAGATAATTTTATGTAACGTCTTTATTACAGAAATAAAAAAATTATTTTTTTATTTTTCTAATAAAATGATATTAATAAGATTTATTTGTATGGAAATAATTCATGATAAAAATAATGATTTAAGATAAAACTATGAACTATTAAGTTATAATTATATTTTCAATATCATTATTTGTAATTCACAATTATTAATAAAATGACTCTATACTATGAGTTTACAAAAAGCATTAAAAATAATTAAGGAGCTCATTTTAGTTCGTGAGCATGTATTTTTTCAAAGAGAAAAATATTTCTTTCTATTATAAGAGAAAGTATATGAGTTGGGAGATGTGATTCTCGATTACGATTCTAAATTAGAGAACAAAGTGACAAAATGCATATCATTTATCTCTTAGCAGAGTACTCGAACAGGGGTTGCTCATTTGAGCTTACAAAACTGCTTTTGTTTGGTGCATGTGATGAATGAAAAAGCCAACAACTACAAAAATAAACACTGAAAAATGTTGCAGAGGGAGAAAATCCACAAAAACCATAGGAAAATAGGGGAGAAAGGGTATCCCAACAAGTAGAGTGTTCATTTTAAATAGGAATGTAACCTTCCCATATCAGCATCCCGAGATCAAACTGGTTGAAAATACTCTGATCCGGGATAGAGCTGCAACCATGTTTTGAAAGATAGTCGACTTCACTATTTTCTGTTATGCTGATGCCTTGAAAATTTAAACCATGGAAAAACATCGATAGAGCTTTGGTGCGAGTCTTCCATGATTCGAGAGCAGAAGATTTTAAGTAGTGCCTATTGTTTGCCCATTCAATAACTGATTTGTAGTCTCCAAAAACAGAGAGGGACATGAGATCAAGTGAGGTAGTATAGTGAAGGACTGCACAAAGAGCAAGAAGTTTGGCCTGAGTATTGGTACCAAAGCCACAATACCAATAGAATCTATAAAAGCGCTCAGGGTTGATGTGGATGGCCAAGCCACAACTACAAGGGTCAAAAGAGGAGGCTCCATAGAAAAATCCCATGGAATAGGATGATAAAATGTCCTTAGGAGGAGAAGGACAAAGTTGTTTGGATGTCAAAGAAGCTAGAAATTCATATTAGTAAGAGAGGATGCTAGAACAAGTTCTCCAAATATTCGGCGAAATGCGTTAAAGATTAAGGCATTTCTAGACATTCATATACCCCAAATGATAAAGAAAGCCAATGTACGACTAGGTTTGTGGTCCAGTGTCCATCGACCATGGTAAGAGGGGACATCCAGACCCTCCTAATCAACTGCATAGTTTATCATATGGAGCACCCCATTCCACACTGAAGAGGCAGAGGGGCATAGAAAAAAGAGGTGGAATGAATCTTCTCTAGAGGAGAGGAAATGACTACAGTGATGAGGGCCATGAAAACCTTTCTTACACAAGATTTTCCAAGTAAGGATGCGATTGTGGGCAACAAGCCATGAAAAACATTTGAGTTTCAAAGGGAAATTCCATTTCCAGGCCCTAACCATTCACGAGTGAACCCTCATTTGTCTAGGGGGCGTAGATATGAGATTATATGCTTCCTTTACATTTACTCTCCCCTGCATTGACCCCCCATATCATATCAAGTTGTCATCTTTGAGGGATAGGACTATCCCAAAAAGTTTTAGATTGGAAATCTAAAGTTTCCATTCTGGAATCATTATCTCAGGAATCTCCAGCATTAGCTTATCTTTTGAGTGGGTATGAAAAGAAGAGGAGAGGGCAGAAATTGCTAAATATTTATTGCAAATAATCCCATGTTATTAAAGAAGATGACGAGATCAAGAGATAGTAGGTGTGGGCCATTCATACCTGCAAGTGAATCTAGGCCAATTTGTGGAATGGATCTGGCACCAACTACCCATCTGAGATTTCCAAAATACTAGTGTTTTGTGAACAAAATGTTGCGCCAAGAGTGGGAGACATGTGAAGGATCAAGAGCCCCATCATAGATCCAGATAATGAAATCCCGTTTTTGTAAGTATTTTGCATGGATAACTTGTTGCCAGAGGCCTTCATTGGTGACTTCTCTCCATAAGTTTTTTAGTAAAAGAGCCAGGTTGAAGGAGGCGATATCTTTTGTCACCTATCCACCCAAGGCAGTTGGAAGGTTAATCAGTTCCAAACTGAAGGGTGAATTGTTCGCTCTCTTTAAGTGCTCGCCAATAGAAAACAACATATGATTGAATTTAATTTCTTAATCACACACTTTGGGAGCTTGAAAATACACATATAGTATATGGGGATGCTATGTAGGATTGTTTTAATTAGAACAAGAGTGCCCCCAAGTGAAATCCATGTGTGAGCCTAATAATTGAGCTGCTTCTCAATTTTCTTAGTGAGAAAACCCGAGTCCAGAGTTTTGTAACTATTTGATTTCAAAGTGAAGCCTAGGCATCTTAAACCAACATCCATGTTAAAAAGTTTGACCACAAAAGTGGTAGCAATTTGTATATTCAATGTAGGATCTAGGTCATCTCTAATGAGAATGGACTCGGATTTATTCATATATAGTCTCGAGGCAAGAAAAAAGTCCTTTAGGATACCATAAAAGGTATTCCATTCTTTGGGGTCTGGTTTAACAATTTCCATCAGATCATCCACCAAAAACTAGTGAGAGAGGGTGATTGTTGACACTATTCTACAACCTGCTATGATGCCCTATGATCAAGTATCTTTGGTTTTCCTGTTGAGTCCAACTATGATTAAGATGAATAAAAGTGGGGGCATTGCACAACCCTATCTAATTCTTATAGATGCTGAGAAAAAATTCGTATGAAGGACATTGATCAAGATGGAAAAGGATGGAAACTTTATACATGCTTTGATCCAATTAATCATTGTTCTGCCCAGACCAATATTCTCCAAAATCATCCACAGTTCCCAATCAACACAGTCAAAATATTTTGTTAAGTCAATCTTCATGAGACAAGCATCCATTTGGTTTTTTTTTACAAAATGTATGGCTTCTTGGGTGATTGCAACCACATCATGAATCTGCATGTGCTTAAGAAAACCAAATTGCTCCATAGAAATATATTTGGACAATAAAGGTTTAAGTCTATTTGTAATTGTTTTTAAATCAATTTGTAAATAGTATTGCATAATGAAATCAAGTGATAGTCAGAAAATGATACTCAATTTGTAATCTTTGGAATAAGGTAAATGAAGTTTGAATTTATGGCGCTAGATACCCGACCAAGTTCCTTGTATTTTTCAATCATCTTAGTCAACTCATGAATCATTTTATCTTGAAAATGCAAGAAAAGTTCAATGGTTCATCCCAAATCGTTTAGAACTTGAAGGACTTCTTGTTGTGTTACTGGGCAGTCCATTTGATTTATTTCCTCCAGATGCGCCCAAGATGGGAACATGTCACATACTTCAAGTTGTTTGCATAAATGAACCTGAGCTCAAGAGAAATATAGATTGTTGAAATAGCTTCTAGCCTCCTCTTTGATGTCTCATTGATTGGTCAAAGTCTCACCTGATTCCGATGTTATATACCAAATTGTGTTTTTTTGTCCTTACAGGAAATCTGGTTGTGAAAAATATATTGTTATTATGAACAACTTGAACCCATAATATTATGCTCTTTCGTTATAATTCTTCAGCCCGACCAAGAAGAATTTTTGACCTACAGATTTCCAGCTGAAGGATTGCCTTTTTTTCTCATGTCAAAGAAGTATGTAGGAGAGCTCGTGCCCTCTAATATTTTCTCCTGTTAATCAATCATGATCAGTTATTGATCTGAAAATGGGGTACTTAGGCTTCTTGTCTAACTTACAATAACTTCTCCCACTTCCGAAGCTTTAAATATTCCCAAGGCTTATCGATTAACCAATGCGGAATTGATAATATGCTTGACAATATAGTGTATCCTTATGTTTGTTATAAATTGATTATATTCTTTAAAATATATTGTCTGTGCTATAAGTTGATATGCTTAAACTAATATATAAATGGATATAACAGTAAACAATGCAGCAATAAACAATCACACAGAAACAACAATTTAATTAGGCATTCACCCACAACTCTTGCGCTACATCTCCGTGAGCTCTAGTCAACTCAACTAGGCTCTCTCGGATTATGGTATAAGTCCTTTTTACAAGCTCTTGGCTCAACTCCTGCTGTTTTATACAAAAACAGTGGGTTCAAACACCATTTTATCCCCTGTCTCTTGAAGCTCTGGCTCTTGGCTCCTGGCTCTGACTCTAGCGCTTCGGCTCTAGCTTTGGCTCTTGCTCTTGGGCTCTACCTCCTTTCTAATCTCTATCAGTTTACAACCCTCTTGGATTTTCACTTGACTTCCAAGTGACTCCCTCGACTACTCTTTTTGCTTCTGCGCTGCCTCCTTCACCGTTGCTTCCTGCTTTGGCTTCACTTTCAACAACAAACCCCCAACAACCAACAACCAAACACCCTCTCTATCTTTGAAATTCATGGCTTTTTAAGCCAATTAGCATTGTTTGTTTGTTTTCCCTTTCGGGCTCTCTGTCTTCCAGACTTGGCCTACTCAAATCCCCTCTCTGAGTGTTAGCAATCATTGCTAAATGCCCTAAGGGATGGTGGCCACCTATTCTGTAACAGAATGGAACCATCGGTGCTTGAAATCCCTAGAAAGAGTCATTCCATGTTTACATAGAGAAACGTTGTAAAACATGGGAAAAATCGCCAAATCTTTGTTTATCAGACTTCAAATCTTCATAAATGTGCACTATATTCCTATCAGGTCTGCCTAAAATCACTTATCGCATGTTGCCACTACCCTGTTTCGTGGCTTCCCCTTTGCATTTTGGAACCCCTTCGGGTCTGGATTCATCACATCGACGCATCCCTTTGCTTTTTGTTTATTAAATGAAATATGTGAAAATACATAGCAAAATTCCCTTTGGCAGATTTTAAAATATATCAACTATAGCCTATAGCCCTGTCGGGTCCGGCCATCGCATCGCAGATATATATATATATATATATATATATATCTATCTATCTATATATATATATATATATATATATATATATATATATATATATATATATATATATATATATATACATATATCCCCACTCCTTTGGGTAGCTCCGATGCGATATTGTGATGTGACTTGTCGCAATTGTATATCACATAAGCCGCGGGCCGTTTGGTAAGCACTCCATTGTTATCGCCGATTGAGATATCGCAGTCACAATAATCATATAACATGTTCTGATATCCTCCACCTACCACCGCTAATTGTGATTTGACGATCAGATCTGGACCGTTGATTGGCCAGATCCGACGGCTCCTGTTCATTGCTTTGTTGACTGTCAATAAGCCCGTTTTTCAATGTTTTCTCTATGGTTTTGCCTCCCGATAGTGTAATCTGATATTTTCAAAACTTCTCCTTTTGCAATGGTTTTTGGATTTTTAGAAGACTTTGAAGATTTAGAGGGTTTTTAGGACCCATTCTTAGGGGATTTTGCCTCTTTTTCCAAAGGAAAAAGAGCAGCTTCATTTTGTTATAACTTATACATCCTAAGTCAGTTTTTGCCCATTCAAGTTGCAGTAGATTCAGAATGAGGAGATCTCTGCAATGATAATATTCCCGAGAGTAGCCCGTGACTTTCATTGTCCTCTGTTTTACAAATTATTTGTGCCATTTGACACCTTTTACCTCTTTTATGAAGTCTTTTAGACTTAGAGGTTTATCCAGGATCCATTTTTGGATCATGCCTTCCCACTAAGAGAACTTTTAGTCTGCAAAAGGCTGATATACTGATCTAAATAGTACCTGAGAGTAACAACACCCTCTTCTTTCAGCCTCCATACACTTGCATTGCATAGCACCTTTAACCAAAGTTTCTGACCACTTCCCCTCTGGATGGGTTGGTCTTCCCGGGAAGAACTATCTTCCTCCTTGCCTTCCTGTAGAACTTCCGGTAAAATGGTCACAGAAGGTAGTTTGAATTTCCCTGCCTTGATCATTGATCTAAGGTGGCTCAAAGAAATGTGAAGTACACCTGCTCCACAAACTCTCAATTGTACCTGTTTGAAAAACTATCAACAACAACTGTTAACAACAATAGACATATAGACAATAACTGGATGTACTAAACTCATGCTTCAACAAAAGAAACATATTTCACATCTTGTGAACACCTCCATGTGTTACATCTGCATACAAATGATGGAATAGACAACAAGCCCACAAAACATGCCTTTAAAACAAATGATTCTTCAAGTCAAGCATGTAGAAAAAGACCATTAGGACTCTTTTCAAAAGATGAAACATTTCATCACTATCTCCATCTTGGAGACCAAGTTAACTTCTTTCAAGTAAACATTGCATGCATGTTCATATCAAAGAAATCAACCCTTCAAGTTAATTACATACATATTCAAAGACAATGAAAAAATCAACATCCCTGTGTTCATGGATATCATGCTTATGCATGCATTTCATCCTTCAACTTTCACTTAAGTACACTGTACTTTCGAAGATGAAATGAAATATAATGTTGCAGAAAAAAAGTGAGTCCCCTACTCAACCTTCCTCCATTCACCATCGTGGTAGAAACCTGCAACTTGCATCTCACCAACAAAGAAATGCCAATATATGCATCAATAGACATGCAATCCTTAATTGGAAAAGAACTCTAACCATTTCTTACCAATCCAGTTCAAAGGGCTTGCCTTTGTCTACACATCAACATCAACATGTGAATCATTTTGACACACATCATTCATGGAAACTTCCTTTCCATTTTTGCCATATTTTCTTTCCACTTTCTTCAAGTTTTGTGGAAGCATCGCTAGATTCAAGGTCCAACATCTTGCTGCAAGATGTCCTTGCTTATGGCAGTAAGTACATTGCATGTGCATCCTCTTGACAGCATGATTTGCCTTGTCCAATGGACCTTTGGCTTTTTGCTTATTTTCTTTCAAATGTTTCTTGTATGTGGCCATTCTCTTCCAACATCTAGAAACATGATGGTTATCCAAACCACAAAAGGAACATGCAATTATTTTCCCATGCTTATGTGGAAATTTACCATGCTTTAAAAAATCAAAAGGAATATGATTAGAATCAGATTTATTCCTTCCTCTTTCACCTTTATTGCCTTCATGAGGAGGTGAAGCAAATGAAGAAGTGGCTCCCTTTGGAACACCATCAATCTCTTCAAGGTTGTTAGAGTTTCCACAGCTCTCCGGTTCAACTGTGTGCTTCTAAACACCTACATCCTGCAAGTGATGTTTCAAGTTATTGCATTCCTCTTCAATAAAACCTTCACACTCTACAATGCAACCCCTTCTTGGAGTTGTTTCAATGGCCTTTATGGTAGCTTTGGAACTCTCTTCGTAAGACTATCCATAGCCAAGACCCAAATACTTAGGCCTCTCCTCAACCACTATTGGTTCAACAATACCTTGTGCATGCTTTTCCATGCCCTTTCCTTCACAGCCCATCTTGGACATTAGCTTGGAACCTATGCCTCTAGTATGTTTTTTCAAAAGAACCAATATAAGCATTCTTAGAAGAATTTGAAGACAAACTAGAATAGTTTACATCTTCTTCAAGCTGTTACTTGATTAAGGCTTCTTTGGAAACAAAGAGCTATGACTCTAACTCATGCATCCTTTTCAGGTTCATATTTGCAAGATGAAGTTGCCTCTCCATTTCCTGCAGTCTGTCAGAAGCAACTGCTTCTCTTCCTTCATGTAATTCAACTGCTCTCTAAGTATGCTACTCTTTCTTCCATCCTCATACATTTGTCTCACCTTGTCCATGATGATAAACAAATCTTGCTTCAAGTCTCCATCAAAGAGTCTTGTGATGAAGAAGGGAGAATTCAAGGATACACATGAGGAAGTTTTCATTATGCCAATGAACAAAGAACTTCAAACAAGATTAGTAAAAAGCTTATTTTAGCAACCTTTTGCAACAAACCTCTTGTGCTTTAAGGACTGCCTTGATGTCCTTGGGATAGGAGAATGCCTTTAGCCCTTCTTCCTAGTTTTCCTTTTTGAACTGAGCTATCAGTAGCTTCTCCTTTACCTCTGCAAACTCAGAAAGTAGTCAGTCTACAAAACAAGCATATAATCAGCCTCTTGCTATTCAAAAACCTTTCAGACAAGCAGTCTTTGCTTTGTCAATAAGGAATTCTGATATAACCTTCTTAAAGGTGTGGTTAACCAAACGGTTAACCAAACTTAGGCTCTGATACCACCTGATCTAAAAATGGGGCACTTAGGCTTCTTGTCTAACTTACAAGAACTTCTCCCACTTCCAAAGCTTTAAATATTCACAAGTCTTATTGATTAACCAATATAGAATTGATAATATGCTTGACAATATAGTGTATGCTTATGTTTGTTTTAAACTGAATATATGCTTTAAAATATATTGTCTTTGTTATAAGTTGATGTTCTTAAACTGATATGTAAATGCATATAACAATAAACAATGCAGTAATAAACAATCAAACAGAAACAACAATTTAATTAGGAGTTCACCCACAACTCTTGGGCTACATCTTCGTGAGCTCTAGTCAACTCAACTAGGCTCTCTGGGATTATGGTGTAAGTCCGTTTTACAAGCTCTTGGCTCAACTCCTACTGTTTTACACAGAAACAGTGGGTTCAGACACCATTTTATCCCATGGATCTTGAAGCTCTGGCTCTTGACTCTGTCTCTTGGCTCTGGCTCTTGGCTCTTGGTTTTGGCTCTTGGCTCTGGCTTTGGCTCTTCGGCTCTAGCTCTAGCTCTCGCTCTTTGACTCTCGCTCCTTTCTGCTCTATCAGTTTACATCCCTCTTGTCTTTTCACTTGACTTCCAAGTGACTCCTTCAGTTGCTCTTTTTGCTTCTGCGATGCCTCCTTCACCTTAGCTTCACTTTCAGAAACAAAGCCCCAACAACCAACAACCATCCACCCTCTCTCTCTTTGACATTCATGGCTTTTTAAGCCAATTGGCACTGTCTGTTTGTTTTCCCTTTTGGGCTCTCTGTCTTCCAGCCTTGGCCCTCTCAAATCCCCTCTCTGAGCATTAGCAATCATTGCTAAACACCCTCAGGGATGGTGGCCACCTATTCTATAATGGAATGGAACCATCGGCGCTTGAAATCCCTAGAAATAGTCATTCCCTATTTACACAGAGAAACGATGTAAAACATAAGAAAAATCATCAAATATCTGTTTATCAGACTTCAAATCTTTATAAATGTGCACTATATTCCTATCAAGTCCGCTTGAAATCGCTTATCGCATGTCGCCACTGCCCTATTCCATGGTTTCCCCTTTGAATTTTAAAAATACATTAAAACATGGAAAAATACCGTAAATGGCTTTAGACGGATTTGAAATAATATTCATTTTCATTTTGAAACCCCTTCGTGTTTGGATTCATCTCATTGGTGCATCCCTTCGCTTTTTGTTTATGAAATGAAATATGCTAAAATACATAACAAAATTTCATTCGACGGATTTTAAAATATGTCAACTATCGCTCCGATGTGATATTGCGATGCGACTTGTCGTAATCGCATATCACATAAGCCCCAGGCCGTTTGGTAAGTGCTCTGTTGTTATTGCCGATTGCGATATCGCGGTCACAATAATCATATAACATGTTCCGATATTCTCCACCTGCCATCGCCGATTGAAATTTTCTAATCGGATCTGGACCGTTGATCAGCCAGATCCGACAACTCCTATTCATTTCTCTGTTGAACACCGATAAGCCCATTTTTCAATGTTTTCTGTATGGTTTTGCCTCCCAATAGTGCAATCCTATATTTCCAAAACTTCTCCTTTTCGATGGTTTTTGGATTTTTAGAATACTTTGAAGACTTAGAGGGTTTTTAGGACCCATTCTTAGGGGATTTTCCCTCTTTTTCAAAGGAAAAAGGGTAGCTTCATTTTGTTATAACTTATGCATCGTAAGTTAGTTTTTGCCCATTCAAGTTGCAGTAGATTTAGAATGAGGAGATCTCTGCAATGAGACTATTTCCGAGAGTATCCTGTGACTTTTGTTTTCCTTTGATTTACAAAGGATTTGTGCCATTTGACACCTTTTACCTCTTATATGAAGTCTTTTAGACTTAGAGGTTTATCTAGGATCCATTTTTGGATCAGTTATTAGATTTTTTCCCACTTCTTTTTCTTATCCCACAGTCAGACGTTGTTTTTTAGTATACACAACTTGAGGTTGATTGGGTCCATCTTCTGATGAGTGAAGTCTTCACAAGGGAGCTACCAAGTTGAGTGAACCAGACCAAAAAAATTTGATCATTCAACCAAAAATGATTAAATTGAAATGGAGGTGCCTTATGGTTGAGTTAACTAGTCCAATTTAATATCATGAGGAAGTGATCAGATATTTTGATTGGAAGGATGAAGGAGTGCAGATCCTTTAGGATTTTTGCTAAAGGAACTTGTATATACAAATTATCAAGGTGTTTTTCTAGGCCCTACTCATCCTGCCTTCCATTCTGCCAAGTCAGTTCCTGTAGGAATTTACAGGGTAAGTTCCTTAGATAGAACACTAAAGGACACGACTCACAAATAGATCATAGATCAGTACACCAGTATTCTTGATGTGGTTAAAACACTCAAAGAGGAAAACAATCCAAGGCTTGAGCCAACGCGACCACTTCAAGAAATTTATTAATGTAAAAGAAATAAAATTTACATAATCTTCTCTCATGAATGGTCACCTTACAAATGACCCTCCATGCTCTTTAAATAGATATCATGGACCGATCGGGTGTTAAGTGTTATGAAACCAGCTCAAAAAAAGATAGAAAAGATAGATCAACTACTTAGAAATAAGCCTCTTCTAGGGGGCAACCTCCTTTGCATTACACAAATTAACAATTCTTGGATGATACAATGACACGACCTCTTTTCTGTATATAGGAGTCTAAGGGGTGATAATATAATTAGAGCCGACATAACAATAATAATGTAAGGGCACAATAATAACAATAGTGGGCTTATGGAATGGCTATGATAAGAAGTGCTTTCTTTAACTAGTCCTGAAAAATCACTGTCAAACCGGAGAGTGGAGCAAGAGACTGAGAAAATGGAGGGATGGGATTCAAACACTAAATCTACTCTACAGAAGATACCTCTCCTATCTACCAAAGCAGGCCCCATGGATGGAGCTGCTTGGACCCAATGGCTGAAGGAAGAGTACCAATCCCTCATCAAATACATGGGTATGAACAAAGCCAACGACAATGACTGGTTCAGGATCTCAGCCAATGCAGATGGCACTCGATGGACTGGCAAGTGCTAGTACATTTACAATCTCCTCAAATATGAATTCGATCTGTAATTCAATATTCCTATCACATATCTAGCCACTGGTCTTGAAATCAAACTACCAGAGCTCGATGGGAAAGCTGGCAAGGAGTGGCGAAGGTTTTTCTCTACGATGACAATGGATTTGATCCAATCTTCCTATGGCTGCAAAACGTCCGGTGAGTCCTTAAACCAGCAACCTGAATCCACACGACTATCATTGGTTAATAATGCGTCACCGAGAGTAGGGTTTTCTTATTCTCTGCTAAAGATAAGGTTTCTAAGCAGCTCGGAGGTGGAAACCCGACCAACTTTGTTGCATGCCGTGGCCCCTCTGTTGGAGCTTATAGCTGGTAAATTGATCGGCTTTAATATGTTGGATTTTACTTTGAGACGCCTGCGGATCATGCCCTTGTCAGTGTGTGCTATGGTAGCTAATTATGGAGACGAAAACATTGTCCCTTTGGGGATAAGGAAGCCGCTGCAGAGTTATGTAGATAAATACCCTGGCCTGATCATGGGTTTTTCCCTCTTTATGTGGTTTTCTGGACTAGAGATCAGTGTCATCAAAGCACTGGCAACCCAGGAAGGGGGATATAATGGAATAGAACAAAGCCTCCATAAGAAATTGACAGATGGGCAGTTTGAATCTGAGTTGATATCAACAACAAGGCAACAACCTCCTTTCGGCCATGGATCGCAACATGCAGCACAGTTTTGGGGATATATAACTGCCAAGATAGCCAAATGTGCTGAAGAAGAACATAACGGTAAACAGAATGCAGTGAAAAATCTCAGAACCCCATTGACTAAATGGATTTGATGCTCAATAAACAGAACAGTCCATACCAAACCCAAATCTGGATGCCTGACAATAAAAGGTCTCCTTCCAGGTCTGGATCACAGGCCCAGATCACAAAACGGAGCGGGCAACAGAGAAACCCAAACAGTATGGGCGAAGACCGGATACAAATCTTCATCAAACTAATAGGGGGCAGACATCACTGCATGCAGCTCAGAAAGGGGCTGAATATTCTAGAATTAAAGAAGGAAATCCATATTCAAATTGGAACCCCCACAAAATACCAAATCTGATATATACAGGACGCAGTCTACAGGATATCCATACACTTAAGGAATATGGTATCTGCAACGATTCAACTGTCATTCTTAATCTGAGACTGTGAGGGGGATGCAATGGAGCCAATTCAAAAAATACAGGTACCTTTCACGATGCAGTCAAAGGAAAGGAAAAAATACAATCTAAACGTGCACCAACATCAAAGCTTCCAGGTCCTTATATTGTGGAACAAAAACTGGAATCCCCAACAATCCAAATAACTTTGCCAGAGGTAACTAATCTACACATTGATCTATCCACAAATGCTGTTATCTATAGATTTAATGGGTTTTGGCCAAAATCCGACGTCTTGCATCAATGGATCCTCACAACATGGTCACCTGACTGTGAAATTCACCTATGCTCAAAAGGTTTTTTCATAGTTAGATTCAACACAGAACAAGAACGTGACAACATTATCAATCACGGGCCTTGGTTTTGGGGTAATGCTGGCCTCTTCACCACCCCCTGGTTTCCTGAGTTTGATGCAAATACTACGAAAATCTCAACAATTCCTGTTTGGGTGAGGCTACATAACCTCCCTCTACACTTCTGGCATCACAAAGTTTTAACAGCCATTGGAAATTCCTTAAAATAGATAGAGACAGAGTCAAGTAGGGAATTTTCATATTTGCCAGAATATGTGTAGAAGTGGACCTAACTTAGGAGCTACCTAATCACATTACACTGAACAATAATAATATACCAAGGACTCAACCACTTTACTACGAAAACACATCATTCAGATGCTATAGCTGCATGCAAACAAGGCATCTTCAAAACACCTGTCCACTAGCCACGAAGGACCCCAAAGGGAATAAGAAACAACAAAAAAATCCCAAAGGATGGTAGCATACTAACTGGCCGGAAGAAGAGGACATGTAGAGAAAACCTACAATGTTAGAAAATTATATATTACGGAGCAATGGAACACATAAAATATTGCAGAAATATAAACACAAAAAACGCATAAAACAAGAGAGACACAGATATACGTGGTTCACCCAGTTTGGGCTACATCCACCCCGAACAACCAGTCCTTCCTTTCTATTATCCAGCAAAATGAAGAGACACAACCTACAACAAATCCGCTATAATATCCTCTATTTTCTCTCATAGTCTCGCCTCTCTATTTCTCGCTCACAGAATACACATCTATTACACAGCCTCAAATACAATGCCCTCATACCAAGAGAGGGGGTTTCCTTCTAGGGAAAAAAACCCTAAACTAAACATAAGTTCTACGACAAAATCATCCGGCTAATGAACAACCCAGATTGACTAGAAATTACTATACTTTTACAACGTAATTTTACACCTGTTTTTAGCTTCGGGGGCGCTGCCCTCGAGGCCCTGCCAGAGGACCACTGGCCCCCGGACCCCCCAGCCGAGGGGATCAGCCCCCCCTGACCCCTGCGGGGGGACCAAGTGCCCCCCACACCCCCCCGCGTGGAGGGATGTACAAACTTCCTGGGGTATATATCCGGCTGAAACAAAGACCTCTGAACAATCATGCTCCACACATAACAATCTCCCGCTTGGAGAATGATTGTAGCAACTCCACTGCTGCTTCATTTTCTAGACAATGACTCCTCTTTGGACCTGGTTATTTCTCATCTTCATCGTCATCCTTGAAGACTAATTGAAACTGAGCATGTTCTCATTTTCTCTCTGGTTACAACTTTTGTTAGCATATCTGTAGGATTCTAGCTAGTGTGTATATTTTCCAGCTTCAACTCTCCATCTTCCAACATTGATCGTATGAAATGGTACTTGAGATGTATGTGTTTAGTCCTGGAATGAAATGCGGAATTCTTTGCAAGATGAATGGCACTTTGGCTATCACTGTATAACGTGCCCATATCATGCTCCTTACCCAATTCACCCATAAACCTTTGTAGCCAAACCATTTCTTTACTAGCCTCTGTCGCAGCAACATAGTTTGCTTCTGTTGTTCAAAGTGCAACAACACTTTGGATTTTTGAAACCCAACCGACAGCTGTTCCACCAATAGTAAATACATATCCTGTAGTGCTCCTCCTATTATCTCTGTCACCTGCCATATCTGCATCAACATATCCCTGTAGGGAAATGTTTGAACCACCAAAGCATAATGCTTGATTTGTGGTACCTTTCAAATATCTGAGAATCCATTTCACTGCCATCCAATGTTCCTTTCCTGGATTGTTCATGTACCTGCTTACAACTCCCACTGCATGTGCAATATCAGGCCTTGTGCAAACCATTGCATACATTAAGCTTCCAACTGCTGATGCATATGGAACTTTAGACATATAATCCATGTCTTCTTGGGTCTTTGGCCACATTTCCTTACTAAGTTTGAAATGGCTATAAAAAGGTGTACTAACTGGTTTTTCATTGTGCATGTTAAACATTTTCAAACCTTTTGTATGTACTCATTCTAAGACAATGTTAATTTGCGATTTTTCCTGCCTCTAGTTATTCTCATACCAAGGATTTGTTTTGCAGCTCCCAAATCCTTCATTGCAAATGAATTTGCCAATTTTCTTTTGAGCACATTTATTTCCTGCATGTTAGATCCTGCAACAAGCATGTCATCTACATACAACAACAATATAATATAGCTTCCATCAGTTTTCTTTTTCAGATAAACACAACGATTAGAGTGACATCTAGTATAACCTTGTTCAGGCGTAAACTTGTCAAATTTTAGATACCACTACCTTGGAGCCTGTTTTAAGCCATACAAGCTCTTCTTCAACCTACACACTAATTTCTCCTTCCCTTTCACTTCATATCCTTGTGGCTGCTGCATATATATCTCTTCCTCCAAATCCCCATGGAGAAAGGTTGTCTTTACATCTAACTGCTCAAGATGAAAATCTTCAACTTCCAATAGACTTAAAATATTTCTAATTGAAATCATTTTAACAACAGGAGAAAATATTTCATCAAAATCAATACCTTTCTTCTGTGCAAACCCCTTCACCACAAGTCTAGCTTTGTACGTATGTTTTCCCTCATCTTCTTCCTTCAGCCTGTAAACCCATTTATTCTGTAATGTAGTTTTACCTGCAGGCAACCTGACTATGTCCCAAGTCTGGTTATGCATTAAGGAGTCCATCTCTTCTTCCATGGCTACCTCCCACTTCTTCTTGCTTTCAACCTGCATTGCTTCTTCATAATATTCAGGTTCACCAGAATCAGTCAACAATAAATAATATAATGAAGGAGAGTATCATTCAGGGGGTCTACTTATCTTGGTATATCTTCTAACACCACTTACAGGTGTTTGGGGTGTCTATTGTTGTTGTGCTGGTTGCTGCTGTTGTGGTTGTTGATTATTATTATTTTCAGGCACTTTTAATTTTTCAGTGATTTCATCAAGGACTGCTTATTCCTTGTTTTCTTTTTCTTGTTTCTTTTCCTGCAACTGATTCTTATACAATACCTTTTCATTGAATATTACATCTCTGCTCCTAATGATTTTATGATTTTCATAATCATATAAGTGATAACCAAAATCATTAACACCATATCCAATAAAGGTACATTTCTTTGACTTTGCCTCAAGCTTTGTTCTATTTTCTTTATCAATATGGACAAAGGCCTCACAACCAAAAGGCTTTAAAAAAGAGTAGTTTACCTTTTTACCTGTCCATGCTTCTTTCGGAACACCACCATCCAAGGAACTTGAAGGCCCTCTGTTTATTAGATAAATAGCAGTATCTACAACATCTTCCCAAAAATATAAAGGCAATCCTGCATGCAATCTCATGCACCTTGCATGCTCCATGATTGTTCTGTTAATCCTTTTTGACACACCATTTTCTTGTGGTGTTCTTGGAACTGTCTTCTCTCTGCAAATTCCATGCTCTGAACAGTACCTATCAAACTCTTTGCTGCAATATTCATCTCCATTGTCTGATCGAAGACACTTCAATTTCTTTCCTGTCTCAATCTCAACCAAAGATTTCCATTTCTTGAAAGTGTCAAATACATCAGATTTATTCTTAATACAATAAATCCAAGTTTTTCTAGTTGCATCATCAATAAAAGTAACATAATAACGAGAACCACCGAGAGATGATACCTGAGTGGGTCCCCATACATCTGTATGCACAAGCTCTAATTTTTCATTCTTCTTTTCTTTCCCAACTCTTAGAAATATGATTCTCTTCTGGTTTCCATAAATGCAATTCTCATAGAAGTCCAAATCAACATTCTTCAAACCCGGCAACAAACTCCTTGAGGGAAGAATCTTCATCCCCCTTTCCCTCATGTGTCTGAGCCTATGATGCCATAATGTTGCACCTGCTCCTTTGGAAGTTAAAGCATTAGCAGAGTTATAAATACCATTGCATAAATACAATGTACCAACCTTTTCACCTTTTGCTATTACCAGGGCTCCTTTGGTGACCTTCCAAGCTTTATCTGTGAAAGTTGTCACATAACCTTCACCGTCTAACTACCCTGTTGCACTCAAATTTTTCTTTAGATCTAGAACATGACTTACCTCCTTTAGTAGCCATTGGTTTCCATTCTGCAGTTTTACAAGAACCTTACCCATTCCAACAATTTTACAGTGTTTATCATCACCCAAACGAACTTGTCCAAAATCTCCTTGAACATAGTCATGAAAGTATTTCTTATCAGGTGTGGCATGGAATGAGGCCCCTGGGTATACCAACCACGAATTAGTAATATTTTCAAAAGAAAGAATCAAAGCATCTTGTAACACCTCACCTGTCACATTTGCTTCATGATTGTTTTCTTGCTTTCAATCTCCTTGTTTTCCCTTCCGAGATCTACAGTCTTTCTTTAGGTGTCCTTTCTTTCTGCATTTCCAGCACACTATCCCCGATCTGGACTTGGATCCGCCTTTCCTTGATTTACTGCGATATCCTGAGCTCTTTCCTCTTTCCATTTTTCTTCCCCTAGACTCTACACTCAAAGCATCTCCTGATGTCTCACTAGAGCTTTTCCGTCGCATTTGCTCGCTAAGGATATCACTAACATCATCAAACTTTAAAGTACTAGATCCAAACACAGAGTTACTAATGGCCATTACTAAACCATTCCAACTTTCTGGAAATGAGCACAAGAATAACAGAGCTCTAACTTCATCATCAAAGTTTACCCCTACAAAACATAACTGACTTGTAACAGTATTAAAATCATTTAACTGATTTGCAACAGATCCACTTTGCGACATCTTGTTAAATTGGCAACTAGGGCCAAACTCCATGTGGGTCAACTTATTTATGGCAGTTGATATTTTTATTGGAACCCTCTCGTCGAGAGGTGTAGGATGGATCCAAAGATCATCCGATTTCGATAAGTATTTATGGAGATATGAATTTATTTTGTTTATGTAATTATTATCAAGCCGACCAGCTCTTATGTAGGCTCTAGAAGCCCAAACGTCATGACTATTCATTATATACATTTTAGTATAAATAGAAGAAGACTTTAAGTCATTCTACACACTCACTTTCGGAATCTCTCTTCATCCTGTTTTGGGTTTGATGGAGAAAGAGATCTAAAAGGAGTGCCCTAATATCTATGATGCCCTAATGGAGAATGCAGTCATCTTCAAATAAAGGCGCAGCGATATAAGTAAACAGAGGACATAAAGCGCAATTATGAAGAAAATGCAAGACATAATGTTATATATCTATACGCTGTTCATGTTGTTCACGTTATATGCAGTCATGAGGAATGGTGATATGAATATGGAACCAGATATATATATATATATATATATATATATATATATATATATATATATATATATATATATATATATATATACGCAGATCCAGATATACGGTGATCCGGGAGACACCTACGATGTACATGATGATACATTGTTCATGTTATATATTGTTCACGTTATACGCAGTCATGAGGAATGGTGATATGAATATGGAACCATATCTATATATATATATATATATATATATATATATATATATATATATATATATATATATATATATATACGCAGATCGAGATATACGCTGATCCGGGAGACACCTACGATGTACATGATGATACATTGTTCATGTTATATATTGTTCACGTTATACGTAGTCATGAGGAATGGTGATATGAATATGGAACCAGATATATATATATATATATATATATATATATATATATATATATATATATATATATATAGATATATATATATATATATATATATATATATATATATATATATATATATATATATATACGCAGATCCAGATATACGCTGATCCGAGAGACACATACGATGTACATGATGATACGCTGTTCATGTTATATATTGTTCACGTTATATGCAGTCATGAGGAATGGTGATATGAATATGGAACTAGATATATATAGATACGCAGATCCAGATATACGCTGATCCGGGAGACACCTACGATGTACATGATGATACGCTGTTCAGTAATGAAGATATATATACGCAGATCTGGGAGCCTCCTACATTGTACATGATCATACGCACAACAATGAAGACTCCATACGCTGTCATGGAAGCATTAGCACATATGCAGCAATGGAGACTACGCATAGCAATGAAGACTCCATACGTTTTCGTTGAATGCATATACGCACAGCAATGGAGACTCCATAAGCTGTCATGGAAGCATTAGCATATATGCAGCAATGGAGACTATGCACAGCATGAAGAAATGTTCTACAAGGACATGAAGAGTCATGACTCATACACAACCAATGAATGCAGTCATGGCATTAACCTAACACAGCAACACGGAGTCTAGGGATAAACATAGTCAGTGGAACACAGTTATATGGAACGCAGTCACATGATGAAGCTGCAGTGGAGGAAATGACACATCACAACATTCATTACATATATATATGCAGGTTATGCTACACAATGTTCAGCATATATATATACTCAGGCATAAATGATGCAGTCAAGGCAGCATGATGTATGATTTGGGCATACATATACGTTGTCATCTTTGAAGGGAAAAAATTAATGAGACTACGTGGAGGATAGCCTAGTTGCTTTGCTAGGCTGCAAGCCATAGCAAGCAGCTAAGGCTGATAATTGTATGAACTCCATAATGAAGGAATAGAAGGTTAGCATGGGCAGCATTATGAGCAGCATGATGGGCAGCCTTATGAGCAGCATGATGTATGATACATGGAGCATGGACAGTATCATGATAAATGTAATCATAAGTATGGGCAGTATGATGAAATCATGAAGCAGCACGACACATGGGCAGCTTGAAGTATGAGGTCATGGACAACTTGATGTATGGGCAGCACATCAATCATGAGCAGCATGATGATACATGATGCAGCATGATGGTGCTGCACGGTAAGTTGCAGCAGATAAACGACATGGATAGGTGAAGCCGTCACCTAGGAGAATTAGTTGAAGCAGAATGTCTTCAACTGATCTCATGTATCATCATTGTAGGAGATGATCTATGCTCAAATCTAGATAAGTCTAAGTATTGACTTCTGATGTAAATGTACTATCTCTCTCACTTTCTCTGCTGAACTTTGAAGATAAAAGAAGATTTGATCAAAGGGTTTCCCCACGCATTATGGGGTTTGTCCCTGGCTTGCGCCATATCTTGTGTCCTCTTGTCTTGGCTTGTCTTCTGCGTTTTACATTTATGTTCTATCTGCAGTTTATCTTAATGCTGATGTGATTGCTAACTGTGAAAATTTAAATAAATTGCTCCAGCATAGAACATTCTGAATCTTAACATGGTATCAGAGCTGAGGTGAAGACAATGCCCAAGCAAGAGTGAAAGAGAAATCACTGAAGACAGTTGGCACAAGACAGAAGGATCAATGGGTTCCTCATAATTCACCTAGGGTGAAGTCAAAGCAGAGAATGTTATCAGAATGGCGCAGCGGAAGATTCTGATGGTCCATCTTAAGATCACTTCATTGGGAAGTTCGGATCTAAGGGTGGAAGGAAAGGCAGATGCCTTGTTGAAATAAGTTCGGCCGTTATGCGAAGGAGTGGCAGAGACACATCTCTTGATGAAGATAACAATCATCCCAAGGAAATGGTTGACTCTTCCACGAAATCGAACCTGGTTACAGGGTGGCACTTATCGATGGAAAGGTACGTGTTTGAAAATAGATCTTTTAAAGATGTTTTTGAGTTCAGGGTTGTATCAAGTTACAGGAAGTCCACTGGGGACCATGTCCTTTGACTCAACTCCGGAGGTCTGTGAGTCAGATGGTCACTAGGATGCCTGAATTCAAAAAGAAGCATGAAGGTACATGTTTGAAATGTATCGAAGGAAAATATTATAAGGGGACCATTCGCCTCTTACAGCAGGTCCACAGGCTTGGAACAACCTAGGAGTTTGAGACTCACGATCAGGAATCTCATGTATACAGGTGGAAGAAAGCCCTTTATGGCTTGAAGTAAATCACCTCAGGCATAGTATGAGAGGATTGATAGCTGTCTAATGCAGCTGAGATTCACGAGGAGTGAAACCGATCCAAAACCATTACTCGAAGGTTTTGGATGCTAAACCTCTCGTACCGGCACCTATGTCTGACAGGTGCAGACCCTCTCATTTATAGGAGACAGAAGGAGTTGGATTCTGAATGTGGGAAGATAAGTTGCAAGCCTGTGACTACCTCGAGGATCTTAACTTTCAAGAAGTTATTGGTAGTGATGTCGGACCTGATTTGGGAATGCCTTTGAAATTCATAAACTCATTCGCATTGATGTTCTTGGAGAACCTCCGTTCGGACATGAGTTGCAGTTAGCATGGTGAGCTCATATTTGGTTGAGACTCACTGGATTGGTGCCAAGAATCTTTTGAATTGAGATACACTGCTGAAAATATGAAACCACATGATTATTCGAATGATTAGTGGGCAGGCAGTGTGGAGGATCACTAGAGCACTTTTCCGTGTTGGTTCTCTTTGGATTCTGCTTCGATGCAGGAAGCAAAAGTCGGTCACTAAAAGGACCGCCAAGATCGAATACATGGCTACGAGTATGATCTCGTATGAAGCTGCATGGTTGCGGAATTTCTTATGTTAGCTGTTTTTCTCTGTGACAACCAGAGGTGTGATTCGATTATTGAGGAATCCTGTATTTGACAATTGTTCCAGTAAACAGACATCAGATACTACCTTATCTGGGATATGGAAAGTTGATGAGCAAGGAGGCTCCATCGCACTGAGATGATATACAGGTCGCTAAAGCCCCGGGGGAAAGATCAAATTTGTGATTTTCCCGAATGACTTGGAGTCATCAAGAGACCTTTGTAAAAGGGTTCTGCATGTTGCATACATTGAGCTCTGGGAGCTCTGGGGGGCTTGCAGTTCTACTGGAGCAACATACGACCACAAGGTGACTCACCCTCCCCTGGTGGTGCGCACTGGAACAAGATGATTCGCTCTCTTGTGGGACAAGATGATTCGCTCTATTGTGGAACAGGATGATTTGCTCTCCTGTGTAGCAGGATTGATGTGTTCTCCTGTGAGGCCCGGATTGATTTGTTCTCCATGGCAGCCTAGATTGATGTGTTCTCCATGGCGATTGTAGCAGGATTGATGTGTTCTCCTGTGAGGACATGATTGATTAAGTTCTCTTGTCGAGGCATCCTACCCATGCAGTCTGGGACTCATGGGAAGTACCTCTCATCTGATCAATGAGCAGGGAAATGAAGTTAGGGACCATAGTAGTACGGATGGATGCATCGTTGTATCTACCGTACTCCCTACGCTAGAATGTACTCCACTGATCTGGGATCAATGATACTGGTCTGGGACCAATGGTATGAGTTGTACATACTATGACGCTGACTTCGGGTCGGCTGAGACTGGTCTGGGACCAGTGGTACATACTCCGAGACTGACTTCGTGTCAGTGCAGGACTAGTCTGGGACTAGTGAGAGTCGTACCTACTATGATGCTGACTTTGCGTCGGTTGAGACTGGTCTGGGACCAGTGTTACGCACTCTGAGTCTGACTTTGGGTTAGTGAAGAATGGTATGAGACATTCTCGATCAATTCTTCTTCTTCATATTTCAGCAGAGCAGAGCTAGCAGAGCCAACAGAGTTGAGCAAAGCAGAGCTAGCAGAGCCAGCAGAGTTGAGCAGAGCAAAGCAGAGCCAGTAGAGCTGAGCAGAGTAGAGTAGAGCCAGCAGAGCTGAGCAAAGATGGGCAGAGCAGTGCAGGGCACTGATGGCAGAGATAGTACAGTCGGACTTGTGGATCAATGAATGGAGTTCTCCCTAGTTGAAAGGGAGTGTTAAATTGGCAACTAGGGCCAAACTCCATGTGGGTCGACTTATTTATGGCAGCTGATATTTTTGTTGGAACCCTCTCGTTGAGAGGTGTAGGATTGGTCCAAAGATCATCCGATTCCGATAAGTATTTATGGAGATATGAATTTATTTTGTTTATGTAATTATTATCAAGCCAACCAGCTCTTATGTAGTCTCTAGAAGCCAAAACGTCATGACTATTCATTATATCCATTTTAGTATAAATAGAAGAAGACTTTAAGTCATTCTACACACTCACTTTTGGAATCTCTCTTCATCCTGTTTTGGGTTTGATGGAGAAAGAGATCTAAAAGGAGTTCCCTAATATCTACGATGCCCTAATGGAGAATGAAGTCATCTTCGAATAAAGGCGCAGGGATATAAGTAAACAGAGGACATAAAGCGCAATTATGAAGAAAATGCAAGACATAATGTTATATATCTATACGCTGTTCATGTTGTTCACGTTATACGCAGTCATGAAGAATGGTGATATGAATATGGAACCAGATATATATATATACGCAGATCCAGATATGATGATACGCTGTTCATGTTATATATTGTTCACGTTATACGCAGTCATGAAGAATGGTGATATGAATATGGAACCAGATATATATATATATATATATATATATATATATATATATATATATATATATATATATATATATATATATATATATATATATATATATATATATATATATATACATATATACATATACGCAGATCCAGATATACGCTGATCCGGGAGACACCTACGATGATACGCTGTTCATGTTATATATTGTTCACGTTATACGCAGTCATGAGGAATGGTGATATGAATATGGAACCAGATATATATATATATATACGCAGATCCAGATATACGCTGATCCGGGAGACACCTACGATGTACATGATGATACGCTGTTCATGTTATATATTGTTCACGTTATACGCAGTCATGAGGAATGGTGATATGAATATGGAACCAGATATATATATATATATATATATATATATATATATATATATATATATATATATATATATATATATACGCAGATCCAGATATACGCTAATCTGGGAGACACCTACGATGTACATGATGATACACTATTCAGTAATGAAGATATATATACGCAGATTTGGGAGCCACCTACATTGTACATGATCATACACACAGCAATGAATACTCCATACGCTGTCATGGAAGCATTAGCACATACGCAACAATGGAGACTACGCATAGCAATGAAGACTCCATACGTTGTCATTGAATGCATATACACACAGCAATGAAGACTCCATAAGCTATCATGGAAGCATTAGCATATATGCAGCAATGGAGACTATGCACAGCATGAAGAAATGTTCTACAAGGACATGAAGAGTCATGACTCATACGCAGCCAATGAATGCAGTCATGGAATTAACCTACCACAGCAACACGGAGTCTAGGGATAAACATAGTCAGTGGAACACAGTTATATGTAACGCAGTCACATGATGAAGCTGCAGTGGAGGAAATGACACATCACAACATTCATTACATATATATACGCAGGCTATGCTACACAATGTTCAGCATATATATATATACTCAGGCATAAATGATGCAGTCAAGGCAGCATGATGTATGATTTGGGCATACATATAAGCTGTCATCTTTGAAGGGAAAAAATTAATGAGACTACGTGGAGGATAGCCTAGTTGCTTTGCTAGGTTGCAAGCCATAGCAAGCAGCTAAGGCTGATAATTGTATGAACTCCATAATGAAGGAATAGAAGGTTAGCATGGGCAGCATTATGAGCAGCATGATGGGTAGCCTTATGAGCAGCATGATGTATGATACATGGAGCATGGACAGTATCATGATAAATGTAATCATAAGTATGGGCAGTATGGTGAAATCATGAAGCAGCACGACACATGGGCAGCTTGAAGTATGAGGTCATGGACAACTTGATGTATGGGCAGCACATCAATCATGAGTAGCATGATGATACATGATGCAGCATGATGGTGCTGCACGGTAAGTTGCAGCAGATAAACGAAATGGATAGGTGAAGCCGTCACCTAGGAGAATCAGTTGAAGCAGAATGTCTTCAACTGATCTCATGTATCATCATTGTAGGAGATGATCTATGCTCAGATCTAGATAAGTCTAAGTATTGACTTCTGATGTAAATGTACTATCTCTCTCACTTTCTCTGCTGAACTTTGAAGATAAAAGAAGATTTGATCAAAGGGTTTCCCGACGCATTGTGGGGTTTGTCCCTGGCTCGCACCATATCTTGTGTCCTCTTGTCTTGGCTTGTCTTCTGCGTTTTACATTTATGTTCTATCTACAGTTTATCTTAATGCTGATGTGATTGCTAACTATGAAAATTTAAATAAATTGCTCCAACATAGAACATTCCAAATCTTAACACATTTTCATATTAAATAACCGTTTCATAAAAAATACCTTGTTTGAGGCCAAGGGTTTTTCATATAGTTTCTCCAACATCTTAATCAAACCCTCTGTCGTTGTTTCCTTCGAAATGTTGAAGGCAACCGATGCTGCAAGGCACAACTCTATTGTTCTGAGTGCCTTTCTATCGAGAAGGTTCCATTCTTCATCTTTCATACCCATCGACATCTTTGCTTTTCCGCCCAATGGTAAGTATAGATATTTCTGATACAAATAATCTTCCATCTGCATCTTCCATAGTGAGAAGTTTTGTCCGTTAAATTTCTCGACCCTAAACTTACCATCTTCCGCCATTGCTCCCACTCAAATGAGGAACCCTTCTTTCCTACATGTTTATCAGCCAAATAGACCTTCGGCTCTGATACCAATTGTTAGAAAATTATATATTACGGAGCAATGGAACGCATAAAATATTGTAGAAATATAAACACAGAAAACGCATAAAACAAGAGAGACACAGATATACGTGGTTCACCCAGTTTGGGCTACATCCACCTTGAATAGCGAGTCCTTCCTTTCTATTATCCAGCAAAATGAAGAGACACAACCTACAACAGATCCGCTGTAATATCCTCTATTTTCTTTCAGATTCTCACCTCTCTATTTCTTGCTCATAGAATACACATCTATTACACAGCCTCAAATACAATGTCGTCACCAAGAGAGGGGGTTGCCTTCTAGGGAAAAAACCCTATACTAAACATAAGTTCTACCGTCAGATCATCCGCCTAATGAACGACCCAGATTGACTAGAAATTAGTATACTTTTACAAGGCAATTTTACATCTGTTTTTAGCTTCAGGGGCGCTACCCCCGAGCCCCCGCTCGGGGACCACTAGCCCCCGGACCCCCCAGCCGAGGGGGATTAGCCCCCCTGGACCCCCGCGGGGGGACAAGTCCCCCCCACACCCCCCCACGTGGAGGGGTGTACAAACTTCCTGGGGTATACATCTGGCTGAAACAAAGACCTCTGAACAATCATGCTCCACACACAACATACAGGGAACCAATCAGAACCTGACATACAAATGGGGCAGAAATATACACACGAAGAAAATACCCCAAATTCACATTTGGGGCCTAACAATATGAAAAAACAACAAGAACCTCAGCTGGAAGTAAGCGGCATCAAACGAACTCATGGATCTGAAGGATCCGAATCTGACAAAGAACAACTAATAAAAACAATGCAAAACCAACTTGCTATAACTGCACCAGCTTCCAACTCTGAAGGTTGGTGAAGGGTGGAGAAGAATAAGGGCAGGAAAGTATAGGCGAATTTATTTTTTTATAATTGTAATCTCTTTTCTCATGTGATTACAGGGACAACCAACTGCATATGCTTAAGCATCTACAAAATGTAATTTTTTCATATGAATAAAATTACAACTTTTTCTATGGGGAAAAAAATAATAGTGGGCTTCTATGGGGAATAATATAATATGGGGACTACATGGGAACAACAATATAATAAGTGGGGTGTACTAATAACAATAAGGGGTTACCCTAGTAGTATAGGGACCTAACATGCCCCTCTCCTTCAAAAAGTTTTGTCCCCAACGCTTGAGTGGTTATGGATGATTCTGTATAAAATTTTCATCCTCCCATGTGGAATCTTCAATGCTTAAGTTCTTCCACTTGATGAGATACTCTGAAATTGATCGATTTCATAGCTGTCGATTTCTTGTTTCTTTGACTGCTTCAGGTTCCAATATGATTTTCCCTTCCTCGTCAAATTTTGGAAATATTATTTGAACTGGGATCTTCTGCAACTTTTGAATGAGTGGCCACACTTCTTCACCATTATTCCCTTCATCCCTTACTTCATTTATCCAATCTAGTTGGATAATGGAAATAACACAAAACAATGCTTCCACATCCTCATCCTTTCTTGAGAGTGTATTTGCAACAACATTTTGCTTCCCTTTTTTGTAGATGATTTCAAAGTCATAACCCAACATCTTTGTGACCCATTTTTGTTTCTCTTCAGAGGATAATCTTTGTTCTAAAAATTATTTAATACTACCATGATTCTATTTTACCTTGAAGTGTCTTCCCATTAGGTAGGGTTGCCATTTGTTAAGTGCATGTAGTATTGCAACTTTTGAATGAGTGGCCACACTTCTTCAACATTATTCCCTTCATCCCTTACTTCATTTATCCAATCTAGTTGGATAATAGAAATAACACAAAACAATGCTTCCACATCCTCATCCTTTCTTTAGAGTGCATCCGCAACAACATTTTTCCTCCCTCTTTTGTAGATGATTTCAAAGTCATAACCCAGCATCTTTGTGACAAATTTTTATTTCTCTTAAGAGGATAATCTTTGTTCTAAAAATTATTTAAGACTAGCATGATCTGTTTTTACCTTGAAGTGTCTTCCGATTAGGTAGGGTCACCATTTCTTAAGTGCATGTAGTATTGCCAACATTTCCTTCTCATAAATAGCTTTGTGTAAATACTTTCCTTTGATTGGACAACTTCCGAAAGTAATGGGCTTTTCCTCTTGCATTAAAAAATCACTAATTCCATTTCCTGAAGCATCACATTCCACAATAAACGTTTTTGTGAAATCCAGCGTAGCTAAGACCAGTGCTTGGCACATTGCTTTTTTAAGATGTTCAAAGGCCTTTGTTGCTTTTGGAGTCCATGAAAATGCATATTTCTTCAATAATTTTGTTAGAGGTGCTGCTATTCTCCCATAATCCTTAACAAACTTGCGATAATCCCCTTTCAACCCGAGAAATCCTCACAGATGCTTTATGGTTGTGGGGATTTTCCATTCCTTAATGGCTTTAATTTTGCTAGGGTCTACCTTAACACCTTCATGAGATACAATATGACCAAGATATTCCACCTCTTGAACTCCAAAGAAACATTTGGATCTTTTTGCATATAATTGTTTCTCCTCCAATAGTTTGAGCACCCTGTCAACATGTTGAACATGATCCTTCGAAGACTTGTTGTAGATTAGTATATCATTGAAAAATACTAACACAAATTTTCTAAGGAAGGTTTTGAAAATGGAATTCATCAAACCTTGAAATGTATAAGGTGCATTGGTAAGGCCAAAAGGCATACCAAAAATCCATAATGACCCTCATGATTTCTAAATGATGTTTTTGGAATGTCTTCAGTCTTCATTCTGATTTGATGATATCCTGAATGAAGATCAAAATTGGTGAAGTAAATTGACCCATGCAGTTCATCCAATAATTCATCAATGACGAGAATGGGAAATTTTTCTTTAATAGTGAGCTTGTTGAGCTCCCTATAATCCATACACATGCACCATGATCCATCTTTCTTGTGCACCAATAGTACTGGAGCAAAGAAAGAACTTTGACTATGTTGAATTATACCAGACTCTATCATTTCTACAACCATACATTCAATTTCACTCTTTTCTGCATAGGGATATTAGTACGACTTGATGTTTAGAGGAACACTTACTGGAATCAAATGAATAGCATGATCATGGTCAAGAATAGGTGGGAGGCCTTTTGGAGTCTTAAATACCTTGGAATGATTGTCCAAGACTTTTTGGAGATCTGGAGAAATAGATGATTTCGATGTGGGAACCTCTAGTGAACATAATTGTGCAATTACAACTTGTTGTTCCTTCTTTAGAAGATTTGTCATACCATTAGAGCTGATTATCTTTCACGATTTCCCTGCAATACCCTTTAATTCAACTTCCTTTCCTTCTGCACAAATTTCATGAAAAGTTCTTGAAAATTAAAAGCTATTGTACCCAAGGATTGTCGCCATTAGACTCCTAGTACAACATCAACACCACCCATTGGAATTGAAAGCATTAGGCTATTCAATACATATTCTCCCACGAATAGCTTGATATTATGGCACTTTTGAGAGCAATTTATGGTTCCTCCACTTGCAACCATCACTTGACACTTTGGTGCTAGGTATAGGAATCAATTCAATTCCTTGGCTATCTTACAATGAATAAACTTATGGGTATTGTCTATATCAATCAAAACTACTACCTTTTTCTTCTTGATATGTAATTCTATCTTAATAGTTTGAGGAGTGGTGATACTAGCCAATGCATTACAAGATATGGTCGGATTCAATTCCTCTTTCTCGATGTGATCTTTCATTTCTTGAACCCTTTTCTTCTTGATATGTCCTTCTATCTTGAGATTTTCAGGAGTGGTAATTATTGCCAATGCTTTACAAGATATGGTCGGATTCATTTCTTCTTTCTCTAGGGTTGGTTCCTGCTGTATATGCTCTCTTTTGATGTTCCTTGATCATTTTCTTCCTCCTCTTCATAATCTATGTAAAATAATTTCTTCTCAGCACACTTATGACCTTTAGTGTATTTTCTATCACAAATGTAACTAATCCAGGTCCAGGTGTGACGAAGGACCCTTCCAAGACCTTTTAATTTCATGATGTGTTAATTGCATTTTAAAAGAACATTAATGAATACATCTGCATGTTGTAAAGAAGAG
Source organism: Pinus tabuliformis (assembly GCA_031772625.1). Lineage (NCBI taxonomy): Eukaryota > Viridiplantae > Streptophyta > Pinopsida > Pinales > Pinaceae > Pinus > Pinus tabuliformis. The sequence goes on along the minus strand of CM062819.1, from coordinate 782,957,407 downwards.
GAACATGTCAATCATCAGCAACATAAAAAACATAAGCATTGATAATGGAACTTCCAGGACGGACTACGTCTCCAGGCCCCAGTGTCAAGATGGTGTAGGCCACTGCATTAAGTGTTGTCAATAGTGATGATGTACATAGAAGTGATGTTGCTATCATACAAGGAAAATTCCCTCACGCAGGAGTGGCTCCAAAAGATGTTCCACTACAGGAACTCTTAGTCAAAAGACTCCTATCAGTATGAAACAAACTCATGCATGATGATCATCCCGCCAACATGGCATAAAAGGGATCTCAATGCAAACATCCATGATGACAACCTGAGTATCCCATCAACATACAAAAATGGATCTCAAAACATGACATGACGAATCATGACACAAGTACATCACATAGACGATTCCGCATCACATCAAGCATGAATCATGAAAACAAGTAATAAACAAGATCCATCATCAACATCAAACATGGATCTGTGTAGGAAAATGCATAGTAAAAGAAGTACATGAACGCACTACATATACCTCAGAACCAGGGGCCATCTGAAGAAGTGGATGTCAAGTTGTTGAAGCTGCTCGGACCATCGATCTCACGGCATCGAATCACACGAAAATGGCTACTCGCATATGAATGTTGACACCTACATTCCACTTAGAAAAGCGGCTGGAGAAAAGAATGAGAAAATGAGAAATCTGAATGAACCATCAACTTTGTGACATCAAATAGTGCAAAATCGACTGTCCAATTTTTGAATTTTGAGAAATCAAGAATCTAGGGCTCAAGGAATCTTTTAGATTCCCCCTAGATTCCTCAAAGATTCTACTCCATGGGTAGACTGGAAATCTACAACTCCAAAGGCAAATCTAACCTCGCTATTGCGATCCCTGTGGAAAACAATGAAAAAAGACTATAAAGTTGACTATATTTCAACATGGAGAAATATTACCTCCTCGGGAAAACTTCATGGATCATGGTTTTGCTCCCTATTTCTGTAACAGTCATGGTTCCATCGGCATACTGGAAAATGACCAAAAAATGCATAAATCTGATGGAGACACAAATAGCACCATTGCATTCATGGCGTCGAGAAGTGCTGAAACCATATAAAAATTTCCAAAATCTGAGCCTTGTAGGTTGTGGAAGGCCAGGAGAAAAAACACTTCCATATTTATAGTTGTGAGTGGTGGGCTTCCTTGTTTCCATAATTTCGCTTTCAATTTTTCTTGCCAACCTGAATCCTTCTCCAATGAATTAGGTTACCAAAGATGAACCTCATGTTGAATGTTATCCTTTAAAGTCCCTATGAAGACATCAATCCTTTGCTTCTTCGAAATATCACTTACCCTTATATTCAATTTTTGAAAGTCCTCAATGTGCTTTGCCATTGAGCCCTTTTGTTTGAGATTTATCAATTAGCTAAAGAAGGTGTTTCCTTTTGTATCCTCATAATGTGCTATCATTTCCTCCGTGCAAACTGACCATGTAATAAGTGGTTTACAAGAACAAAGCCCTTTATACCATATAAATTGATTCGGTTCTAAATAATTAGATGCAATACATACCTTTTTTAATAGTGGTAAACCATGTAGATCAAAATATTTCTCCAACTATAGTATCCAATTTACCGGATCTTTGCCATCAAACTTCCTCATCTTGCTTTTTCTTGATTTTAGGAGCTCGATGTTGAAACAACTATAACTCTGTAATTTTAGATCTTTAAGTTTTAAAATTTTTCCCTGTAATTTCCGTTTGCATCCTCTTTCTAACTCCGCAAATCTCATCACAATTGGATTTGTGAAAAAATATTTATTGCCAATATCCCACAATGACCTAATTATACAAACGATGTGCCACGTGTCATTATTTCAACCTTAGTTTTTGAAAATTATAACCAAACAAAACACAGTCTGTACACTTTCTGTAACTTCTTACGAAATTTCAATCTGATGCTCAGAGAGAAAGTTATGATGATTTTCCAAAAGTCACCTAGTTAGGATGTAATTCAGGAGTATTCAAAAACCCTAACTTCTTCAGATCATATATTTGAAAATGTAGTGAGACAAGCTCTGAAATTTGGACCTGAAGTTTAGAACCATTTCTTCTCAAATGGGTTTTTTCTTTAGCTTTTTAAACTTTGTAGAAAAAACGTTACAGTGAAAATTCCACGATGACTTGTTTTAGATCAAATTTTGGAACTTGCAAAAACCCTAACTTCCACAGATCATATATCCCAAAATATAGCGAGACAAGATCTGAAATTTAGGTCCGAGGTTCAGCAAGATTTATTCTCAAATGGGTTGTTTTTTTAGCTTCTAAAACATCGTAGAAACAAAGTTATAGCAAAAATTCCACGATGACTTGTTTGGAGTAGTGAAACCCTAGAATCCAAAGCTTTTACACCAAATGTTATGAATCCATCTCACAAAAGGATATAAAACATAGATCAACGCCTTAGAAATAAGGCTCTTCGAGGGGGAAACCTCCTTTACATTACACAAATGAACACTTCTTAGTGATACAAATGACAAGACATCCTTTCTATATATAGGAGTCTAAGGGGTCACAATATAATCAGAGCTGACATAACAATAATAATGTAAGGGCACAATAATAACAATAGTGGGCTTCTATGGGGAAAAATATAACAATATGGGGACTAAATGGGCACAACAATATAATAAGGGGGTTGTACTAATAACAATAAGGGGTTACACTAGTAGTATAGGGACCTAACATTAAGCCACAGATCAAGTGTCGGTAATATTGACGAGAGAATGAACTGTTGGATCACTTCATGTCTAGAACATACCGTGACCATTAGATTGTAAGTTACAAAAGTACACAGTAATGAAGCACACTTTACCTAACTCTACACTAGACCAATTTATACTTAACCATTTCGTATCTGTCGAAATATCCTAACAGTCCCAAAGGGTCATTCATGATGTCTCGTAGGACCTTCTGCGTAAAGAGATCTTTAAAGTAGCCTCCTAAAGGGTCTGGACAACAGAGTGAAACCGATGTATCTGTAGAACCAATTGTGAAGTTTAGATCCGGTTATCACTCAGAATGAACGTCAAGGCTGAGAAGAGGTCGTTCTGAGGTAACCACAAACCAAGCTTTCGATCTGGCATCTAGCCCTGCCAGACCAGAGAGGGCTCTCTCTTTGCTGCCAAAATGTGGCTACATTGAGCAAATCTTAGGATAGTTATGGAGTGTGGGGATTTGTTTGAAAGGTTTTGGGTTGAAACAACAAGAGAAAGGACGATTGGGCTATGGAGTCAATACGAGTTTCTGCCGACAAACTTGGGGCAAATTAAGTGCCATGTTCAACCATATAGAAGATTGCAAATGTGAGAAGAAGAGGGGAGAAAGCCTGTTGCCCTGCATCCATAAAACAGGTGATGGATCTCTAGTAGTAGTATTAGACGAAAGAGAAACATGATGTTGCTCAACAGAGCATCTAGCAAAGGATGAATTCTGCAAAGGAAACCATTACATCTAACAACAAAATCATCATGAAAGGAGCATCATAGCGGATGGATTCCTAACACATCTCTTAGATAATGCTGTAACAAGGTAGAGAAAACAAAATAGGTAAGTAAATTACAGGAAAAACATACTGAATAGTAAACACCATGATGGATCCCAGGTCCAAAGGGCAAAAGCTAGTTTATTAAAATGAGATTCAGGAAAACTTTACACAGTGCCAAGCAGCCTCTCTGTTGCCAAAATTGAACCTCTATATTTTAAAAATAATCCTATATATACTAAATTACAAATCTATTTTTATTTCCTCAACATAGGAAACAAAAAATAAAAAATAAAATCGTATCATAAAACTCTATTATAAACTAATTTGCAACTAAAATCCCAAACTATCTCAAGAACCATGAGAAATAGTTTTTGAAAACCCAAATTATGTCAAGGTTTGCCAAGTGGATTAATATTACTATATCTGCTCCTTCAGGTGTGGAACTATATTCCACAAAATCTTCATTTCGACTACCAACTTGCACTTGGCTACACGAATTTTGGAGTTGTTTGATCGATCTTTTGTTCTTGTCCCTCCTTGGATGTTCTCTGACTGCCTTTTGTAATTCTCTTACTTTTATTTTCTCACCTTCTAGTGTTATATTGTTTCAATGATGAATATAGATGTTCTGCTCTCATAATAATATTTTTGGAACTCCTTCACATCGACTTGTTTCAAATGCAAGACTTTCTTGACAAGCACCATCTATCAATTTCCATGTTGGTTTTGTCTGCCCATTAACGTTTTCAATTCCCATTGCTTTATATAAAATATCTCTTGCATTCATTGACACATCTAAGAGGCCATGCAAATAAGTAGATATGATGCCTACGCAACCAATGGCATCAAGTTCCTCTATCATGCTTGCAACAATGCATGTTCCTTTTCGTATTTCTGTTCCTCAACAGATTTCATCTATCAATACAAGGTTTTTGTTTGTAGCTTCACAAAGTATTGATCGCATTTCATACATTTCCATCTAGAACGAGCTTTTTCCATCGGTTGGGCTTTCATATTAACCCATATGAAGCAAGATGGAATCAAAGGTTGGGATAGTAGGAATTTTTGTAAGAAGCATCAATCCATGAATGCCAAGCAATGTTGTTGAACCGACGGATCTAAGTAAACTGGACTTTCCACCACCATTTGGACCAGTAAGAAGAAATAGTGACCATATTTGAATCGTATTCTGAAAACAAATTTTATAAACTCAACAAACGTTCCAGCACAGTTCAACAAACCTTGTTTAATAATCATTAATAAAACAACTAGTTTGTTGAAGGTGTCATCGCTGGACATCTGGAATGTTTAACAGTTGTACTCTACCACCATTTCACCTTCTAAATCCCCTATAACGGCTTCTAGATTGATCTTCGCCATATTCATATCCACCACCAGTGCTTGGCTCAATACTAGTTTCATTAAAGACCTTATGCTCGATTCTAGGCCCCTGCAGAACTTTGTTTTATAGGATGGACCTACGCGTAACGCCAAAGGGATATGCATAGCGCCATAGTCCAGAAGCATAGCGCCACAGCCAAGAGTGTAGCGCTACACTCCAGATAGGATTGATTTCAATTTTTGACTTGTGTGTGTTTGTGGATGCAGGGGCACTAATTTGGGCCTTCAGCTCTCATCGTAAGCATGACAAAACAAACAAGAATCCTTGGAACCAATATGCAAGTTTCAATGCCTACAATTTTTCTTCTTTCTTTCTCGATTTTTCTTCCTTCTCCTCTTCACGTGATAGGAAATCTTCAGAAGAGTCTGCTTCATGAGCTGCAACAAGGGCTGCAGCTTTTACCATAACATTTGCAACAGAAGAATCATCTTTCAGTCTTTTTGGATCACCAACCTCATAATAGATCCAGATGCACCTGAAATATCTCCAGACTACTGACGTGGCAAACAACCATCAAGAACAAATTTTGAACCAGAACCAGAGACTCTAGAATTTTTCCTAGCCTATAGAAAAGGCATACCATAGCTGCTTGAATTGAAGTGAGATGCATTACCATCTTGACTAGGACTCACACCAGCACTTCCAATCCCATCACTCTCTTCTGACATACCTTTCAATATCTTGTGTAGAATCCCTCCATGTAAAGTTCCAGGTTCAGATACTACTCCCTGTTGAGGCCTCCATGAACCCCTGGTAGGAGCCATCACAATTACAGCAGCTGTATCAGCACTCATCTACCTTTCTTATCACTATCCTTAACTTCTGCGGTACCTTGAGAAAGACCAGGAAAATCTTGTTGGCTTCTTTGTAGCTACTCTAACAGCTGAAGCAACAGCTTCGGAAGTCATACCAAGAGGCTTTCCACTCCCATGATCGTATCCATCCTTCTTAGAGCCACCAAGTACTATTTTGAATTTTGTATTTTTTATCTAGATTTTGTGTCTTTTTAGCATGAATAGGGTTGATATCCTTTGAAGAAGAACCACGTGCAGCATGTAATGACTCATCGCCTGTTGAATTATTCATTTTCTTAGGTTGGCTAGTTTTTCAATTTTCACTGGTTCGAACATCTGTTGGAGAAGTTTGGTTTGACCTCAAACCATTTTCATGCAACTTACCCTATTGTGTTGCCTCAAGGACTTTGAGATAGTATGGATCATACTGATTTGTAGGCAAAAGAAATGGGAACTGTCCCTTCACTCTATCTTGAGTAACAACAATACCTTTGAATTCCTTTCCAATCCTTGCAATAAATTCAACCATCTTTTCTACTACACGATTTAAAAATGATGGTGGCTCCCATATTGGTGAACTTTCTCTATGTGCTTGATTTCCTGAAGTTTTAACTGACTCTTTGTTATTCTCGCCAATTCATGTGAAGGTGAAGCATGGCTTCCTAGACTATCACCTGAAGGATGTCTGGAACCCTCTAAAACATATGGCTGGTCTATGAGAGAAGTATCATGCTTGAGAGCTACATCTAGTTTAGTGTTACAAATATCATTTTGAAGGTACTTTCCTTTTAAATATTTAGCTATCTCTAAAGCCATGCTACTATCTGCACTACAAGCAGTGTTATCAATAGAACAATCTTGGATGGAGGATGCCCCTTCTTTTGAATCTATAGAGACTTGAGCCGTTCCTTCATCTTCATCATCTCCAGTACCATACACTGATCCAAGAAGGGAGAGGCCCTCTCCTTGAACAATGCCCTTCTCGACATGTTTCTTATCAACTTTGTTATCAGGATCCAAAAGTTCAGGATGATCCACCAGGAACCTGAAGTATATATGAATATGGTGATCAGGCATTAGGAACCCAAAAATTGGATTACTTCCCTGCTTCACCCTTAGAATAATTTCTGACTTCCCTCCATGCTCGCTGACAAACTTTGCAGTTCTAGCCATTCTGTGATGTGTCTTCTCCATAGGTGGTTGCACAATACCTAGTCATGACTCATCAGCAGGATTAAGGCCTTGAGCTTCCCATTGAAAATCATTTCTTGACTGAAAACGTTACTCCTATAAATATTCCAGATTCATCGTTCAAAACTATAATTCTGACCGAAGAATTCTTGCAGGTGCTTTTCTTTAATGTTCTCTGACACTTATGAAATTGCCATAATTCTTTTTTTTTTTAATATGTATAAGAGTACAATGAGATGGAGCGAAATTCTGATAACAATTATATTTTGATTAAATAGGACAATTTCATATTTCCCTTCACTTCAATTTGGCTAGACACTGGGAAAGCATCATTTCTAGTGCCATCATTCAGGCCAAAACACTAATGGTTGCCTGCTGCAACATTTTCAACATTTGAACACACTGACGTGGTAATAGAAGCCTCTGAATTTGCAACTTTTATCTTGTTCTAGTATCATGAATTTCATGGAAGAATGATTTTTAGGGTTTCGATAAGCATGGAGCCATCTCACCAAAAGCTTTTAAAAATATCCATGTCTTCCTCATAGCCATGCACTCTGCAAAGTGATTACTTGCAGAAAGAACCCTAACGAAAAGATCTATCAGACCCTCTGACAAAGGGGGAGCTTTCCATTTGTTTGACATGTCAAGTATTTTTGAGTTGAAAAGCTTGGAAGAAATGTAGGTAAGGATAACAACAAACACTGTATGAAAATCTACAAATCTTTATGTAATTCCTCTCTAGAACCATGAGACCAACAGCTGTAAATCAACCTTTCACCAGAAATATCCCTATCAACAATGTATAGTGCCCTATGCACAAGATATCTCTTTTAATGAAGGAAAAACTCTCTCACCATATATTGAGATGAGGATTAACAACATAGCAATAGACCTCAAATGTTATGTTCTCTTCTTCTCTATCACAATCCAGCCACAAGACCATCCACTAACATATCCTAGCTTCCTCTGATTCATTCAATACCTGAACTATTGCACGGGAGGCCTTTGAGTCAACCATTCGTTCGGTCATATCTTTTGATCTGGGAGCTGCTTTTGTGAGTGTGATATACCGTTGGAAATTTCTTTCGGAGCTGCTCTTGATCAACATGCTTATGACATGTTTTGCGCTGAAGATCATGTGTAAAACATCTAACCTAACCCAACCTAGTAAGAGGCCCATTTTGATCACTGTAGGAAGGCCAAAGGACTAACTCTAATAGTGGCGCCATCAGGGATGGCAGTTCCTTGGAGGTGCCAAGAACCTCAAATCTCTGGGAAGATGTAGATTAGTGCCTCATCCATTGGACAATATGGTCAAATAGTTGCAAACTCAGAACAACTCGTACCAATAAAAAAAAACCATATACATACTGCAACTTGTACATTTGGAAACTAAAACAAATGCCAAAAATTGAAAAGCTTCTTTTAGTAGCTTATTTATTTACAAACCTACTCTACTTTGCAACAAAATCAATAGATCAAGTGATGTTATAATTCCAGATCAACTAATCAAGTAATTGTGACAAGGATGCTGCTTGGAAGTGCTTCAACCAGGACACAACTGGAAACACTGATAGCCATACAAGCACATAATGAGTTTGGATGTGTAAAAGGAAATATGATCTATCATTCAAAATGATTTTTTTTTTCCATATATGCAACAATAGGATCGAAGAAACCAGACTTTGTTTGCTGCCCCAACTCCTCAATACATGCTTCCAGTTGCAAATTAACAATGGAAATATCCATGGGCAGCCTTACCTTCTCTTCCTTCTGCTGAAAAAGGTCCCCAAATAATGGGACTCAATAGTCCAGATCCTGGGACTGTATTTGGGTCTCCAATTCAGTTAGATCTCCTTCACTTTTGATGTCAAAATCTTGCAAAAAATTGAGCTTAACTTCATGGCTACATCGATAAGACTTCAGATAAGAAGAAAGAGATGAAGCAAAGTTCTCATCTACCTCATCATCTGTGCACATATCTCCCCATTCTCTAAAGCCTTGAATAGAGGCCGCCTCTATTTAAAATTCTTCCTCTTTCTCCATCCATGCTTCAAGAAAGATATGCCAAAAATTTGCAAAAGACTTAATAGATATGATAGGAAAAATTTTGATCCATTGTCTACATTTCGCTTGAAACGAATCATAGAACAATCTGATAAAAACATCCTCTTTTTTTACTCTAAGAGATTCTATAAATGTTTTGAAATTTGCTACATGTTTAAGAGTCAAAGTTAGATTTTCCCCATTGAATTTAGGGCCATTGCTCAAAATATATGCATCCTTCAGTAATTGATTAGGAAAACCAAGAAGATTAGAAAAATCAATACATGAATACCTTGAACAAATAGAAGCAACATCTGAGTCCTTCATTTAGCCAGTGGATCCACCATCAGTACTTTGAAACTTGGAATCTCGAACAGTGGAGTCGTCAGGTAGATGATTTCAGCCTTCATATATGTCTGACTGTTGTCCACTATCAGCAATTAGATTTCACACTTGAATGATATTTCCCAGAGAAGATCTGTCACCTCGCCCCTGACAACGGCACCAATATGTTATCACTCAAAATGAATCTCAAGGTTGAGAAGAGGTCGTTCCAAGGTAACCACATGCCAAGCTTTCGATTTGGCATCTAGCCCTACCTAACCAGAGAGGGCTCCCTCCTTGCCACCAAAATGTGGCTACAATGAGTGAATCTTAGGCTAGTTATGGAATTCAGGGATTTGTTTGAAAGGTTTTGGGTCGAAACAACAAGAGAAAGGATGATTGGGATATGGAGTCAATGCTAGTTTCTGTCGACAAACTTGGGGCAAATTAAGTGCCATGTTTAGCCAGATAAAAGATTGCAAATGCGAGAAGAATAGAGGGGAGAAAGCCCACTTCCCTACAGGCATCAAATAGGGGATGGATCTCCAGTAGCAGCATTAGATGAAAGAGAAACACGAGGTTTCTCAATAGAGCATCTAGCAAAGGATGAATTCTGCAAAGGCAACCATTACATCTAACAACAAAATCATCATGAAAGGAACATCATAGGGGATGGATTCCTAATACATCTCTTAGATAATGCTATAACAAGGTAGATATAACAAAATATGTAAGTGAATTACAGGAAAAACATATTGAACAGTAAACACCGTGATGGATCCTGGGTCCAAAGGGCAAAAACTGCTTTATTAAAATGATATTTAGGAAAAATTTACACAGTGCCAAGTAGCCTCTCTACTGCCAAAATCAATCCTCTGTCTTTTAAAAATAATCCTATAGATATTGAGTTGCAAATCTATTTTTATTTCCTCAACATAGGAAATAAAAAATTAAAAATAAAATCCTATCATAAAACTCTATTATAAACTAATTTTCAACTAAAATCCAAAACTATCTCAAGAACCACGAGAAATAGTTTTTGAAAACCAAAATTATGTGAAGGTTTTCCAAGTGGATTAATATTAATATATCTGCTCCTTCAGGTGTGGAACTATATTCCACAAAATCTTCCTTTTGACTGCCACCTTGCACCTACCTGCACGAATTTTGGAGTTGTTTGATCGATCTGTTGTTCTTGTCCCGCCTTCGATCTTCTCTGACAGTATTTTGTAATGCTCTTACTTTTATTTGCTTCCATTCTAGTGTTATATTGTTTCAATGATGAATATAGGTGTTCTGCTCTCATAATAATATTTTCTGGAATTCCTTAACATCGACCTATTTTAAATGCAAGACTTTCTCGACAAGCCCCATCTATCAATTTCCATGTTGGTTTTGTTTGCCCATTAATTTTTTTAGTTCCGATTGCTTTATATAAAATATCTCTTGAATTTAGTGACACATCTAAGAGGCCATGCAAATAAGTAGATATGATTCCTACACAACCAATGGCATCAAGTTCCTCTATCATGCTTGCAACAATGCATGTTCCCTTTCGTATTTCTGTTCCTCGACAGATTTCATCTATCAATACAAGGCTTCTGTTTGTAGCTTCACATATTATTGATCGCATTTCATACATTTCCATCTAGAATGAGATTTTTCCATCGGCTGGGTTGTCATATAAACCCATATGAAGCAGGATGGAATCAAAGGTCGGGATAGTAGCAATTTCTACAAGAAGCATCAATCCACGAATGCCAAGCAATGTTGTTGAACAAATGGATCTAAGTAAACTGGACTTTCAACCACCATTTGGACCAGTAAGAAGAAAAAGTGACTACATTTAAATCGTATTTTGATTTTTTTTTTATAAACTCAACAAACATTCCAGTGCACTTCAACAAAACTTGTTTAATAATCATTAATAAAACAACTAGTTTGTTGTCGATTTGCTGAAGGTGTCATCACTGGAAATTTGGAACATTTAACAGCTGTACTTTGCCACCATTTTTCCTTCGAGATCCCCTCTAACATCTTCCATATCGATCTTTGCCATATCCATATCCACCACCAGTGATTGGCTCACTACTAGCTGCATTAAAGACCTTTTGATCGATTCCGGGCACCTTCAGAACTTTGTTTTATAGGTTGTCCCTACGCGCAATGCCAAAGGGCTACGTGCAGTGCCATACCCTAGAAGTGCAGCGCCATAGCTAGGAGTGCAGCGCTACACTCCAAATTGGTTTGATTTCAATTTTTGACTTGTGTGTGTTTGTGGATGTAGGGACACTGAGTTGGGCCTTCAGCTCTCATCGTAAGCATGACAAAACAAACAAGAAACCTTGGAACCAATACACAAGTTTCAATTCCTACGATTTTTCTTCTTTCTTTCTCAATTTTTCTGCCTTTTCCTCTTCACGTGACATGCAAGCTTCAGAAGAGTCTGCTTCATGAGCTGCAGCAAGGGCTGCACCTTTTACCATCACCTTTGCAACAGAAGCATCATCTTTCAGTGTTTTTGGATCAACCAACCTCATAATACATCCAGACGCAACTGAAATGTCTCTAAACTGATAACATGGCAAACAACCATCAAGAACAAATTTTGAACTAGAACGAGAGACTCCAAAATTTTGCCCAGCCTGTACAAAAGGCATACCACCGCTACTTGAATTGAAGTGAGATGCATTACCATCTCGACTAGGACTCACGCCAGCACTTCCAATCCCATCACTCTCTTTTGACATACCTTTCATATCTTGTGTAGAATCCCTCCACGTAAAGTTCTAGGTTCAGATGCTGCTCCCTGTTGAGGCCTCCATGAACCCCTAGTAGCAGCCATCACAATTGCAGCAGCTGCGTCAGCACTCATCCACCTTTCTTATCACTATCCTTAACTTCTGCGGTACCTTGAGAAAGACCACAAAAATATTTTCGGCATCTTTGTAGCTGCTCTAATAGCCGAAGCAGCAGCTTCAGAAGTCATACCAAGAGGCTTTCCACTCCCATGATCGTATCCATCCTTCTTAGAGCCACCAAGTACTATTTTGAATTTTGTTTTTTTTATCTAGATCTGGTGTCTTTTTAGCATGAATAGGGTTGATATCTTCTGAAGAAGAACCACGTATAACATGTAATGACTCATCGCCCGTTGAATTATTCATTTTCTTAGGTTGGCTAGTTTTTCGATTTTCACTAGGTCAAACAACTGTTGGAGAAGTTTGGTTTGACCCCAAACCCTTGTCATGCAACTTACCCTATTGTGTTGCCTCAAGGACTTTGAGATAGTGTGGATGATACTGATTTGTAGGCAAAAGAAATGGTAATTGTCCCTTCGCTCTATCTTGATTAACAATAATACCTTCAAATTCCTTTCCATTCCTTGCAATAAATTCAACCATCTTTTCTACTACACACTTTAAAAATGATGGTGGCTCCAATATTAGTGAACTTTCTCTATGAGCTTGATTTCCTGAAGTTTGAACTGACTCTCTATTATTTCTCGCCAATTCATGTGAAGGCGAAGCATGACTTCCTAAACTGTGACCAGAAGGATGTATAGAACCCTATAAAATAGATGGTTGGTCTATGATAGAAGTATCATGCTCGAGAGTCGGATCTCGTTTAGTGCTACAAATATCATTTTGAAGTTCCTTTCCTTTTGAATACTCAGCTATCTCTAAAGCCATGTTGTTGTCTACACTACAAGCAGTGTTATCAATAGAACAATCTTGGATGGAGGATGCCCCTTCTTTTGAATCTACAAAGACTTGAGCCATTCCTTCATCTTCATCATCTCCAGTACCATACACTGATCCAAGAAGGGAGAGGCCCTCTCCTTAAATAGTGCCCTTCTCAACATGTTTCTTATCAACTTTGTTATCAAGATCAAAAAGTTCAGGATGATCCACCAGGAACCTGAAGTATATATGAAGATGGTGATCAGGCATTAGGAACCAAAAAACTGGATTACTCCGCTGCTTCACCCTCAGAACAATTTCTGATTACCCTCCATGCTCACTGACAAACTTTGCAATTCTAGCCATTATGTGATGTGTCTTCTCCGTAGGTGGCTGCACAATACTTAGTCATGATTCATCAGCAGGCTTAAGGCCTTGAGCTTCTCATTGAAAATCATTTCTTGATTGAAAAAATTACTGCTATAAAGATTCCAGATTGATCCTTCAAAACTATAATTCTGACTGAAGAATTCTTGCAGGTGCTTTTCTTTAATGTTCTCTGACACTTATAAAATTGCCATACTTCTTTGCTTTTTTACTATGTACAAGGGTGCAATGAGCTGGATCGAAATTCTAATAACAATGATATTTTGATTAAATAGGACCATTTCATATTCCCCTTAACTTCAATTTGGCCATATGTTGGGAAAGCATCAGTTCTAGTGCCATCATTCAGACGAAAACACTAGTGGTTGCCTGTTGCAATATTTTCAACATCTGAACATACTGATGTCGTAATATAAACCTCTGAATTTGCAATTTTTATTTTGTTCTAGTATCATGAATTTCATGGAAGAATAATTTTTAGGGTTTCAATAAGCATAATGCCATCTCGACAAAAGCTTTTAAAAATATCCATGTCTTCCTCACAGCCATGTGCTCTGCAAAGTTATTACTTGTAGAAAGAACCCTAATGAAAAGATCTATCAAACCCTCTGGCAAAGGGTGAGCTTTCCATTTGTTTGACATGTCAAGTATTTTTGAGTTGAAAAGCTTGGAAGAAATGTAGGTAGGGATAACAACAAACATTGAATGAACATCTATAAATCTTCAAGTAATTCCTCTCTAGAACCATGAGACCAGCAACTATAAATCAACCTTTCACCAGCAATATCCCTGTCAACAATGTACAGTGCCCTCTGCACAGGATATCTCTTTCAATCAAAGCATAACGAGCTCACCATATGTTGAGATGAGGATTAGTAACACAACAATAGAACTGAAATGCTATGTTCTCTCCTTCTCTATCACAATCCAACCACAAGACTAGCCACTGACATCTCCTAGCTTCCTTTGGATCATTCAATACCTGAACTACTACACGGGAGGCCTTTGAGTCAACCATTCATTCAATCATATCTTTTGATTTGGGAGCGAGTTTTGGGAGTGTGATATACTGCTAGACATATTTTTTCAAGTTGTTTCTGATAAACATGCTTATGACATGTTTTGCACTGAAGATCATGTGAAAAACATCTAACCAAACCAAACCCAGTAAGAGGCCCATTTTGATCACTGTAGGAACGCCAAAGGACTGACTCTAACAGGTCCCCATCAAGGATGAGAAAGTAAAGGTTCCCATTAAATTTAAATGGAGGTGCCTTATGACTGAGTAAACAAGTCCAATTTAATAAGATGGGGAAGTGATCAGAGATTTTGATTGGAAGGATTCATGAGTACAGATCCTTCAGGATATTTTCTAAAGGAGCTTATATATACAAATGATAAAGGCATTTGGCTATGACTTGGTCATCCTGCCTTCCATTCCACCAAGCCAATACCAAAGGGTCATTCATGATGTCTCGTAGGGTCTTCTGCATGAAGAGATATTTAAAGTAGCCTCCTAAAGGTTCCAGACAACAGAGTGGAACCCATGTATCTATATAATCAATTGTGAAGTTTAGGTCCCCATCAAGGATGAGAAAGTCAAGGTCCAAAATGCCATTATTATCAACACCATTCCAGAAGCCCTTTCTATTTATATATGCAGCATAAACATTAAAAATTCACATCCAATTCTTAGTGCCTCTTCGACCACCGGTGATAATAATGCCCATCATAGTGATGTATGCTTTGAAGTGGTATACCTCAAGGTTCACATAACATCGAATCCCACAGAGAGGCCTTTGGCGCTAATGGACAATACAATCCATTTTGGAAAGATCTGTAGCAAGTGTCCCCAAGCCTTAACCCTACTTGTCATAGTTTCCTATATTAACTATCCCAAAATTGTAGATTTCAATTATGCTTTTCAAGACTTTTTTGTAGGTTGATCCTAGGCCTCAAACATTTAATGACAAGATTCAAATTATAGGAGATCAAATTCAAGTGGCTCTTCTCTAAGGACCTGAGTTTGTGGGAAATTTACATCATGGTGACCCACCCTAAATAAAACAAGTTTAGCTTGGGAAGGTGGAATATCTTTGGAATCATGGAAATGATCCATCAAGTTTGATGGGAGCACGGTATAGTTTGAAAACTTTTTACGTTTTATCCCTTTCTTTTTTTTGTTGGTTACATTCTTGTGGAAGGCCGGGAAGGGGATATTCTCATGTTCATCAAAGAAATGTTTTTTTATAGTCAGGGGTTCCATGGTGTTTTGTGAATCTCTGGCCAAGTTCTCCAGATCCAAATCTTTTGAAAAACATCAGGAAGTCTTATTAGATGGGGCCCCAAATTTAATTGGGGAGCCACCAGGTACCTATCCATTTTTTATCTGTACGCTATTGTATCACCCGAATACCTATCGACCAATAAGGGCTTGGGATTTTAATTTAACGCATTCATCAGTGTCCATTGGCCTGAAGAACTAAACTTTGTGACAAAATCATAGCTTTGATGACCTTCGGTTTTTGTTCCAGAAAAATAGGCTTCTTAGTCATCCTTCGACATTCCACGACCCAAACCTATGTGAGGGATCATGTGCATTTTTCTTTTGCCTGGACTATAATGTCTATCAATGATGTAGCATTTATACATGAAGGAGTATTTAAAATGTCTTCCATTTTGCCATCCAATCAAAAAAATAGGAGTGTTCACGAGGGTCGAGCTTATCTTGATTGCAGGTTTCTAAAGCTCCTTGATGTGGCCAGTGGGCTCCTTATGCTTCTGTTTCCGGTTCCGTTCCCATCGATATCCGGACTCACTATTAAAGTCGGAAAAGCCTGAGGAATACCATCACTGAGATGTCTTTTCACTGTACTTACAGATTGATGATTTTTTTGTTCCCGTCAATTACACCTTACAGCTCATCCTAATGGATAAATGACATAATCAATCTTGATTTTTTTGTTCCCATTGCCCAACTTGAATTATAAATTTTGAATTTTCCCGCTTGCTAGGTCTGTGATTTCTGGTTGGACTTCGAAAGAGAGACGCCACAAAGGCACTATGGTAGAAAAAGTCATTGCTCCCATTCTCATTCCCAAATAGAAAGGGTACTAGATATAACAGAACGAACTCCTTATGGCTTCAGACCCACTTAGATTTTTTTGCAATTTTTTTAGTGGAGGAGAGTGCAGGTTTCTTTGCAATTTTTTTAGTGGATGAGGGCGTGGGTGGAATTATCATGGATCATGTGACTATGAAGAGTAGCTATTGGAATCCTCCAAAAATCAGTGGTGGAAGTGGTGCAACATTTCATCGATGAAGAAAATGCATTAGCCGGAAATCTAATTACTAGAGGACTTGAAATGAAGTGTTCGAAGTATGATAATGGCAAAATGGATTGATAAGGATCACCATTTCTGTAATCTTCTCACTGCCTCACCCAATTACCAGGTTTTACCCAAGACCACTCTGCTTCTGCTTCTGCTTTCACCTTCGCTAATTACCTAGTTTTAGTTGAGACCACTCTACCTTGGTTTTTTAATTTTTATAGGGGAGTGTGATATATTCAGACATGAGGCAAAGACATGCTACAATATTCTTGCCAAATAATGTAAAGTAGTGACGTGTCATGGCATATTTTCACACATTGCCTACTCTATCTATGTCAATAACTGACTACACTCTATGGGATTATTGGTTTACATTTGAAATTAATTTATGTTCATTTTTTATTTGATTTTGTTTGAAAGAGTTTGGCCCCCGCCTGGATAATCTATAAATGTTTGAGTTTTGTCCAATCCGTTTTGACATAGTTTCTCATTGGAACAAAAAAATAGGATGCAATTTGATGTTAGAGATTTTGAACAAAAAAATTAATATTGACTTTTTTATTCGTTTTAAATCAAATTAGATAAAAATGTTATCTGATTTGCGATTATAATTCTTGTGTAGAACGATATTTTTTTATTGAATCATTGACATCTTTTAGTACAACGTTTAGTGAAGTGATATTGATTTATATCTTTGAGTACAATGTTTAATGAAGTGATATTCATTTATTTTATTGAAATCACATTTCAATGTACAATGTAGTTATTATACCTGCCGCTAGTAGGATATAACATATTCAGTTTTTCATTGACTTGCTATTAGTTTTTCTTTGCCAAAAAAAAATTAAAGTCTATCCAAAGTTTAGCCTTATGAAATTTAATTTATTATTTATAAATAATATTTCTATTTATCTCAAATATGATTGGTTGAAATGTCTCCCCTCTTATTGTGTAATGATGGAAAAAATTGACCTTTTTGTACTCTATTATTGATTACTATGTACTATATTACTAATTACTATGTACAATAAATATAAATAACTTGCAAAATAACATTATATATTAATTACTATGTACCATAAACACAAATGGTTTGTAATTAAATTCAAAAATTCTATTTTTCATTGGTGTACAATATTGAACATACAATTTTTATGGGTTTTATTTTTTAATTTACAAGAAATAATTTAAAAAATATAAATTTGAAATATGTAACAGTAACATGTGTACAATTTGTACAACTCTCACTATATCAATCTATACTCTAATGGCATGATATCTGTACTATAATATGAGCATTATATAAAATATTTACCATCATTCAATATTAAATAAATAATTTTTAACTTGTTATCATTCTCTTCAATACCACACACACACACACACATATATAACCTTTATCAACAAAAAAATGTTTAATTATTTAAAAAATGTTTAAAAAATATTCATATAACTGGTTTTACAATTTTATTATTGTTTGGAGTACATACAACACATCACGACATTAAAATATTTTATTAAACTAAGCAGGCTATGTGGCCTTGTTTTCACTCACTTTAATGGAATTTGATTTCACAATACAATATATAATATAATATAAATTTTGATATTATGAAATGAGAAGTTTTTAATATACTATATTTAATAGATTGTAAACTTTAGTGTCATGAAATGAGTTAAGTTGTAATATATTATTATTTAGTTTGACTAATAAAATATTTGTTATAATTTGTTATTTTTTAAATACTAAAAAATAAAATTAATTATGTAAATTTTAACTTTGGAAGTTGTTATCCTTGGGTCAAATAGGTATAAAAATATGGTGGAATATGAAGGGGACCATTCTATAAGATTTTGTGACCATTTGAAAATCCATCTCTACTAACTTCAAAAGTACATCAACAATTATATAACCAATGTATATGGTCCCACCATCCAAGAAGAAAAAATGGCCTTTCTCAAAAATATCAAAATCTTGTAATCATAGTTGGAAGCATAAATTTGGTTAATAGGAGGTAATTTAATTTTAATAAAATCATTATAGGGAAAAAGAATGAGGATTACGTAGATTGGATGAAGAATCACAACATTTCAAAGAATTAATTGAAGAGCTAAAACGTGTAAATATAAAAACACCAAATGGAAACTATGCTTGGAACAGATAGATGTTAATTGAACTATTCAATGGATGCAACTGGAGCAGGTGGAAGACGCGATGGAGGGTGGTAGGGAAGTCGTCAGTACAATGCTTACACGTGGGGCTAGGGTAGTTAGTGTTGAAGAAAGTGTAACTAGGTTTGGTCTTCATAAATGTAATATTGATCTCTGTACTTGTAAAGAAAAAGAAATATTATTTTTGTTATTTATAACAATGAGTTTCTTACTCACTGATTATGTCAAGCACATATTTAAGGGCTTCTAGGAAGTCAAAGAGTCAATGTATTTATTAAAGACCCTTATGGGCTTGTTACACTATGTAATAATATGTATTAGATTCGTAAGAAGACCTCCAAGCAAAGTCATAAACCTCCTCGAATTTTTGGCACCATCAAAAGAAGCAATATGAATTATATAGAGAAATTTGGCTTCAAGTCTTCATGTCGGCCTCAAGTCAGCCTAAAAGAAGGAGACAAACTCCTATATAAGGAGCCATTCAACCTCCTCAAAGTATTATCAAATCATCTTTGAAATCATTGAGAAAGAGAACGAATAAAGGGTACAAAGAATTCAAGTAAAAATGTCTCCAACTGCAGCGAAGAAGGAAGGAAGTAAGGATAGATTCTTGGAACTAATCTAGGGCTAATTGTAGTCACACATGCAAGGGAAAGAAGGCTATTATGTTGTCATATCAAGCTCTCTTATTGCATTCATAAAGGAGAAGTGTTTGGGATAGAAAAGTGTGCCTATAAGACCTCTCATTCAAGCAAGAAAGAAGGCTACACAAGTGAAGGAAGAAGAAGGAATCTAACATAGTTTTTGTGAAGGTATCCCCTCAAATGCACAAAGAATTAGGGTTGTTTTCCTGCTACTCTAAGTCTGAGATCTTCGCGAAGAAAAGAAGGCCCAATTGGGAGGTGACAAGTTCATCTTCTTAAGTTAGAAAGACTCCATCTCAAGTGAAGGAAAAAAAGGGACAAGGATCACTCTAGGGCATACCATCTAGGGTTTCCATAGTTGTCAGAAGAAGAAGAACAAAATGCTGGAAGGAGGAAGAGGGAGGACGAAGTGTTGCAAGAGGAAGTGATCTTGAAAGGGCTTGACTTATGCTTGGAGGATCTTCTTGTCAAGGATCTGGGGTTTGGAATTGATAAATATAAGCTTTAATAAGAGAAATTTACGAAAGGGTTTGATCTGGATCTTGGGAGGAGGCCCCGCAAGGTCTAAAAGATTGAAATGGATCTTGGGAGGAGAGACCCCCAAGCTCTGAAAACTTGAAATGGATCTTGGGGGAAAGGACCCCAAGATCTAAAAACTTGAATTGTGAGAAGAAAAATAGGAGAATTCCCAATAAACAAAACCACAAAGAAACTTTTATTTGAAATAGTAATGAAAATAAACTAGCTAGGGTGATGGTAGCTTATCTTTGAGAAGAGATGTGTTGGCTACATTCCTTTTAACTGTTCTCCCAAAAAAACTGTGTTACAATGAGGCTCAAGGACCTATTTATTGTTGAGAAACAATGGAAAACCCTTCACATTCCAAAACCTAACTCTAGAATATGAAACGCCAAATTGTGGGCCCCATTTTTGGGTAAGTTGGTACATCAACTTCCCGGGGTCGCGAATTGGTCGTACTATCTCTGTTTGACACGCATGATAGCCCATTGGAAAGATCTCTCCGAGGACTACGACAGAAAAGACAATTTTTAGATAGAAAAATCGCTGGTGGTGGATTTCCCAAAAAGCATCGTTTAGGGCCTCAAAATGGCTCTGGAAGTTTAGGACACGAAAAACTGCTAAAAATAGTAAACTACGCTATAATTAAGGAAACTGGAAAACTGAAAGGGACAGTTGCGAGGGTCCAGATGGGATAGGTCGGTGGCCACCAACATCCACCTGGATCAAGGTTTTCCTCTCTAAGAGAGAGAGGCTTTTCCCTGGCAAAGAGCCAACACCTTATGCTATTGTTTCTTATGTTTTACTAGAAGTTTGATAAAGTAAACACACACACTAATAATAAGAAGAAGAATATCAAGCTAACAAAGATAAATTGAAAAAGTGCTTCACAAATTGTTATCAAGTCTAAAATAATCCTACCATAGATAACTCCCCTTTATTCTTCAATAGTCAGGACTTGTAGACCCAATTCAAGCCCTTTCCAATGTGTTTGTCAGTGCCTAATCTCCTGGCTCAACCATCTCTATACACTAAAACTATTTCCTCATGGCAACAACGTCAGATCTATTCAACAGGAATAAGATTAATTCGAAGGGTAAATGTTTTTTAACCAATAATAATATGGTATTCAAGATGGACAGGGTTGAGATGGAGCCCAATCCTTTGTATATTCATTCAATCTAGAGGTTGGAGCCCAACAAGAAAAATATAGAAAGATTGAAACCACCGACAACCTCTCCACTTGCTAACATGCACATAATACTGACGTTTCAGACGACGTGAGGGTTGAAAACTAACCACATCAACAACATGATAGGCGATGTCGAACTGAGATTGAGTCAAAGCGGAAACCCTAGTGTAAAAGCAATTCTTTTTTTTGTGATCTATTATATAAAGGAGCAAGGCCTTGGCTAAATAAATTGTAAGTGATCTGGACACAAAAATCATAGTCCAAAAGAAATTCCTTTTTTTGTGATATGTTTTAGAAAGGAGCTAGACCTTGGCTAAATAAACTGTAAGTGATCTGGACTGCTCTCTCATTGATATAGTAGTTCTCGAAGAAATAAATTTTACTATAAGGTTAGAGGACGTAGTGAAGAGTTTCGGGCTTAGGGTGACCAGTGGAGGTTATCCCTTGGGAATATTTGGTTTACAGGACATTGGAGGCATATGGGCCTTGCAAAGCAAGGAGGGAGCCTCTCAAGTACTACTTGGAACTATTGGAGTTGGAGATTCTAATGAAGAAGGGGAAAGCTCAAACCCTAGAGAAGTAGGTGTCATAATTTTGGGAGGTTTAACGGTAGGATAGGGGAGGCAGGGTAAAAGAAATTCGACTCAAGAAAGGGAAAGGGAGGAACATAATAAAGAAAGGGAAAGGGGGAGAAGCAATTTGTAATATTAAATTGGGAGGACTCCCCAAGAGTCTAATTGGGATCCAACTACAAATCAAAGGCCATCTAGAGCTAGGAATGAAAGGGAACATTGTATTGATGGAATGTGGGGTCTTGGGAGGTGACTCTCCATGATTTGGAGGATATCTTGGAGACAATATGCAATTTTATGATGGTCTAGGACATGAAGTAGAGGAACATCCTAGAGAACAAGATGGAGAAGTTCCACTACAAACTAATTCTAAGAGAAAATAGGGTAAAGGAATCACGTGCAAGTCAAAGGATAACAATTTGTTTATAGGAGAAAAAATAAAAATTGACACGGTAATAGAATCTTATCAACACACTTTAGTGGGACATGAAAAAGGGAAGTACTTCACAACTATGGAAATTAGTGACTAGGTGAAGCAGAATTGGGACAATTCCTCGAATGGTGAAGAAAAGGTGATGGTTCTCACTCAAGGTTGGTTCACATTTCAGTTCAAGAATGTTGAAGATGCGACCTGGGTCTTAGCAAGAAATTGGAGCATCACATCCTCATCCCTGTTACTTAAAATATGGACTCTGTTATTTGATGCAAATAAAGAAAAGTTGGCAGAATTACTAGTTTGGGTAAGACTACCTACACTCCCACCTTTACTGTGGACCAAGGATGTAATTAAGGCGATAGGAGGGGAAATTGGGGAATTCTTGGAGGCATATATTTCTTCTTGTCCACCAGAACTAGAAGGGTAGCTAAAATATTGGTGAGGCTAGATCTGAGAGATGGTATTTTCAAAAATTTGAAAATTTCTTTTGTGAGGTAGTCCCATTTGCAAAATTTCGACTATGAAGAGTTATAATTTTGATGTTGACATTTTCATAAACTTGGGCACATGGTAAAGGATTTCCCATTGTGATTTAGAGACAAGAGGAGACAAAACTAGGTAGGGTTTGAGACAATTGGAGGATGGGGTGTTGGTAATGACATTAGGAAAAGGGCATCAAAACACAAGGTTCCTCCCCCGAGTGCTCAAGAGGACAGGAGGACAACTCGGTGTTGGGTGTGTGTTATATTCTTTCCACAACTAGCCCCACACGCTTGGATTTACCTACCTATGGTTTTGTGCATGGATTTCACACATGGTTTTGGGCATGATGATTTTCCGCCCATAGTATTTTGTAGTTTTGGTCAAGGGAACTATGGTTATGTTCTAATCCATGATCAATGGATTTGGGTTTATGGATGCTTTAACATTTATATATATTTATTGTAACATTGAGAGGAATATAATGAAAAATAAATCTGGTAGTCCCGATGTTTTGGATCCAGGGGAAAATCTCTATGTATATCTATTTTATGTTTTATGCTCTCGCCATTTTTTATTTTCTGTTTTTAAGAATTCGTTTGCAGCTAATTTTTGTACAGTGTTAATACCTACATTTGGTATTGAGTGGTTTCAACTTCAAGGGGATGCCTTTTCCTACTGAGGGTTATTTCTTAGGCCTATGGTAGACCTTGTTCAGTGGCAAATCAGGGGGATCGATTCTTGTGGTGAAAGAAGATGGCAAGCAGTGTAAAGATAGAGATCGATAAATTTAATGGTCAGAGTTTTGAGTTGTGGAAACTCAAGATGGAGGATTTGCTGGTGAATAAAGATCAGTGGATCGTGATAGATCTGGGTACTGAACTAATGACAATGTTAGATCAAGATTGGACGAAGTTGGATCAAAAATAAAATAGCACAATATGGTTGTGTATTTTAGATTTAGTCTTGTTGAATGTATCAGGGGAAACTACGTTGAAGGCTTTGTGTGACAAGTTAGGGACTTTGTACCAATCTAAGTTTGTGGTGAACAAACTCTTCCTATGGAAAATGTTGTATAACTTGAGGATGAAGGATACAAACTCGATGATAGTGCATATGAATGCCTTTAATATTGTGGTAAGTCAGTTGTTATCTGTTGATATTGAAGGCTATGTTCAGTAGTGTAACACTGGTATTGATGCGGGGATTTAGGATTGGAACTCTATACAAGATTCTAGGTAGTGTTGTTATTGATGGGTGCAACAGTTATGTGGTTCTTGAAAGTGGAGCATAAAACATTATGGTGTCTAGAGAAAATACCATGTTATGGCATCAAAGTCTTGGACATACTAGAGAGAAGGGCCTTTTAATACTTCATGGTAATCGTATGGTAGAAGGTATGTCTAGTTTCTCTCTAGATTTCGATTTCTGTGAACAATTTGTATATGGGAAGAAAAATCGAGTGAGTTACCCCTTTGGTGCCAAGAGGGCAAAAGGGATATAAGATCTTGTGCATAGTGATGTGTTTCGACCTGTGTCGTTCCATCACTAGGTAAGTATGTGTACTATGTGTCATTTATGAGTGACTTCTCAAGGAATACATGGATATATTTCCTCAGGAAGATATCTGAAGTCTTTGAAAGGTTTAAATAATTTAAGGCTCTGGTGGAAAACCATACATAGAAGAAGATAAAGGTGCTCAGGACAGATAATCGTGGAGTGTTCTGCAAGAAGGAATTTGAATAATTATGTAAGAAGTGTGGTATAGCACGACAGAAGACTACTCCATACACACCTCAGAAAAATGAAGTTGTAGAAAGAATGAATAGGATGTTGATGTTAAAGGCAAGAAGCATGCTCAGTCGTGTTAAGTTAGGACATGAATTCTGGGTAGAGGCAGTGGAGACTACAAGTTACCTAGTTAACGGATCACCTTCATTAGCATTAGAGGATAAGTTTCCAGAAGAGGTATGTACTGGTAAGAAACCATATCTTTCACATCTCAGGGTATTTGGCTATGATGCATATGTATATGTTCCAAACGAGAAAAGAACCAAGTTGGATGGTAAATCTGAAAGGTGAAACTTTATTGGGTATAAGGATGGTTTAAAAGGTTAGAATCTTTGGAACCAAGAAGCAAGGAACGTGGTGTACAACTGTGATGCAGTGTTTAGAGAGGTGACATATGTTATTAAGCATGAAGTCCTACAGAAGGAACCTGAGAAGAGAGAGTTTGAGCTAAAGGAGGAAGAATAAGACTCTACAGTAGAAGAAGAATTAGAAGATGAAGAGCCACAAACTCCAGCTGTGAGAATATCAATTCGACAAAGAAGTAAGCCAGAAAGGTATAGTCCAATTGATTTCTGTTCAAATTTTTCTTTATCTATATGATGATGATCCCATGTTATGTAACCATCTCAAGAAAAGATAGAAAAGATAGATCAACGCCTTAGAATTCAGCCTCTTCGAGGGGGCAACCTCCTCTACATTACATAAATGAACAATTCTTCGATGATTCAAATGACAAAACCTCCTTTCTATATATAGGAGTCTAAGGGGTCACAATATAATCTAGCCGACCTAACAATAATAATATAAAGCCACAAAAATAACAATAGAGGGATTCCATGGGGCACAGAAATAACAACATGGGGGTAATAGGGGCACAACAATATAAATAAGGGGTATAACTACAATAGTAATGGGGTAATCACTAGCATTATAGGGACCCAACATGCCCCTCTCCTTCTGATGCAGGAGCATAGACTCGGAAAAATACCTTGTATTTATTAAAACTAAGGGGTCTCATGCTTTTGAGAAATTATTAATTTTATGTAAATGTTTATGAGATTTTGGGAGGATTTGTAAGTGTTTCCAAACAACTGAAAACATGAGAGGAAATAGCCTTGAGATAATTAAGAATTAATGATGGAGCCTAAGTTAGATTTAGTTTCAAGAATTTAGGGATAAATCTAGATTGTAGGGGTGTTGAGATATTTGAGGACTCTGTTGAGTGATTAAAGGGATTTGAACCTAAATTGGTTTAATTCAATTTGTATAAATTTATGAGCCTCAAAGGCAAATTCGGGTAGATAGGATAGAATAGAGAGGAGAAAGTGAAGCTTGGACAGCCAAAGCTTGAAAGCCTCTAGGCAATTGTAAGGCCATTAATGTTGAATATCCGGCAAAGGCAAAGTCTCTAAGTATTTTTATTATTAATGTGAAAAGTGCTCTCAGAGTTGTGTGGTTCGGTTTCTAGAGTGGTGTATATTTTCTGTAACTGAGTTTAAATTGAGAATGCACATTTTATATAATCTGGTGGTGAAATCGTTGTTTGAGTTTAATGCCATGAAATGAGTCAAATTTTACAGAGTAATGGAAAATCGTTCTGAATAATCGATGCTGGATAGTTGGTAGTGGGGAGCAAATATTGAGACCAACCTTCAGTTAGAATTTAACATTGGATGCATGTGTATAGTGTTTGTAAATTCTTACACTACAGTGAAATTGGAGCGATAACTTGAAGCAGCTGGAAATCGATCTACAGCATTGGTCAAGGTAGTTGAGTTTGTGTTCTCAGCGCATGGAATGTGAATGAAACGCTTGAAATTCTGTGTAAGTATAGGAGGAGGAAAGGTCGATTTCAATTAAAATCGACCTACACATTGAATGGAATTCAATTTGAATAGCGCAATTAGAGATATGAATGAATCATTGTATGGAGTGCATGAATTTTAATGGTATTTCTACGAAGAATTGATTTTAATGTCGACTTATGAATGAGTTGTTGGATTCATGTTTTATATGTCGCGGTGATGAACTGAAGGTATGTCAAATTGGGTGAAGCGTGGGGAACTCTATTTCCCTGGAGCGATGTCAGTTATGACAAAGTCTAACTTGGAATTTTGCATATTCTGGAATGTACGCAGAAGTTTATAATTGAATCTAATCTTATGTCCTGTCAATTGACAAATGAAACAGAATTCGATTGATGGAAAACGTTGTTGGATGGAATTGAATATAAATGGCATGGTGGCTGTCGTTTTATGTTGAACCAGGTCTATTGCTATAATTTGCTCATATATGAAATCCTGTTTGGTATGAATGTGCAGAGATTGTTTAACAGCATTGAATAAGGTGAAAGACTTCGGCAAAAGCGTTGACGCAGTCTAACGTTTAACTGGGGGCCCAACACTTGTTTTGTAAGCCTGAGTTCTGTAAATTGGGAAGGTCAAATGGAGAATTGAAACACTCTGGCATTGTTGGTGGAATCGACCACGGTTAAGTCAATAGTTGATATTTGACTTTGATCAAATTCTGTACACGGCATAACGACAATTGAAGTGGGAGAGCATGGGAGTAGGTGCACTTGAATTTGCAGAGGCGTTCATGAGGTAAGCGTATTTGTATTAAATAAAACCAGTGGCATATTTCTTATTGTGTTGACTGAATGAGGAATGTTGCATGGTGAAATACACCAATCAACGTGTAATGGTGTGTGAGCCAATGTCATTTTAAAATGATTTGCAGAAAGGTTGGGTTGAATAAACAATGTCGAGCTCAGGAAAAAGTAAGGCGCACATACTAAATGGGACCAATGTTAATTGTTAAACTTTTGGGAGTTGGATGCAATATATATTGGGTTCATGGTTATTGAACCATATGTTTGACAATCTTCCGCTTCATTGAACCATTGTGATGGTTGTGAAATTGCGAGATTGGAATCTTCAATTTCAGAGATTTGGAGAAACATTTATATTTACACTATTGGGGAAGATTCTGGGTTTATGCAGGGTAGACCTGCGTCATTTTTGGTATCAGAGCTGGAATAGCTCTGTTTGAAGGATGAAGTTTTTTTTATTAATTGCATGTGATAAGATCAGATTTTGAGACTGATGAATGTTGCAGCACAGAGATGTCGTGCAGGTGGAAGATGAAGCGAGATCAATAGGATCTTGAAGGTGAGTTGTAGTTGATATTTAACTCTGGTTTGAAGACTATTTGCAAAATTTGATTTACCGGCATAGTGAAGAAATCTCAGCAGGAAGAAGCAGATCACAGCTGGAGTGCAGTAATGAAGGAGTCCAGCAAGGGATTCTAGGTGAATGTGGCAGAACCTAAAGATTCAACAGAGGTTGAATAAAAAGGACAAGTGTGTTCTTGGAAGTTGCAGATAAGAGAAGCCTGAAGGAGCAATGGAGAATGCTCGAAAGGTTCCAGCAGAGGACCAGTGATTACCAAAAGACCAGATCCGGAGGGAAGGATTGGTGAGGTAAGTGGCAGCAAGAGAGTTTGTTGTTGTAGAGGCTTGATGCAACTCATGGGTGAGAAACTCATGGCGAAGGAGATGACTACTGAAAGTCATAAAGGAGAAAGCAGAGGTTCAGAAAAAGGCCACAGTAGAAAAGAGAAGAAATATGCCAAGGCGAATGGCATAAGACAACAGTTGACTCACGAAGAGTATGAGAAAGAGAAAGCTGAGATAGCAGTTCATCTTGAGCTATTGATGGAGTTGTTACGGGAAAATGTGAAAGACCAGAGACATGGTTTGCTGATGAGGAAGAGAGTGAAGTGGCAGAGGCTACAGCAGAAAAGAGATCGACAGATAAACATGCAGTTAACAAAGGAGCTGAGGAAGCTCGAGCAGATGATGGATGTACAATTGAGACGGGAAGAACTCAGAGTAGCTGGGTTGGAAAAGGAGGTTTCCATTGGTGAAACAGAGGAGAAGATAATTGATGATTTCTTGAGTTATTGGGTAAATCCAGATCAGCTGGATAATGTAAAACCGTGTATTTTTGTAGTTGACAATTGTGATGTGATTACAGGTTTTACTGATAAGGATGCGCAATCTTGTGAAACTATTACAGTACAAGAGGAGGTTCTTGTGAATAAGGAAGAGGATCAGCTTGAAGAGCTGGTATATAAACCAACAGTTGAGACTGATGAACTTTGTGATTTTCAGACTAAAGGTTTGTGTGTGAGTGCAGGGACTGTCAGTGATAGTGAAATGCTTCAGCAATGCTATAGTGAAATTGCATTGTTGGAATACTTGTTGGAGAATCCAGAGTATGACAGGGAGATTGCAGAAGAAAGAGTTCAGTGCAGTGAACAAGAGGAGAAAGACATCATGGAAACAAATGGTATGAGAGGAAGACTGGTTGATAGTCTTGAGAGTCCTTTAGAGAATTCTTTGGGAAGAGAGAATCAGCATACGGATGTGCTGATTGAGAAGGAGAATTCAAAACAGCATACTGAGATGCTAGCAGAGGGAAGTAAGGCACTGATGCCTTATGATTTTTGTTTTAACAAGTGTTTTGTGAATGCAGGTATTGTTGCAGGTGCTGAGGAACATTTGACTCAGCTGAGCAGTCAAATGAAGGAAGAAGTTTTCCGTTGTAGAAGACAAGAGGGCAGGGATGATTGGGTGGCAGTAAGAAATGAGAAGGTAAGAACGGAAACAAGCGTAGGAGTAAGAACTGAGCAAGCCATCTTAGCTCAACAGGCAGAAAAATATTAGCAACTTGATGATTTATTGGACAAGGAAATTGAATTAATGAGAAGAATCATGTTGAAAATGTCTCAGAGGAAGACATCAGCAAGGAAGAGACGCAGTAGAAACAACAACAAAATTAAAACAGAGACAGATTGTGAAAGTGCAGCAAGTGGATCAAGACAGAATAAAGTGTGGGATCCAGGCAGACAAAGATTTAAAACGCATGATCTGGAGATCATGATCATTTTCTACCTTGGGAGTCTGATGCAGGAGCATAGACTCAGAAAAATACCTTGTATTTATTAAAACTAAGGGGTCTCATGTTTTTGAGAAATTATTAATTTTATGTAAATATTTATGAGATTTTGGGAGGATTTGTAAGTGTTTCCAGACAACTGAAAACATGAGAGGAATTAGCCTTGAGATAATTAAGAATTAATGATGGAGCCTAAGTTAGATTTAGTTTCAAGATTTTAGGGATAAAATCTAGATTGTAGGGGTGTTGAGATATTTGAGGACTTTGTTGAGTGATTAAAGGGATTTGAACCTAAATTGGTTTAATTCAATTTGTATAAATTTATGAGCTTCAAAGGCAAATTGTGGTAGATATGATAGAATAGAGAGGAGAAAGTGAAGCTTGGACAGCCAAAGCTTGAAAGCCTCCGGGCAATTGTAAGGCTGTTAATGTTGAATATCCGGCAAAGGCAAAGTATCTAAGTATTTTTATTATTAATGTGAAAAGTGTTCTCAGAGTTGTGTGGTTCGATTTCTAGAGTGGTGTATATTTTCTGTAACTGAGTTTAAATTGAGAATGCACATTTTATATAATCTGGTGGTGAAATCGTTGTTTGAGTTTAATGCCATGAAACGAGTCAAATTTTACAGAGTAATGGAAAATCGTTCTGTATAATCGATGTTGGATAGTTGGTAGTGGGGAGCAAATATTGAGACCGACCTTCAGTTAGAATTTAACATTGGATGCATGTGTATAGTGTTTGTAAATTCTTACACTACAGTGAAATTGGAGCGATAACTTGAAGCAGCTGGAAATCGATCTACAGCATTGGTCAAGGTAGTTGAGTTTGTGTTCTCAGCGCATGGAATGTGAATGAAACGCTTGAAATTCTGTGTAAAGTATAGGAGGAGGAAAGGTCGATTTCAATTAAAATCGACCTACACATTGAATGGAATTCAATTTGCATAGCGCAATTAGAGATATGAATGAATCGTTGTATGGAGTGCATGAATTTTAATGGTATTTCTGCGAAGAATTGATTTTAATGTCGACTTATGAATGAGTTGCTGGATTCATGTTTTATATGCCGCGATGATGAGCTGAAGGTATGTCAAATTGGGTGAAGCGTGGGGAACTCTATTTCCCTGGAGCGATGTCAGTTATGACAAAGTCTAACTCGGCATTTTGCATCTTCTGGAACGTACGCAGAAGTTTATAATTGAATCTAATATTATGTCCTGTCAATTGACAAATGAAATAGAATTCGATTGATGGAAAACGCTGTTGGATGGAATTGAATATAAATGGCATGGTGGCTGTCGTTTTATGTTGAACCAGGTCTATTTCTGTAATTTGCTCATATATGAAATCTTGTTTGGTATGAATGTGCAGAGATTGTTTAACAGCATTGAATAAGGTGAAAGACTTCGGCAAAAGCGTTGAACGCAGTTGAACGTTTAACTGGGGGCCCAACACTTGTTTTGTAAGCCTGAGTTCTGTAAATTGGGAAGGTCGAATGGAGAATTGAAACACTCTGGCATTGTTGGTGGAATCGACCACGGTTAAGTCAATAGTTGATATTTGACTTTGATCAAATTCTGTACACGGCATAATGACAATTGAAGTGGGAGAGCGTTGGAGTACGCGCACTTGAATTTGCAGAGGCGTTCATGAGGTAAGCGTATTTGTATTAAATAAAACCAGTGGCATATTTCTTATTGTGTTGACTGAATGAGGAATGTTGCATGGTGAAATACACCAATCAACGTGTAATTGTGTGTGAGCCAATGTCATTTTAAAATGATTTGCAGAAAGGTTGGGTTGAATAAACAATGTCGAGTTCAGGAAAAAGTAAGGTGCACATACTAAATGGGACCAATGTTAATTGTTAAACTTTTGGGAGTTAGATGCAATATATATTGGGTTCGTTGTTATTGAACCGTATGTTTGACAAGCTTCCGCTTCATTTAACCATTGTGATGGTTGTGAAATTGCCAGATTGGAATCTTCAATTTCAGAGATTTGGAGAAACATTTATATTTACACTATTGGGGAAGATTCTGGGTTTATGCAGGGTAGACCTGCGTCACCTTCAAAAAAGTGTTGTCCTCAACGCTTGAGTAGTTTATGATACTTTTGCATAAAATTCTCATCCTCCCATGTGGAATCTTCAGCGGATAAGTTCTTCCACTTGATAAGATACTCTGAAATTGATCTATTTCGCAGCTGTCGAGTTCTTGTTTCTGTGACTGCTTCCGGTCCCAATATAATTTTTCCTTCCCCGTCAAGTTCTGGAAATATTGTTTGAACTGGGAGCTTGTCACCTATAACCTTCTTTAAACATGAAACATGGAAAAATGGGTGCAATTGAGAAGCTGCAGGAAGTTCCAATTTGTATGCCATAGTACTAATCTTTTGCAACACCTTGTATGGACCATAATACTTTGGTGATAATTTATTATCCTTCTTAGATTGCTTTAGGGACATTTGCTTGTATGGTTGTAGCCATAGGAATACCCAATCATCTACATCAAAACTTCTTTCACTGCGATGTTGATCTACCTGTTGTTTCATTCTATTTTGTGCCAACACGAGGTTATCCTTTAAGAGTTGGAGGACTTGTTGTTGATGTTCGATGTGATGTTCCACTGCTTGAACCTTAGAATTTTCTCTTAAATATGATGTGATGGATGGTGGTTGATACCCATAAAGTGCCATAAATGGGGTCATTTTTGTTGCTGTATGGAAGGAAGTGTTATACCACCATTTAGCCAGAGGCAACCATTTGACCCATTGTGTCTGTTTATCTAATACAAAGCAATGAAGATATCCTTCCAAACATTTGTTTACTATCTCAGTTTGCCCATCAGATTGAGCGCGATAAGATGATCTATGAGCTAACTGAGTACCAAGACAAGAAAATAATTATGTCCAAAAATTTCCAGTGAAAATGGGATCTCTGTCACTTACAATAATCTTTGGGTTTCCATGTAGCTTTTGAATTGTTTCCATAAATGTAGTAGAAACTGTACTGGCTTTAAATGGATGTGATAATGCACAAAAGTGTGCATACTTGGTAAGTCTGTCAACTACCACCATGATGACACTCTTTCCCTCAGACTTGGGTAAACCTGTGATAAAATCCATTGAAACCTCCTCCCAACGTTGGCTTGGAATGGATAAAGGTTGTAATAGACCCGGTGTCTTAATTGTTTCAACTTTATTTTATTGGCAAACCAAACATTCTGCCACAAACTTTTGAATATCTGATTTAAGGCCATCCCAAAAAAATTCCTTCTTAACCCTGTGGTAAGTTTTTAAAAATCCTGAGTGCCCTCCTAAGGGAGAAGTGTGCAATTCCATAAGAATCTTTTGTTTTAGCTGGGAATTCTTACAGAGGTATAAGCGATCTTTGTACCATAACGAATCATTTTTCCAGCTAAATGTATCAGACATACTGGAATCTTGTTGTAGCTTTCAAATAAGTGCCCACACTTCTTCATCATTCTTCCATTCCTCCCTTGCTTCGTTTATCCAATCTGGTTGGATAATAGAAATGGCGCACAACAATTCTTCCACATCCTCATCCTTTCTTGAGAGTGCATCTGCCACCACATTTTGCTTCCCTTTTTTGTAGATGATTTCAAAGTCATAACCCAACATCTTTGTGACCCACTTTTGTTGCTCTTCAGAGGATAATCTTTGTTCTAAAAAGTATTTAAGGCTATCATGATCCGTTTTTACCTTGAAGTGTCTTCCCATTAGGTAGGGTTGCCATTTCTTAAGTGCATGGAGTATTGCCAACATTTCCTTCTCATAAATAGCTTTTCTTAAAAACTTTCCCTTGATTGGACGACTTTCAAAAGCAATGGGTCTTTCATCTTGCATTAGAACAACACCAATTCCATTTCCTGAAGCATCACATTCCATAATAAAGGTTTTTGTGAAGTCCGGTGTAGCTAAGACCAGTGCTTGGCACATTGCCTCTTTAAGATGTTCAAATGCCTTTGTTGCTTCCGAAGTCCATGAAAATGCATCTTTCTTCAATAATGTTGTTAGAGGTGCTGCTATTCTCCCATAATTCTTAACAAACTTGCGATAATACCCTGTCAACCCAAGAAATTCTTGCAGATGCTTGATGGATGTGGGGATTTTCCATTCCTTAATGGCTTTAATTTTGCTAGGGTCTACCTTAACTCCTTCATGAGATACAATATGACCCAAATATTCCACCTCCTGGACTCCAAAGAAACATTTGGATCTTTTTGCATATAATTGTTTCTCCTCCAATAGTTTTAGCACCTTGTCAACATGTTCAACATGATCCTTCCAAGACTTGCTGTAGATTAGTATATCATCAAAAAATACTAACACAAATTTTCTAAGGAATGGTTTGAAAATTGAATTCATCAAACCTTGAAATGTTGAAGGTGCATTGGTAAGGCCAAAAGGCATGACCAAAAATTCATAATGACCCTCATGAGTTCTAAATGCCATTTTCGGAATGTCTTCAATCTTCATTCTGATTTGATGATATCTCGAACGAAGATCCAACTTGGTGAAGTAAATTGATCCATGCAATTCATCCAGTAATTCATCAATGACAGGAATGGGGAACTTATCTTTAATAGTGAGCTTGTTGAGCTCCCTATAATCCAGACACATGCGCCATGATCCATCCTTCTTGTGCACCAATACTACTGGAGCAGAGAAAGAACTTTGACTTGGTTGAATTATACCAGCCTCTAGCATTTCTGCAACCATACGTTCAATTTCACTTTTTTGGACATAGGGATATCTGTATGGCCTGATGTTTGGAGGAACACTTCCTGGAATCAGATGGATAGCATGATCATGATCACGCATAGGTGGGAGACCTTTGGGAGTCTCAAATACCTTGGAATGATTGTCCAGGACATTTTGGAGATCTGGAGAAATAGATGATTCTGATGTGGAAACATCTAGCGAACATAATTGTGCAATTACACCTCTTTGCTCCTTTTTTAGAAGCTTTGTCATACCATTAGAGCTGATTATCTTTCCTGGTTTCCCTACAATACCCCTTAATTCAACTTCCTTTCCTTCCGTAGAAAATTTGATGAAAAGTTCTTGAAAATTAAAAGCTATTGTACCCAAGGATTGTAGCCATTGGACTCCTAGTACAACATCAACACCTCCCATTGGAATGGAAAGCATTGGGCTAGTCAATACATATTCTCCCATGGATAGCTTGATATTATGGCACTTTCCAGAGCAATTTATTGTTCCTCCATTTGCAATCATCACTTGACACTCTGGTGCTGGATATAGGAAGCAATTCAATTCTTTTGCTACCCTACAATGAATAAAATTGTGGGTTCTTCCTGAATCAATCAACACTATTACCTTTTTCTTCTTGATTTGTCCTTTTATCTTGATGGTTTGAGGAGTGGTAATTCCCACCAATGCATTACAAGATATGGTTGGATTTATTTGTTCTTCATCTAGGCTTTGTTCCTGGAGTATATCTTCTTCTTTTGACCTTTCTTGCTCCTTTTCTTCTTCCTCTTCACAATCTATGTAGAATAATTTCTTCTCAGCACACTTATGACCTTTAGTGTATTTGCTATCACAACTGTAACAAAGCCCTTTTGCTCTTTTTTCTTCCAATTGTTGTGGTGTCAACCTTATATGTTGTGGAAGACTAGGGGCAACAACACTTCCGTCTTTATAGTTGTGAGTGGTATGCTTCCTGGTTGCCATAATTTTGCTTTCCATTTTTCTTGCTAACCTGAATGCCTTCTCTAATGAATCAGGTTCCCAAAGGCGAAAATCATGTTGGATATTATCCTTTAAAGACCCTATGAACACATCAATCCTATGCTCCTCTGGAATATCTTTTACCCTTATGTTCAATTTTTGGAACTCCTCAATGTGCTCCATTACTGAACCCTTTTGTTTGAGACTTATCAATTGGCTAAAAAAAGTGTTTCTTTTTGTATCTTCATAATGTGCTATCAATTCTTCCGTAAAAATTGCCCAAGTGATAAATTGTTTACGAGAGCAAAGCCATTGATACCATACAAATTGATTTGGTTCCAAATATACAGTTGCCATATGTACCTTTTTTGTGTTTTGCACATTATTGAGATCGAAGAACTACTCCATCTGTAATATCCATGTGGCAGGATCCTTGCCATCAAACTTCCTCATATCGATTTTTGGAATATGGTGAGTCTTCAATCCAACATTAGCGTCTATGGAATCATGATTAACATTTCTTTTGTTCTCATCATGAGTTTCCTTTAGTACCCTTTCACCCTTAGGGACCATTTCTTGTAGCAACTTATTCATATTTATCTTCAATTCGTCCATGTCCGTCTTCAAATCTATCTTCAAATCATCCATCTTAGCTTCCACGTCAATCATCTTAGCTTCTACATATTTCTTTAAACCATCCATCTTAGATTCTGTTCCTTTTTGTGCAAGGGACAGTTGTTGCACTTGGTCTTGTATTTTTGATATATCATGTTGCATTTCTTCCTCTTCTTCATGAGTCATGCTAGAGCTTTCAGGTTCCTTACTAGGTGTTTGCATTTTCTTTCCTCGGGGCATCAGTTACCGATAATAATGCTCTACTATGCCCTTTGAATTCCTTCAAAATAAATTTTCAAACCAAGCTTAAGCAAAAATTTAAGAAAATCTACACACCTTTTTCACTTTGTAGGAGCTCGATATTACCTCTGATGTATCTCTGTACTTTCCAATCATCTACTTTTGAATTTTTGAGTTGTAGTAGCCCTCTGTGTCCTCTTTCCAATGCCACAAGTCTGACCGAAATTGGATTCTCCAAGGAAGAGTTATGTGAAATCTCCCACAGTGACTTGCTTATAGACTAGTTCAGTAGAGCAAACTAGTACGACGTGCCACAAGTCACTGTTTCAACCTTTGGATCTGAAACATGCATACAAGAAACTACAGTCCATCCTCTTTCTGTACCTTCTTACGAAATTTCAATCCGATCGCCAGAGAGAAAGTTATACCGATTTTCCCCAGGTCACCTGTTTTGAATGTAATTCAGGAGTCTGCAAAAAGACCAACTTCCTCAGATCATATCTCTTCAAATATCGCGCGAAAAGATCTAAAATTCACACCCAAGGTTCAGCGCGATTTCTTCTCAATTTTTTTTTGCGACTTCTGAAACGTCATAGAAAAAAGTTATAGCGAAAATGCCACGATGACCTGTTTGGAGCAGCAAAACCCTAGAATCCAAAGCTCTAATACCAAATGTTATGTAACCAGCTCAAGAAAAGATAGAAAAGATAGATCAGCGCCTTAGAATTCAGCCTCTTCGAGGGGGCAACCTCCTTTACATTACATAAATGAACAATTCTTCGATGATTCAAATGACAAAACCTCCTTTCTATATACAGGAGTCTAAGAAGTCACAATATAATCCAGCCGACCTAACAATAATAATATAAAGCCACAAAAATAACAATAGAGGGATTCCATGGGGCACAGAAATAACAACATGGGGGTAATAGGGGCACAACAATATAAATAAGGGGTATAACTACAATAGTAATGGGGTAATCACTAGTATTATAGGGACCCAACATCCCAGAACTATAATGGAAGCAATAGATTCAAAGGATGGAAAACTTTGGAAAGAGGCCATGGTTGATGAAATGGAATCTTTGCACAAAGATGAGGCTTAGGATCTGGTGGATTTTTCGGTTGGAAGGAAACCTGTTGGCAGCAAATGGGTGTTTAAGAAGAAGATGAGTGTAGTCAGTAGCCTCATGTATGAATTGGTTTGTACTAGACCATACATTGCATATGCAGTGGGAGTATTGAGCAGGTTTATGTCAAAACTAGGGAAGGAGCATTGGACAATAGTGAAGCAGGTTTTCGAGTATTGGTGTGGCACTATTGATTATGGTCTATGCAACCAAGCAAGACCAGGATTATACAGAGTTTTGGATATTCCTGGCTTTGTCGATGCAGACTAGGTTGGAGATATAGGTCAAAGATGATCTACAAGTGGGTATGTGTTTAGCCTATTTGAAGGTATTGTCATATGGATGAGTAAGAATTGGTTTGTAGTGGCACTTTCAACTATAGAGGTAAAATACATGGTAGCCACTCATGCAAGCAAGGAAGCAGTTTGGTTGTAGAGATTGTGTTCAATTATTGGGTTAGTACAACGAGATATAAAAATAGACTGTGATAGCCAAAACAAAATTTTATTAGCAAAGAACCCTACTTATCATTCAAAGAAAAAGAACATTAAGGTTCAGTATCACTTTGTAAGGGATATGGTTGAGGAAAAAAAGGTGTTGTTGGTAAAGGTGGACACCTTGAAGAATATTGCAAATGGATTGATAAATTCTGTGAGAACTGAGAAGTTCTCTTGGTCTAGAGAAACAATGGCCATTGTAGGGATGGACTAATGACTAATCTCTCCTGTGACCCCTTGTGTGGAAAATAAAACAACAAGTGGGAGAATGTTTGGTGGGTTCACAAATTGTATCCCAAGCTTTAAGTGCACATTTTTCTTTCATGTTTAACTTCTACCCATAAAGCATTCCTTTGAAAATTCCTAATATTTTTATGATGATTTAGGGTGTTGCTAAGGATGATAAAAAATATAATGAAATAGACTAAAGCACTAATTTGAGTAAAAGAAATCTTCCCACATATTAGATCTAAAATTCGAGCTTGATAGTTTGCCTTCAAGTTTACTTATGAGTTCCACCCGACCAAAGTATATAAGTGAGACTTCAATTATAGGAGGCCCTAGATATTTGAACAAAATGGAAATCCTTTGGATTTGAATTTTTATGGAAATATGAGTTTGCACAACACATCATTGTCTTGAAGAAAAAAAATTGGGACTTATTAAATTTAATTTCAATTCCTAGAGTGGCTTTGAAATTTTCTAGAATGAGCTTAAGTGCCTTAGCTTATATAGCAAACTGGTGGTCTAATAGATGAGTTTCATCTATAAATTATTGATGTGTAGTAGGTAAATCAATATTATAAATATTGAGGCCCTTCATTTTACCCTTGTTGACTGCATTTTTTAGAGCATATCGTGACCCTTAAACCATTAAGAGAAATAGAAAATGGGAGAGAGAGTCCCATTGTCTTATTCCTCTAAATGGGGTAAAATTTTGTGAAGGAGTTCCATTGATAGCTATAACAAACAATGCTTTGGAAAGAAGGACTAGGATCTTATGAACCCATTTTTCAGTAAATCTATAGGCTAGAAGTAGGTGAAACATATTTCTAGTTCAATTGATAAAAAAACTTTAGAGAGGTATAAATTTATCAGTATACCAAGCTTCTTGGTGATATTTGGAGAGTAAATCAAGTCACGGGAAAAGAGGATTCCATCAAGAATTTGTGTACCCTCAAGATATCCCATTTGTTTTAGGGATATCATTTTGAGAAGAATAGGTTTATGTCCATTAGTTATTAGTATTAAGACAATTTTTTATATTGTATTACAGAGTTCTATGGGCCTAAATAATTGCATGGATCCACCTTTTTTATATTTTTCGGCTGACACTATAAATGTAATTTTTAAGGAAGAGTAAATTGAGGTTTCTCTTCACAAGTTTTCCACTAGCTCCCATATGTCTTCTCCAATTATTGGCCAACAAGCCTAGAAGAAATATATTATAAATCCATTATGTATTGGAAATTTTCATTTACTCATTTCCATTACTACTTGTTAGACCTATGTTTTTGAGATTTTGTTGAGCTAGAAGGTTTTTTGTTTGCATGTCGTAAAATTTGAAATGTGTGGTCCAATCTTTCTTAAGGTAGGATGCCTATCTAGAGCTACTTTAGTTAGCCATTATTTGTTTAAGGAAATGAAATATTTTGTATTTTTATGATCTTCCATTCTATTTCCCTGTGAATCTTTGATGCAGGTGATCCTATTATGATGTCTATATTGAATCTTTGATTTATGGAAAAACTTGTTATATTTTCCCCTTCTATGACCCATTAGACCAATGATTTTTGTTTCCAAATGATTTCCTCTTATTGGTATATTTTCTCTAGTTGCGTTTGTATTTTTGTCTCCTTTTTACTAAATTCTCTATTCTCCCTTCTTTCATTATTTGATATTCAATTTATATCATTTGTTGATTAAGAAGGGTTTTGGTCCCTTGCATGTTTCAAACTCTTTTTTGTTCTAATCTTTTAGATGATTTTCAACTTTTTTTAGGTGCTATTGAAATTTCTGCATAATTGTTCCTTGAATGATTAGTGCTTCACTCCACCATTTTACATCATTGTCTTTCAATGAGAGATATCTTAACCCAAATGCTTCACACTTGATGGATTTGTATAATGGGCTACTTTTCCAGTCTATTGATAAACATATTGGCCAATGGTCTAATTTGTGGCTTGGAATAACTTGTGATTTGATTTGTATACCTCTAAAAACCTACAACTGTGATATGAGAAACCTATCTAGTCTTGAAGCAATTTGAGCATTGCCTCATCTTCTATTGTTCCAAGCATAGTTTCCATTTGGTGTTTTTATACTTTACTAGTTTTAGTTATTCAATTAATTCTTTGAAATGTCATGATTTCCCATCCAACCTACATATTTCTCCTATTTTTCCCTACAACAATTTTATTAAATTGAGATTGCTATTAACCAGATTTATGCTTCCAACTTTGATTACAAGTTTTTTATATTTTTGAGAAAGAACATTTTTTATTATTGGATAGTAGGGCCATGTGATTTGGTTATACGATTGTTTATGTCCTTTTGGACTTATAGAGATGGATTTAGAAGTGGTCGGATAGTAGGACCATATACTTTAGTTATGTAGTTGTTGATGTCCTTTTGTACTTAGCAGAGATGGATTTAGAAATGGCTGCAAAATCATATACAATCGTCTCCTTACATTCCACCAAATATCTATACTATTTGATCCACCCTGAGCATCAAAATATCCTATAACAACGTTTTAAAATTTAAAATTTTACATCTTAGTTATTTTTATTTTTTAATCTTTAATAAATATAAAATTATTTTTTTAATTAATTAAACTAAATAATACTATATTAAAACTTAACCCATTTCATAATAATAAATTTTATAATCTATTAAATAAAAATATATTAAAAACTTCTAATTTTATAATACCAAATTTTATATCTATTAAATAATAATATATATTGAAAACTTAATTCATTTTATAATATCAAAAATTATATTATATTATACATGTATTGTGAAATCTAATTCCATTAAAGTACAATATGATTCTATTAAAATAAATCAAAATAATTTTATTAAACATTGTGCTGAAGATGTCACTGATTCAATTCCCTTTTCACAATTAAAATTTGTGATTATGTTGATTAGATTATGATAAAGATAAAATAATTAAATTAAAAAATAATGTAATAATAAGAATCAATTTAATTAAAAATTATCAATGATATTTTTTTTTGTAAGCTTGGGAGGACTACCAGTGACTTTATATGAAGGAGTGCCTTAACAACCTTCTATCCAAGTCCCCTTGGACTAATAACAATCAAAATCGAATAATATAATGAAAACGAAATTAATTTCAAAATATCATTTTATATATTCATCTTAAAATCTAATTCAAATTAAAGTGAATAAAAATGTTCCTATTAAAATTTTGGTTAAAAAAATAATTTTAAATTGGATACCATTTTACCTAATTCAAATTAAAATAAATAAAAACATCTTTATTAAAACTTTTTTCAAAGCCTCTAACCCCAAGGGAATTATGTCAAATTAAATTAATTAAAGAAAATCAACAGTCTATCTTATTCCATTTAAGAATATCTACCATCTATCCATCATAACATATTGGACAAACTCATTAAAATAACACAATTTAAAAAACCAATCTTTTTCAATATAAAATTAAAATTTATATATTCACATGGTGCGTGCCAAACTTTCTTTCAAGTAATATTAAATAAAAAGGCAGTTACAAACTAATTGAAAATGTAAATTAATAATGCCATAGAGATGATTCAACTACTGCCTTGAAGAGAGCAGACAATGTGTTGAATATATGCCACAATACTCTTTGCATCCTATTTCAAAACATATAAATCGTAGTTCTGCTCAAACAATAATCTCAGCCACTTTACCGCTTTACAATATTTGACAAGAATTTGGTAGGATGAATTTGCCCGATCTCTGAGTATATCACACTCCCTTGTAACAATCAAAAGTAGAGTTGTGTCAACCAAAGTTAGGTAATTGTGGGAGGTGGAGGCAGAGGTGGAGTTGTCTTGGCCAAAGCCTAGTAATTGATGGAGGCAATGAGAATATTGCAAAAAGGGTGATCCTTATCAACCCAGTCTGTTATTATCATACTTTGAGCACATCGTTTCAAGTCTAGTAATAAAATTTCTGGCTAATGCATTTTCTCCACCATTGAAAGGTTGCACCATTTCCACCACTGATTTTTGGAGGATTCTAATTGCTACTCTTTACAGTCACATGATCCACAATAAGTCCACCCACACTCTCCTCCATTAAAAAAATTACAAATAAATCTAAGTGGGACTGAAGCCACAAGGAGTTCGTTCTGTTATATCTAGTACCCTTTCTATTTTGGAATGCGAATGGAAGTAATGACTTTTTTTGCCACGATGCATTTGTGGCATCTCTTACTCCTTGACTTACAATGGGATTTAATCTCAATATCTCGAAGTCCAGCCGGAAATCATAGACATGGGAGGCGGGAAAATTCAAAATTTAAAATTCAAACTAGGCAATGGGAATGCGTACATATGGCATCCGTCAAGATTGTTTATGGCATTTAACATCCATATATCGGTCAGGATGAGATAAAAGGTGTAATAGGTGGGTACAACAAAATCATCAATCTGATCCCATACATTAAACCATGTAAGTATAATGAAAAGACATGTCAGTGATTGTGTTCCTCAAGTTTCTCTAACTTTAACATCGAGTCTTGCTATCAACGGGAATAGAACTGACAACGAAAGTGTAAGGGGCCCACTGGCCATGTCAAGGAGCTTGAGCAACTTGTAATCGAGATAAGCTCGACCATTCACCAGCAGCATTTTGATAGGGGACCCATAGTCTAGAGTGATGTAGAGGCCCGCTCAAAGACACCTCAATAGATGGTCATGGTCCAAAATAAAGAGCTCGTGAGAATAGTCCAATAGGATAGTGCTAGGTGGAAGACCAATCATATTTAAGAAAGAGAGGAAATATCTTCACAATGGTTGGTTTGTCTAAAAAAGGGTGGCCTATGGAATCCCCAATTGCTTGATTGGATCATCAAAACCACCACCTAAATAACCCCCAATATTACTTTTGTCAGGTGTCTAGGGGAGGTAGGCCATTTATGAACCCAAAACATAACTCAAATTTTGAAACCGCCTAGGTCTGGTCATTGCCAATACACCCAGCAAAGATAGTTGTCAAAAAATAATATGCCTATATAGACAATCAAATCCTAGTGAAAGAGTTATCATTCCAATGGGAGGGGAATGTGTGGCGCTCCTTGCTGTTAGAGGAGAAGAAACCCCCTTACCTTCTGCTCTAAGGTAAAAAGAATACTTATGAGGGAGGATCTGAACAAATCTAAAGTTTTCACTCCATAATTTATTTGTTGATTAAGGATACCAACCACCAACTACCAAATTAATGCAATCTTTATGCCCATTTGAGATTGAAGGATTCGTAGGACGATGTGGAACAACATCAATCTAGGGTTCGATACTTCAAGAAGAAAAATGAGACCCTGATATGAAATACTTCAAGGATTAATAGCCTTCCACGGGGTTTTCAACACACCATGTACAAAAATGGCACCAATTGATATTTAACCATATCCATCAAAATCAACAATTTCAACAAACATAGTCTTTTAGGATTTCTTCTTGATTTTTTAGCACCTCTGTCCCCCAAGTGCAAAACATTTTTCTGCATAGTCACCTTATATGTGTTATGAATATTATTTATATTTCCCGCATGCAGGTATCCTTTGTCTGGAGTAAGTTCAATGATATACCCCCACTATTATTTGGTACAGAAACATTCATAGAGCTATATTTCTTTTTTCTTATAGGAAGAAATGCCTTGATGGGGGACAATTCATGCTGCTTCATTTCCCATATGTTCTACAAAAACCTTTGGTGGAAGGGGATGCTTCGATGTTGCTCATCAACATTTTCCACATTACATATTCATTTGACCACTAAGCTCAGTAAGGACCAATGAATTCTCTGCATCTGGCCTCTTCTGGATTCACTCATGATCCATATAAATTCTCCCCTTTTATCTACCAATCCACATGACAAAAACTTCTAACTTCATTTTTTATTCTCTAGTTTAGTGACAACTCCCTCTACACCATCTCACAAAATCTCATAGTTACATTTGGGGCTCTGATTCAGCAGCCCAAGAGTCTCAATATCACGTTCTTTCCTCTCATTCGCAAGAACATGTATACCATAACATGAAGCTACATAATGCACAGCTATATTTAAAATATGCTTAAACACACACTCCACAACATCAAACATTAGCAGAAACTAACATACACTGCACCAACACCATCTGAGACAACTCCTCCATTACTTCATTTTTCAACATGCTTTCGAGTTGAGTTTGTTCTACATTTACATTGTGCACATCTGAGGTGGCCTAAGTTACCATGTTCAAAAATTCACCCTCTGGTTCACTTGGTTCATTATCAGCTCCCTCTACACCATATCATGAGATCTCAACCACTTACAAATGTATAATACAACATTTGAATCTCTCTCATGGTTCAAACTGAATTCATTATGAAAGAGCCATTATGAAACGGTGTTGCATCACTGCTCATTTGTAACACTTTATTTCTTAATTTGTACTTGTAATATAATTATGACATGTACTGCTAAAAGAATCCAATATGGATATTTTATTTAAACCTGTAATGATATAATTATGTTTTCTCTTTTAATAAAAATCATTTAAAATTTAATAGAATGGGTGGAGCACCTACATTGAGTGGGAGATGGAAAGGTGGGAATTGTTTCATGTTGAAATAACCCTTACCCATACTTTTTTGACAAGCTACAATTTAAACCAAAATATAGCCCATCTCCATTTATTTCATTGTTTACTAAGAGAATTGGGGTATTGATACCTTGAGTTGTTATTTCATCGAATTTCTATTTTAATAAGGGAGGGGGCTGGGTCAGAAAGAATAATGGCTAAAAATAAAGAGTGTGGCACAAATTTCATTGGCTAATCCAATTGTAAATTGGTTTTCCAATTTGCACATATATATGAGGGAATGACAATAGAGATTTGATGATGGAGTTGTTTGATGAGATTTATTGAGTTTCTTAGTCTTTAATTTTAGCAAATTTTGAGAGATAAGGATCCATAGATGAGATTAGTAATCAATCAAATAATAAGATGATAGAAATTGAGGGTGGTGATAGAAAATTATATATTACAGAGAAATGGAACACATAAAATATTGTAGAAATATAAACACAGAAAAACACATAAAA
This sequence comes from Pinus tabuliformis, assembly GCA_031772625.1. Taxonomy (NCBI): domain Eukaryota; kingdom Viridiplantae; phylum Streptophyta; class Pinopsida; order Pinales; family Pinaceae; genus Pinus; species Pinus tabuliformis. The sequence goes on along the minus strand of CM062819.1, from coordinate 782,912,423 downwards.
GAAGAGAGATACATATATATGTGGTTCACCTAATTTGGGCTAGGTCCACAGAGAAACAACCAATCCTTCCTTTTATATTATCTAGAAAAATGAAGAGATACAACCTACAACGAATCTCTTGTAATTCCCTCTTCTCTCTTGCACAATCTCCTCTCTCCTTCTTGCTCAGAATACACTTATGCATAGCCAAAATACAATTCCCTCATATATAGCAAGGGTTTGCCCTATAGGAAAAAAACCCTAAATTAAACATAGCTTCTACCATCCGATTTTTGCCTAATGAATGACCTAGATTGTCTACGAAATTACAACAATTTACAAGGAAATTTTACCTCTATTTTTAGCTTCAGAGGTGCTGCCCCAAAACCCCCACCAGGGGAGGCTCTAAAGAATCTTCGTCACCCCCTTGGTGGTGCGCAAAAATGGGTGACATTGCCACCCCATTACGAACCAATGTCCAATGCAGTGATACCTTTGAATAAATAAGATAATGCAACTCCACACTCAATAACCTCCCACTTGCTAACTAATTATAACAACTCCATCGCTACTTCATTTGTTGGACAATGGCTCCATTTTGGACTTGTTTGTTTCTCATCTTCATCATCATACTTCAAAACCAATTGAAACTGAGCAGAATCTTTGTTTCTCCTTGGTTACAAATTTTGTTAACATATCTACAAGATGCTAGCTAGTGTGTATCTTTTCTAGCTTCAGTTGTCCATCTTCCAACACTAACCATATGAAATGGTACTTGACCTATATATGTTTAGTCTTGGAGTGAAATGCAAAGTTCTTTGTAAGATGAATGGCATTATGTTTGTCACTGTATAACCTGCCAAACTCTCTCTTCTTACCCAATTCATCCAACAACCTTTGTAACCAAATCATTTCTTTACTAACGTCTGTAGCTGAAACATACTCTACTTCTGTTGTTGAGAGTGCAGCAACACTTTGCAATTTTCAAACCCAACTGATAGTTGTTCCACCTACAATAAACACATACCCTATGGTGCTATTGTAGTGGCTACAATCACCCTCCAAAATTTTGGCTCGCATGCAAATTTCAGAGCCTTCTTTGGATCCTGCGATCGATCATCCTTGCTCATTTGATCGTAAGCTGATGATTTCAAGTTCCCCTCCTCGATCCTAAAGAGTTTTCCACTATCTCATCTTTTTGCAGCATATGTCATTTTCAGGCATAGAGGTTGTTGCGTGTGAACACTTCTACTTTCACAAAGCATTTATTTATCCAAGGCATTGAGAAAGTTGCAGTGGGTTTTGTTATTTGATTATTTTCATGCTTTGGATTTGAATGATTGCATTAGCTGCAACATCATCGATCATTGTTTCAAATGGTAGCTCACCAATATCGTTCTTCAATCCAATAGAATACATTATTTCAGTCATCTAGCACCAAAATCAGCGACACGCTACAACACAAGTGGCATAGAAAGGGAGCTTTTCTCAAAAAAATACCTTAAACATAAATATAAAAATAAATAAAAAAATGTTTCTTATTTACAAATAATATTAAATATTTCTATATTAAAATAAGATTTCCAAAATTTTAATTTAATTATCAATCATTATTAAATAAACATTAAAGATTTAGATTCTATAAATTACTTTATAATATTTTTGAATAATAATTATTCATGGCGAACTATTTTGAATGAGAAATCTCATCGTGCGACTGTAAAAACGTAAAACGACCTCTTCTGCCAAACTTTTCCTGGTACATTTTGGGTTTTAGATTTAATCTTCTGTAGCTAGATCTGGATCTAGGCGGCTAGGTTCTAGATCTAATCTTCTACGGCTAGATCTAGATCTAATCTTATCTTCTGCCTTATTTTTCTGCGGCTGGGTTTTATGGGGAAGTAAAATATGGCTCTTAGCTTCGCGAAAATAGTTGCTGGCTCATCCGGTTCTGGAGGGCAAACTCCTGCCCATATTGTCAGTGAAGCCCCAGCTCTCACTGTCCAGGTGGTCTAAGCCTCAGTCGATGAGGCTTTGAAGTTTTTCAAAAGTGCCCTAATCTGCCAATTCAACGGTTTTTGGCCGCAGCTGAAAGCTCTCCACAATTGGATCTCGGAGGTATGGAAGCCTGTCATTTCTGATGAAATTAATATCTACCCTTGTGCTAGGGGTTTCTTTATAGTAGATTTTGAAAATCCTAAAAGCAGACAATGTATTTTAGACTTCGGTCCTTGGTTTTGGGAAAAATCAGGGCTATTCATGAAGCCATGGAACCCATCATTCGATTCCTCTACAGCAGTGATAACCTCAGCACCAGATTGGGTGAGATTACCAAGCCTACCCTTGCATCTCTGGAATATCTCCTCGCTAAAAGCCATTGGAAATGCAATTGGGAAATTTTATTGCAGGTGCCCAGAAATAGAGGAATATGCCAGAACCACCTATGCACACATCTGTGTGGAAATGGACTTCAGTGCCGGATTCCCAGCTGAAATAATCCTAACAGGTAAAGACTACGTGTGGAACCAGAAACTCGATTATGAAAGTGTCCTCTTCAGATGTCGATTCTGCTTTGAGACAGGCCATCTAGCCAAAAATTGCCCAAAAGCCTCCCAGAAAAATTCTGCTAGAAGAAACCATCACAAATCTACATGGTGGGAAGGAGCACAGAAAGAACACTACACTGTCATCAAAGAAGAATACTCTAGAGAAAGCTTTGAATCACAAGAAATCGGGCAAGAAAGAAACAACTCTCAAACAAGCAAGGAGAAAGTCTCGCCCAACAAGTTATAAGGATTTGAATACTGCACAAAATAAATCTTTATTTAACAGCAAAGTAGATCTCCTAGACCAAACTTCTTCTCCGACTATCTTCAAAAGGACGAACACAATAAATCGCGAAGCTAAGACGCCAATGTCCCAAGAACCAGAAGAGATGAAGGAGATGCAAGATAAAGGAAGTTGGAAGACCGTAGAGAAAAAAAAGAAAGTTACAACACCGATATTGCCAAGAAAGACGAGGAGCCAGATAATTAAAAACTAAAAAATTGTAGGTCCGATAGATCAATTTGGTCTTAGTGGACGTTAACCACCACCATCATCATCATCATCAAATATTGAAATTTATTTAAAAAAATATATTCTTTCTATCTTTAAATTAAATTAATTAAAAATATATCATTTAAATATAAATTATATAAATACCAATACCATTTATTGTTTAGGGGCATGTAATATTATTAATATATGGCATTCAAGAATGTTCTTGCAATAAACTTTATTTAAAAGTTAAATTTTTTTTATGAGAAAGTGGTGACTGAAATTTCATGAATAAAAATGTTGTTACTGGACTTTTATAACGAATAATAATAAAAATCTTGTTCCATGAATTTTATAAGTAATAATACTAATATAGCTAATATGAAAAATATTGTGACACCTGTTGATGGATTAACGGCAATTTAATTTATTTATATATAGCTCTAGCTCTATAAGAGACGCTATCAAAGTAGCAGCGTAACACAACTTCAGCCATCAAATTGTGCTTCTCATTTATCCGGCGGAGCCACAATCATTTCGCTCTGACGGCTTTCGACTGGGATTTTCCTGCCCTAAGAAGTGAATGCTTCAAGAATGGCGGATGGAGGAAATAAGAAGGCAGCTTATGGCAGGAGGAGTTATCGACGGGGTTGTCGACGATTTCGTTCCTCTTTACAAGTTTTCTGTACTCTGCGGCTACACTGAAACCAGCTTGGGCGAGCAAGTGTCGCCCGATGACATGCTAGCCCAACCACTCTATTTTTTTGACGAATATTCTAATATGATCCCTCGCCGCGATATCTTTCTCAACTCCATATTCATATTGGTAACTACTTTTTATTCCAATTCACGATTATTATTTATTCGTCGTGAACTTTTCATAACCAGACAACTAAAGTCTTTCATAAATCCAAATAATCAGGTGATGACTGATCCTGAAACTCCTGGGCACGAATATTTGCACTGGTATGTCATAATCCTCTCGCAAATTTCAGAATAATATATAGCACCTTTATCTATTTCATCTAAACAACAGCATTAATCTGTACATTGTGCAGGTTGAATATCCAACGTCTTAGCAGCAAGCGTCATGTTGGTATGGATATCATGGCCGTTGCCACTTTTTCTTGATCTTTGAAATCATTGGATTGAATGTGTTAATGTTATTCCGGTTTAATCCGTGTTAACGTGTTGGATCGAGTGATCAAAATCTCATGTGTTTCTTTGTGTTGCAATATTAGTTTTGCCGAGCGACAGTCTTCACGCGTACGAAGCTCCGATCCATGTCATCCCTTAATAGAGCCGAACTCGCGGGAGAACTTCAGATGCGTTATAAAGACATGCATGTTATACATGTATTGTGAGAGAATTAAAATATAAAATGTATATGTTATGCTTAAACATAGTCAACACTATTAAACGTGTATGACCTATAGACATTTTATGTTGCTACCTGAAATCATAATGATAGTTCAAAATGCATATGTGACGTGTATTAATGTTTGCATGTTATGTTGTTTTAACAATAAAATATTAATAGCTCTAAAATTTTCTCTTCCTATTATTTTTCTTAGAGTAAAAAATTGGAATGTGACTTTATATTAGAAGTGGTAAAAGAGTTTCTAACACCATTGCCATACTACGTATCACGCCCCTACATCTGCGGTAGTTTTTCAACCGCTTATAGCTAGGTGCGACATTACAAATTGTTTTTTTTTTCATCAATACTTACGATTGTAGACTATGCTTAACATTCCATACTTAGTTTTATTTTTCATTACCAAGTATTATTTTTGTCCTTTATACAGTGAAAGCCCATAACATTTACATAAACAACATTATACAATAGAAATACACAACAGTACAAAGGGAGGGACAACTCCCTGCAATATGGGTCTGCCCGAATCAATATATATAATCTTATTTTACAAGTACAAGTTAAATCTTGGGAAACCCCAAATTTACATTTAGCTAATTTTCCAACTTTGGCAAACTCAGTTGCCCAGCTCGTCGGCACCTCTTCATAGTCGCCACATGACTCACCAACCCTTCGTTCACCTCGTCTCACGATCGTGTTGTTTGCCCAAACTGGGCACGCCTCATCGTAACCAAGTCGCCACACACGGGCGCCTCCACACGAGTCACACCTCTGTTCACAATCTCAACACTTCACCGTTTCCACCATTTCATCATGCACGACGCGCCCTCACCCAGTCGCCCGTCCGCACAACCTCACCGTGTCGACCAACTCACCTCCGTGCACGGCGCGCCCTACTCAGGTCACCCGTTCAGCACCTCGATTCGTTCGTTCAGTGGATGCCCTACTTGGGCTGCCCATCGTGCATGCCTGCATGGACGCCCTCACCAGCTGCCCGTCGTGCACGTCTACCCGGACACCCTCACCGGTCACCCACACACCATCGTTCAACCGGCGCCCACGCCTTCACCCGTGCATGCCTTCGTCTAAACGGCGGGCGCCTTCACCCGCGCCCTCGCCTTTCACCCAAGTCCGTGTGCTACCGTGTGCCTTCGCCCAAGAGCGGGTGCATCAACTTTTGCGCCTCCTTGCAACCTACACCTCGCACTACACTTGATCACCGAAAGACATTGCTTGAATTCATGTCCTCAAATGCCTTCATCGCATGTTTTATTTATATCGTGCGTTGGGCAAGTCGTGCTGCCCAAGCTGACTTGCCAACGCCCTCACATATCGTTCGTTCCCCTTGTTTGGTGTTGGTCAGTGAACACTTCTATGCACAAGCTACCACAATATGTAAGGTCGGCCCGTGGGTTGAGCCATCGCTCCCCACACTATAAACACTTTTCTCCCTCCTCTAATGCGCATTACTAACTCGTTCCTTCGCGCGTTTTGGTCATGGAAGTAGCTCGCACTTCATTTCCCAACTTGCTCCTTTGCTAAACGAGTCGCATGTCATGTGGCGGTCATGCCTTGGATCACAGGTCCTTACATTCTCCCCCACTTGAAATCATTGTCGTCCTCGACAATATCCCGCCCCAGCAACCATCTGTCACCAAGATCACCATACCAAGGTATACACCCCATCGATATGTCATACATCGGAAATCATCTCAATCCATGACTATCAACCACCCTGTCACAATCTCCACATGCTGCTCCCCATCATGGAAGGCTGGTCCTTCCATCCAAGCTACATGCTTCCTGCTACCTCTCGTGTTGACCTTATCATGTGTTCTCCTTGTGTGAACTGCTGCCATGATACTCCAACACAATGCTAACACATCTCTGTACATTGACGTCCCCCATGTCTAAACTCATTGGGTAGCTAATCCAACTGTCACACTCAAAATTCCACCATCAATCGTTTCTCAGGACATCCCGTCACGTCATCAACTCGATCAAGAATCCATCTCCATATAAGCCATGCCCAGGTCCATGAAGTAGTCCTCATATTATCTGCAACATGCTGTCCATGATGTTTTATGTCCAACATCATCATCCATCTGCAAAACATCCATCTCCCCAAGGTGAAGAGATCATCTCTCGACTCTCGATGTGCCACATCCAGGTCCATGAAGCAACCTCCATCATATCAATAATTTTCCATCCCTCATGTCTACCATAGAAACAAGTATACACTTGTCTCATCTATCCATGTGCTGCCCATGATCATAGATTAGTCAACTCCCATTTGTCAAAGTGGTTAAGTCTCGGCTCAACCCATGCCCAAGTGTTGCCACCAAGGCATCATCATCGTTGTAACTACATCACTCGAAAGTGTCTCATATCGATCCTCCACATCAAGTCACTCTTCCAAGCCACACCCATACATATACTCGAAAGTATGCACCTCATCTTGCATCAAAGTCTTTGACCTCAGCTCCTCAATGCATTAGATCCTCCAAGTCCACCATATATGAAGTCCCAAAAGTCACAACAATCTCATGTCATTATGAGCTCCATGAGTCATCTCCAACCAAAATCCTAGCAAGAATACAAGTCTCGGCCCAAAGGTCTCTACAAGATGCCTTAGCTCTCCATGTAGTAGGAATGCTCCATAGTCTGCTCATAACTCCATCCAAGTCCATGGCCTTGTTGTACATGAGTGCACAACCTGTCCATCGGCTCATAAGTAAAACACCTCCATGTCACACCAGCAAATCTATCTGCACAACATCCTTGCCTTGGCACTCCTCATTGGATGCCCATAAGTGACACTTCTACAAGTGCTCCTGCATAATGTCCCTGCATAGACTACCATGCTCCAAGTCACCAACCTGATGTCCATGACTAAGTTGCCCATGTAGTCCTACTAAGTAGACCCATCACAACAATCGGTCATCCTAATCCAAGTCTACAATCTTCGGCTAGTGAACTCGGTCACCCAACTATATCATCATCATCACAAGTACCTTCCATCATAGCTCCCCCACTAAAGGTTCCACCAAGACTATCTCTTGGTCTCGACCATGAGAAGTCCACCCAAGTATCATCATACCTCAAGTGTGTGCCCTCTTCAATCTGTCCATGAGTCATGCCAGGCACTTAGCCACTTCTCCATATGGCTAAAGCATGACCCATTCCTCTGCAACGATCATCATGTTCCTCCATTGTCACAGGCCTTTGCACCTTCTACCATAAGGTCACAAACAACCCCAACAAGTCCTGCAATAGTCAACAATCCTTTCTTCTCCATACAAGGTCTCATCATAGACATCCATGGTAAGATCCTCCCAAGCATCGGTAAACTGATTCTTCTCCTCCCTGCATAGAGTTCATCGCCCAAATGCTCAAGTGAAACACAAGTATCAATACTTACTTCATCATCATGATGTTCCTCCATATGAGTATCCTCATCCATCCATGTTTGCAAACTGCACGATCTTGATCCAACTTGATCAATCTCAAGTTCATCCTCCATCGTTGTTACATCTACAACATCCTCGATCATCACGACTTCCTCTTCCTTGTTAGCACAATCTGCAACTTCATCTTGCTTCATTGTCCAACTAAGTTGAAGAAGTTCGTCTTCAACATTCCTTTCCAAGACTTCAAGCTTATCTCGAATCCGGGGGTTCACTTCTTTCATACGCTTCAACCTATATAAGGTAAGCAAGAGCTTCCCTTCGCATTCTTCCAAACCTGCCATGTCTTATCGTTTAGCCTGGCCCAAGCACTAAGCTTCAGCTCTGCTAAACCTATTTCACCTTTCACCTGAATCACCCTGATATTCCACCTGTCACCTGTAAAATTTGAAATTCCTTCAAAGTCTTCGGTCTTCGTAGAATCAGCTCCTTGATTTAGTTCACCAAGTTTCCTTCAAAACTTGGACCAGCTCTGATACCACCTATCACGCCCCTACACCTTCGGTAGTCTTTCAACCACTTATATCGAGGTGGAGCACTACAAATCGTTTTCTTTTCACCAATACTTACAATTGTAAACTACGCCTAATATTCCATACTTAGTTTTATTTTTCATTACCAAGTATTATCTTTGTCCTTTATACAGTGAAAGACCATAACATTCACATAAACAACATTATACAATAGAAATGCACAACAGTATAAAGGGAAGGGTAACTCCCTGCAATATGAGTCTGCTCGAACCAATATGTATAATCTTCTTTTACAAGTACAAGTTAAATCTTGGGAAACCCCAAATTTACGCTTAGCCAATTTTCCAACTTCGGAAAACCCGATTGCCCAGCCCGTCGGCGCCTCTGCACAGTGGCCACATGACTCACCAATTCTTCGTTCACCTCATCTCATGATCGCGTTGTTTGCCCAACTTGGGTGCACCTCGTCGTAACCAAGTTGCCACACACGGGCGCCTCCGCATGAGTCACACCTCCATTCACAATCTTAACACTTCGCCATTTCCACCATTTCGTCATGCACGATGCGCCCTCACCGAGCTGCCCATCCGCACAACCTCACGTGTCGACCAACTCACCTCCGTTCATGGCACATCCTGTACGGATCACCCGTTCAGCACCTCAGTTCGTTCATTCAGTGGATGTCCTACTTGCGCCGCACGTCATGCACGCTTGCACGGACGCCCTCACCAGCCGCCCGTCATGCACGTCTAGCCAGACACTCTCACCGATCACCTACACACCATCGTTCAACTAGTGCCCATGCCTTCATCTGTGCATGCCTTTGTCCAAATGGCAGGCGCCTGCACCCACACCCCCGCCTTTCACCCAAGTCCGTGTGCTACCATGTGCCTTCGCCCAAGAGCGAGTGCATCAACTTCTGCACCTCCTTACAACCTGCACCTCACACTACACTTGATCACTGAAAGACTTCGCTTGAATTCGTGTCCTCAAATTCCTCCATCGCATGTTTTATTGATATGGTGCGTTGGGCAAGTCGTGCTACCCAAGCCGACTTGCCAATGCCGTCACATATCGTTCGTTCGCCTTGTTTGGTGTTGGTCGGCCAACACTTCTACGCACAAGCTACCACAATATGTAAGGTTCGCCCATGGGTTGAGCCATCGCTCCCCATGCTGTAAACACTTCGCTCCCTCCTCTAATGTGCATTACTAACTCGTTCCTTCGCGCGTTTTGGTCGTGGAAGCTGCTCGCACATCGTTTCCCAACTCGCTCCTTTGCCAAACGAGTCGCATGTCGCGTGGTGGTCATGCCTTGGACCGCAGGTCCTTACACTACGTGTCTTGATATATGATATGTATAGTATTTATAATGTGTTGTTTTTATATAGATAGTACTTATAATATGGGTTGTTTTTATATAGATAATAGTATTTATAATATATGATATGTATCATATTTATAATATGTGTTGTTTTTATATAGATAATTTTATGTTAAGTTTTGATTATATACATAAATAATTATTTCTTCTTATTATTGGTAATAAAAATTATATTAATAAGATTTAATTTTAAGGAAATAATATTTTAAATTATTAGGTTATAATTACGTTTTTTTTTGTTATAAAATCGGCTCACAAAAAGATAAAATGACAGATCAATGCCTTAGAATTCAACCTCTTCGAGGGGGAAACCCCCCTTACATTACACAAATGAACAATTCTTGGATGATACAAATGACAAGACCTCCTTTCTATACATAGGAGTCTAAGGGGTCATAATATAATCAGATCCGATATAATAATAATAATGTAAGGGAACAATAATAACAATAGCGGGCTTCTGTGGGGCACAATAACAACAATATGGGGACTACATGGGTACAAAAATATAATAAGGGGGTTGTACTAATAACAATAAGGGGTTACACTAGTATTATAGGGACCTAACATGCCCTCTCATTCGAAAAGTGTTGTCAGAAACGCTTGAGTAGTTCTTGATGCTTCTGTATAAAATTCTCATCCTTCCATGCGGAATCTTTAGCGGGTAACTTCTTCCACTTGATGATATACTCTTAATTGATCGATTTCGTAGTTGTTGACTTCTCGGTTCTATGAATGCTTCAGGTTCCAATATCATTTTCCTTCCTTGTCAAGTTTTGGCAATATTTCTTGAACTGAGATCTTCTGCAACTTTTGAATGAGTTGCCACACTTCTTCATCCTTCCATTCATCCCTTGCTTTGTTTATCCAATCTGGTTGGATAAAACAAGTACAAAAAAATGCTTCCACATCCTCATCCTTTCTTGAGAGTGCATATGCAACAACATTTTTCTTCCCTTTTTTGTAGATGATTTCAAAGTCATAATCCAACATATTTGTGACATTTTTTTTGTTCTTCTAAAGATAATCTTTGTTCTAAGAAGTTTTCAAGACTATCATGATCCATTTTTACCTTGAAGTTTTTTCCCATTGGGTAACGTCACCATTTCTTAAGTGCATGTAGTATTGCCAACATTTCCTTCTCATAAATAACTTGCTTGAGATGCAGCCATAAAAATACCCAATCACCTACATCAAAACATTTTTCACTGCGATGTTGATCTACCTGTTGTTTCATTCGATTCTGTACCAAAGTGGTGTTATCCTTTAAAAGTTGGAGAACTTGTTGTTGATGCTCGATGTGATCTTTCACTGCTTGAACCTTTTTCTTCTTGATATGTCCTTCTATCTTGATATTTTGAGGAGTGGTGCTTCAGGCCAATGCATTACAAGATATGGTCGGATTAATTTCATCTTTCTCAATGCGATCTTTCACTTCTTGAACCTTTTTCTTCTTTATATATCCTTGTATCTTGAGAGTTTGAGGAGTGGTAATTTTTGCCAATGCTTTGCAAGATATGGTCAGATTCATTTATTCTTTCTATGGGATTGATTCTTGGTGTATATCCTCTTCTTTTGATGTTTCTTGATCATTTTCTTCCTCCTCTTCATAATCAATGTAAAATAATTTCTTCTCAGCACACTTATGACCTTTAGTGCATTTGCTATCACAATTGTAACAAAGCACTTTTTCTCTTTTTTCTTTCAATTGTTGTGGTGTCACCCTTGTAGGTTGTGGAAGGCTAGGAGAAACAACACTTCCATGTTTATACTTGTGAGGGGTAGAATTCCTTGTTTCCATAATTTTGCTTTCCACTTTTCTTGCCAACCTAAATGACTTCTCCAATGAATCAGGTTCCCAAAGATGAAATTCATGTTGAATTTTATCATTTAAAGTCCCTACAGAGACATCAATCCTCTACTCTCTAGAATATTATTTTCCCTTATATTCAATTTCTGAAAGTCCTCAATGTGCTCTTCAATTGAACACTTTTGTTTGAGATTTATCAATTGGCTAAAGAAGGTATGTCTCTTTGTATCCTCATAATGTGCTATCATTTCCTTCATGAAAATTGACCATGTGACAAGTGGTTTATGAGAACAAAGCCATTTATACCATAAAAATTGATTCGGTTCTAAATAGTTAGATGCAATCCATACATTTTGTAATAGTGGTACACCATGTAGATCAAAATATTCTCCATCTATAGTATCCAATTTACTGGATCATTGCCATAAAACTTCCTCATCTCACCCTTTCTTGATTTTAAGAGCTCGATCTTGAAACAACTGTAACTCTGTAATTTCAGATCTTCCAATTCTGAAATAACAACCTGCAATAGTCCTCTGCATCCTCTTTCCAATGCCACTAGTCTGATCGAAATTGGATTCTCCAAGAAAAAGTTATGCACAATCTCCCAAGACGACCTAATTATACACCTTTTTAGAATAGCGAACTTGTATGAAGTTCCATGTGTCACTGTTTTGACCTTCAAATCTGAAAAATACACACAAAATACTAGAGCCTGTCCTCTTTCTGAAACTTCCTATGAATTTTAAATCTGATGCTCAGAGAGAAAGTTATGACAATTTTCCCAAGGACACCTATTTAAGATGTAATTCGGGTGTCTATAAAAACCTTAACTTCCTTAGATCATATGTTCAAACCAATCTCTTCTCAAATAGTTTTTTGTTTTAGCTTCTGAAATTTCATAGCGAAAATTTTATAGCGAAAATTCCACAATGACATGTTCTAGATGAAATTGTGGAGTTTGCAAAAACTATAACTTCCTCAGATCCTATCTCCAAAAATGTAGTGATACAAGCTCTGAAATTTGGACTCGAGGTTTAGCGAGGTTTCATCTCAGACTTGTTTTATTTTTAGCTTCTGAAACGTTGCAAAAATAAATTTATAGTGAAAATGCCACGATGACCTCTCTGGAGCAGCGAAAACCCTAGAAGCCAAAGCTCTAATACCAAATGTTATGAAATCAGCTCACAAAAAGATAAAAAGATAGATCAACACCTTAGAATTTAGCCTCTTCAAGGGGGCAACCTCCTTTACATTACACAAATAAACAATTCTTGGATGATACAAATGACAAGACCTCCTTTCTATACATAGGAATCTAAGGGGTCATAATATAATCACATCCAACATAACAATAATAATGTAAGGGCACAATAATAACAATAGTTGGCTTCTATGGGGCACCATAATAACAATATGGGGACTACATGGGCACAACAATATAATAAGGGTGTTGTATTAATAACAATAAGGGATTACACTAGTAGTATAGGGACCTAACATTTTTAATATTATTATTTGTAATTTATAATTATTAATATATATAGTACGAGTTTACAAATATGATCTAGAGTCTCATCTTAGCTAGTCAACATGTTTATAAATGAGTAATACAATATTTGAATTTCTCTCATGGTTTAAATCAAAGTCATTATGAGATGATTTTGGAAAGGTAGAAATTCTTACATGTTGAAATAAACATTACTAATAATTCTTTTCTAAGCTTCAACTTATATGTATATATATATATATATATATATATATATATATATAGATATATATTTATATATCCCAATTAAAAGAAGCCATTTATTAAGCTAGTTGGTAGTTGAACAACAAAATTTTCATTAGTATATGCACCAGTTAGAAGTTGTTATAGTCATTCCTTTGAGGTATGGGAAGGTACCCACTTCAAAATTACTAATCTGACCCATTAAACCTCATGTTGAGGGTGGCTACAATGAAACAAATTTTACATGCAACAAGAAATTGATACACACAAACTAGAATAAATGATAATTTTGAGTGAAAATGTTTACAAGCATTTTGGTTGGTTAAAAAATAGTGAGGGTTTTTGAAATCCATTTTCAAACTAGGAAAATCAAGTAGAAGTGTCTTTAAATCGAGATATAAAAGAGAGATACATTTCTAGCTATTTTGTAGAGTAAGAAAGAAGAAACTGAGATTTGAGGGATTTCTAGGGAAATTAATAAAATATCCCTCATGTTGTGTAAGCTATCTTAGGAGACACTTATGAATATGAGTAGCTTATTGGATTAGAGGATTTGAAGGAAAACATTTTTTATTTTTGGTTATGAAGGATAGTGGACTTGATTCTACCTCCTTATGGTTTTTGAGTAAAAAATTTCCTTATGACATCATGGTCTAGCTAGGGTGTGGTTAGCTGTAAAAGAGTTATATTGATAGCTGAGCCTATGGCTGGATTGAGAAAGACTCATCCTTCATTAGCTACATGTATATTTTAAATTAAAAAAGGTAAGTGTCTCATGTTTATGAATTTGTATTTAAGGTTTTGTGAAATCTATATGATTTCATACTAAAAATAAAAAATCCATCCCTCTAGTGCATAGATAGAGTTTTATGCTTAGGACTAATGGGAATAATGAGATTAGGGTATTGTAAATATTTTTTCCATTGATGTCAAAGACAATGACAGAGTACATATGTCCAAGGTAAAGGTTGCAACATGAGCACTGTTGGAAATACTGTTTGTATGCCTATTTTTTATAATGCCTTATTTCGGTACCGTATATACGAAGGTATTTTTACTCTAAATACCTAGCTCTAATGAGAGCATATGATATATGGTCGAAAATATTATTCCAAGACCTTTTCAATGGTATATGTCACTCCCTCTAACACCATAGGAATGAGGAGATATCAAATATTATTTTAAATCAACCCCATAAGTGAATGCATAAACATTGTTTGAAGACCATCTAAGCAAGAAGGGATCTAAGGTGCACAAGAGAAGTTGAGAAATAGTATTGGGGTTTTAAAGGTGTAGCACAAATGTGATTTGTAGATTGAATGAGTCATGTTCGCATTTTCATAGTAACTTTTCTTTTGAGATGTTTTAGACCATGAAATTTTGAGGAGATAGAGGGAAATACGATAACGTAAATGGGGAAAAATTTTCAAGTATTAGTTTTCTATATATTCATTGACATGAACTAAGGAAATTAGGCTTCATAAATGCTGCTGAAATATACTTCAAACATGTCAATTTTATGTTTTCATTATAACTTACTTTTTCAAAAGTTTGAAACTGTGAAATATTGAGAGATAGGGATGAAATATCTATATATCCATGGTAAAAATTTCAAATTTTTCTTCTCTATAATTTTAGAGATATGTCTTGTGGAATTTACAATTTCTTAAAACTCCTAAAATTACTTTCAAACAAACCAGTTTGGAAGTCTCACTATAACTTATTTGCTTAGATGTTTTACACAGTCATTTTTTTAGAGATCTATGGAGACATATAACACATTAGGTAAAAATTGAATACTTTAGTTTGTGATATTTTTGGACATATTAGTTATGGATGCTAGGGTTTATGAATTATGATGAAATCAATTTTAAATAGTTCATCTCCATATTTTTATTATAACTTCTTTTCTAGGAATTCTCAAACTGTGCAATTTTTAAAGATATAAGGAGGCATACATAAGTTCCTTACGTAAAAATTTTATACCAGATTTGTAAAATTGAATTCTCTAATCAACCCATTAAATCTCACCCATAAAGTGAGATAATCGGTCTAAGCCTAATTTCTTTATGCCTAAATTTTGGATGAATTAATTTAGAGAATTAAGAAATATATTTACAATATAAATAGTGATTTACAATTGCAGTCAAGATTAAATAAACTACACAAAATGAAATAAAAATAGAAATATGAAAACAAATGTGAAATATACATTTTAAAAGATATAATAACAATTTGGAAGTGAATTGAAAGAGTATTAGATAACCCACTAAATAGTGACATGGAAGCCACCAAACTCAAATAACACAGTTAATAACTTGTATTAAATTCAACAGTAAATAAAATAAATGTTGAATGACAAATTACAATGAAAAACAAGAAAAGTTATAGATAAAATGAGTGGCAAAAAGGATTGATTTGTATAAAAAATATGTGAGTACACTAATTTATAAAGCAGGGTCTTGTGAAAACCCTTGGTAAGACTTTATTCTAAATGTTCACAATGTCAATAAATCATATGTGAATATTTTGTGAAGCACAAATATGTCAAGCAATATTGATAAATTAGGTCTTGACAACCTGCTATAATTAAATTCACTTGGTTTCTCTACAAACTAAAGAGATATTAGCACTAGCTATTAAGGTTGGACCTTTTATCAATAATTCTTTTATTAAAAAATGAAGTTTACTTGAAAAAGATGAAAAATTGAATAGATTTTCTTTTCAGTCCTTGTATCCCCTTGGAAAGAAGTTTCCTACCACCAATAGATTACCTTCTTTAACTCACAGAAAGAAAATTAGAAGAAAAAATAGCAGGTATTAATGTTGATGCATAAATCTCCTCGGAGTATTATTTCCTTTCCTTCATAGAATCCATCCCTTTTTTTATGCCTTGGATGCAGTTAAGAAGTATAGTTACTTAGGAAGTTTTTTATTATTATTTTTTAATTCTGATTAATTGTGTTATGGGAATGGAGGGTTCCAAACGGTGAGTTAAATTTAATTTAATTCTTATTATTAATGTTTTCAACAAGTGGGACCCCTCAATCTTAAATGGTTCACTTATATTTATTTCCCAACTTATAATGTTTATTTAATAATAACACACTCTAAAACATGACACAAGGAAATAATGTTTGTAAGGGAAGGGGAAAAATTCATGCACGTGCATTAACCAAGATGCTATGCTAACATATTAAACATAATTTCAGACCAAAAATGTTCTTTGAAACAAAGGAATTTTATAATGTTACGAGCATATATCAACATATAAGTCACCAATGTTGTGACTTCCCTCAATTTATTAAGTGAACCGAAGTTTTACCATGATAATTTAGATAAAGCATTATTAGGACTTCATAAAACCCTAAATGGTTAAATTTTTTATTATAATGTGAGGCAACATGGTAAGCTAGGTATAATACTATCAACAAAGGAATGGTCATTGTGTCTACATGAAGGAAATGTGTACAAGAGTGAAACTCTCTTTTTAGGTTAGGTACCTCTTCTAGGCCCATGAATGAAGCATCTCAAATGTCTAGGAATATATTTGTCATGAAATTTGTAGAAACAAATAAAGAAATCTTGCATTTCATGAACGTTTTAATTTTTTACATAGATATTTATGTTTTTAAGGAAAGAAATAGCGTTAGATATTGACCATTCTTCATGACCATATTAAACAGAAGTAGCATTTGACCGATAATGGTGATGAAGATATTTATTCAATCAAAATATTAGGGAAACACTCTTGTTATTTAGTGACATAAGTCAAGCTTATGTAAACAGGCCAAGAAATGAAGTATAGACTATGCCAATTTTAAATATTTCTATGAGGAATACAATAAGCAACTTGAGAAAGACAAAAAATATACAAAATTGGGTTGGTAGGCAAGGACAACTTTGTTATGGTTTTACATGTTGCCTTTCTATGAAGAGATATTCTTAGTTTCTAGACTAGCGCACACAATGCTCAAATAAGAAAAAAATGTGAAATGAGAGAGTAAGGGGACAAGGGATTACCCTCCATAGTTTTAGAGAAAATGAGATAATAATTATTAGCTTATAGACCATATCCACACGCAAGAAAGGAGCCATACCTTGATTATCTATGTGTTTATGCTATCAAAATCCAATGTTGATGGTTTCTTAGAGCCCTAATCTTCTTTTAATTCCATTTTCAAACTTGCAACAAGTGTTTCCCAGCTGAAAGAAACTGTGAAATTCCAAGAATTGTCTCAATAGTTCAGCGTAGTGCCTTATTAGTTTTATCATACCACGATCATTAATTTGATTAGTGTGATAGATCACTAAGTTGGAGTGCCTCTTTAACTACCACAGGATAATCCATTTGAGGCATAATGCTTTTAGAATGTCCTAAGTGTTGGAAGTGTGACGACACAAAGATGGGTATTGAATCAATATTATGCTATGGATCACCAAATTAAACATTTTTCCCTTCTTTAATCAGTAATTGAATCATTTATTAATTAAGTAGCAACATAACATAAAACATGAACATCATAGTAAACATCAATGGATATAAATATGAGAGCTTCAACACATAAAACATGTCAATAGGGAGATTAACACATAATAACACTTGATTTAAGGTGGAAACCCTTCTGCAAGAAAAAACACCATCTTCTTTGGTCGGATTCTTCACCTCTTTTATTATCTAAATATTTATTTACATAAAATCACTGGACATGACAAGTGTGCAAGCCATAATATGTGATCATGCGAGAAACCATTAACTCGAGGCCTCTACTTTTAGGATTCTTATGTTTCACTACATGGAGCACAATCGCCCGATTATCTTGAGAGTTTAGTTGTTGGAAAGAAGTATATCAATATGAGACATTCATAGGCTTATGTAAACATGAAAAAACATCTACCAATGTACAATTTTTACTTCAAAATATTAATTAACAAAAACAAAGTAAATGCAAGAACTAAGAAACTAACCATGCTAGAACTTTGATAGCCTTCATCATGATGGAGCTACCCTTTTGAAAAATATATCTTTGAATTCATATCACTACTAGTTATGTGAAAGATCCTCGAAAAGGTTATGTAAGAGATTATCTTTTAACTAAAATGTAAGATCACTTATAAAATAGGAAACTACATTAAAATAGTTAACCAGCCATTTCTTTCCTTTTGAAAAAGTAAAGAGGCCCCTCTCACCAAATTCACTACCCATGTGTTCATGGTCAGGTGACTGAGAAGCATCTTCTTTGTTCATCACTTTTTTCCTAGGCATTCTTATAAAGTTAGTTGTGGTACAAGTTTCAAAATCCAGTCTTAGAATTCTCCCTTTGTGTATTATTGCATCAATTGAAATGCTCAATGTCCATGTGTTCATGGTTAGGTGACTGAGAAGGATCTTCACTGCTGATCCAAGGAGCAAGCACCTTAAACCTGAAGTAATAAACCTATCAAATCAAATGCAACCAATTAATATATAGAACACTTGTTTACTCCCATAAATAAATACTTAAAGACATTACATATATAAATTCTTAGTTATTTTGAAGTTAGAAAGATGCATCACTGACAACTCATTCATCTTAGACATGCATCTACAAACTAAAATAGGCATAAGATTCTCTTGAAGTATTGTATGTGAGGAACTTTGTTTTGAGAAGGTGTTTTAGATCCCAGACAATGTGCATAATTCATATCAACATATTCAGTTTCATTGTTTTCTTCTAGTTGAGGAATTTGAAGACTCTAGATACTTCTAAATGGTTCTTCTTTCATAATCATTTCTTTTTTTGAGGCATTCAAAAATCTCTAGTGCATTTTTTTAATCAGTTAATTCCATGCTTTGGATTTGAATGGATTTCATTAGATGAGACATCATCCATCATTGTTCCTGTAAAAACATGTGGCATATTTTAACAACAAAGCAAGACCAGTTATAAAATAAGAACCTATATTAAAATATTTAACCTACTATGTCTTTCCTTTTGCAGAAGTAACGAGGTCCCTCTCACCAGATTCACTACCCATGTGTTGATGGTCAAGATATTGAGAAGGATATTCACTACCCATCTAAGGACCAAGGACCTTAAACTAAAGTCGAAAGCATATCAAATCAAACGAAAATAGTTAATTTACATAATGTTTGCCTACTCCCATTAATCAATAGCTGAAGATATTACATACAAAAATGTTTAGTTGATTTTAAGGTAAAAAATTCCATCACTCACATCTCATTCAACTTAGATGTGCATCTAAAAACGTCTATTGATTAATCTCAATCCCTCTTCAGTGACTTCTCCAAGGGAGACGATATGTACATTTATTTAAGCTCATGCCCTTTGTCCAACTTATGCCCAATGGAATATTTAAACTTATTAAAGCCAGGATTCCTAATCATGGGAACATAGACCTTCAACTAGTATTCAATGCAAAAGAAACAATCATCATAAAAAAACCCTTTGTGCCTCAGAATCATGTTGGTATCATACAATATAAATTCCAATAGCTCTATCAGGATCCAATTGCTAAAGAGATGCATGGAATTAACAATGTCCATGGTATTATCAAAGAATTCAAAGCTCTTAGAAACAATTATATACACGGGGAAACCCCTTTAGAAACAATGAATCTTTTGAAGGCCCCATTAAAGTTCATGGAGGTTGTAACAATTGTCACATTTCGCTCCCTCATTCTCATGGTGAAATTTCTAGTTCTACTCTCAATGTCCAACCTAATTTAAATAGTATTACTCTTTGTTTTCAAGACCTTGTCAATGGAGTAATTGATTTCAGATCCATGGCTATCTAACCACCTGGTTTTATCTCACCCCTCAAGATTGAAGCAATATTTGGAGTCGTCAAAGAACTTTAGGTATTTCCTCTAGATGAGGCACTAGTAATTTTGGCAAGAATATGCAATCCAGATGATGCTAGAATTTGGTAGGGTTTTCCACATTTTCCCACAAAAAGGAAATGGACTTAAATGATTTGAAGGCATTGTAGCATTATAGTGTCAGCAAGGAAGAGGCTCACAGCCTCCAAGAAAGAGGCTTTAAGGTAGGAGTTGATCCTCTAGGTAAAACTATACAAGTGTGGGTAATGGGCAAATAAATGGTGTCAGAATTGAAGCTAGGGTTACAAGTAAGTGTGAGCTTTTTGTTGGCAATAAAGTCTTCGAGCTCCTTAGCCATGAAGACTCTATTGTGTTCTTGCCTTTGAAGCCACGAATCATTTGATTTATCCCATTTCTGCTTTTGGGGTTTTATATAAATTATATCAATAGAACGAGCTCGAGAACTAGATTTTAAGAGACATGTTTGGAGGATTTGAGATTGGTTTTTGTAGAAATTTCTCTATGGATCAGCTAGCTCTAATACCATGTAGAAATTCATGGAAATTCTCTACGAATCTACCTCTGAGATCTATGTACAAAATTTGACTGTAGATTAACCGGATAATGCAATATAACTAAAGAAAAATGCTATAATCTACTTCTACTATCAATTTGATTTGTGGAAGCTTAAAGATCTAGCTCAATCAGAGCTGAACACATATAATGATAAGAGGAAGAATCAATACACATGAAACACATAAAATACTCAAGGGAAAGCCTAAGTTAAAAACCCAACTATTTTTATTATCATACAAGGTGGAAATATCTCATAATTACACAAAGCCTTCACTCTCACATCTAGCCAGCTCTATGTAAAATCCTCCTAGATACTCATAGGAAATCAAGTCTTCTCACAAACCTTCTCCTCTGCCCTCCAAGCCTCCTATTTCCTTGCACAATTTCTCCTGGGTGATACTATTGCTACCAAGTGTAACATTGATCACTCACAGTGATCTCACACTGTGTAAAATTATGCAATCCTCAAGGAACCTTCCCTTCACTACATGCATGACTTTCCTTTATAGGAGAAAACATGCAACTGATAGTACACTGTCCTTGACACTTAGTTCAACTAGGTCTTTCTCAGAATAGACATGCATGAGTTTCTGATAAGGTAATCTTCCTTTATCTGGAGTACATTGGTTGAGTGCATGCATGCATCAACTGACTGATAACTCATAATTAGTTCCTCAAACATTTTGGAACTAACTTAACTGGACTTAACTCAGTAAACTGAGCTAACTAATTATAGCTCAAATATAACTCAAACTTATCTCCTTAATTAAGCGATAATATCCTTAATTTAAGGGATAACTATTTCATGACTTCAGAAAGACTTCTAACTTGAATTTCTCCAACTAATTAATCCATAATGAATTAATTATTTCCAAGCAACTGGTGAGACTAAATTCGATTTTAATTCACAATTTTAATTCAAGGACAAATTAAAATTGTGATATTTTGGATTCTGTTTTTACGATTTCTTGTTGCTATTTTCAACACACCCTCTCAACAAGAAATGAATTCAAATCAATCCCTACCCTGAACCTTTGGAATGTTCTGCATGCAACACTTCTCTCGAGTGTTGTTGCTCCACCAACTCCAAAAATGAAAAAAACATCCAACCTAAATGAATATGATGCATCTGTCATCAAAGTCTCTAACTGTTATTGCCTCTGTCAACTGCAAAAGTTTTTGCTTTGGTTGACTCTACAATTTTGCACTATTATCAATCCTTCTCTGCACTCTTTACTATATGACTGCTCTATCCTCTGTCACTTTGATCTTTGACTGCATTAATCCCACTGTTTCCTCCTGCTACTATGTACTTTGGGCTCCCGTAGCAAGGTACGGTCCATGAGATCAAACCTCTCAATGGACCCTACCGAATTTTAGCCTTCTTGGGACTATCACTTCACATTGCCCCACCTAACACCTACAGGTATGGCTGCATGTGATCCCTCTGCCCACTTCTCCAATTGTGGCTCCTCCAAAATCGTCTGAGACTTCTTTAGGGACTGCATGTTGAGAGGTAATTTTCTCTCCCTCTCAAACACCAAGTCTATAACATTTGCCTTGCTCCTCAAGGCTTTGCATGCATCTTGAACCTCAAGAGCATACACGTTCTTGACTTGTGAACCAATCTATTTCTCTTGTCTCATGGTGATGTGTCTAAGGAAAACCTTTCCCTTACTAAAGACGACATTGTAGCCTTTGTCCTCCAACATCACAACCAATACCAAATTCCTCTTCAGTCGAGGCACATACTTCACATCTATCAAGGTGATAGGAGATCCATGCTTCCTCTAAAAAGCAACCGTGCCCACTCCTGAAGCACTATACCTTTTGACGTCACTCATCTCTATGCGCATCTTGAGGTCTTTCTCGTCCAAGGCACTGAATAAACTTTTATCACCAATCATGCGGAATGAGGCTCCACTATCAAGTTACCGACTACATGCCATCATCGATGACACCATGCATGCGATGAGGGTAAAGTCCATTTCGAACAGAGAGTCTAATGCCTCACCTTCTGATCCTTCTGAGGATCCCTTCTTGGACTTCTTCGATGGGAAATTAGTCGCATAATATCCCATCTCCATTGAAGTATGATATGAATTCGATTTGCACTTGCAACCCCGAACATCAAACTTCAAATTCTCTTCTCTGTATACGATTCACAGCTTCGATAAACTCAACTCGGATACCATGTAGAAATTTCTCTATAGATCAGCTAGCTCTAATACCACATATAAATTCCTACAAATTCTCTACAAATATACCTCTCAGATCTATGTAGAAAATCTAACTGTAGATTAACCCGATAATGCAATATAACTAAAGAAAAATACTATAATCTGCTTCTACTATCAATTTGCATTGTGGAAGCTTAAATATCTAAATGAATCATAGTTGAACACATATAACCTTAAGAGGAAGAATCAATACACATGAAACACAGAAAATACTCAGGGGAAAGCCTCACCTAAAAACCCCTCTATCTGTATTATCATACAAGGTGGAAATATTTCAGAATTACACAAAGCCTTAGCTCTCACAGCTAGCCAGGTCTCAATACAATCCTCCTGGACACTCACAGGCAATCAAGGCTTCTCACAAACATTCACCTCTGCCCTCCAAGCCTCCTATTTCCTTATGCAGTTTCTCCTGGGTCATCCTGCTATTACCAAGTGTAACACTGATCACTCACTCTAATCTCACACCCTGCAAAATTGCTCAATCCTCAAGGATCCTTCCCTAAACTACATGCATGAGTTTCCCTTATAGGAGAAAACATGCAACTAATAGTACACTATCCTTGACATTTAGCTCAACTAGGTCTTTCTCAGAATATATATGCATGAGTTTCTGATGAGGGAATCTTTAGTTATCTGGAGTACACTGGTTGAGTGCATGCATGCATCGACTGACTGATAACTCACAATTAGGTCCTCAAATAGTTTGGAACTAATTTAATTGGACTTAACTCATTAAACTGAGCTAACTAATTACAACTCAAATATAACTCAATCTTATCTCCTTAATTAAGGGATAATCTCCTTAATTTAAGGGATGAATGTTGCATGACTTCAGAAAGACATCTAACTTGAATTTCTCCAACTAATTAATCCATAATGAATTAATTAATTATTTCCAAGAAGTTGGTGAGACTAAATTCAATTTTAATTCAAGGACAAATCAAAATTAGAATATTCTGGATTCTATTTTTATCATTTCTTGTTGCTATTTTCAATAGTTTTGATCCTCGAAAGCTCCTGTTGGGTCCAATTAATTCTAAAGGGTTCTACTTTCACAAAGCGTTTCTTTAAGGAATTGAGAAAGTTGTAATGGGTTTTGTTATTCAATTATTTCCATGCTTTGGATTTGAATGGATTGCATTAACTACAACATCATCCATCATTGTTCTTAATTGTAACAAATTAATACCGGTCTTCAATTATTATTTATATATTTATGCCTTGTAGCATAAATATGTAAATAATAAAAGATAATATTTCTTGTTTATAATAATAATAATAGTAAATATTTCTATACTATAATAAAATTTCTAGAATTTTAGTTTAATTATTTATAATTACTAAATGAATAGTGAAAATTTAAATTATATAAACTATATTATAATATTTTTAAATAGTAATTACATATCAAATATTAAAATTTATTTTTAAAAAATTACATGGTTTCTCTTTTATAGATTAAATTAGTTAATTAAAATTATATCATTTAAATATAAATTATATAATTACCAATACCATTTATTGTTTATGGGTATGCAATATTTTTTATTTCCCACGGAAAAAAGTCGTAATTTCTATTGATATAAAGAAATTACATTTTGTAGATGCCAAGTGCATATGCATATGGAGGAAAAGATGCCTGACGAGTTCATAAACTATAGATCAAAAAGAAAGTCTATTATATCTCCACGTAGGGAGTCCACTAAGACTGTGCTAGTTGTTACTGATATGAGTTTGATAAAAAATAAGTCCTGCTCTACACAGAGAGCAACAAAAAAACTGTAAGTTACCAAAAATTGAGTTCTAACTCATGACAAAGTAGTAGAAATATATACATTATAATACAAGAGATATTCTATATATATGAGGGCCTTATAGCCCATTGTCTATAGGATCATCAAAAGGTGTATGATAATGCTGGTAGAAAGTTCCATCAATCTCCTCCTGTATCAACCAGTCATTTCCTTGTCTATGTGTTGCCTCTTTTGATAGTTGATCTGCCCCTGTGTTTTGTTCCCTGTAAATGTGTTGACAGACAAAGGAGTCAAATGAGGTAATCAGTCTTTTAGCTTCATCTAATATATGCCTCAATGAAAATGCATAGCAATATGATGCATCATTCAACCAGTTGCAAACGATTTTAGAATCTTCAAAAAGTTGTAGGTGTCTGCACTGCTTTTGCAATGCAAAGTGGATAATATGTTTTGCTATGCAAAGTTCAGCAAAATTATTGGTGCCCCTGCCTAAGTTAATTTGGATCTTGAAGCAATGAATTTCATTAAGGTAAAGGATGGCTCCACCACCATAGCCCGCCTCTTGAGCAGAGCCATCAAAATATGCCCAGGGCTTAGATTTGTCGATGTTTTCGGGTCTGATGGTGCGAGGTGGGGTACAGTTATCCTCAGCTGGAAGCAAGTCAAAATCGGCGATAGCATGGTGCAAGATGACAATCCAATGGGGGGACTTGTAGTTGAAAATGGACTGGTTGCGAGCTATCCATAGTGTCCAACATACTAGCAGTGGCATATTAATGTTTTTTCCATTATGATTTTGACACCATAAATTCCATGCATCCATTAGATTGTGCCCCTACCAGTTCTTTAATGAAGGATAGTGAGCGATGATGGATTGCAAAAATTCCATTGCTGTGGGGCACTTTAGAAAGAGGTGCTCTGTAATTTCTTCATCTTTGCGGCACAAGTGGCACCAGAAAGGGCCATAAAACGATCTCTTCATCAGGTTGGTCCCGGTAGGGATCTTGTCAAAGAGGATGTTCCACATTAGTAAACGTGAGCGGGGGGTTGCCTTGAGCTTCCAGAGTATTTTCCAAGTTGGAAGGATCTCCTGTGGCCTGTAAGTTTCCATAAGCCTTATATAACCTTGCCTCAGGGTGTATACTCCATGTTTGGCAAAGGTCCAGATTATCTCATCTGGTCCATCAGTGAGTCAGATTTGTGCCTGGGTGAGGGCATCCGTATAGTCCTGCCATTCATGCTGCCACTTAACCGGTATCTCCAACTCTCGTGCCAATACCCATGCCTGCTGAAGAAAAGAAGAATTGTTGTTGTCGCCGATGTGCTTGATGTGTGTAACTCCTCCGATGTTTAGGTACCTTATTAAGTCTGCAGATAGTCTATGGGCGTTGCCACAGCCTACCCATGGATCTAAACCGATTCGGATAGCATTTCCTTCCTTGATACGCCATGTGATGCCTTCGCCCAGAAGAGGAAGTGAACCGATGACCGCTTTCCAGATATTGGATATGTTATGTCTTATTTCATGATGCTGTCGAAACCAATCCATCAGATTCATTGACCTGATATACTTCACTTGTGCAACTTGGGACCAGAGACTATTAGTGGTAATGAGCTGCCAACTGAGCTTGGCCGCTAAGGCTTTGGAAAATAGATCAAGCCTCTTGATGCCCCACCCTCCCCATCTCTTGGGTTTTGCAATAGTGTCCCATTTAACCCAGGCAAAAAGCTTTCCCGGTTGGTTTCCCTTCCATAAAAATCTGCAACATATACTTTGTATTCTGTTCAAAATACCTTTAGGTATCCAGGCCAGGGTCATCCAGTAGACTGGAGTGGCTTCAATCACTGCTTTGATGAGGATCAGTTTGCCTACCTGAGAGAGATATTTATGGTACCATACCTGTAGTCTTTTTTCCATTTTCGCAATGAGCCAAGTCTAGTCTGCTATCGTGTAACCGAGAGGCTTTAGTCTAAATCCCAGATATTTTATACCCTCTGCCAAGTTCAAAGAGGTGAATGGGAAGCGTTGTGATGTGTATGTGATCTCATGTTGTGTGCAACCAACAGTAGTAATCGTGGATTTGCTGTCATTTATCACCATCCCTGTGTCTTGTTGAAAAAGAATGAATATGTTTGGAGGGCCATGGTGTCCCCAATACTGCCATTTAAGAAAATCAGAATGTCATCAACAAACAATAGGTGAGTGAGGAAAAAATTCTCAGCTATTTTGATGCCTAACAGTTGATTTCTATCTCGAGCAGATGTAATAGTCCTACTTAATCCTTCCATAATAAGTAAGAAAAGCAAGGGCAAGAGTGGGCATCCCTGTCTGAGGCCTCTCTCCGAATTGAAAAAGGATGTAGCTTCCCCATTAAGTAGCAAACTGTAAGATACGTCTATTATACAACTCATTATCCATTTGATATATGCAAAAAGAAATACTAGATGGGTCAGCAATAGTCTGATGTAGAGCCAATTTGCTCTATCAAAAGCCTTTGATATGTCCACCTTTAGTATCATTCCTTTCTGCTTTTTGATCTGCATAGTATGAAGGAGTTCCTATGCTGTAGCAATAGCTTCATGAATCTGTCTGTGGTGTACGAAGGCAAACTGTTGTGAAGATATATGTTGAGATAGAATAGGTTTCAGACGATTGGCAATGATCTTTTCTATAATTTTGTATAGACAATTACAGAGGGATATGGGGTAGAAATCATTGAATGAGACGGGATTGTCTAATTTTGGATTAAGTGCTATGAATGTGGATTTGATGGTTGGGGATATTCTACCGCTCCTTCTGCAATTCTCCACGATCTTGAGTAGGTTGTTCCCAAGGATTTCAAAGAAAGCAATGTAAAACTCAATGGTCCACCCATCTGGACTAGGGCTTTTATCTTTTTTAAACCAGGGGGAAATGTTCGTCCATGGTTACTTCCATCAGCAGATCTTTCGTGTCTTCATGTTGTACAAACCGGGGGAAATGTTCAGCCACCCACATGATCTCCATGATGTTTACATCTCTAGGGGCTTTATATATGCCCCTAAAGTGCTCTGTAGCTAGTCTGGCAAGGTCCCTCTGAGTTGATACTGTCTCTCCTTTCTCATCCCGCAATTCCCAAATAGTATTAATGGCTTTGCGCCCATTGGCAAATTTATGATAAAACTTTGTGTTATCGTCTCCTTCGTTGAGCCATATTTCCCTGCTCCTAAGCCTCCAGCTTTCTTCTCTTTCCTTCAGAATACATGAACGCTTCATGATGTGGGAGGAGTAGAGTTCTTTGCTCTCATGTGTAGGGAAGGTGCCATTTGATGTGTCCTCATGCGCAACAATGACCCTTTCTGCCTCCCTCGGAGAGTTGTCGTCACTGATACACTTCTGATGTGCCCAGATTTTAGAGATCCTATTAAGTTCAGATAATTTCCTAATAAAGCCTTCAATATGTCCCTCTCCTTCCAGTATAGTGTTGGTCTACCAATGGTTAGTTACCAACTGTATATATGAAGGGTCCTTTAGCC
The DNA here is from genome assembly GCA_031772625.1 of Pinus tabuliformis. Lineage (NCBI taxonomy): Eukaryota > Viridiplantae > Streptophyta > Pinopsida > Pinales > Pinaceae > Pinus > Pinus tabuliformis. The sequence continues at coordinate 782,884,251 of CM062819.1, read as the reverse complement.
AAGAGGCATTAAATTTGAAAGGGCTCCTGATCTTTTGATTTATGTCAGCCATTTCCAACAAAATTGGTCGATGGTCTGAGATGCCTCCAGTTCCAACCCATTGACAAATGCGGGGAAGTCTGTTGAGAAGAACTTCCTTGATGAGGAACCTGTCAAGTCTTCTGGCCAAGCTTTGATCTCCATTGCGATTGTTAGTCCAAGTATACTGTAGTCTGGCCGAAGGTATGTCCACCCACTGATGTTCCTCAAGTAGGTTGGAAATAGTATCAGATAAGGAGTCTACCTGGGCCGAGTGTCCCCAAGATTCACAAAAACTCAGCGAGAAATTTAAGTCCCCTCCAAGAATAATGTTATCTGCCTGTAGAAGGTCAGATTCCAGTAAGGTTCTCCAGTAGTTAGCCCTGTCTGCACAAGGACCATAGACATTCATAATGCAAATATCCATCTCAACGGAGTGTGCAAAAATGTCCAACCCAATGAAGCCTCTGCCTCCCCAAATATTCCTGATCTCCAATGCTTTGTTACTTATCCCAATAGCAGAACCTCCAGATCTCCCAGACGCATCCAAAGCATGAAAGGTCCAATTGGGCAGCTAGGAGTTAAGTGTGTGAATTAGAGGTTTAGCTAAATAGAGATTTTCTTGAAGAAATATAATGTCTGATTGAGACGAGGTGAGCAGTCTCCTGAGCACTAGTTTTTTGGGCATGCTAGCAAACCCTCTACAGTTGAAAGATAGGATCTTGATGAAGGGTGAAAATGTGGGCCATTCTTCGCTCTAAGGGCCCTGAAAATGGTTTTTTGTCGCCCAAGGGCAGCTTTTTCATCCGTAGTGTGTCTGTATTTTGTGATGCGAGAAGGTCGGCCTCGTGAGTTCTTATGGGTGACAGGGGTAGCCTCAGAGTCCAGACCAAATGCATCAAAGCCTCTTTCCTTCGATCTAGATTGAAGTGAGTACCGGGGAGATACAGAGGGGGAGGGGATGGGGTGAGATGGGAGAGAGGAAGATGACAGGGATGGCAAGCAAGGGGATATGGCGGGAGAGGGGAGAGCATATAAGGGAGGATGGAGGGGCGAGGCCCTGGGTTCTATGTAAAACCACAGAGGTCAAGTGTGCTGATAGAGAAGACGTGCACATGATATGATGAGATGCAGTAATATCAGATATGCAAGACAAAGGAGGCAAGTGAGAGGGGGATGAAAGCAACATACCCGTCATTGAGATGCCCTCCAGTTCAGTCATGGTGTGTACTGGAGATGGTGAAGGTGGGTGAGAAACTGAGCTGCCTTTTACTCCTTCCGCATTATTAGGTATACCATGGGCTTCTCCAATGTCTTTGGCACGCTCCTCTTGACTCTTCTCAGTATTTTTCCGAGAGGGATTATACAAGGGATGCTCAGTCTCCCATCCCTGTACATTATCCCTGATTTTCCGGAGGAGTGGAAAATCCCTGTATAGATGCCCCAATTTTTGGCATCTGCGGCAGTGATACGGGATACCTTCATAGTCAATTATCTGTTTGCAAGCTATGTACCTCCATTGTATGGTAATGAACTCTTGTAATCCTCCCTTGGTGTCCAGATTGATAAGAATCCGAGCATAAGCCATCATACCTGTGTGATGGTAGGATTTATCATAGTCCATGTAGGAGCCTATCGCATTGCCAATCCGCCTGAAGATATCTTCTGACCAGTATTGCAATGGTAGGCCTGGGAGTCGAATCCAAATAGGTCCAATGCCTATCTGGTTTGTCTCAGGGTCAAAGAGGGGAGTCCAATGCTTAAGGAGCACAGGGGCATGTTCAAAATGCTAGTAAGAGGACAATACCCAATTGGTGTGATCAGCACGAGCGAATCTCAAAGCAAACCATCCCCTCACGAATGTTTGCAGGAAGGGGATGTCCACCAGATGTTGACCCCAAACTTCAGCGGCCCAGGAATTCAGGCGAGCAGCCGTGTAGTTCCGACCTCTGATGCACCCAACTAGTACCCTATCAACAAAATCCATGGTCTCGCCCCATTGAATGTCCTCCTCTAGTCTGAGAAAGATGTCGTCCGCCTTGGACTTGAAACACCTGTACTTCTTCTTAGGGCCCAGTGGAGGAGGTTGGTTATGTGGCCGGCTCGGGGGAGGGGTTGTAGCAACCAGGGGGGTAGGGTTAGGGTACGAAGAGGATGGGTTAGCAAAGCCCTCAGTGACAGGGGGGAACCAGCGAGCGGAGGAACAATGGTGAAACTGCCAGACGGAGGGGCGTGAGAGACTTGAGAGGTAAAACCAGCCAAGACTATGGGAAACAAAGGGGGGAAAATGACCGGGTAAAAGCACCAGTCGCCGAGGGATCCAATCCAGGGTTAGGGTTCAAACAGACGGAAATGAAACCAAGGGTTTCCGCAGAGTGAGGGGGGGTAGAAAGCGCAGGCCAGGTTGGAGAGACATCCGGGAGGACCACAAGATATGACCACGATGGTTCCCTAAGAGAATACGAAGGGTAATTCTTGGTGAGGCCAGAGTTATACATACCTTCTGATGTGGAGAAAGAGGAGCTCCAGATGGATACCCCCTCCAGCGTGTCTTCAGTTTAATCAACGGCTTCGAGATCCTCCATGACGCCAGCTGCTTCTCGGAACGACGGACACCTCAGATAGTAGTAGAAACAGGAGAGTATGACAGTTCTCAGGGAACGGACCGAGATAGGCAGGTAAAGCGAAACCATCTGCGGGTTATCAACCGGGAGTTGCGGCACAGTGAAATCCCCTCGAACTCCCAATAGGTCAACCAGCTTGTAGCGTAGGGGTAGGTGACGAACGGGGTGTGATAGCAGACGGCAGATGTGCAAGTTAACGGTGGCCTAGCTAGGTTACTGTGAACTGCAGAGGAACCTATAACCCTAACCTAAACCCTCGCGAGCCATCCTTTCGCAACTCCCGCCGTATTGGGTATGCAATATTATTAATAAATGGCATTGAATAATGTTCTTGCAATAAATTTTGCAATAAACTTTATTTAAAATAAATAAATAAATAAATAATTATGAGAAAGTGGGAATGAAAAGAGTTTTATAATTAATAATTATAATATAGTTAATATGATAAGGCTGCTAATATGCTAAGACCCTAACGATCGAGTCTTAGGGGTTCATCTCCCTTTTATCCAGGGGACCATTGATAAGATTGTAAGGATTCTTAGGAAGCATAATGTTCCCTCGACCTTTAGACCACTTAACACCATCTATGGCTCCCTTCGATCGGAAAGCCATCCTATCGAACCCAAGGACATGAAAGGTGTCTATGTTATTCCATCTTCCTATGCGACCCCATACATTGGCGAAATTGGTCGCTCTATTAATCAGAGGATTAATGAGCACTCAGCCAACTTAAAACATGGGAGGATCCAGTCTTCCACACTAGGAGAGCATGCTGAGAAGGATAAGCATCATGTATGTATTAAGGAGGCCCGTGTTATTTCTAAGTTTGTGCAGTTTCATCACTAGAAATTTAGGAAAGCCATCAAGATTGAAAAAAGGCTGAGCAATCTCAATAGAGATGATGACTGGAAAATTAGCAGTTGTTGGTTCCCTTCCCTCTCTTCCTAGTTGTTTCTTTTCGTTTTTATGCTCTTAATATTTATGGTCGCGTGCTGTCTTTCAGCCCTTCTTGATTAATAATAAGAACAAATTGTGTATACATGGAATAAAAATCCTTTTATAAATTTTATATTCCTAAATATTGATGAGAATGGTTTTTAATTAATGAGACAATTAAAACAAACTATTTTCTTTCTCATTAGTTCCTCATTGGTTTTAGTCAATTTACGGAAATTTACCTTATATTCTTTTCCTTAAATTTATTAGAATGTCCATTATTTAACTAACTTTATAGGTTATCCTTTTAATACAAAATGTTTGTTATAGATTATTATTGATCTAAATTTTATATTTAATAAGGCAGTTTTAAGTTTATATTAGATAGCTTAATAATTTAAGTTTATATTTAATTTAACAGTTTTATTAATAAGTTCTATTAATAAGTTATACAAACAATTAAATAATAATAATAATAATATCTATTTCATCTAAATTACACCATTAATCTGTACGTTGTGCAGGCTGAATACCAAACCTTTTAGCAGCAAGCCTGATGTTGGTATGGATATCATGGCCAATGCCACTTTTCCTTGATCTTTGAAATCATTGGATTGAATGTGTGTTAATGTTTTTTCGGTTTAATGCTCAAAATGTCATGTGTTTCTTTGTGGTGCAATATCAGTTTTGCCGAGCGACAGTCTTCTCAGGTACGAAGCTCCGACACCCACGCGTAGTAGCAAGATGGTTTTCACATTGTTCAGGGGTCCATGCCATCCCTTAATTGAGCCCAACTCGCGGGAGAACTTCAGCACCAGAGCTTTTGCCAACGAAAATCGACTTGGAGCTTTTGCTGGTTTTTTCTATATCAAGATTGAGGATGAAAATGAACAAAGAATGAACGTAGAATTTCCTGGACAAAATGCAGCGCCAGCTACTCAACAAGTAACCGGCAAATAAACAAGAAACGATGAAGTAGACGATGTTTTATAGGAGGGTCATGCACCAGCTTCACTATCGTTTATTTGAAAATCAAATTCGTGAGTACGTTGGACCATTTTCTGCGTTTCAAGAACTTTGTGGTTGTCATCTATATATTAATATGCGAAATTGTAACTATTTGTGACATGGATAATATTTGACGCAATCAATAAATATATGTAAAGTTGAATCAAATTATTTTCTGCGATAAATCTTTTGGTAACCCATTTGATATATTCAGTGCTATTTCTAATCAAGCTATCTAACAACATCCTGAATTTGTCATGCAAAAATCAAGATTCTTTGTTTGGCGAGTGATTCAACCGCTCTTTATTTCACCCTGGCACGCCTACTCGCGAATGGTCATTGTGGATTTTCCTTTTGATTTGAGTGGTCTTTTGATCCAGAAAAATGAGTTGGTTTCAGTGTTCTTTTGATCCAGAAGGTATTAAGGAGAATTAAGGAAGCGCCATGGTATTCATCCCTCAGTACATAGTGGCGATCCAAAGAGAAATCGATCTGACAGGAATTTGTTAGATTGCAACCAAGAATAAGAGAGGATGCCACATGATAATAAAGATGACTGAAATTTCAACCGAACGTAAACAGAAACTGCTCTTAACATGTTCAAGATATTCGATCACGAAAATAAAATTTGTCAAACAATTAACATATAGAAGATAAATTTAGAAATAGCTTTAAATAAATATTAAAAACTCAAATTGAAACCTTTTGCAAATTCAATTCAATTGTAAAGACTACAGATAAAGAATAAATATGAATCATAAATGCAAATAATTTTATGTAACGTCTTTATTACAGAAAAAAAAAAAAAAAATTCTAATAAAATGATATTAATAAGATTTATTTGTATGGAAATAATTCATGATAAAAATAATGATTTAAGATAAAACTATGAACTATTAAGTTACAATTATATTTTGAATATCATTATTTGTGATTCACAATTATTAATAAAATGACTCTATACTATGAGTTTACAAAAAGCATTAAAAATAATTAAGGAGCTCATTTTAGTTCGTGAGCATGTATTTTTTCAAAGAGAAAAATATTTCTTTCTATTATAAGAGAAAGTATATGAGTTGGGAGATGTGATTCTGGATTACGATTCTAAATTAGAGAACAAAGTGACAAAATGCATATCGTTTATCTCTTAGCAGAGTACTCGAACAGGAGTTGCTCATTTGAGCTTACAAAACTGCTTTTGTTTGGTGCTGAAATGATCTGATGAATGAAAAACCCAACAACTACAAAAATAAACATTGAAAAATGTTGCAGAGGGAGAAAATCCACAAAATCCAGAGGAAAAATAGGGGAGAAAGGGTATCCCAACAAGTAGAGTGTTCATTTTAAATAGGAATGTAACCTTCCCCTATCAGCATCCCGAGATCAAACTGGTTGAAAATACTTTGATCCGGGATAGAGATGCAACCATGTTTTGAAAGATAGTCTACTTCGCTGTTTTGTGTTATGCTGATGCCTTGAAAAGTTAAACCATGGAAAAACGTCGATAGAGCTTTGGTGCGAGTCTTCCATGATTCGAGAGCAGAAGATTTTAAGTAGTGCCTATTGTTTTCCCATTCAATAACTGATTTGTAGTCTCCAAAAACAGAGAGGGACATGAGATCAAGCCAGGTAGTATAGTGAAGGACTGCACAAAGAGCAAGAAGTTTGGCCTGAGTATTGGTACCCAAGCCACAATACCAATAGAATCTATAAAAGCGCTCAAGGTTGATGTGGATGGCCAAGCCAGATCTACAACGGTCAAAAGAGGAGGCTCCATAAAAAAATCCCATGGAATAGGACGACAAAATGTCTTTAGGAGGAGAAGGATAGAGTTGTTTGGATGTCAAAGAAGTTAGAAATTCATATTAGTAAGAGAGGATGCTACAACAAGTTCTCCCATTATTCGGCGAAATGCGTTCAAAGATTAAGGCATTTCTAGACATTCATATACCGCAAATGATAAAGAAAGCTAATGTACGACCAGGTTTGTGGTCCAGTGTCCATCGACCATGGTAAGAGGGGACATCCAGACCCTCCTAATCAGCTGCATAGTTTATCATATGGAGCACCCCATTCCACACTGAAGAGGGAGAGGGGCATAGAAAAAAGAGGTGGAATGAATCTTCTCTAGAGGAGAGGAAATGACTACAGTGACGAGGGCCATGAAAACCTTTCTTACACAAGATTTCCCAAGTGAGGGTGTGATTGTGGGCAACAAGCCATGAAAAACATTTGAGTTTCAAAGGGAAATTCCATTTCCAGGCCCTAACCATTCACGAGTGAACCCTCATTTGTCTGGGGGGCTAGAGATGAGATTATATGCTTTCTTTACATTTACTCTCCCTTGCATTGAGCCCCCATATCATATCAAGTTGTCATCTTTGAGGGATAGGACTATCCCAAAAAGTTTTAGATTGGAAATCTAGAGTTTCCATTCTGGAATCATTATCTCAGGAATCTCCAGCATTAGCTTATCTTTTTAGTGGGTATGAAAAGAAGAGGAGAGGGCAGCAATTGCTAAATATTTTATTCCAAATAATCCCATGATATTTAAGAAGATGACGAGATTAGGAGATAGTAGGTGTGGGCCATTCATACCTGCAAGTGAATCTAGGCCAATTTGTGGAATGGATCTGGCACCAACTACCCATATGAGATTTCCAAAATACTAGTGTTTTGTGAACAAAAGGTTGCGCCAAGAGTGGGAGACATGTGAAGGATCAAGAGCCCCATCACAGATCCAGATAATGAAATCCCATTTTGTAAGTATTTTGCATGGATAACTTTTCGCCAGAGGCCTTCATTGGTGACTTCTCTCCATAAGTTTTTTAGTAAAAGAGCTAGGTTCAAGAAGGCGATATCTTTTGTCACCTATCCAGCCAAGGTAGTTGGAAGGTTAATCAGTTCCAAACTGAAGAGTGAATTGTTCGCTCTCTTTAAGTGCTCGCCAGTAGGAAACAACATATGATTGAATTTAATTTCTTGATCACACACTTTGGGAGCTTGAAAATGCACATTTAGTATATGGGGATGTTATGTAGGATTGTTTTAATTAGAACAAGAGTGCCCCCAAGTGAAATCCATGTGTGAGCCGAATGATTGAGCCGCTTCTCAATTTTCTTAGTGAGAAAACCTGAGTCCAAAGTTTTGTAACTATTTGATTTCAAAGTGAAGCCCAGGCATCTTAAACCAACATCCATGTGAAAAATTTTGACCACAAAAGTGGTAGCAATCTGAATATTCAATGTAGGGTCTAGGTCATCTCTAATGAGAATGGACTTGGATTTATTCATATATAGTCCCGAGGCAAGACAAAAGTCCTTTAGGATACCATAAAAGGTATTCCATTCTTTGGTCTCTGGTTTAACAATTTCCATCAGATCATCCACCAAAAACTAGTGAGAGAGGGTGATTGTTGACACTATTCTACAACCTACTATGATGCCCTATGATCGAGTATCTTTGGTTTTCTTATTGAGTCCAACTATGATTAAGAGGAATAAAAGTGGGGGCAAGGCACAACCCTATCTAATTCTTATAGATACTGAGAAAAAAATCGTATGAAGGACATTGATCAAGATGGAAAAGGATGCAAACTTTATACATGCTTTGATCCAGTTAATCATTGTTCTACCCAAACCAATATTCTCCAAAATCATCCACAGTTCCCAATCAACACAGTCAAAATATTTTGTTAAGTCAATCTTCATGAGACAAGCATCCATTTGGTTTCTCTTTACAGAATGATGGCTTCTTGGGTGATTTCAACCACATCATGAATCTACATGTGCTTAAGAAAACCAAATTGCTCCACAGAAATATATTTGGACAATAAGGGTTTAAGTCTATTTTCAATTGTTTTTTAAATCAATTTGTAAATAGTATTGCATAATGAAATCAGGTGATAGTCAGAAAATGATACTCAATTTGTAATCTTTGGAATAAGGTAAATGAAGGTTGAATTTATGGTGCTAGATACCCAACCAAGTTCCTTGTATTTTTCAATCATCTTAGTCAACTCATGAATCATTTTATATTGAAAATGCAAGAAAAGTTCAATGGTTCATCCATCTGGGCCCAGACTTTTACCTCTGGCCAGATCGTTTAGAACTTGAAGGACTTCTTATTGTGTTACTCGACAGTCCATTTGATTTATTTCCTCCAGATGCGCCCAAGACAGGAACATGTCACATACTTCAAGTTGTTTGCATAAATGAACCTAAGCTCAAGAGAAATATAAATTGTTGAAATAGCTTCTAGCCTCCTCTTTGATGTCTCATTGATTGGTCAAAGTCTCACTTGATTCCGATGTTATATGCCAAATTGTGTTTGTTTTTCCTCTACAGGAAATCTGGTTGTGAAAAAATATATTGTTATTATGACCAACTTGAACCCATAAGATTATGCTCTTTCGTTATAATTCTTCAGCCTGACCAAGAAGAATTTTTGACCTACAGATTTCCAGCTGAAGGATTGCCTTTTTTTCTCATGTCAGAGAATTATGTAGGAGAGCTCGTGCCCTCTAATATTTTCTCCTGTTAATCAATCATGATCAGTTATTGATATGAAAATGGGGCACTTAGGCTTCTTGTCTAACTTACAATAACTTCTCCCACTTCTGAAGCTTTAAATATTCGCAAGTCATATTGATTAACCAATGCGGAATTGATAATATTCTTGACAATATAGTGTATCCTTATGTTTGTTTTAAATTGATTATATGCTTTAAAATCTATTGTCTGTGCTATAAGTTGATATGCTTAAACTAATATATAAATGCATATAACAGTAAACAATGCAGCAATAAACAATCACACAGAAACAACAATTTAATTAGGCATTCACCCACAACTCTTGCGCTACATCTCCGTGAGCTCTAGTCAACTCAACTAGGCTCTCTCGGATTAGTGTATAAGTCCTTTTTACAAGCTCTTGGCTCAACTCCTACTGTTTTACACAAAAACAGTGGGTTCAAACACCATTTTATCCCCTGTCTCTTAAAGCTCTGGCTCTTGGCTCCTAGCTCTGACTCTAGCGCTTCGGCTCTGCCTCCTTTCTGCTCTCTATCAGTTTACAACCCTCTTGGCTTTTCACTTGACTTCCAAGTGACTCCCTCGGCTACTCATTTTGCTTCTGCGCTACCTCCTTCACCTGGCTTCCTGATTTGGCTTCACTTTCAACAACAAACCCCCAACAACCAACAACCAACCACCCTCTCTATCTTTGACATTCATGGCTTTTTAAGCCAATTAGCATTGTCTGTTTGTTTTCCCTTTCGGGCTCTCTGTCTTCCAGCCTTGGCCTACTCAAATCCCCTCTCTGAGTGTTAGCAATCATTGCTAAATGCCCTAAGGGATGGTGGCCACCTATTCTGTAATGGAATGGAACCATCGGTGCTTGAAATCCCTAGAAATAGTCGTTCCATGTTTACACAGAGAAACACTGTAGAACACGGGAAAAATTGCCAAATCTCTATTTATCAGACTTCAAATATTCATAAATGTGCACTATATTCCTATCGAGTCTGCCTGAAATCACTTATCGCATGTTGCCACTACCCTGTTTCGTGGCTTCCCCTTTGCATTTTACAAATTCATTGAAACATGGAAAAATCTCGTAAATGGCTTTAGACGGATTTGAAATAATATGCATTTTCATTTTGGAACCCCTTCGGGTCTGGATTCATCGCATCGACGCATCCCTTTGCTTTTTGTTTATTAAATGAAATATGCGAAAATACATAGCAAAATGCCCTTTGGCAAATTTTAAAATATATCAACTATAGCCTATAGCCCTGTCGGGTCCAACCATTGCATCACAGAGATATATATATATATATATATATATATATATATATATATATCCCCACTCCTTTGGGTGGCTCCAATGCGATATTGTGATGTGACTTGTCACAATCGCATATCACATAAGCCCCGGGCTATTTGGTAAGCACTCCATTGTTATCGCCGATTGAGATATCGTAGTCACAATAATCATTTAACATGTTCCGGTATCCTCCACCTACCACCGCTAATTGCGATTTGACGATCATATCTAGACCGTTGATTGGCCAGATCCGACGGCTCCTGTTCGTTGCTTTGTTGACCGTCAATAAACCCGTTTTTCAATTTTTTCTCTATGGTTTTGCCTCCCGATAGTGTAATATGATATTTCCAAAACTTCTCCTTTTGCAATGGTTTTTGGATTTTTAGAAGACTTTGAAGAATTAGAGGGTTTTTAGGACCCATTCTTAGGGGATTTTGCCTCTTTTTCCAAAGGAAAAACGACATCTTCATTTTGTTATAACTTATGCATCCTAAGTCAGTTTTTGCCCATTCAAGTTGCAGTAGATTCAAAATGAGGAGATCTTTGCAATGAGACTATTTCCGAGAGTAGCCCACGACTTTCATTTTCCTCTGATTTACAAATGATTTGTACCATTTGATACGTTTTACCTCTTTTATGAAGTCTTTTAGACTTAGAGGTTTATCCAGGATCCATTTTTGGATCACGCCTTCCCACTAAGAGAACTTTTGGTCTGCAAAAGACTGATATACTGATCTAAATAGTACCTGAGAGTAACAACACCCTCTTCTTTCAGCCTCCATACAATTGCATTGCATAGTGCCTTTAACCAAAGTTTCTGACCGCTTCCCCTCTGGATGGGTTGGTCTTCCCGGGAAGAACTATCTTCCTCCTTGCCTTCCTGTAGAACTTCCGCTAAAATGGTCATAGAAGGTAGTTTGAATTTCCCTGCCTTGATCATTGATCCAAGGTGTCTCAAAGAAATGTGAAGTACACCCGTTCCACAAACTCTCAATTGTACTTGTTTGAAAAACTATCAACAACAACTGTTAACAACAGCAGGCATATAGACAATAACTGGATGTACTAAACTCCTGCTTCAACAAAAGAAACATATTTCACATCTTGTGAACACCTCCATGTGTTACATCTTCATACAAGTGAAGGAATAGACAGCAAGCCCACAAAACATGCCTTTAAAACAAATGATTCTTCAAGTCAAGCATGTAGAAAAAGACCATTAGGACTCTTTTCAAAAGATGAAACATTTCATCACTATCTCCATCTTGGAGACCAAGTTAACTTCTTTCAAGTCAACATTGCATGCATGTTCATATCAAAGCAATCAACCCTTCAAGTTAATTACATACATATTCAAATACAATGAAAAAATAAACATCCCTATGTTCATGCATATCATGCTTATGCATGCATCTCATCCTTCAACTTTCACTTAAGTACATTGTACTTTCGAAGCTGAAATGAAATATAATGTTGTAGCAAAAAAGTGAGTCCCCTACTCAACCTTTCTCCATTCACCGTCTTGGTAGAAACCTGCAACTTGCATCTCACCAACAAAGAAATGCCAATATATGCATCAATAGAAATGCAATCCTTAATTGGAAAAGAACTCTAACCATTTCTTACCAATCCAGTTCAAAGGGCTTGCCTTTGTCTACACATCAACATCAACATGTGAATCATTTTGACACACATCATTCATGGAAACTTCCTTTCCATTTCTACCATCTTTTCTTTCCACTTTCTTCAAATTTTGTGGAAGCATCGCTGGATTCAAGGTCCAACATTTTGCAGCAAGATGTCCTTGCTTATGGTAGTAAGTACACTACATGTGCATCCTCTTGACAACATGATTTGCCTTGTCCAATGGACATTTGGCTCTTTGCTTATTTTCTTTGAAAAGTTTCCTGTATGTGGCCATTCTCTTCCAACATCTAGAAACATGATGGTTATCCAAACCACAAAAGGAACATGTAATTATTTTCATATGCTTATGTGGAAATTTACCATGCTTTAAAAAATCAAAAGGAATATGATTAGAATCAGATTTATGCTTGCCTATTTCACCTTTATTGCCTTAATGAGGAGGTGAAGCAAATGAAGAAGTGGCTCCCTTTGGAACACCATCAATCTCTTCAAGGCTGTCAGAGTTTCCACAACTCTCTGGTTCAAGTGTGTGCTTCTAAACACCTACATCCTGCAAGTGATGTTTCAAGTTATTGCATTCCTCTTGAATACAACCTTCACACTCTACAATGCAACCCCTTCTTGGATTTGTTTCAATTGCCTTTATGGCAGCTTTGGAACTCTCTTCGTAAGACTGTCCATAGCCAAGACCCAAATACTTAGGCCTCTCCTCAACCATTATTGGTTCAACAATACCTTGTGCATGCTTTTCCAAGCCCTTTCCTTCACAGCCCATCTTGTACATTAGCTTGGAACCTATGCCTCTAGTATATTTTTTAAAAGAACCAATATATGCATTCTTAGAAGAATTTGAAGACAAACTAGAATGGTCTACCTCTTCTTCAAGCTGTTACTTGATTAAGGCTTCTTTGGCAACAAAGAGCTATGACTCTAACTCATGCATCCTTTTTAGGTTCATATTTGCAAGATGAAGTTGCCTCTCCATTTCCTGTAGTCTGTCAGAAAGCAACTGCTTCTCTTCCTTCATGGAATTCAACTGCTCTCTAAGTATTCTACTCTTTCTTCCATCCTCATACATTTCTCTCACCTTGTCCATGATGATTATCAAATCTTGCTTCAAGTCTCCATCAAAGAGTCTTGTGATGAAGAAGGGAGAATTCAAGGATACACATGAGGAAGATGTCATTATGCCAATGAACAAAGAACTTAAAACAAGATTAATAAAGAGCTTATTTCAACAACCTTTTGCAGCAAACCTCTTGTGCTTTAAGGACTACCTTGATGTCCTTGGGATAGGAGAATGCCTTTAGCCCTTCTTCCTATTTGTCCTTCTCGGACTGAGCTATCAGTAGCTTCTCCTTTACCTCTGCAAACTCAGAAAGTAGTCATTCTACAAAACAAGAATACAATCAGCCTCTTGCTATTCAAACACCTTTTAGACAAGCAGTCTTTGCTTTGTCAATAAAGAATTCTGATATAACCTTCTTAAAGGTGTGGTTAACCAAACTTAGGCTTTGATACCACCTGATCTAAAAATGGGGCACTTAGGCTTCTTGTCTAACTTATAAGAACTTCTCCCACTTCCAAAGCTTTAAATGTTCACAAGTCTTATTGATTAACCAATACAAAATTGATAATATGCTTGACAATATAGTGTATGCTTATGTTTGTTTTAAACTGATTATATGTTTTAAAATATATTGTCTTTGTTGTAAGTTGATGTTCTTAAACTGATATGCAAATGCATATAACAATAAACAATGCAGCAATAAACAATCACACAGAAACAACAATTTAATTAGGAGTTCACCCACAACTCTTGGGCTACATCTTCGTGAGCTCTAGTCAACTCAACTAGGCTCTTTGGGATTATGGTGTAAGTAATTTTTACAAGCTCTTGGCTCAACTCCTACTGTTTTACACAGAAACAGTGTGTTCAGACACCATTTTATCCCATGCCTCTTGAAGCTCTGGCTCTTGACTCTGTCTCTTGGCTTCGGCTCTTGGCTCTTGGTTTTGGCTCTTGGCTCTGGCTTTGGCTCTTCGACTCTAGCTCTGGCTCTTTCTCTTTGACTCTGGCTCCTTTCTGCTCTATCAGTTTACAGCCCTCTTGTCTTTTCACTTGACTTCCAAGTGACTCCTTCAGTTGCTCTTTTTGCTTCTGCGATGCCTCCTTCGGCTTAGCTTCCTGCTTTGGCTTCACTTTCAACAACAAATCCCCAACAACCAACAACCAACCACCCTCTCTGTCTTTGACATTCATGGCTTTTTAAGCCAATTGGCACTGTCTATTTGTTTTCCCTTTTGGTCTCTCTGTCTTCCAGCCTTGGCCCTATCAAATCCCCTCTTGGAGCATTAGCAATCATTGCTAAACACCCTTAGGGATGGTGGCCACCTATTCTATAATGGAATGGAACCATCATCGCTTGAAATCCCTAGAAACAATCATTCCCTATTTACACAGAGAAACGATGTAAAGCACAGGAAAAATCGCCAAATATCTGTTTATCAGACTTCAAATCTTCATAAATGTGCACTATATTCCTATCGAGTCTGCCTGAAATCGCTTATCACATGTCGCCATTGCCCTATTCCATGGTTTCCCCTTTGAATTTTAAAAATACATTAAAACACGGAAAAATACCGTAAATGGCTTTAGACAGATTTGAAATAATATTCATTTGCATTTCGAAACCCCTTCAGGTCTCGATTCATCTCATCGGTGCATCCCCTCACTTTTTGTTTATCAAACGAAATATGCAAAAATACATAACAAAATGTCATTTGACGGATTTTAAAATATATCAACTATCACCTATAGCCTTGGCAGGTCGCTCCTCTGGGTGGCTCCGATGTGATATTGCGATGCGACTTGTCGGAATCCCATATCACATAAACCCCGGGCTGTTTGGTAAGTTCTCCGTTGTTATTGTCGATTGCGATATCGTGGTCACAATAATCATATAACATGTTCTGATATCTTCCACTTGCCATTCTTGAATGTGATTTTCTTATCAGATCTGGACCGTTGATCAGCCAGATCCGATAGCTCCTATTCATTTCTCTGTTGACCACCGATAAGCCCATTTTTCAATGTTTTCTCTATGGTTTTGCCTCCCAATAGTGTAATCCTATATTTCCAAAACTTCTCCTTTTCGATGGTTTTTGGATTTTTAGAAGACTTTGATGAATTAGAGGGTTTTTAGGACCCATTCTTAGGGGATTTTGCTTCTTTTTTCAAAGGAAAAAGGGTAGCTTCATTTTGTTATAACTTCTACATCCTATGCCAGTTTTTGCCCATTCAAGTTGCAGTAGATTCAGAATGATGAGATCTTTACAATGAGACTATTTCTGAGAGTAGCCTGTGACTTTTTTTTTCCTCTGATTTACAAAGGATTTGCACCATTTGGCACCTTTTACCTCTTATATGAAGTCTTTTATACTTAGAGGTTTATCTAGGATCCATTTTTGGGTCAGTTATTGGATTTTTTCCCACTTTTTTTTCTTATCCCACAGTCAGACCTTCTTTTTTAGCATACACAATTTGAGGTTGATTGGGTCCATCTTCTAATGAGCGAAGTCTTCACAAGGGAACTGCCAAGTTGAGTGGACCAGACCATAAAAATTGGATCATTCAACCAAAAATGATTAAATTCAAATGGAGGTGCCTTATGGCCGAGTTAACTAGTCCAATTTAATAGGATGAGGAAGTGATCAGATATTTTGATTGGAAGGATGAAGGAGTACAGATCCTTTAGGATTTTTGCTAAAGGAACTTGTATATACAAATGATCAAGGTGTTTATCTAGGCCCTCCTCATCCTGCCTTCCATTCTACCAAGTCAGTTCCTATAGGAATTTACAGGGTAAGTTCCTTAGATAGAACACTAAAGGACACCACTCACAAATAGATCACATATCAGTACACCAGTATTCTTGACATGGTTAAAACACTCAAAGAGGAAAAAAATCCAAGGCTTGAGCCAATGCGACCACTTCAGGCAATTTATTAATGTAAAAGAAAGAAAATTTACATAATCTTCTCTCATGAATGGTCACCTTACAAATGACCCTCCATGCTCTTTAAATAGATATCATGGATTGATCAGGTGTTAAGTGTTATGAAACCAGCTCACAAAAAGATAGAAAAGATAGATCAACTCCTTAGAAAGAAACCTCTTCGAGGGGGAAACCTCCTTCGCATTACACAAATGAACAATTCTTGGATGATACAAATGACACGACCTCTTTTCTGTATATAGGAGTCTAAGGGGTGATAATATAACTAGATCCGACATAACAATAATAAGGTAAGGGCACAACAATAACAATAGTGGGGTTCTGGAATGGCTATGATAAGAAGTGCTTTCTTTAACTAGTCCTGAAAAATCACTGTCAAACCGAAGAGTGGAGCAAGAGACTGAGAAAATGGAGGGATGGGATTCGAACACTAAATCTACTCTGCAGAAGATACCTCTGCTATCTGCCACAATAGGCCCCAGGGATGGAGCTGCTTGGACCCAACGGTTGATGGAAGAGCACCAATCCCTCATCAAATACATGGGTATGAACAAAGCCAACGATAATGACTAGTTTAGGATCTCAGCCAATGCAGATGGCACTCGATGGACTCGCAAGTGCTAGTACATTCACAATCTCCTCAATATGAAGTCGATCTGCAATTTGATATTCCTATCATGTATCTAGCCACTGATCCCGAAATCAAACTACTAGAGCTTGATGGGAAAACTACCAAGGAGTGGCGAAGGTTTTTCTCTACGATGACAATGGATTTGATCTAATATTCCTATGGCTGCAAAACATCCGGTGAGTCCTTAAACCACCAACTTGAATCCACATGACTATCACTGGTTAATAATGCGTCGTCGAGAGTAGGGTTTTCTTATTCTCTGCTAAAGATAAGGTTTCTAAGCAGCTCAAAGGTGCAAACCCGGCTAGCTTTGTTGCATGTCGTGGCTCCTCTGTCGGAGCTTATACCTGGTAAATCAATCGGTTCTAATAAGTTGGCTTTGCCTTTGAGATGCCTGTGGATCATGCCCTTGTCAGTGTGTGCTGCGGTAGCTAATGATGGAGACGAAAATGTTGTCCCTTTGGGGATAAGGAAGCCACTACAGAGTTATGTAGATAAATACCCTGGCCTGATCATGGGTTTTTCCCTCTTTATGTGGTTTTTTGGACTAGATATCGGTGTCATCAAAGCACTGGAAACCCAAGAAGGGGGCTATAATGGAATAGAACAAAGCCTACATAAGAAATAAACAGATGGGCAGTTTGAATCTGAGTTGATATCAACAACAAGGCAACAACCTCCTTTCGGCCCGAAACATGCAGCACCGTTTTGGGGATATATAACTGCCAAGATAGCCAAATGTGCTGAAGAAGAACAGAACAGTAAACAGAATGCAGTGAAAAATCTTAGAACCCCATTGACTAAATGGATTTGATGCTCAATAAACAGAACAATCAATACCAAACCCAAATTTGGATGCCTGACAATAAAAGGTCTCCTTCCAGGTCTGGATCATAGGCCCAGATCTCAGAACGGAGCGAGCAACAGAGAAACCCAAACAGTATGGGTGAAGACTGGATACAAATCTTCATCAAACTAATAGGGGGTAGACATCACTGCATGCGGCTCAGAAAGGGGCTGAATATTCTAGAATTAAAGAAGGAAATCCAGATTCAAACTGGAACCCCTACAAAATACCAAATCTGATATATACAGGACGCAGTCTACAGGATATCCATACACTTAAGGAATATGGTATCTGCAACGATTCAATTGTCATTCTTAATCTAAGACTGTGAGGGGGATGCAATGGAGCCAATTCAAAAAATACAAGTACCTTTCACGATGCAGTCAAAGGAAAGGAAAAAATACAATCTAAACCTGCACCAACATCAAAGCTTCCAGGTCCCTATATTGTGGAACAAAAACTGGAATCTCCAACGATCCAAATAACTTTGCTAGAGGTAACTAATCTACACACTGTTCTATCCAAAAATGTTGTTATATATAGATTTAATGGGTTTTGGCCAAAATCCGACGTCTTGCATCAATGGATCCTCACAACATGGTCACCTGACTGTGAAATTCACCTATGCTCAAAAGGGTTTTTCATAGTTAGCTTCAACACAGAACAAGAACATGAAAACATTATCAATCACGGGCCTTGGTTTTGGGGTAATGTTAGCCTCTTCACCACCCCCTGGTTTCCTGAGTTTGATGCAAATACTACAAAAATCTCAACAATGCATGTTTGGGTGATGCTACATAACCTCCCTCTACACTTCTGGCATCACAAAGTTTTAACAGCCATTGGAAATTCCTTGGGGAAATTCCTTAAAATAGATAGAGACAGAGTCAAGCAGGGAATTTTCATATTTTCCAGAATATGTGTAGAAGTGGACCTAAGTCAGGAGCTACCTGATCACCTTACACTGAACTATAATAATACACCGAGGACTCAACCACTTTACTATGAAAACACATCATTCAGACGTTATAGCTGCATGCAAACAGGGCATCTTCAAAAAACCTGTCCACTAGCTAGGAAGGACCCCAAAGGGAATAAGAAACAACAAAAAAATCCCAAAGGAGGGCAGCATACCGACTGGCGGGAAGAAGAGGACATGCAAACAAAACCTACAGCGTTAGAAAATTATATATTACGAAGCAATGGAACACATAAAATATTGCCGAAATATAAACACAGAAAACACATAAAACAAGAGAGACACAGATATACGTGGTTCACCCAGTTTGGGCTACGTCCACCCTGAACAGCCAGTCCTTCCTTTCTATTATCCAGCAAAATGAAGAGACACAACCTACAGCAGATCTGTTGTAATATCCTCTATTTTCTCTCACAGTCTCGCCTCTCTGTTTCTCGCTCATAGAATACACATCTATTACACAGCCTCAAATACAATGCCCTCATACCAAGAGAGGGGGTTGCCTTCTAGGGAAAAAAACCATAAAGTAAACATAAGTTCTACCATCAGATCATCCGCCTAATGAACAGCCCATATTGACTAGAAATTACTATACTTTTACAAGGCAATTTTACACCTATTTTTAGCTTCAGGGGCACTGCGCCCCAGACCCCGCCGGAGGACCACTATCCCCCGGACCCCCCAGCCGAGGGGATCGGCCCCCCCGGACCCCTATGGGGGCGACAAGTCCCCTCTACACCCCCCCACATGGAGGGGTGTACAAACTTCCTGGGGTATACATCCGGCTGAAACAAGGACCTCTGAACAATCATGCTCCACACATAACAATCTCCCACTTGGAGAATGATTGTAGCAACTCCACCGCTGCTTCATTTGCTGGACAATGACTCCTCTTTAGATCTGGTTATTTCTCATCTTCATCGTCATCCTTGAAGACCAATTGAAACTGAGCATGTTCTCAGTTTCTCCCTGGTTACAACTTTTGTTAGCATATCTGCAGGATTCTGGATAGTGTGTATCTTTTCCAGCTTCAACTCTCCATCTTCCAACACTGATCGTATGAAATGCTACTTGAGATGTATGTGTTTAGTCCTGGAATGAAATGATGAGTTCTTTGCAAGATGAATGGCACTTTGGCTATCACTGTATAATGTGCCCATATCATGCTGCTTACCCAATTCACCCATAAACCTTTGTAACCAAATCATTTCTTTACTAGCCTCTGTAGCAGTAACATACTCTACTTCTGTTGTTGAAAGTGCAACAACACTTTGGATTTTTGAAACCCAAATGACAGCTATTCCACCAATAGTAAATACATATCCTGTAGTGCTCCTCCTGTTATCTCCGTCACCTGCCATATCTACATCAACATATCCCTGTAGGGAAATGTTTGAACCACCAAAGCATAATGCTTGATTTGTAGTACCTTTCAAATATCTGAGAGTCCATTTCACTTCCATCCAATGTTCCTTTCCTGGATTTTTCATGTACCTGCTTACAACTCTCACTGCATGTGCAATATCAGGCCTTGTGCAAACCATTGCATACATTAAGCTTCCAACTGCTGATGCATATGCAACTTTAACCATATAATCCATGTCTTCTTGGGTCTTTGGGCACATTTCCTTACTAAGTTTGAAATGGCTAGCAAAAGGTGTACTAACTGGTTTTGCATTGTGCATGTTAAATCTTTTCAACACCTTTTGTATGTACTCATTCTCAGACAATGTTAATTTGTGATTTTTTCTGTCTCTAGTTATTCTCATACCAAGGATTTGTTTTGCAGCTCCCAAATCCTTCATTGCAAATGAATTTGCCAATTTTCCTCTGAGCACATTTATTTCCTGCATATTAGATCCTGCAACAAGCATGTCATCTACATACAATAACAATATAATATAGCTTCTATCATTTTTATTTTTCAGATAAACACAATGATCAGAGTGACATCTACTATAACCTTGTTCAGACATAAACTTGTCAAATTTTATATACCACTGCCTTGGAGCCTATTTTAAGGCATACAAGCTCTTCTTCAACCTGCACACTAGTTTCTCCTTCCCTTTCACTTCATATCCCTATGGCTACTGCATATATATCTCTTCCTCCAAATCCCCATGGAGAAAGGCTGTCTTTACATCTAACTGCTCTAGATGAAAATCTTCAACTTCCACTAGACTTAAAATAGTTCTGATTGAAATCATTTTAACAAAAAGAGAAAATATTTCATCAAAATTAATACCTTTCTTCTGTGCAAACCCCTTCACCACAAGTCTAGCTTTGTACCTCTGCTTTCCTCCATCTTCTTCCTTCAGCCTGTTGACCCATTTATTCTGTAATGTAGTTTTACCTGCAGGCAACCTGACTAAGTCACAAGTCTAGTTATGCATTAAGGAGTCCATCTCTTCTTCCATGGCTACCTCCCACTTCTTCCTACTTTCAACCTGAATTGCTTCTTCATAACATTTGGGTTTACTAGAATCGGTCAACAATAAATAATATAATGAAGGAGAGTATCATTTAAGGGGTCTACTTATCCTGGTAGATCTTCTAACACCACTTATAGGTGTTTGGGGTGCCTATTGCTGTTGTGGTGGTTGCTGCTGTTGTGGTTGTTGATTATTATTATTTTCAGGCACCTTTACTTTTTCAGTGATTTCATCAAGAACTGCGTATTCCTTGTTTTCTTTTTCCTGCTTCTTTTCCTGCAACTGATTCTTATACATGACCTTTTCATTGAATATTACATCTCTACTCCTAATGATTTTTTGATTTTCATAATCATATAAGTGATAACCAAAATCATTAACACCATATCCAATAAAGGTACATTTCTTTGACTTTGCCTCAAGCTTTGTTCTATTTTCTTTATCAATATGGACAAAGGCCTCACAACCAAAAGGCTTTAAAAAAGAGTAGTTTACTTTTTTACCTGTCCATGCTTCCTCTAGAACACCACCATCCAAGGAACTTGAAGGCCCTTTGTTTATTAGATAAATATCAGTATCTACAGCATCTGCCCAAAACTATAAAGGCAATCTTGCATGCAATCTCATGCACCTTGCACGCTCCATGATTGTTCTATTCATCCTTTCTGACACACCATTTTCTTGTGGTGTTCTTGGAACTGTCTTCTCTCTGTGAATTACATGCTCTGAACAGTACCTATCAAACTCTTTGCTGCAATATTCACCTCCATTGTCTGATCTAAGACACTTCAATTTCTTTCCTGTCTCAATCTCAACCAAAGCTTTCCATTTCTTGAAAGTATCGAATACATCAAATTTATTCTTAATACAATAAATCCAAGTTTTTCTAGTTGCATCATCAATAAAAGTAACATAATAATGAGAACCACCGAGAGATGATACCTGGGCGGGTCCCCATACATCTGTATGCACAAGCTCTAATTTTTCATTCTTCTTTTCTTTCCCAACTCTAAGAAATCTGACTCTCTTCTGGTTTCCATAAATGCAATTCTCACAGAAGTATAAATCAACATTCTTCAAACCCGGCAACAAATTCGTTGAGTGAAGAATCTTCATCCCCTTTTCACTCATGTGTCCGAGCCTATGGTGCCATAATGCTGCATCTACTTCTTTGGAAGTTAAAGCATTAACAGAGTTAGGAATACCATTGCATAAATACAATGTACCAACCTTTTCACCTTTTGCTATTACCACGGCTCCTTTGGTGACCTTCCAAGCTTTATCTGTGAAAGTTGTCACACAACCTTCACCGCCTAACTACCTGGTTCAAATCAAATTTTTCTTTAGATCTAGAACATGCCTTACCTCCTTTAGTAGCCATTGGTTTCCATTCTGCAGTTTTACAAGAACCTTACCCATTCCAACAATTTTACAGGGTTTATCATCACCCGAAAGAACTTGTCCAAAATCTCCTTGAACATAGTCATGAAAGTATTTCTTATCAGGTGTGGCATGGAATGAGGCCCCTGAGTCTACCAACCACGAATTAGTAATATTTTCAAAAGAAAGAATCAAAGCATCTTGTAACACCTCACCTGTCACATTTGCTTCATGATTGTTTTCTTGCTATGAATCTCCTTCTTTTCCCTTCCGAGATCTACAGTCTTTCTTTAGGTATCATTTCTTTCCACATTTCTAGCACACTATCCCTGATCTGGACTTGGATCTACCTTTCCTTGATTTACTGCGATATCCTGACCTCTTTCCTCTTTCCATTTTTCTTCCCCTAGACTCTACACTCAAAGCATTTCCCGATGTCTCACCAGAGCTTTTCCATCGCATTTCCTCACTAAGGATAGCACTGAAAACATCATCAAACTTTAAAGTACTATATCCAGACACCGAGTTACTAATGGCCATTACTAAACCATTCCAACTTTCTGGAAATGAGCACAAGAATAACAGAGCTCTAACTTCATCATCAAAGTTTAGTCCTACAAAACATAACTAACTTGTAACAGTATTAAAATCATTTAAATGATCTGCAACAGATCCACCTTTCGACATCTTCATATTAAATAACCGTTTCATAAGAAATACCTTGTTTGAGGCCAAGGGTTTTTCATATAGTTTCTCTAACATCTTAATCAAACCCTCTGTCATTGTTTCCTTTGAAATGTTGAAAGCGACCGACGCTGCAAGGCACAACTGTATTGTTCCGAGTTCCTTTCTATCGAGAAGGTTCCATTCTTCATCTTTCATACCCATCGACATCTTTGCTTTTCTGCCCAATGGTAAGTATAGATCTTTCTGATACAGATAATCTTCCATCTGCATCTTCCACAGTGAGAAGTTTTGGCCGTTAAATTTCTCGACCCTAAACTTACCATTTTCCGCCATTGCTCCCACTCGAACGAGGAACCCTTCTTTCCTGTGCGTTTATCAGCCCGATAGACCTTCGGCTCTGATAACAGTTGTTAGAAAATTATATATTACAGAGCAATGGAACACATAAAATATTGTAGAAATATAAACACAGAAAATGCATAAAACAAGAGAGACACAGATATACGTGGTTCACCCAGTTTTGGCTATGTCCACCCCGAATAGCCATTCCTTCCTTTCTATTATCTAGCAAAATGAAGAGACACGACGTACAACAGATCCGCTGTAATATCCTCTATTTTCTCTTACAGTCTCACATCTCTGTTTCTCACTCATAGAATACACATCTATTACATAGCCTCAAATACAATGCCCTCATACCAAGAGAGGGGGTTGCCTTCTAGGGAAAAAAACCATAAAGTAAAAATAAGTTCTACCATCAGATCATCCGCCTAATGAATGGCCCAGATTGACTAGAAATTACTATACTTTTACAAGGCAATTTTACATCTGTTTTTAGCTTCGGGGGTGCTACCCTCGAGCCCCCGCCAGGGGACCACTGGCCCCCGGACCACCCAACTGAGGGGGATCGGCCCCCCGGGACCCCCGCGGGGGGGACAAGTCCCCACCACACCCCCCCGCATACAGGGGTGTACAAACTTCCTGGGTTATACATCCAACCGAAACAAAGACCTCTGAACAATCATGGTCGACACACAACATACAAGGAACCAATCAGAACCTGACATACAAATGGGGAAAAAATATACACAGGAAGAAAATACCCCAAATTCACATTTGGGGAATGATGATATGAAACAACAACAAGAACCTCAGCTGGAAGTAAGCGGCATCAAACAAACTAATGGATCTGAAGGATCAGAATTTGACAAAGAACAACTAATAAACACAATGGAAAACAAACTTGCTATAACTACACCAACTTCCAACTCTGAAGGTTGGCGAAGGGTGGAGAAGAAGAAGGGCAGGAAAGTATAGGAAAATTTATTTTTTTTATTTTTTATTTTTATAACTGTAATCTCTTTTCTCCTATGATTACAGGGACAACCAACTGCATATGCTTAAGCATATACAAAATGTAATTTTTTCATATCAATAAAATTACAACATTTTCTATGGGGAAAAAATAATAGTGGGCTTCTATGGGGCATAATACAATATGGGGATTACATGGGCACAACAATATGATAAGGGGGTGTACTAATAACAATAAGGGGTTACACTAGTAGTATAGGGACCTAACATGCCCCTCTCCTTCAAAAAGTTTTTTCCTCAACCTTGAGTGGTTATGGATGATTATGTATAAAATTTTCATCCTCCCATGTGGAATCTTCAATGCGTAAGTTCTTCCACTTGATGAGATACTCTGAAATTGATCGAATTCGTAGCTGTTGATTTCTTGTTTCTTTGACTGGTTCAGGCTCCAATATGATTTTTCCTTCCTCGTCAAATTTTGGAAATATTATTTGAACTGGGATCTTATGCAATTTTTGAATGAGTGGCCACACTTCTTCACCATTATTCCCTTCATCCCTTACTTCATTTATCCAATCTAGTTGGATAATGGAAATAACACAAAACAATGCTTCCACATCCTCATCCTTCCTTGAGAGTGCATCTGCAACAACATTTTGCTTCCCTTTTTTGTAGATGATTTCAAAGTCATAACCCAACATCTTTGTGACCCACTTTTGTTGCTCTTCAAAGGACAATACTTGTTCTAAAAAGTATTTAAGACTACCATGATCCATTTTTACCTTGAAGTGTCTTCCCATTAGGTAGGGTCGTCATTTCTTAAGTGCATGTAGTATTGCAACTTTTGAATGAGTGGCCACACTTCGTCACCATTATTCCCCTCATCCCTTACTTTATTTATCCGATTTAGTTGGATAATAGAAATAACACAAAACAATGCTTCCACATCCTCATCCTTTCTTGAGAGTGCATCTGCAACAACATTTTGCCTCCCTCTTTTGTAGATGATTTCAAAGTCATAACCCCACATCTTTGTGACAAATTTTTATTTCTCTTAAGAGGATAATCTTTGTTCTAAAAAGTATTTAAGACTACCATGATTTGTTTTTACCTTGAAGTGTCCTCCCATTAGGTAGGGTCACCATTTCTTAAGTGCATGTAGTATTGCCAACATTTCCTTCTCATAAATAGCTTTGTGTAAATACTTTCCTTTGATTGGAAAACTTCCAAAAGCAATGGGATTTTCATCTTGCATTAAAACATCACTAATTCCATTTCCTGAAGCATCACATTCCACAATAAAGGTTTTTGTGAAATCCAACGTAACTAAGACCAGTGCTTCGCACATTGCTTTTTTAAGATGTTAGAAGGCCTTTGTTGCTTTTGGAGTCCATGAAAATGCATATTTCTTCAATAATGTTGTTAGAGGTGCTGCTATTCTCCCATAATTCTTAACAAACTTTCAATAATGCCCTGTCAACCCGAGAAATCCTCGCAGATGCTTTACGGCTGTGGGGATTTTCCATTCCTTAATGGCTTTAATTTTGCTAGGGTCTACCTTAACACCTTCATGAGATACAATATGACCAAGATATTCCACCTCTTATACTCCAAAGAAACATTTGGATATTTTTGCATATAATTGTTTCTCCTCCAATAGTTTGAGCACCTTGTCAACATGTTGAACATGATCATTCCAAGACTTGCTGTAGATTAGTTTATCATTGAAAAATACTAACACAAATTTTCTAAGGAAGGTTTGAAAATGGAATTCATGAAACCTTGAAATGTATAAGGTGCATTGGTAAGGCCAAAAGGCATACCAAAAATCCATAATGACCCTCATGATTTCTAAATGATGTTTTCGGAATGTCTTCATTCTTCATTCTGATTTGATGATATCCTGAACGAAGATCAAACTTGGTGAAGTAAATTGATCCATGCAGTTCATCCAATAATTCATCAATGACGGGAATGGGAAATTTATCTTTAATAGTGAACATGTTGAGCTCCCTATAATCCGGACACATGCGCCACGATCCATCCTTCTTGTGCACCAATAGTACTGGAGCAAAGAAAGAACTTTGACTATGTTGAATTATACCAGACTCTAGCATTTCTACAACCATACATTCAATTTCACTCTTTTTTTCATAGGGATATTTGTACGACCTGATGTTTAGAAGAACAATTATTGGAATGAAAATGAATAGCATGATCATGGTCAAGAATAGGTGGGAGGCCTTTTGGAGTCTTAAATACCTTGGAATGATTGTCCAAGACTTTTTGGAGATCTGGAGAAATAGATGATTTGGATGTGGGAACCTCTAGCAAACATAATTGTGCAATTACACCCCATTGTTTCTTCTTTAGAAGCTTTGTCATACCGTTAGAGTTGATTATCTTTCCCTGTTTCCTTGCAATACCCTTTAATTCAACTTCCTTTCCTTCCGCACAAAATTTCGTGAAACATTCTTGAAAATTAAAAGCTATTGTACCCAACGATTGTAGCCATTAGACTCCTAGTACAACATCAACACCACCCATTGGAATTGAAAGCATTGGGCTATTAAATACATATTCTCCCATGAATAGCTTGATATTATGGCACTTTTGAGAGAAATTTATGGTTCCTCCGCTTGCAACCATCACTTGACACTTTGGTGCTAGTATAGGAAGCAATTCAATTCCTTGGCTATCTTACAATGAATAAACTTATGGTTACTGTCTGTATCAATCAACACTACTACCTTTTTCTTCTTAATATGTCATTCTATCTTGATAGTTTGAGGAGTGGTGATACTGGCCAATGCACTACAAGATATGGTCGGATTCAATTCCTATTTCTCGATGTGATCTTTCACTTCTTGAACCATTTTCTTCTTGATATGTCCTTCTACCTTGAGATTTTGAGGAGTGGTAATTATTGCCAATGCTTTACAAGATATGGTCGGATTCATTTCTTCTTTCTCTAGGGTTGGTTCCTATTGTATATGCTCTCTTTTGATGCTTCTTGATCATTTTCTTCCTCCTATTCATAATCTATATAAAATAATTTCTTCTCAGCACACTTATGACCTTTAGTGTATTTGCTATCACAAATGTAACTAATCCAGGTCCAGGTGTGACGAAGGACCCTTCCAAGACCTTTTAATTTCATGATGTGTTAAATTGCATTTTTAAAAGAACATTAATGAATACATCTACATGTTGTAAAGAAGAGGAACATGTCAATCATCAGCAACATAAAAAACATAAGCATTGATAATGGAATTCGTCCAGGACAGGCTACGTCTCCGGGCCCCAGTGTCAAGATGGTGCAGTCCATTGCATTAAGTGTTGTCAATAGTGATGATGTACATAGAAGTGATGTCACTATCATACAAGGAAAATTCCCTCATGCAGGAGTGGCTCCAAGAGATGTTCGACTACAGGAAATCTTAGTCAAAAGACTCCTATCAGTATGAAACAAACTCATGCATGATGAGCATCCTGCCAACCTGGCATAAAAGGGATCTCAATACAAACATCCATGACGACAACCTGAGTATCCCATCAACATAAAAAAAAGGGATCTCAAAACATAACATGACGAATCATGACACAAGTACATCACATAGACGATTCTGCATCACATCAAGCATGAATCATGAAAACAAGTAATAAACAAGATCCCTCATCAACATCAAACATGGATCTATGCAAGACAATGCATAGCAAAAGAAGTACATGAACACACTACATATACCTCACAACCAGGGGCCATCTGAAGAAGCGGATGTCAAGTTGTTGAAGCTTCTCAGACCATCGATCTCACGGCATCGAATCACATGAAAATGGCTACTCGCATATGAATGCTGACACCTACATTCCACTTAGAAAAGTGGCTGGAGAATAGAATGAGAAAATGAGAAATATTAACAAACCATCAACTTTGTGACATCAAATAGTGCAAAATCAACTGTCCAATTTTTGAATTATGAGAAATTGAGAATCTAGGGCTCAAGGAATCTTTTAGATTCCCCCTAGATTCCTCAAAGATTCTACTCCATGGGTGGACTGAAAATCTACAACTCCAAAGGAAAATCTGACCTCGCCATTGCGATCCCTACGGAAAACCAAGAAAAACAACTATAAAGTTGACTATATTTCGACATGGAGAAAAATTACCTCCTCGGGAAAACTTCATGGATCATGGTTTTGCTCCCTATTTATGCAACAGTCATGGTTCCACCGGCATACTAAAAAATGACCAAAAAAATCATAAATCTGATGGAGACACAAATAGCACCATTGTGTTCATGGCATCGAGAAGTGCTGAAACCATATAAAATTTGTCAAAATCTGAGCCTTGTAGGTTGTGGAAAGCTAAGAGAAAAAACACTTCCATATTTATAGTTGTGAGTGGTGGGCTTCCTTGTTTCCATAATTTCGCTTTCAATTTTTCTTACCAACCTAAATGCCTTCTCCAATGAATTAGGTTACCAAAGATGAACCTCATGTTGAATGTTATCCTTTAAAGTCCCTATGAAGACATCAATCCTTTGCTTCTCCAAAATATCACTTACCCTTATATTCAATTTTTGAAAGTCCTCAATGTGCTCTGCATTGAGCCCTTTTTTTGAGATTTATCAATTAGCTAAAGAAGGTGTTTCCTTTTGTATCCCTATAATGTGCTATCATTTCCTCCGTGCAAATTGACCACGTAACAAGTGGTTTACGAGAACAAAGCCCTTTATACCATAAAAATTGATTCGGTTCTAAATAATTAGATGCAATACATACCTTTTTTAATAGTGGTAAACCATGTAGATCAAAATATTTCTCCAACTGTAGTATCCAATTTACCGGATCTCTGCCATCAAACTTCCTCATCTTGATTTTTCTTGATTTTAGGAGCTCGATGTTGAAACGACTATAACTCTGTAATTTCAGATCTTTAAGTTCTAAAAATTTTCCCTGTAATATCCCTTTGCAACCTCTTTCTAACTCCACAAATCTGATCACAATTGGATCTGTGAAAAGAGATTTATTGCCAATATCCCAAGATGACCTAATTATAGACTAGTTTCGTAGAGTGAACTTGTACGATGTGCCACGTGTCATTGTTTCAACCTTAGGCTTTGAAAATTATAACCAAACAAAACACAGTCCGTACACTTTCTGTAACTTCTTACGAAATTTCAATCTGATGCTCAGAGAGAAAGTTATGATGATTTTCCAAAAGTCACCTGGTTAGGATGTAATTCAGGAGTATTCAAAAACCCTAACTTCTTCAGATCATATATTTGAAAATGTAGTGAGACAAGCTCTGAAATTTGGACTTAAAGTTTAGAGCCATTTCTTCTCAAATGGGTTTTTTCTTTAGCTTTTTAAACTTTGTAGAAAGAACGTTTCAGCGAAAATTCCACAATGACCCGTTTTAGATCAAATTTTGGAACTTGCAAAAACCCTAACTTCCACAAATCATATATCCCAAAATATAGCGAGACAAGATCTTAAATTTAGACCCGAAGTTCAGCAAGATTTATTCTCAAATGGGTTGTTTTTTTAGCTTCTAAAACGTCGTAGAAACAAAGTTATAGCAAAAATTCCACGATGACCTATTTGGAGTAGCGAAACCCTAGAATCCAAAGCTTTTATACCAAATGTTATGAATCCATCTCACAAAAGGATATAAAACATAGATCAACGCCTTAGAAATAAGGCTCTTCGAGGGGGCAACCTCCTTTACATTACACAAATGAACAATTCTTAGATGATACAAATGACAAGACCTCCTTTCTATATATAGGAGTCTAAGGGGTCACAATATAATCAGAGCTGACATAACAATAATAATGTAAGGGCACAATAATAACAATAGTGGGCTTCTCTAGGGCAGAATATAAAGATATGGGGACTAAATGGGCACAACAATATAATAAGGGGGTTGTACTAATAACAATAAGGGGTTACACTAGTAGTATAGGGACCTAACATTAAGCCACAGATCAAGTGTCGGTAATACTGACAAGAGAATGAACTGTTGGATCACTTCATGTCTAGAACATATCGTGACCATTAGATTGTAAGTTACAAAAGTACATAGTAATGAAGCACACTTTACCTAATTCTACACTAGACCAATTTATACTTAACTATTTCGTATGTGTCAAAATATCCTAACAGTCAAAATATGAACAGTCAAAATATGTGTCAAAATATCCTAACAGTCAAAATATGAACTGTTGGATCACTTCATGTCTAGAACATATCGTGACCATTAGATTGTAAGTTACAAAAGTACATAGTAATGAAGCACACTTTACCTAATTCTACACTAGACCAATTTATACTTAACTATTTCGTATGTGTCAAAATATACTTTATGGAGTGTGGGGATTTTTTTGAAAGGTTTTGGGTTGAAACAACAAGAGAAAGGACGATTGGGCTATGGAGTCAATGCCAGTTTCTGCCAGCAAACTTGGGGCAAATTAAGTGCCATGTTCAGCCATATAGAAGATTGCAAATGTGAGAAGAAGAGAGGGGAGAAATCCTGTTGCCTTGCATCCATAAAATAGGCGATGGATCTCCAGTAGTAGCATTAGACAAAAGAGAAACATGAGGTTTCTCAACAGAGCATCTAGCAAAGGATGAATTCTGCAAAGGAAACCATTACATCTAACAGCAAAATCATCATGAAAGGAGCATCATAGGGGATGGATTCCTAACACATCTCTTAGATAATGTTGTAACAAGGTAGAGAAAACAAAATATGTAAGTGAATTACAGGAAAAACATACTGAACAGTAAACACCATGATGGATCCCAGGTCCAAAGGGCAAAAACTACTTTATTAAAATGATATTCAGGAAAACTTTACATAGTGCCAAGCAGCCTAATCTAACCTCTATATTTTAAAAATAATCCTATATATACTAAATTACAAATCTATTTTTATTTCCTCATCATAGGAAATAAAAAATAAAAAATAAAATCGTATCATAAAACTCTATTATAAACTAATTTGCAACTAAAATCCCAAACTATCTCAAGAACCATGAGAAATAGTTTTTGAAAACCCAAATTATGTGAAGGTTTTCCAAGTGGATTAATATTACTATATCTGCTCCTTCAGGTGTGGAACTATATTCCACAAAATCTTCATTTCGACTACCAACTTGCACTTGGCTGCACGAATTTTGGAGTTGTTTGATCGATCTGTTGTTCTTGTCCCTCCTTGGATGTTCTCTGACTGCCTTTTGTAATGCTCTTACTTTTATTTGCTCACCTTCTAGTGTTATCTTGTTTCAATGATGAATATAGGTGTTCTGCTCTCATAATAATATTTTTGGAATTCCTTCACATCGACTTGTTTCAAATGCAAGACTTTCTTGACAAGCCCCATCTATCAATTTCCATGTTGGTTTTGTCTGCCCATTAATTTTTTCAGTTCCCATTGCTTTATATAAAATATATCTTGTATTCAGTGATACATCTAAGAGGCCATGCAAATAAGTAGATATGATGCCTACGCAGCCAATGGCATCAAGTTCCTCTATCATGCTTGCAACAATTCATGTTCCCTTTCGTATTTCTTTTCCTCAATAGATTTCATCTATCAATACAAGGTTTTTGTTTGTAACTTCACAAGGTATTGATCGCATTTCATACATTTCCATCTGGAACGAGATTTTTCCATCGGTTGGGATTTCATATGAACCAGGATGGAATCAAAGGTTGGGATAGTAGGAATTTTTTCAAGAAGCATCAATCCATGAATGCCAAGCAATGTTGTTGAACCAATGGATCTAAGTAAACTGGAATTTCCACCACCATTTGGACCAGTAAGAAGAAATAGTGACCGTTTTGAATCGTATTCTGAAAACAAATTTTATAAACTCAACAAACGTTCCAGCACAGTTCAACAAACCTTGTTTAATAATCATTAATAAAACAACTAGTTTTTTGTCTGTTTGCTGAAGGTGTCATCGCTGAACATCTGGAACGTTTAACAGTTGTACTCTACCACCATTTCAACTTCCAAATCCCCTATAACGGCTTCCAGATCGATCTTTGCCATATTCATATCCACCACCAGTGCTTGGCTCACTACTAGTTGCATTAAAGACCTTCTGCTCGATTCTGGGCACCTGCAGAACTTTGTTTTATAGGATGGACCTATCAGCAATGCCAAAGGGATACGCACAACGCCATAGTCTAGAAGCATAGCGCCACAGCCAAGAGTGTAGCGCTACACTCCAGATAGACTTGATTTCAAATTTTGACTTATGTGTGTTTGTGGATGCAGGGGCACTGATTTGGTCCTTCAGCTCTCATCGTAAGCATGACAAAACAAACAAGAATCGTTGGAACCAATATGTAATTTTCAATGCCTACAATTTTTCTTCTTTCTTTCTCAATTTTTCTGCCTTCTCTTCACGAGATAGGAAAGCTTCAGAATAGTCTGCTTCATGAGCTGCAACAAAGGTTGCAGCTTTTACCATAACATTTGTAATAGAAGCATCATCTTTCAGTATTTTTGGATCAACCAACATCATAATAGATCCAGATGCACTTGAAATATCTCCAGACTACTGACATGGCAAACAACCATCAAGAACAAATTTTGAACCAGAACCAGAGACTCTAGAATTCTTCCTAGCCTATAGAAAAGGCATACCACCGCTGCTTGAATTGAAGTGAGATGCATTACCATCTTGACTAGGACTCACACCAGCACTTCCAATCCCATCACTCTCTTCTGACATACCTTTCAGTATCTTGTGTAGAATCCCTCCACGTAAAGTTCGAGGTTCAGATGCTACTCCCTGTTGAGGCCTCCGTGAACCCCTGGTAGGAGCCATCACAATTACAGCAGCTGTGTCAGCACTCATCTACCTTTCTTATCACTATCCTTAACTTCTACGGTACCTTGAGAAAGACCACGAAAATCTTGTCGGCATCTTTGTAGCTGCTCTAACAGCTAAAGCAGCAACTTCGGAAGTCATACCAAGAGGCTTTTCACTCCCATGTTCATATCCATCCTTCTTAGAGCCACCAAGTACTATTTTGAATTTTGTATTTTTTATCTAGATTTGGTGTCGTTTTAGCATGAATAGGGTTGATATCTTCTGAAGAAGAACCATGTGCAACATGTAATGACTCATCACCTGTTGAACTATTCATTTTCTTAGGTTGGCTAGTTTTTCAATTTTCACTGGTTCGAACATCTGTTGGAGAAGTTTGGTTTGACCTCAAACCCTTTTCATGCAACTTACCCTATTTTGTTGCCTCAAGGACTTTGAGATAGTATGGATCATACTGATTTGTAGGCAAGAGAAATGAGAACTGTCCCTTCACTCTATCTTGAGTAACAATAATACCTTTGAATTCCTTTCCAATCCTTACAATAAATTCAACCATCTTTTCTACTACACGCTTTAAAAATGATGGTGGCTCCCATATTGGTGAACTTTCTCTATGTGCCTGATTTCCTGAAGTTTTAACTGACTCTTTGTTATTTCTCACCAATTCATGTGAAGGCGAAGCATGGCTTCCTAAACTATCACCTGAAGGATTTCTAGAACCCTCTAAAATAGATGGCTGGTCTTGATCGAAGTATCATGCTCGAGAGCTACATCTGGTTTAGCATTACAAATATCATTTTGAAGGTACTTTCCTTTTGAAGATTTAGCTATCTCTAAAGCCATGCTACTATCTGCACTACAAGCAGTGTTATCAATAGAACAATCTTGTATGGAGGATGCCCCTTCCTTTGAATCTATAGAGAGTTGAGTTGTTCCTTCATCTTCGTCATCTCCAGTACCATACACTGATCCAAGAAGGGAGAGACACTCTCCTTGAATAGTGCCCTTCTCGACATGTTTCTTATCAACTTTGTTATCAGGATCCAAAAGTTCAGGATGATCCACCAGGAGCCTGAAGTATATATGAATATGGTGATCAGGCATTAGGAACCCAAAAATTGAATTACTTCCCTTCTTCACCCTTAGAATAATTTCTGACTTCCCTCTATGCTCACTGACAAACTTTGCAGTTCTAGCCATTCTGTGATGTGTCTTCTCCATAGGTGGTTGCACATTTCTTAGTCATGACTCGTCAGCAGGATTAAGGCCTTGAGCTTCCCATTGAAAATCATTTCTTGACTGAAAACATTACTCCTACAAAGATTCCAGATTCATCCTTCAAAACTATAATTCTGACCAAAGAATTCTTGCAGGTGCTTTTCTTTAATGTTCTTTGACACTTATGAAATTGCCATAATTCTTTGTTTTTTTACAATGTATAAGCGTACAATGAGATGGAGCGAAATTTTGATAACAATGATATTTTGATTAAATAGGACAATTTCATATTTCCCTTCACTTCAATTTGGCCAAACACTGGCAAAGCATCATTTCTAGTGCCATCATTCAGACCAAAACACTAATGGTTGCCTGCTGCAGTATTTTCAACATTTGAACACACTGATGCTATAATAGAAGCCTCTGAATTTGCAACTTTTATTTTTTTCTAGTATCATGAATTTCATGGAAGAATGATTTTTATGGTTTCAATAAGCATGGAGCCATCTCACCAAAAGCTTTTAAAAATATCCATGTCTTCCTCACAGCCATGCACTCTGCAAAGTGATTACTTGCAGAAAGAACGCTAATGAAAAGATCTATCAGATCCTCTGACAAAGGGGCAGCTTTCCATTTGTTTGACATGTCAAGTATTTTTGAGTTGAAAAGCTTGGAAGAAATGTAGGTAAGGATAACAACAAACATTGTATGAACATCTACAAATCTTCAAGTAATTCCTCTCTAGAACCATGAGACCAGCAGTTGTAAATCAACCTTTCACCTGCAATATCCTTGTCAACAATGTACAGTGCCCTCTGCACAAGATATCTCTTTTAATGAAAGAAAAACTTTCTCACCATATATTGAGATGAGGATTAGCAACACAACAATAGACCTAAAATGTTATGTTCTCTTCTTCTCTATCACAATCCAACCACAAGACCATCCACTAACATCTCCTACTTCCTCTGGATCATTCAATACCTGAACTATTGCACGGGAGGCCTTTGAGTCAACCATTCATTCGGTCATATCTTTTGATCTGGGAGCTGCTTTTGTGAGTGTGATATACCATTGGAAATTTTTTTCGGAGCTTCTCTTGATCAACATGCTTATGACATGTTTTGCGCTGAGGATCATGTGCAAAAAATCTAACCTAACCAAACCTAGTAAGAGGCCCATTTTGATCACTGTAGGAAGGCCAAAGGACTAAGTCTAATAGTGGCACCATCAAGGATGGTAGTTCCTTGGAGGTGCCAAGAACCTTAAATCTCTGGGAAGATGCAGATTAGTGCCTCATCCATTGGAAAATACAGTCAAATAGTTGCAAACTCAGAACAACTCATACCAATCCAAAAAAACCATATACATACTGCAACCTGTACATTTGGAAACTAAAACAAATGCAAAAAATCGAGAATCTTCTTTTAGTGCTTATTTATTTACAAACCTATTCTACTTTGCAACAAAATCAATAGATCAAGTGATGTTGTAATGCCAGATCAACTAATCAAGTAATTGTGACAAGGATGTTGGTTGGAAGGACTTCAACGAGGACACAACTGGAAAGGCTGATAGCCATACAAGCACATAATGAGTTTGGTTGTGTAAAAGGAAATCTGATCTATCATTCAAAATGATTTTTTTTTCCATCTATGCAACAATAGGATCGAAGAAACTAGACTTTGTTTGCTGCCCCAACTCCTCAATACATGCTTCCAGTTGTAAATTATCAATGCAAATATCCCCAGGCAGCCTTACCTTCTCTTCCTTCTACTGAAAAAGGTCCCCAAATAATGGGACTCGATAGTCCAGATCCTGGGATTGTATTTGGGTCTCCAATTCAGTTCTATCTCCTTCAATTTGGATGGCAAACTCTTGCAAAAAATTGAGCTTAACTTCATGGCTACATCGACAAGACTTCAAATAAGAAGAAAGAGATGAAGCGAAGTTCTCATCTACCTCATCATTTGTGCACATATCTTCCCATTCTCTAAAGCCTTGAATATAGGCCACCTCTATTTCAAATTCTTCCTCTCTCTCCATCCATGTTTCAAGAAAGATATGCCAAAAATTTGCAAAAGACTTAATAGATCTGATAGCAAAACTTTTGATCCATTGTCTACATTTCGCTTGAAACAAATCATAGAACAATCTGATAAAAACATCCTCTTTTTTTACTCTAAGAGATTCTATAAATGTTTTGAAATTTTCTACATGTTTAAGAGTCAAAGTCAGATTTTCCCCATTGAATTTAGGGCCATTGCTCAAAATATATGCATCCTTCAGTAATTGATTAGGAAAAGCAAGAAGATTAGAAAAATCAATACATGAATACCTTGAACAAATAGAAGCAACATCTGAGTCCTTCATTTAGCTAGTGGAGCCACCATCAATACTTTGAAACTTGGAACCTCGAACAGTGGAGTCGTCAGGTAGATGATTTCAGCCTTCATATGTGTCTGAATGTTGTCCACCATCAGCAATCAAATTTGACACTTGAATGATATTTCCCAGAGAAGATCTGTCACCTCGTCCCTGACAACGACACCAATATGTTATCACTCAAAATGAATCTCAAGGTTGAGAAGAGGTCGTTCCAAGGTAACCACATGCCAAGCTTTCGATTTTGCATCTAGCCCTACCTGACCGGAGAGGTCTCCCTCTTTGCCACCAAAATGTGGATACAATGAGTGAATCTTAGGCTAGTTATGAAGTGCGGGGATTTGTTTGAAAGGTTTTGGGTCAAAACAACAAGAGAAAGAATGATTGGGCTATGGAGTCAATGCCAGTTTCTACCGAAAAACTTGGGGCAAATTAAGTGCCATGTTTAGCTAGATAGAAGATTGCAAATGCGAGAAGAATAGAGGGGAGAAAGCCCACTTTCTTGTAGGCATCAAACAGGGGATGGATCTCCAGTAGCAACATTAGACGAAAGAGAAACACGAGGTTGCTCAACAGAGCATCTAGCAAAGGATGAATTCTGCAAAGGCAACCATTACAGCTAGCAACAAAATCATCATGAAAGGAGCATCATAGGGGATGGATTCCTAATACATCTCTTAGATAATGCTATAACAAGGTAGAGAAAACAAAATATGTAAGTGAATTACAAGAAAAACATACTGAACAGTAAACACCGTAATGGATCCTGGGTCCAAAGGGCAAAAACTGCTTTATTAAAATGATATTTAGGAAAAATTTACACAGTGCCAAGTAGCCTCTCTACTGCCAAAATCAATCCTCTATCTTTTAAAAATAATCCTATATATATATATATTAAATTGCAAATCTATTTTTATTTCCTCAACATAGGAAATAAAAAATTAAAAATAAAATCCTATCATAAAACTCTATTATAAACTAATTTGCAACTAAAATCCAAAACTATCTCAAGAACCACGAGAAATAGTTTTTGAAAACCCAAATTATGTGAAGGTTTTCCAAGTGGATTAATATTAATATATCTGCTCCTTCAGGTGTTTAACTATATCCACAAAATCTTCCTTTTGACTTCCACCTTGCACCTACCTGCACGAATTTTGGAGTTGTTTGATCGATCTGTTGTTCTTGTCCCGCCTTGGATGTTCTCTGACTGTATTTTGTAATTCTCTTACTTTTATTTGCTTGCCTTCTAGTGTTATATTGTTTCAATGTTTAATATAGGTGTTCTGCTCTCATAATAATATTTTCTGGAATTCCTTAACATCGATCTGTTTCAAGTGCAAGACTTTCTCTACAAGCCCCATCTAACAATTTCCATGTTGGTTTTGTCTGCCCATTAATTTTTTCAGTTCCGATTGCTTTATATAAAATATCTCTTGCATTTAATGACAGATCTAAGAGGCCATGCAAATAAGTAGATATGATTCCTACACAACCAATGGCATCAAGTTCCTCTATCATGCTTGCAACAATGCATGTTCCCTTTCGTATTTCTGTTCCTCGACAGATTTCATCTATCAATACAAGGCTTCTGTTTGTAGCTTCACAAAGTATTGATCACATTTCATACATTTCCATCTAGAACGAGATTTTTCCATCGGCTGGGCTGTCATATCAACCCATATGAAGCAGGATGGAATCAAAGGTCGGGATAGTAGCAATTTCTACAGGAAGCATCAATCCACGAATGCCAAGCAATGTTGTTGAACAAATGGATCTAAGTAAACTGGACTTTCAACCACCATTTGGACCAGTAAGAAGAAACAGTGACTACATTTGAATCGTATTCTGATTTTTTTTTTATAAACTCAACAAACATTCCAACGGAGTTCAATAAACCTTGTTTAATAATCGTTAATAAAACAACTAGTTTGTTGTCGATTTGCTGAAGGTGTCATCACTGGAAATTGGTAACATTTAACAATTGTACTTTGCCACCACTTTTCCTTCCAGAGCCCCAATAACATCTTCCAGATCGATCTTTGCCATATTCATATCCACCACCAGTGATTGGCTCACTGCTAGTTGCATTAAAGACCTTTTGCTCTATTTCGGGCACCTTCAGAACTTTGTTTTATAGGATGTCCCTACGTGCAATGCCAAAGGGCTACGTGCAGTGCCATACTCTAGAAGTGCAGTGCCATAACCAGGAGTGCAACGCTACACTCCAAATAGGTTTGATTTCAATTTTTGACTTGTGTGTGTTTGTGGATGTAGGGGCACTGAACTGGGCCTTCTGCTCTCATTGTAAGCATGACAAAACAAACAAGAAACCTTGGAACCAATACAAAAGTTTCAATTCCTATGATTTTTCTTCTTTCTTTCTCAATTTTTCTGCCTTTTCCTCTTCCCATGGCATGCAAGCTTCAGAAGAGTTTGCTTCATGAGCTACAGCAAGGGCTACACCTTTTACCATAACCTTTGCAACAGAAGCATCATCTTTCGGTGTTTTTGGATCAACCAACCTCATAATAGATCCATATGCACTTGAAATGTCTCTAGACTACTGACATGGCAAACAACCATCAAGAACAAATTTTGAACTAGAACCAGAGACTCCAAAATTCTACCTAGCCTGTAGAAAACGCATACCACCGCTACTTGAATTGAAGTGAGATGTATTACCATCTCGACTAAGACTCACGCCAGCACTTCCAATCCAATCACTCTTTTCTGACATACCTTTCTGTATCTTGTGTAGAATCCCTCCACGTAAAGTTCTAGGTTCAAATGTTGCTCCTTGTTGAGGCCTCCATGAACCCCTAGTAGCAGCCATCACAATTGCAGCAACTGCGTCAGCACTCATCCACCTTTCTTATCACTATCCTTAACTTCTGCGATACCTTGAGAAAGACCACAATAATCTTTTTGGCATCTTTGTAGCTGCTCTAATAGCTGAAGCAGCAGCTTTGGAAGTCATACCAAGAGGCTTTCCACTCCCATGATTGTATCCATCCTTCTTAGAGCCACCAAGTACTATTTTGAATTTTGTTTTTTTATCTAGATCTGGTGACTTTTTAGCATGAATAGGGTTGATATATTCTGAAGAAGAACCACATATATCATGTAATGACTCATTGCCCAATGAATTATTCATTTTCTTAGGTTGGCTAGTTTTTCGATTTTCACCAGGTCGAACATCTGTTGGAGAAGTTTGGTTTGACCCCAAACCCTTGTCATGCAACTTACCCTGTTGTGTTGCCTAAGGACTTTGAGATAGTATGGATGATACTGATTTGTAGGCAAAAGAAATGGTAATTGTCCCTTCGCTCTATCTTGATTAACAATAATACCTTCGAATTCCTTTCCATTCCTTGCAATAAATTCAACCATCTTTTCTACTACACACTTTAAAAATGATGGTGGCTCCAATATTAGTGAAATTTCTATATGAGCTTGATTTACTGAAGTTTGAACTGACTCCCTGTTATTTCCTGCCAATTCATGTGAAGGTGAAGCATGACTTCCTAAACTATCACCAGAAGGATGTCTAGAACCCTCTAAAATAAATGGTTGGTCTATGATAGAAGTATCATGCTCAAGAGCCGCATCTGGTTTAGTGCTATAAATATCATTTTGAAGGTCCTTTCCTTTTGAAGATTCAGCTATGTCTAAAGCCATGTTGTTGTCTACACTACAAGCAGTGTTATCAATAGAACAATCTTGGATGGAGGATGCCCCTTCTTTTGAAGCTACAAAGACTTGATCCATTCCTTCATATTCATCATCTCTATTACCATACACTGATCCAAGAAGGGAGAGGCCCTCTACTTGAATAGTGCCCTTCTCAACATGTTCTTATCAACTTTGTTATCAGGATCCAAAAGTTCAGGATGATCCACCAGGAACTTGAAGTATATATGAAGATGGTGATCAGGCATTAGGAACCAAAAAACTGGATTACTCCACTGCTTCACCCTCAGAACAATTTCTGATTGCCCTCCATGCTCACTCACAAACTTTGCAATTCTAGCCATTATGTGATGTGTCTTCTCTGTAGGTGGCTGCACAATACTTAGTCATGATTCATCAGCAGGCTTAAGGCCTTGAGCTTCTCATTGAAAATCATTTCTTGACTGAAAAAATTACTGCTATAAAGATTCTAGATTGATCCTTCAAAACTATAATTCTGACTGAAGAATTCTTGCAGGTGCTTTTCTTTAATGTTCTCTGACACTTATGAAATTGCCATACTTTTTTTTTTTTTACTATGTACAAGGGTGCAATGAGCTGGAGCGAAATTCTAATAACAATGATATTTTGATTAAATAGGACCATTTCATATTCCCCTTAACTTCAATTTGGCCAGATGTTGGGAAAGCATCAGTTCTAGTGCCACCATTCGGACGAAAACACTAATGGTTTCCTGCTGCAATATTTTCAACATCTGAACATATTGATGCCGTAATATAAGCCTCTGAATTTGCAACTTTTATTTTGTTCTAGTATCATGAATTTCATGGAAGAATAATTTTTAGGGTTTCAATAAGCATAAAGCCATCTCGGCAAAATATTTTAAAAATATCCATGTCTTCCTCACAGCCATGTGCTCTGCAAAGTTATTACTTGTAGAAAGAACCCTAATGAAAAGATCTATCAAACCCTTTGGCAAAGGGGGAGCTTTCCATTTGTTTGACATGTCAAGTATTTTTGAGTTGAAAAGTTTGGAAGAAATGTAGGTAGGGATAACAACAAACACTGAATGAACATCTATAAATCTTCAAGTAATTCCTCTCTAGAACCATGAGACCAGCAACTGTAAATCAACCTTTCACCAGCAATATCCCTATAAAAAATGTACAATGACCTTTGCACAGGATATCTCTTTCAATCAAAGCATAACGAGCTCACCATATGTTGAGATGAGGATTAGAAACACGGCAATAGAACTCAAATGCTATGTTCTCTCCTTCTCTATCACAATCCAGCCACAAGACTAGCCACTGATATCTCCTAGCTTCCTCTGGATCATTCAATACCTGAACTACTACACAGGAGGCCTTTGAGTCAACCATTCATTCAGTCATATCTTTTGATTTGGGAGACGGTTTTGGGAGTGTGATATACTGCTAGACATATTTTTTCAAGCTGTTCCTGATAAACATGCTTATGACATGTTTTGCGCTAAAGATCATGTGAAAAACATCTAACCAAACCAAACCTAGTAAGAGGCCCATTTTGATCACTGTAGGAACACCAAAGGACTGACTCTAACAGGTCCCCATCAAGGATGAGAAAGTAGAGGTTCCCATTAAATTTAAATGGAGGTGCCTTATGACTGAGTAAACAACTCCAATTTAATAAGATGGGGAAGTGATCAAAGATTTTGATTGGAAGGATTCATGAGTACAGATCCTTCAGGATATTTTCTGAAGGAGCTTATATATACAAATGATAAAGGCATTTGGCTATGCCTTGCTCATCCTGCCTTCCATTCCACCAAGTCAATACCAAAGGGTCATTCATGATGTCTCGTAATGTTTCCTGCATGAAGAGATATTTAAAGTAGCCTCCTAAAGGTTCCATACAATAGAGTGGAACCCATGTATCTATATAATCAATTGTGAAGTTTAGGTCCCCATCAAGGATGAGAAAGTCAAGGTCCAAAATGCCATTATTATCAACACCGTTCCAGAAGCCCTTTCTATTTATATCTGCAATATAAACATTAAAAATTCACATCCAATTCTTAGTGCCTCTTCAACCACCGGAGATAATAATGCCCATCATAGTGATGTATGCTTTGAAGTGGTATACCTCAAGGTTCACATAACATCGAATGCCACAGAGAGGCCTTTGGCGCTAATGGCCAATACAATCCATTTTGGAAAGATCTATAGCAAGTGTCCCCAAGCCTTAACCCTATTTGTCATAGTTTCCTATAATAGAACTATCCCAGAATTGTAGATTTCAATTATGCTTTTCAAGAATTTTTTTGTAGGTTGATCCTAGGCCTACAACATTTAATGACAAGATTCAAATTATAGGAGATCAAATTAAAGTGGCTCTTCTCTAAGGACCTGAGTTTGTGGGAAATTTAGATCATGGTGACCCACCCTAAATAAAACAAGTTTAGCATGGAAAGGTGGAATATCTTTGGAATCATGGAAATGATCCATCAAGTTTGATGGGAGCACGGTATAGTTTGAAAACTTTTTACGATTTATCCCTTTATTTTTTTTGTTGGTTACATTCTTGTGCAAGGTCGAGAAGGGGATATTCTCATGTTCATCAAA
Source organism: Pinus tabuliformis (assembly GCA_031772625.1). Lineage (NCBI taxonomy): Eukaryota > Viridiplantae > Streptophyta > Pinopsida > Pinales > Pinaceae > Pinus > Pinus tabuliformis. Next base: position 782,841,152 of record CM062819.1, on the reverse strand, counting down.
GAAATATTTTTTTATAGTCAAGGGTTCCATGGTATTTTGTGAATCTCTGGCCAAGGTCTCCGGCTCCAAATCTTCTGAAAAACATGAGGAAGTCCTATTAGATGGGGCCCCAAATTTAATTGGGGAGCCACCAGGTACCTATCCATTTTTTCATTTGTACGCTATTGTATCACCCGAATATCTATCGACCAATAAGGGCTTGGGATTTTAATTTAATGCATTCATCAGTATACATTGGCCTAAAGAACTAAACTTTGTGACAAAATCATAGCTTTGATGACCTTCGGTTTGTGTTCCAGAAAAACAGGCTTCTTAGTCATCCTTCGACATTCCACGACCCAAACCTATGTGAGAGATCATGTGTATTTTTCTTTTGTCTGGACTATAATGTCTATCAACGATGTAGCATTTATACATGAAGGAGTATTTAAAATGTCTTCCATTTTGCCAGCCAGTCAAAAAAATAGTCAAGAGCTAGGTAGACCAAAAAGAGGAGCGTTCACGAGGGTCGAGCTTATCTTGATTGCAGGTTTCTAAAGCTCCTTGATGTGGCTAGTGGGCTCCTTATGCTTCTGTTTCTGGTTCCGTTCCCGTTGATATCCGGACTCGTTATTAAAGTCGGAAAAGCCTGAGGAATACCATCACTGAGATGTCTTTTCACTGTACTTATGTCGTTTAATGTACGGGATTAGATTGATGATTTTTTTGTTCCCGCCAATTACACATTACAGCTCATCCTAATGGATATATGGATGCTAAATGACATAATCAATCTTGATGGATGCCATATATATGCATGCCCATTGCCCAATATAAATTTTGAATTTTTCCGCTGCTAGGTCTGTGATTTCTGGTTGGACTTCGAAAGAGTGAGACGCCACAAAGGCACTATGGTAGAAAACGTCATTGCTCCAATTCTCATTCCCAAACAGAACGAACTCCTTATGGCTTCAGACCCACTTAGAATTTTTGGCAATGTTTTTAGTGGAGGAGAGTGCAAGTTTCTTTGCAATTTTTTTAGTGGATGAGGGCGTGGGTGGAATTACCATGGATCATGTGACTGTGAAGAGTAGCTATTGGAATCCTCCAAAATTCAGTGGTGGAAATGGTGCAACATTTCATCGGTGAAGAAAATGCATTAGCCGGAATGAATTGATAAGGATCACCAATTACCAGGTTTTGCCCGAGACCACTCTGCTTCTGCTTCTGCTTTCACCTTCGCTAATTACCTAGTTTTGGTTGAGACCACTCTACCTTATTTTTTTTATTTTTATAGGGGAGTGTGATATATTCAGACATGAGGCAAAGACATGCTACAAAATTCTTGCCAAATAATGTAAAGTAGTGAGGTGTCATGGAATATTTTCACACATTGCCTACTCTATCTATTTCAATAATTGACTAAACTCTATGGGATTATTGGTTTACATTTGAAATTAATTATGTTTATTTTTTATTTCATTTTGTTTGAAAGAGTTTGGCGCCCGCCTAGATAATCTATAAATATTAGAGTTTTGTCCAATCTGTTACGATCAACAGATAGATTGTATACGATTTTTAGTTGATTTAATTTGACATAGTTTCTCATTGGAACAAAAAAAATAGGATGCAATTTGATGTTAGATATTTTGAACAAAAAATTTAATATTGACATTTTTATTCACTTTAAATCAAATTAGATAAAAATGTTATCTAATTTGTGATTATAATTCTTGTGTAGAACGATATTTTTTTATTGAATCATTGACATCTTTTAGTACAACGTTTAGTGAAGTGATATTGATTTATATCTTTGAGTACAATGTTTAATGAAGTGATATTGATTTATTTTATTGAAATAACATTTCACATTGTATATACAATGTAGTTATTATACCTGCCACTAGCAGGATAATAACGTATTCAGTTTTTCATTGACTTGCTATTAGTTTTTATTTGCCAAAAAAAAAATTAAAATCTATCCAAAGTTTAACCTTATGAAATTTAATTTATTATTTTTAAATAAAATTTATTTCTATTTATCTCAAATATGATTGGTTGAAATGTCTCCCCTCTTATTGTGTAATGATGGAAAAAATTGACTTTTTTGTACTCTATTATTAATTACTATGTACTATATTACTAATTACTATGTACAATAAATATAAATAACTTGAAAAATAACATCATATATTAATTACTATGTACCATAAACACAAATGGTTTGTAATTAAAATCAAAAATTCTATTTTTCATTGGTGTACAGTATTGAATAGACAATTTTTATGGGTTTTATTTTTTAATTTACAAAAAAACATTTAAAAAATATAAATTTGAAATATGTAAAAGTAACATGTGTACAATTTGTACAACTCTCACTGTATCAATCTATAGTCTAATGGCATGACATCTGTACTATAATATGAGCATTATATAAAATATTTACCATCATTCAATATTAAATAAATAATTATTAACTTGTTATCATTCTCTTCAATACCACGCACACACACACACACATAACCTTTATCAACAAAAAAATGTTTAATTATTTAAAAAAGGTTTAAAAAATATTCATATAACTTGTTTTATAATTTTATTATTGTTTGGAGTACATACAACACATCATGACATTAAAATATTTTACTAAACTAAGCAGGCTATGTGGCCTTGTTTTCACTCACTTTAATGGAATTAGATTTCACAATACAATATATAATATAATATAAATTTTGATATTATGAAATGAGAAGTTTTTAATATACTATATTTAATAGATTGTAAACTTTAGTGTCATGAAATGAGTTAAGTTGTAATATATTATTATTTAGTTTTACTAACAAAATATTTGTTATAATTTGTTATTTTTTAAATACTAAAAAATAAAATTAATTATGTAAATTTTAACTTTGGAAGTTGTTATCCTTGGGTCAAATAGGTATAAAAATATGGTGGAATATGAAGGAGACCATTCTATAAGATTTTGTAACCATTTGAAAATCCATCTCTACTAACTTCAAAAGTACATCAACAATTCTATAACCAATGTATATGGTCCCACCATCCAAGAAGAAAAAATGGCCTTTCTCAAAAATATCAAAAACTTGTAATCATGGTTGGAAGCATAAATTTGGTTAATAGGAGGTAATTTAATTTTAATAAAATCATTATAGGGAAAAAGAATGAGGATTACGTAGATTGGATGAAGAATCACAACATTTCAAAGAATTAATTGAAGAGCTAAAACTTGTAAATATAAAAACACCAAATGGAAACTATGCTTGGAACAGATAGATGTTAATTTAACTATTCAATGGATGCAACTAGAGCAGGTGGAAGACGCGATGGAGGGTGTTAGGGAAGTTGTCAGTACAATGCTTACACGTGGGGCTAGGGTAGTTAGTGTTGAAGAAAGTGTAACTAGGTTTGGTCTTCATAAATGTAATATTGATCTCTGTACTTGTAAAGAAAAAGAAATATTATTTTTGTTATTTATAACAATGAGTTTCTTACTCATTGATTAGGTCAAGCACATATTTAAGGGCTTCTAGGAAGTCAAAGAGTCAATGTATTTATTAAAGACCCTTATGGGCTTGTTACACTATGTAATAATATGTATTAGATTCGTAAGAAGACCTCCAAGCAAAGTCATAAACCTCCTCGAATTTTTGGCACCATCAAAAGAAGCAATATGAATTATATAGAGAAAGTTGGCTTCAAGTCTTCATGTCGGCCTCAAGTCAACCTAAAAGAAGGAGACAAACTCCTATATAAGGAGCCATTCGACCTCCTCAAAGTATTATCAAATCATCTTTGAAATCATTGAGAAAGAGAACGAATAAAGGGTACAAAGAATTCAAGTAAAAATGACTCCAACTGCAGCGAAGAAGGAAGGAAGCAAAGAGATATTCTCGGAACTAATCTAGGGCTAATTGTAGTCACACATGCGAGGGAAATAAGGCTATTATGTTGTCATATCAAGCTCTCTTATTGCATTCATAAAGAAGTGTTTGGGGTAGAAAAGTGTGCCTATAAGACCTCTCATTCAAGTGAGAAAGAAGGCTACACAAGTGAAGGAAGAAGAAGGAATCTAACATAGTTTTTGTGAAGGTATCCCCTCAAATGCGCAAAGAATTAGGGTTGTATTACTGCTGCTCTAAGTCTAAGATCTTCGTGAAGAAAAGAAGGCCCAATTGGGAGGTGACAAGTTCATCTTCTTAAGTTAGAAAGACTCCATCTCAAGTGATGGAACAAAAGGGACAAGGATCACTCTAGAGCATACCATCTAGGGTTTCTATAGTTGTCAGAAGAAGAAGAACAAAATGCTGGAAGGAGGAAGAGGGAGGATGAAGTGTTGCAAGAGGAAGTGATCTTGAAAGGGCTTGACTTGTGCTTGGAGGATCTTCTTGTCAAGGATCTAGGGTTTGGAATTGATAAATATAAGCTTTAATAAGAGAAATTTACGAAAGGGTTTTCCTCTCTAAGAGAGAGAGGTTTTTCCCTGGCAGAGAGCCAACACCTTATGCTCTTGTTTCTTGTGTTTTACTAGAAGTTTGATAAAGTAAACACACACACTAATAATAAGAAGAAGAATATCAAGCTAACAAAGATAAATTGGAAAAGTGCTTCACAAATTGTTATCAAGTCTAAAATAATCCTACCATACATAACTCCCCTTTATTCTTCAACAGTCAGGACTTGTAGACCCAATTCAAGCCCTTTCCAATGTGTTTGTCAGTGCCTAATCTCCTGGCTCAACCATATTTATACACTAAAACTATTTCCTCATGGCAGCAACGTCAGATCTAGTCAACAGGAATAAGATCAATTCGAAGGGTAAATGTTTTTTAACCAATAATAATATGGTATTCAAGACGCACAGGGTTGAGATGGAGCCCAATCCTTTGTATATTCATTCAATATGGAGGTTGGAGCCCAATAAGAAAAATATAGAAAGATTGAAACCACCGACAACCTCTCCACTTGCTAACATGCACATAATACTAACGATTCAGACGACGTGAGGGTTGACAACTAAGCACATCAACAACATGATAGGCGATGTCGAACTGAGATTGAGTCAAAGCGGAAATCCTAGTGTAAAAGCAATTCTTTTTTTTGTGATCTATTATAGAAAGGAGCAAGGCCTTGGCTAAATAAACTGTAAGTGATCTGGACACAAGAAACATAGTCCAAAAGAAATTCCTTTTTTCATGATATGTTATAGAAAGGAGCTATGCCTTGGCTAAATAAATTGTAAGTGATCTGGACTGCTCTCTCATTGATATAGTAGTTCTTGAAGAAATAAATTTTACTATAAGGTTAGAGGACGTAGTGAAGAGTTCCGGGCTTAGGGTGACCAGTGGAGGTTATCCCTTGGGAATATTTGGTTTACAGGACATTGGAGGCATATGGGCATTGCAAAGCAAGGAGGGAGCCTCTCAAGTACTACTTGGAACTATTTGAGTTGGAGATTGTAATGAAGAAGGGGAAATCTCAAACCCTAAAGAAGTAGGTGTCATAATTTTGGGAGGTTTAACGGTAGGATAGGGGAGGTAGGGTAAAAGCAATTCGACTCAAGAAAGGGAAAGGGAGGAACATAATAAAGAAAGGGAAGGAGAGAGAAGGAATTTGTAATATTAAATTTGGAGGACTCCCCAAGTGTCTAATTGGGACCCAACTACAAATCAAAGGCCATCTGGAGCTAGGAATGAAAGGGAACATTGTATCGGTGGAATGGGGGTCTTGGGAGGTGACTCTCCATGATTTGGAGGATATCTTGGAGACAATATGCAATTTTATGATGGTCGAGGACATGAAGTAGAGGAGCATCCTAGAGAAAAAGATGGAGAAGTTCCACTACAAACTAATTCTAAGAGAAAAAAGGGTAAAGGAATCACGTGCAAGTCAAAGGATAACAATTTGTTTATAGGAGAAAAATAAAATTTGACACGGTAATAGAAGCTTATCAACACACTTTAGTGGGACACGCAAAAGGGAAGTACTTCACAACTATGGAAATTAGTGACTAGGTGAAGCAGAATTGGGACAATTCCTCGAATGGTGAAGCAAAGGTGATGGTTCTCACTCAAGGTTGGTTCACATTTCAATTCAAGAATGTTGAAGATGTGACCTGGGTCTTAGCAAGAAATTGGAGCATCACATCCTAATCCCTGTTACTTAAAATATGGACTCTGTTATTTGATGCAAATAAAGAAAAGTTGGAGGAATTACTAGTTTGGGTAAGATTACCTACACTCCCACCTTTACTGTGGACCAAGGATGTAATTAAGGCGATAGGAGGGGAATTGGGGAATTCTTGGAGGCATATATTTCCTTCTTGTCCACCAGAACTAGAAGGGTAGCTAAAATATTGGTGAGGCTAGATCTGAGAGATGGTCTTTTCAAAAATTTGAAAATTTCTTTTGAGAGGTAGTCCCATTTGCAAAATTTCGACTATGAAGAGTTATAATTTTGATGTTGACATTTTCATAAACTTGGGCACATGGTAAAGGATTTCCCATTGTGATTTAGAGACAAGAGGAGAGAAAACTAGGTAGGGTTTGAGACAGTTGGATGATGGGGTCTTCGTAACGACATTAGGAAAAGGGCATAAAAACACAAGGTTCCTCCCCCGAGTGCTCAAGAGGACAGGAGGACAACTCGGTGTTGGGTGTGTGTTATATTCTTTCCACAACTAGCCCCACACGCTTGGATTTACCTACCTATGGTTTTGTGCATGGATTTCACACATGGTTTTGGGCATGATGGTTTTCTGCCCATAGTATTTTGTAGTTTTGGTCAAGGGAACTATGGTTATGTTCTAATCCATGATCAATGGATTTGGGTTTATGGATGCTTCAACATGTATATATATTTATTGTAACATTGAAAGGAATATAATGAAAAATCAATCTAGTAGTCCTGATGTTTTGGATCTAGGGGAAAATCTCTATGTATATCTATTTTATGTTTTATGCTCTCGCCATTTTTTATTTTCTGTTTTTAAGAATTCATTTGCAGGTAATTTTTGTACAGTGTTAATACCTACATTTGGCATTGGAGTTGTTTCAACTTCAAGGGGATGCCTTTTCCTACTGAGGGTTTTTTCTTAGGCCTATGGTAGACCTTGTTCAGTGGGAGATCAGCGGGATCGATTCTTGTGGTGAAAGAAGATGGCGAGCAGTGTAAAGATAGAGATCGAGAAATTTAATGGTCAGAGTTTTGAGTTGTGGAAACTCAAGATGGAGGATCTGCTGGTGAATAAAGATCAGTGGATCGTGATAGATCTGGGTACTGAACCAATGACAATGTTAGATGAAGATTGGACGAAGTTGGATCAAAAATAAAATAGCACAATATGGTTGTGTATTTTAGATTCAGTCTTGTTGAATGTATCAGGGGAAACTACGTTGAAGGCTTTGTGTGACAAGTTAGGGACTTTGTACCAATCTAAGTTTGTGGTGAACAAACTATTCCTATGGAAAATGTTGTATAACCTGAGGATGAAGGATACAGACTCGATGATAGTGCATCTGAATGCCTTTAATATTGTGGTAAGTCAGTTGTTATCTATTGATATTGAAGCCTACGTTCAGTAGTGTAACACTGGTATTGATGCGGGGATTTAGGATTGGAACTCTATACAAGATTCTAGGTAGTGTTGTTATTGATGGGTGCAACAGTTATGTGGTTCTTGAAATTGGAGCATAAAACATTATGGTGTCTGGAGAAAATACCATGCTATGGCATCAAAGTCTTGGACATACTAGAGAGAAGGGCCTTTTAATACTTCATGGTAATCGTATGGTAGAAGGTATGTCTAGTTTCTCTCTGGATTTTGATTTCTGTGAACAATTTGTATATGGGAAGAAAAATCGAGTGAGTTACCCCTTTGGTGCTAAGAGGGAAAAAGGGATATTAGAGCTTGTGCATAGTGATGTGTTTGGACCTGTGTCGTTCCATCACTAGGTAAGTATGTGTACTATGTGTCATTTATAAATGACTTCTCAAGGAATACATGGATATATTTCCTCAGGAAGATATCTAAAGTCTTTGAAAGGTTTAAATAATTTAAGGCTCTGGTGGAAAACCATACATAGAAGAAGATAAAGGTGCTGAGGACAGATAATGGTGGAGTGTTCTGCAAGAAGGAATTTGAATAATTATGTAAGAAGTGTGGTATAGCACGACAGAAGACTACTCCATACACACCTCAGAAAAATGAAGTTGTAGAAAGAATGAATAGGACGTTGATGTTAAAGGCAAGAAGCATGCTTAGTCGTGTTAAGTTAGGACATGAATTCTGGGTAGAGGCAGTGGAGACTACAAGTTACCTAGTTAACAGATCACCTTCATTAGCATTGGAGGATAAGTTTCCACAAGAGCTATGGACTGGTAAGAAACCATATCTTTCACATCTCAGGGTATTTGGCTATGATGCATATGTATATGTTCTAAACAAGAAAAGAACCAAGTTGGATGGTAAATCTGAAAGGTGCAACTTTATTGGGTATAAGGATGGTTTAAAAGGTTAGAATCTTTGGAACCAAGAAGCAAGGAATGTGGTGTACAACTGTGATGCGGTGTTTAGAGAGGTGACATATGTTATTAAGCATGAAGTCCTACAGAAGGAACCTGAGAAGAGAGAGTTTGAGCTAAAGGAGGAAGAATAAGACTCTACAGTAGAAGAGGAATTAGAAGATGAAGAGCCACAAACTCTAGCTGTGAGAATATTAGTTCGAGAAAGAAGTAAGCTAGAAAGGTATAGTCCAATTGATTTTTGTTCAAAATTTTCTTTATCTATATGATGATGATCCCAGAACTATGATGGAAGCAATAGATTCAGAGGATGGAAAACTTTGGAAAGAGGCCATGGTTGATGAAATGGAATCTTTGCACAAAGATGAGGCTTAGGATCTAGTGGATTTTTCAGTTGGAAGGAAACCTGTTGGCAGCAAATGGGTGTTTAAGAAGAAGATGAGTGTAGTTAGTAGCCTCATCTACGCATTGGTTTGTACTAGACCATACATTGCATATGCAGTGGGAGTATTGAGCAGGTTTATGTCAAAACTAGGGAAGGAGCATTGGACAATAGTGAAGTAGGTTTTCGAGTATTTGTGTGGCACTAGTGATTATGGTCTATGCAACCAAGGAAGACCAGGATTAGACAGAGTTTTGGATATTCGTGGCTTTGTTGATGTAGACTAGGTTGGAGATATAGGTCAAAGAAGATCTACAAGTGGGTATGTGTTTAACCTATTTGAAGGTATTGTCATCTGGATGAGTAAGAATTGGTTCGTAGTGGCACTTTCAACTATAGAGGTAAAATACATGGTAGCCACTCATGCAAGCAAGGAAGCAGTTTGGTTGTAGAGATTGTGTTCAATTATGGGGTTAGTACAACGAGATATAAAGATAGACTGTGATAGCCAAAACAAAATTTTATTAGCAAAGAACCCTACTTATCATTCAAAGAAAAAGAACATTAAGGTTCAATATCACTTTGTAAGGGATATGGTTGAGGAAAAAAAGGTGTTGTTGGTAAAGGTGGACACCTTGAAGAATATTGCAAATGGATTGATAAACTCTATGAGAACTAAGAAGTTCTCTTGGTCTAGAGAAACAATGGCCATTGTAGGGCTGGAATAATGACTAATCTCTCCTGTGACCCCTTTTGTGGAAAATAAAACAACAAGTGGGAGAATGTTTGGTGGGTTCACAAATTGTATCCCAAGCTTTAAGTGCACATTTTTTTTTCATGTTTAACTTCTACCCATAAAGCATTCCTTTGAAAATTCCTAATATTTTTATGATGATTTAGGGTGTTGCTAAGGTTGATAAAAGATATAATGAAATAGACTAAAGCACTAATTTGAGTAAATGAAATCTTCCCACATATTAGATCTAAAATTCGAGCTTGATAGTTTGCCTTCAAGTTTACTTATGAGTTCCACCCGACCAAAGTATATAAGTGAGACTTCAATTATAGGAGGCCCTAGATATTTGAACAAAATGGAAATCCTTTGGATTTGAATTTTATGGAAATATGAGTTTGCACAACACATCATTGTCTTGAAGAAAAAAAATTGGTACTTATTAAATTAATTTCAATTCCTAGAGTGGCTTTGAAATTTTCTAGAATGAGCTTAAGTGCCTTAGCTTCTATAGCAGACTGGTGGTCTAATAGATGAATTTCATCTATAAATCATTGATGTGTAGTAGGTAAATCAATATTATAAATATTGAGGCCGTTCATTTTACCCTTGTTGACTGCATTTTTTAGAGCATATCCTGACCCTTAAACCATTAAGAGAAATAGAAAATGGGAGAGAGAGTCCCCTTGTCTTATTCCTCTAAATGGGGTAAAATTTTGTGAAGGAGTTCCATTGATAGCTATAACAAAAAGGCTTTGGAAAGAAGGACTAGGATCTTATGAACCCATTTTTCAGTAAATCTATAGGCTGGAAGTATGTGAAACATATTTCTAGTTCAATTGATAAAAAAACTTTAGAGAGGTATAAATTTATCAGTATACCAAGCTTCTTGGTGATATTTGGAAAGTAAATCAAGTCACGGGAAAAGAGGATTCCATCAAGAATTTTTGTACCCTCAAGATATCCCATTTGTTTTAGGGAGATAATTTTGAGAAGAATAGGATTATGTCCGTTAGTTATTAGTATTAAGACAATTTTTTATATTGTATTACAGAGTTCTATGGGCCTAAATAATTGCAGGGATCCACCTTTTTTATCTTTTGCGGCCGACACTATAAATGTAATTTTTAAGGAAGATTAAATTGAGGTTTCTCTTCACAACCTTTCCACTAGCTCCCATATGTCTTCTCCAATTATTGGCCAACAAGCCTAGAAGAAATATATTATAAATCCATTATGTATTGGAAATTTTCATTTACTCATTTCCATTACTACTCGTTAGACCTATGTTTTGAGATTTTGTTGAGCTAGAAGGTTTTTTGTTTGCATGCCGTAAAATTTGAAATGTGTGGTCCAATCTTTCTTATGGTAGGATGCCTATCTAGAGGTACTTTAGTTAGCCATTATTTGTTGAAGGAAATGAAATATTTTGTATTTTTATGATCTTCCATTCTATTTCCCTGTGAATCTTTGATGTAGGTGATCCTATTATGATGTCTATATTGAATCTTTGATTTATGGAAAAACTTCTTATATTTTCCCCTTCTATGACCCATTAGACCAATGATTTTTATTTCCAAAGGATCTCCTCTTATTGGTATATTTTCTCTAGTTGTGTTTGTATTTTTGTCTCCTTTTTACTAAATTCTCTATTCTCCCTTCTTTCATTATTTGATATTCAATTTCTATCATTTGTTGATTAAGAAGGGTTTTGGTCTCTTGCATGTTTCAAACTCTTTTTTGTTCTAATCTTTTAGATGATTTTCAACTTTTTTTAGGTGCTATTGAAATTTTTGCATAATTGTTCCTTGAATGATTAGTGCTTCACTCCACCATTTTACATCATTGTCTTTCAATGAGAGATATCTTAACCCAAATGCTTCACACTTGATGGATTTGTATAATGGGCTACTTTTCCAGTCTATTGATAAACATATTGGCCAATGGTCTAATTTGTGGCTTGGAATAACTTGTGATTTCATTTTTATACCTCTAAAAACCTACAACTGTGATATGAGAAACCTATCTAGTCTTGAAGCAATTTGAGCATTGCCTCATCTTCTATTGTTCCAAGCATAGTTTCCATTTGGTGTTTTTATACTTTACTAGTTTTAGTTCTTCAATTAATTCTTTGAAATGTCATGATTTCCCATCAAACCTACATATTTCTCCTATTTTTCCCTACAACAATTTTATTAAATTGAGATTGCTATTAACCAGATTTATGCTTCCAACTATGATTACAAGTTTTTTATATTTTTGAGAAAGAACATTTTTTATTATTGGATAGTAGGGCCATGTAATTTGGTTATACGATTGTTTATGTCCTTTTGGACTTATAGAGATGGATTTAGAAGTGGCTGCAAAATCCTATACAATCGTCTCCTTACATTCCACCAAATATCTATACTATTTGATCCACCATGAGCATCAAAATATCCTATAACAACCTTTTAAAATTTAAAATTTTACATCTTAGTTTTTTTTTTTTTGATCTTTAATAAATATAAAATTAAATTTTTAATTAATTAAACTAAATAATACTATATTAAAACTTAACTCATTTCATAATAATAAATTTTATAATCTATTAAATAAAAATATATTAAAAACTTCTAATTTTATAATATCAAATTTTATAATCTATTAAATAATAATATATATTGAAAACTTAATTCATTTTATAATATCAAAAATTATATTATATTATACATGTATTGTGAAATCTAATTCCATTAAAGTACAATATGATTCTATTAAAATAAATCAAAATAATTTTATTAAACATTGTGTTGAAGATGTCACTGATTCAATTCCCTTTTCACAATTAAATTTTGTGATTATGTTGATTAGATTATGATAAAGATAAAATAATTAAATTAAGAAATAATGTAATAATAAGAATCAATTTAATTAAAAATTATCAATGATATTTTTTTTTGTAAGCTTGGGAGGACTACCGTGACTTTATATGAAGGAGTGCCTTAACAACCTTCTATCCAAGTCCCCTTGGACTAATAACAATCAAAATTGAATAATATAATGAAAAGGAAATTAATTTCAAAATATCATTTTATATATTCATCTTAAAATCTAATTCAAATTAAAGTGAATAAAAATGTTCCTATCAAAATTTTGGTTAAAAAATTAATTTTAAATTGGATACCATTTTACCTAATTCAAATTAAAATAAATAAAAACATCTTTATTAAAACTTTTTTCAAAGCCTCTAACCCCAAGGGAATTATGTCAAATTAAATTAATTAAAGAAAATCAACAGTCTATCTTATTCCATTTAAGAATATCTACCATCTATCCATCATAACATATTGGACAAACTCATTAAAATAACACAATTTAGAAAACCAATCTTTTTCAATATAAAATTAAAATTTATATATTCACATGGTGGGTGCCAAACTTTCTTTCAAGTAATATTAAATAAAAAAACAGTTACAAACTAATTGAAAATGTAAATTAATAATGCCATAGAGATGATTCAACTATTGCCTTGAAGAGAGCAGACAATGTGTTGAATATATGCCACAATACTCTTTGCATCCTATTTCAAAACTTATAAATCATAGTTCTGTTCAAACAATAATCTCAGCCACTTTACCGCTTTACAATATTTGACAAGAATTTGGTAGGATGAATTTTCCCAATCTCTGAGTATATCACACTCCCCTGTAACAATCAAAAGTAGAGTTGTGTCAACCAAAGTTAGGTAATCGTGGGAGGTGGAGGCAGAGGCGGAGTTGTCTTGGCCAAAGCCTAGTAATTTATGGAGGCAGTGAGAATATTGCAAAAAGGGTGATCCTTATCAACCCAGTTCATCATTATCATACTTCGAGCACATCGTTTCCAGTCTAGTAATAAAATTTCTGGCTAATGCATTTTCTCCACCATTGAAAGGTTGCACCATTTCCACCACTGATTTTTGGAGGATTCTAATTGCTACTCTTTACAGTCACATGATCCACAATAATTCCACCCACGCTCTCCTCCACTAAAAAAGTTAAAAATAAATCTAAGTGGGACTGAAGCGACAAGGAGTTCGTTCTATTATATCTAGTACCCTTTCTATTTTGGAATGAGAATGGCAATAATGACTTTTTCTAACACGATGCATTTGTGGCATCTCTTAATCCTTGACTTACAATGGAATTTAATCTCAATATCTCGAAGTCCAGCCGGAAATCATAGACATGGGAGGCGGGAAAATTCAAAATTTAAAATTCAAACTAGGTAATGGGAATGTGTACATATGGCATCCATCAAGATTGTTTATGGCATTTAACATCCATATATCCCTCAGGATCAGATAAAAGGTGTCATAGGTGGGTACAACAAAATCATCAAACTGATCCCATACATTAAACCATGTAAGTATAGTGAAAATACATGTCAGTGATCGTATTCCTCAAGTTTTTCTAACTTTAACATCGAGTCTTGCTATCAACGGGAATGGAACTGACAACGGAAGTGTAAGGGGACCACTGGCCATGTAAAGGAGCTTGAGCAACCTTTAATCGCGATAAGCTCGACCATTCACCAGCAGCATTTTGATAGGGGACCCATAGTCTAGAGTGATGTAGAGGCCCACTCAAAGACACCTCAATACATGGTCATGGCCCAAAATAAAGAGCTCGTGAGAATAGTCCAATAGGATAGTGCTAGGTGGAAGACCAATCATATTTAAGAAAGAGAGGAAATATATTCACAATGATTGGATGGTCTAAAAAAAAGGTGGCCTATGGAATCCCCAATTGCTTGATTGGATCATCAAAACCACCACCTAAAAAACCCCAAATATTACTTTTGTCAGGTGTCTAGGGGAGGTAGGCCATTTATGAACCCAAAAAATAACTCAAATTTTGAAACCGCCTAGGTCTGGTCCCTGCCAATACACCCACCAAAGATAGTTGTCAAAAAATAATATGCCTATATAGACAATCAAATCCTAGTGAAAGAGTTATCATTCCAATGGGAGGGGAATGTGTGGTGCTCCTTGCTGTTAGAGGAGAAGAAACCCCCTTACCTTCTGCTCTAAGGTAAAAAGAATACTTATGAGGGAGGATCTGAACAAATCTAAAGTTTTCACTCCATAATTTATTTGTTGATTAAGGATACCAACCACCAACTACCAAATTAATGCAATCTTTATGCCCATTTGAGATTGAAGGATCCGCAGGACGATGTGGAACAACATCAATCTAGGGTTCGATACTTCGGGAAGAAAAATGAGACCCTGATATGAAATACTTCAAGGATTAATAGCCTTCCACGGGGTTTTCAACACACCATGTACAAAAATGGCACCAATTGATATTTAACCATATCCATCAAAATCGACAATTTCAACCAACATAGTCTTTTAGGATTTCTTCTTGATTTTTTGGCACCTCTGTCCCCCAAGTGCAAAACATTTTTCTCCACAGTCACCTTATATGTGTTATGAATCTTATTTATATTTCCCGCATGCAGGCATCCTTTGTCTGGAGTAAGTTCAATGATATACCCCCACTATTATTTGGTACAGAAACATTCATAGAGCTATATTTCTTTTTTCTTATAGGAAGAAATGCCTTGATGGGGGACAATTCATGCTGCTTCATTTCCCATATGTTCTACAACAACCTTCGGTGGAAGGGGATGCTTCGATGTTGCTCATCAACATTTTCCACATTACATATTCATTTGACCACTAAGCTCAGTAAGGACCAATGAATTCTTTGCAGCTGGCCTCTTCTGGATTCACTCATGATCCATATAAATTCTCCCCTTTTATCTACCAATCCACATGACAAAAACTTCTAACTTCATTTTTTATTCTCTAGTTTAGTGACAACTCCCTCTACACCATCTCACAAAATCTCATAGTTACATTTGGGGCTTTGATTCAGCAGCCCAACAGTCTCAATATCACGTGCTTTCCTCTCATTCGCAAGAACATGTATTCCATAACATGAAGCTACATAATGCACACCTAATATTCAAAATATGCTTAAACACACACTCCACAACATCAAACATCAGCAGAAACTAACATACACTGCACCAACACCATCTGAGACAACTCCTCCATTGCTCCATTTTTCAACATGCTTTCAAGTTGAGTTTGTTCTACATTTACATTGTGCACATCTGAGATGGCCTAAGTTACCATGTTCAAAAATTCACCCTCTGGTTCACTTGGTTCATTATCAGCTCCCTCTACACCATCTCATGAGATCTCAACCACTTACAAATGTATAATACAACATTTGAATCTCTCTCATGGTTCAAACTGAATTCATTATGAAATGATGTTGCATCACTGCTCACTTGTAACAATTTATTTTTTAATCTGTACTTGTAATATAATTGTGACATGTACTGCTAAAATAATTCAATATGGATATTTTATTAAAACCTGTAATGATATAATTATGTTTTTTCTTTCAATAAAAATCATTTAAAATTTAATAGAATGGGTGGAGCACCTACATTGAGTGGGAGATGGAAAGGTGGGAATTGTTTCATGTTGAAAGAACCCTTACCCATACTTTTTTGACAAGCTACAATTTAAACCAAAATATAGCCCATCTCCATTTATTTCATTGTTTACTAAGAGAATTGGGGTATTGATACCTTGAGTTGTTATTTCATCGAATTTCTATTTTAATAAGGGAGGGGGGTGGGTCAGAAAGAATAATGGCTAAAAATAAAGAGTGTAGCACAAATTTCATTGGCTAATCCAATTGTAAATTGGTTTTCCAATTTGCACATATATGAGGGAATGACAATAGAGATTTGATGATGGAGTTGTTTGATGAGATTTATTGAGTTTATTAGTCTTTAATTTTAGCAAATTTTGAGAGATAAGGATCCATAGAGGAGATTGGTAATCAATCAAATAATAAGATGACAGAAATTGAGGGTGGTGATAGAAAATTATATATTACAGAGAAATGGAACACATAAAATATTGTAGAAATATAAACACAGAAAAACACATAAAACAAGAGAGATACAGATATATGTGGTTCACCTAATTTGGGCTAGTTCCAGAGAGAAACAACCAATCCTTCCTTTTATATTATCTAGAAAAATGAAGAGATACAACCTACAACGAATCTCTTGTAATTCCCTCTTCTCTCTTGCACAATCTCCTCTCTCTTTCTTGCTCAGAATACACATATACATAGCCGAAATACAATTCCCTCATATATAGCAAGGGGTTGCCTTATAGGAAAAAAACCCTAAATTAAACATAGCTTCTACCATCCGATTTTTGCCTAATGAATGACCTAGATTGTCTACGAAATTACAACATTTTACAAGGAAATTTTACCTCTATTTTTAGCTTCGAAGGTGCTGCCCCAAAACCCCCACCAGGGGAGGCTCTAAAGAATCTTCGTCACCTCCCCTGGTGGTGCGCAAAAATGGGCGACTTTGCCACGCCATTACGAACCAATGTCCAATGCAGTGATACCTTTGAATAAATAAGATAATGCAACTCCACACTCAATAATCTCCCACTTGGAGACTAATTATAACAACTCCGCCGCTGCTTCATTTGTTGGACAATGGCTCCATTTTGGACTTGTCTGTTTCTCATCTTCATCATCATACTTGAAGACCAATTGAAACCGAGCAGAATCTTTGTTTCTCCTTGGTTACAACTTTTGTTAACATATCTACAGGATGCTAGCTAGTGTGTATCTTTTCTAGCTTCAGTTGTCCATCTTCCAACACTAACCGTATGAAATGGTACTTGACCTATATATGTTTAGTCTTGGAGTGAAATGCAAAGCTCTTTGTAAGATGAACGACACTATGTGTGTCACTGTATAACCTGCCAAACTCTCTCTTCTTACCCAATTCATCCAACAACCTTTGTAACCAAATCATTTCTTTACTAATGTCTGTAGCTGAAACATACTCTACTTCCGTTGTTTAGAGTGCAGCAACATTTTGCAATTTTGAAACCCAAATGATAGTTGTTCCACCTACAATAAACACATACCCTATGGTGCTATTGTAGTGGCTACAATCACCCTCCAAAATTTTGGCTCGCATGCAAATTTCAGAGCCTACTTTGGATCCTGTGATCGATCATCCTTGGTCATTTGCTGGTAAGCTGATGATTTCAATTTCCCCTCCTCGATCCTAAAGAGTTTTCCACTATCTCAGCTTTTTGCAGCATATGTCATTTTCGGGCATAGAGGTTGTTGCGTGTGAACACTTCTACTTTCACAAAGCATTTATTTATCCAAGGCATTGAGAAAGTTGCAGTGGGTTTTGTTATTTGATTATTTTCATGCTTTGGATTTGAATGATTGCATTAGCTGCAACATCATCGATCATTGCTTCAAATGGTAACTCACCAATATCGTTCTTCAATCCAATAGAATACATTATTTCAGTCATCTAGCACCAAAATCAGCGACACGCTACAACACAAGTGGCATAGAAAGGGAGCTTTTCTCAAAAAAAATACCTTAAACATAAATATAAAAATAAATAAAAAAATGTTTCTTATTTACAAATAATAGTAAATATTTCTATATTAAAATAAGATTTCTAAAATTTTAATTTAATTATCAATCATTATTAAATAAACTTTAAAGATTTAAATTCTATAAATTACTTTATAATATTTTTGAATAATAATTATCCATGGCGAACTATTTTGAATGAGAAATCTCATCGTGCGACTGTAAAAACCGTAAAACGACCTCTTCTGCCAAACTTTTCCTGGTACATTTTGGGTTTTAGATTTAATCTTCTGCAGCTAGATCTGGATCTAGGCGGCTAGGTTCTAGATCTAATCTTCTGCGGCTAGATCTAGATCTAATCTTATCTTTTGCCTTATTTTTCTGCGGCTGGGTTTTACGGGGAAGTAAAATATGGCTCTTAGCTTCGCGAAAATAGCTGCTGGCTCATCCGGTTCTGGAGGGCAAACTCCTGCCCAGATTGTCAGTGAAACCTAGCTCCCACTGTCCAGGTGGTCCAAGCCTTAGTCGATGAGGCTTTGAAGTTTTCCGAAAGTGCCCTAATCTGCTGATTCAGTGGCTTTTGGCCGCAGCTGAAAGCTCTCCACAATTGGATCTCGGAGGTATGGAAGCCTGTCATTTATGATGAAATTAATATCTACCCTTGTGCTAGGGGTTTCTTTATAGTAGATTTTGAAAATCCTGAAAGCATACAATGTATTTTAGACTCTGGTCCTTGGTTTTGGGAAAAATCAGGGTTATTCATGAAGCCATGGAACCCATCATTCGATTCCTCTACAGCAGTGATAACCTCAGCACCAGTTTGGGTGAGATTACCAAGCCTACCCTTGCATCTCTCAAATATCTCCTCGCTAAAAGCCATTGGAAATGCAATTGGGAAATTTTACTGCAGGTGCCTAGAAACAGAGGAATATGCGAGAACCACCTATGCACACATCTGTGTGGAAATGGACTTCAGTGCCAGATTCCCAGCTGAAATAATCCTAAGAAGTAACTGTGTGTGGAACCAGAAAATCGATTATGAAAGTGTCTTCTTCAGATGTCGATCCTCCTTTGAGATAGGCCATCTAGCCAAAAATTGCCCAAAAGCCTCCTAGAAAAATTTTGCTAGAAGAAACCATCACAGATCTACATGGTGGGAAGGAGCACGGAAAGAACACTACACTGTCATCAAAGAAGAATACTCTAGAGAAAGCTCTGAATCACAAGAAATCGGGCAAGAAAGAAACAACTCTCAAGACAAGCAGGGAGAAAGTCCCGCCCAGCAAATCAACAGTTATAAGGATTCGAATACTGCACAAAATAAATCTTTATTTAACAGCAAAGTAGATCTCCTAGACCAAACTTCTTCTCCGACTATCTTCAAAAGGACGAACACAATAGATCGCAAAGCTAAGACACCAATGTCCCAAGAACCAGAAGAGATGAAGGAGATGCAAGATAAAGGAAGTTGGAAGACCGTAGAGAAAAAAAAGGAAGTTATAACACCAATCGCGCCAAAAAAGACTAGGAGCCACATAATTAAAAACTCAAAAAATTGTAGGTCCAGATCAATTTGGTCTTAATAGACTTTAACGGCCATCATCATCATCATCAAATATTAAAATTTATTTAAAAAAATATATTGTTTCTATTTTTAAATTAAAAGTATATCATTTAAATATAAACTATATAAATACCAATACCATAAATTTTTTATGAGAAAGTGGGGATTGAAATTTCATGACTAAAAATGTTGTTACTGGAATTTTTATGAAGTAATAATACTAATACAGCTAATATGAAAAATATTGTGAAAAATATTGTGACACCTGTTGATGGATTAACGGCAATTTAATTTATTTATATATAGCTCTAGCTCTATAAGAGACGCTATCAAAGTAGCAGCGTAACACAACTTCAGCCATCAAATCGTGCTTCTGATTTATCCGGCGGAGCCACAATCATTTCGCTCTGACGGCTTTCGACTGGGATTTTCCTGCCCTAACAAGAGAATGCTTCAACAATGGCGGATGCAGCAAATAAGAAGGCAGCTTATGGCAGCAGGAGTTATCGACGGGGTTGTCGACGATTTCGTTCCTCTTTACAAGTTTTCTGTACTCTGCGGCTACACGGAAACCAGCTTGGGCGAGCAAGTGTCGCCCGATGACATGCTAGCCCAACCACTCTATTTTTTTGACGAAGATTCTAATATGATCCCTCGCCCCGATATCTTTCTCAACTCCATATTCATATTGGTAACTACTTTTTATTCCAATTCACCATTATTATTTATTCGTCGTGAACTTTCCATAACCAGACAACTAAAGTCTTTCATAAATCCAAATAATCAGGTGATGACTGATCCTGAAACTCCTGGGCACGAATATTTGCACTGGTATGTCATAATCCTCTCGCAAATTTCTGAATAATATATAGCACCTGTATCTATTTCATCTAAACAACAGCATTAATCTGTACATTGTGCAGGTTGAATATCCAACGTCAAAGCAGCAAGCGTCATGTTGGTATGGATATCATGGCCGTTGCCACTTTTTCTTGATCTTTGAAATCATTGGATTGAATGTGTTAACGTTATTCCGGTTTAGTGCGTGTTAACGTGTTGGATCGAATGATCAAAATCTCATGTGTTTCTTTGTGGTGCAATTTTAGTTTTGCCGAGCGACAGTCTTCAGGCGTACGAAGCTCCGACACCCACGCGTACTAGCAAGATGGTTTTCACATTGTTCAATGATCCATGTCATCCCTTAATTGAGCCGAACTCGCGGGAGAACTTCAGCACCAGAGCTTTTGCCAATGAAAATCGACTTGGACCACCGATGGCCGCTGGTTATTTCTATATCAAGATTGAGAATGAGAATGAACAAGGAAACAAGAGCACCAGCACAAAATGCAGCACCAGCTACTCAACAAGAAACGATGAAGTAGCCGCTGTTTTATAGGTCATGTGCCAGCTTGAGTGTCGTTTATATGAAAATCAAATTCATGAGTACGTTGGACCATTTTCTGCGTTTCAAGAATTTTGTGGTTGTCCTTTATATATTAGTATGCGAAATTGTAACTATTTGTAATATGGATAATGTGGATAATATTCGACTCAATCAAATTATTTTCTGCGATAAATCTTTTGGTAACCCATTTGATATATTCAGTGCGATTTCTAATCAAGCTATCTAGCAACATGCTGAATTTGTCACGCAAAAATCAAGATTCTATAACAGAAATACCATGACTCTAACCAGAACAGAATCTTGGCCAAGATCAAGAATCGAAGCGCGCATCTGTGAGGCCAATTTTTCTGGCCATTTCTTAATAAAAGACTTCATCACGTTTGATCACTTAACTTTAGTTTTTAATACTATGACCGGAGATCTTTCATTCAATTATCTATTTTCTTACGAGATACGACTATTTGAGATTTAAATTTTGGAGTCTGTCATAGATTTGGTGGGTGAATTCACCGTTAAAATAAAACGAATTGCTAACATTTCGTTTTCCAAAATTTGTTAGCTCTTTTTCCCATTACAGTAACAAACTAACTGGATGGTTAATGGACGCATATATTCAGTTAGAGTCCCCACAATAGTTAAATTGGTTTGTTTTTCTTTTCTTTGCTTTTTTTTCAACTAAAGCAACTAACAAGTACAACCATAAATTGAGTGGTTAATGAACACAGATATTCATAGTGAGAATATTCATAATCATTTGAATTGGATCTAACCAGATTTTAAAATGAAATGTTATTTTATTAAACATTTCACATTTTATAAAAGATTCCCATCAAAGTCCTCTTAGAAGGTGCTTATGTGTTTATAGTGTTACTTTTAATATTAGGCTTATTTAGGGTGGTCAATGTGTTTGCTATAGGTGGTTCAATATATTTAGTATAATAATAATATTTTTTATTTTATTAAAATAAAAAGAATAAATCGATAAATAACTTTTTTTTTTAATCCTAAGCTAAATTCATTAGTTATAAATGAGATAGGTAATGTATTATCTTATAATAAGATGTGATATTTAGAAAATTGAATTAATATTTCATTTACATTAACGGAGATGAAACCACCCAATTTTAAAGAATATAATAATATATATAATGTAATAATCACAAAATAAGATGCGTTATAAAGACATGCGTGTTATACCTGTATTGTGAGAGGATTAAAATATAAAATGTATATGTTTATGCTTAAACATACTCAACGTGTATGACCTATAGACATTTTATGTTGCTACATTTTATGTTGCTACCTGAAATCATAATGATAGTTCAAAATGCATATGTGACGTGTATTAATGTTTGCATGTTATATTGTTTTAATAATAAAATATTAATAGCTCTAAGATTTTCTCTTCCTATTATTTTGTTTAGAGTAAAAAATTGGAATGTGACTTTATATTAGAAGTGGTAAGAGAGTTTCCAACACCATTGCCATACTACGTGTCTTGATATATGATATGTATAGTATTTATAATGTGTTGTTTTTATATAGATAGAATTTATAATATGGGTTGTTTTTATATAGATAACAGTATTTATAATATATGATATGTATCGTATTTATAATATGTGTTGTTTTTATATAGATAGTTTTATGTTAAGTTTTCATTATATACATAAATAATTATTTCTTCTTATTATTGGTAATAAAAATTATATTAATAAGATTTAATTTTAAGGGAATAATATTTTAAATTATTAGGTTATAATAATGTTTTTTTGTTATAAAATTAGCTCACAAAAAGATAAAAAGACAGATCAATGCCTTAGAATTCGGGCAACCCCCTTTACATTACACAAATGAACAACTCTTGGATGATACAAATGACAAGACCTCCTTTATATATATAGGAGTCTAAGGGGTCATAATATAATCAGATCCGATATAATAATAATAATGTAAGGGCAAAATAATAACAATAGTGGGCTTCTGTGGGGCACAATAATAACAATATGGGGACTACATGGGTACAACAATATAATAAGGGGGTTGTACTAATAACAATAAGGGGTTACACTAGTATTATAGGGACCTAAGATGCCCTCTCCTTCAAAAAGTGTTGTCAGCAATGCTTGAGTAGTTCTTAATGCTTCTGTATAAAATTCTCATCCTTCCATGTAGAATCTTTAGCAGGTAAGTTCTTCCACTTGATGATATACTCTGAAATTGATCGCTTTCGTAGTTGTCGACTTCTCGGTTCTGTGAATGCTTCAGGTTCCAATATGATTTTTCCTTCCTTGTCAAGTTTTGGCAATATTGCTTGAACTGGGATCTTCTGCAACTTTTGAATGAGTGGCCACACTTCTTCATCCTTCTTTCATTCATCCCTTACTTTGTTTATCCAATCTGGTTGGATAAAATAAATAGCGCAAAACAATGCTTCCACATCCTCATCCTTTCTTGAGAGTGCATATGCGACAACATTTTTCTTCCCTTTTTTGTAGATGATTTCAAAGTCATAACCCAACATATTTGTGACCCATTTTTTCTATTCTTCTAAAGATAATCTTTGTTCTAAGAATTTTTTAAGACTATCATGATCCATTTTTACCTTGAAGTGTCTTCCCATTGGGTAAGGTTGCCATTTCTTAAGTGCATGTAGTATTGCCAACATTTCCTTCTCATAAATAGCTTGCTTGAGATGCAACCACAAAAATACCCAATCACCTACATCAAAACATTTTTCACTGCGATGTTGATCTACCTATTGTTTCATTCGATTCTGCACCAAAGTGGTGTTATCCTTTAAAAGTTGGAGAACTTGTTGTTGATGCTCGATGTGATATTTCACTACTTGAACCTTTTTCTTCTTGATATGTCCTTCTATATTTAGAGTTTGAGGAGTGTTAATTTCTTCCAATGCTTTACAAGATATGGTCTGATTCATTTCTTGATGCTTGATGTGATCTTTCACTTCTTGAACACTTTTCTTCTTGATATGTCCTTCTATCTTGATAGCTTGAGGAGTGGTAATTCCGGCCAATGCATTACAAGATATGGTTGGCTTCATTTCATCTTTCTCGATGTGATCTTTCACTTCTTGAACCTTTTTCTTCTTGATATGTCCTTCTATCTTGAGAGTTTGAGGAGTGGTAATTCTTGCCAATGCTTTGCAAGATATGGTCAGATTCATTTCTTCTTTCTATGGGGTTGATTCTTGGTGTATATCCTCTTCTTTTGATGTTTCTTGATCATTTTCTTCCTCCTCTTCATAATCAATGTAAAATTATTTCTTCTCAACACACTTATGACCTTTAGTGCATTTGCTATCACAATTGTAACAAAGCACCTTTTCTCTTTTTTCTTCCAATTGTTGTGGTGTCACCCTTGTAGGTTGTGGAAGGCTAGGAGAAACAACACTTCCATGTTTATAATTGTGAGCGGTAGAATTCCTTGTTTCCATAATTTTGCTTTCGACTTTTCTTGCCAACCTGAATGACTTCTCCAATGAATCAGGTTCCCAAAGATGAACCTCATGTTGAATGTTATCCTTTAAAGTCCCTATAGAGACATCAATCCTCTGCTCTTTGGAATATTATTTTCCCTTATATTCAATTTTTGAAAGTCCTCAATATGTTTTGCCATTGAACACTTTTGTTTGAGATTTATCAATTGGCTAAAGAAGGTATTTCTCTTTGTATCCTCATAATTTGCTATCATTTCCTTTGTGAAAATTGACCACGTGATAAGTGGTTTACGAGAACAAAGCCCTTTATACCATAAAAATTGATTCGGTTCTAAATAATTAGATGCAATACATACCTTTTGTAATAGTGGTACACCATGTAGATCAAAATATTTCTCCATCTGTAGTATCCAATTTACCGGATCATTGCCATCAGACTTCCTCATCTCACCTTTTCTTAATTTTAGGAGCTCGATCTTGAAACAACTGTAACTCTGTAATTTCGGATCTTCCAAATTCTGAAATCACGACCTGAAACAGTCCTCTGCATCCTCTTTCCAATGCCACTAGTTTGATCGAAATTGGATTCTCCAAGAAAAAGTTATGCACAATCTCCGAAGATGACCTAATTATAGACCTTTTCAGAATAGCAAACTTGTATGAGGTGCATTGTGTCACTGTTTTGACCTTCAAATCTGAAAAATACACACAAAATACTAGAGCCTATCCTCTTTCTGTAACTCTCTACGAATTTTCAATCTGATGCTCAAAGAGAAAGTTATGACAATTTTCCTAAAGACACCTGTTTAAGATGTAATTCGGGTGTCTGCAAAACCCCTAACTTCCTCAGATCATATATCTGAAAATATAGTGAGACAAGATCTAAAATTCGGACCCGAGGTTCAAACCAATCTCTTCGAAAATAGTCTTTTGTTTTATCTTCTGAAATTTCGTAGCGAAAATTCCACATGACATGTTTTAGATGGAATTGTGGAGCTTGCGAAAACTATAACTTCCTCAAATCCTATCTCCAAAAATGTAGCGATACAAGCTCTGAAATTCAGACTCGAGGTTTAACAAGATTTCATCTCAAACTTGTTTTATTTTTAGCTTCTCAAACATTGCAAGAACAAAGTTATAATGAAAATGCCACGATGACCTCTTTGGAGCAGTGAAAACCCAAGAATCCAAAGCTCTGATGCCAAATGTTATGAAATCAGCTCAGAAAAAGATAAAAAGATAGATCAACACCTTAGAATTTAGCCTCTTCAAAGGGGAAACCTCCTTTACATTACACAAATGAACAATTCTTGGATGATACAAATGACAAGACCTCCTTTCTATACATAGGAATCTAAGGGGTCATAATATAATCAGATCCGACATAACAATAACAATGTAAGGGCACAATAATAATAATAGTGGGCTTCTATGGGGCACCATAATAACAATATGGGGACTACATGGACACAACAATATAATAAGGGTGTTGTATTAATAACAATAAGGGGTTACACTAGTAGTATAGGGACCTAACATTTTTAATATTATTATTTGTAATTTATAATTATTAATATATATATTACATATTATGAGTTTACAAATATGATCTAGAATCTCATCTTAGCTAGTCAACATGTTTATAAATGAGTAATACAATATTTGAATTTCTCTCATGGTTTAAATCAAAGTCATTATGAGATGATTTTGGAAAGGTAGAAATTCTTACATGTTGAAATAAACATTACTAATAATTTTTTTCTAAGCTTCAACTTATATATATATATCCCAATTAAAAGAAGCCATGTATTAAGCTAGTTGGTAGTTGAACAACCAAATTTTCATTAGTATATGCACTAGTTAGAAATTATTCTAGTCATTCCTTTGAGTTATGGGAAAGTACCCACTTCAAAATTACTAATCTGACCCATTAAACCTCATGTTGAGGGTGGCTACAATAAAACCAATTTTACATGCAACAAGCAATTGATACACACAAACTAGAGTAAAGGAAAATTTTGAGTGAAAATGTTTACAAGCATTTTGGTTGGTTAAAAAATAGTGAGGGTTTTTGAAATCCATTTTCAAACTAGGAAAATCAAGTAGAAGTGTCTTTAAATTGAGCTATAAAAGAGAGCTACTTTTTTAGCTATTTTGTAGAGTAAGCAAGCAGAAACTGAGATTTGAGGGATTTCTAGGGAAATTAATAGAATATCCCTCATGTTGTGTAAGATAGCTTAGGAGACACTTATGAATATGAGTAGCCTATTGGATTAGAGGATTTGAAGGAAAACATTTTTTATTTTTGGTTATGAACGATAGTGGACTTCGTTCTACCACCTTATGGTTTTTGAATAAAAAATTGCCTGATGACATCATGGTCTAGCTAGGGTGTGGTCAGCTGTAAAAGAGTTATATTGATAGTTGAGCCTATGGTTGGATTGAAAAAGACTCATCCTTCATTAGCTACATGTATATTTTAAATTTAACAAGATAAGTGTCTCATGTTCATGAATTCTTATTTAAGGTTTTGTGAAATCTATATGATTTCATACTAAAAATTAAAAATCCATCCTTTTGGTGCATAGATAGAGTTGTATGCTTAGAACTAATGGGAATGATGAGCATAGGGTATTGTAAATATTTTTTCCATTGATGTCAAAGACAATGGGAGAGTACATATGTCCAAGGTAAAGGTTGCAAGATGAGCACTGTTGGAAATAGTGTTTGGATGCCTATTTTTTGTTATGCCTTATTTGGATACCCTATATTTGAAGGTATTTTTACTCTAAATACCTAGCTCTAATGAGAGCATATGATATATGGTCGAAAATATTATTCCAAGACCTTTTAAATGGTATATGTCACTCCCTCTAACACCATAGGAATGAGGAGATATCAAATATTATTTTAAATCAACCCCATAAGTGAATGCATAAACATTGATTGAAGACCATCTAAGCAAGAAGGGATCTAAGGTGCACAAGAGAAGTTGAGAAATAGTCTTGGGGTTTTAAAGGTGGAGCACAAATGTGATTTGTAGATTGAATGAATCATGTTCGCATTTTCATAGTAACCTTCTTTTGAGATGTTTTAGACCATGAAATTTTGAGGAGATAGAGGGAAATATCATAATGTACATGGGGAAAAAATTTCAAGTATTAGTTTTCTATATATTCAGTGACATGAACTAAGGAAATTAGGCTTCCTAAATGCTCCTGAAATATACTTCAAACATGTCAATTTGATGTTTTCATTATAACATACTTTTTTAAAAGTTTGAAACTGTGAAATATTGAGAGATAGGGATGAAATATCTATATATCCATGGTAAAAATTTCAAATTTTTCTTCTCTATAATTTTAGAGATATGTCTCGTGGAATTTACAATTTCTTAAAACTCCTAAAATTACTTTCAAAGAAACCAATTTGGAAGTCTCACTATAACTTATCTGCTTAGATGTTTTAGACAGTGAATTTTTTAGAGATCTATGGAGACATATAACACCTTAGGTAAAAAATGAATACTTTAGTTTGTGATATGTTTGGAGATATTACTTATGGATGTTAGGGTTTATGAATGATGATGAAATCAATTTTAAATAGTTCATCTCCATATTTTTATTATATCTTCTTTTCTAGGACTTTTCAAACTGTGCAATTTTTAAAGATATAAGGAGGCATACATAAGTTCCTTACGTAAAAAAATTATACCAGATTTGTAAAATTGAATAAGTCGACCAAGAGAAACGTTTTTATGATTTCTCTAATCAACCCATTAAATCTCACCCATAAAGTTAGATAATCGGACTAAGCCTAATTTCTTTATGCCTAAATTTTGGATGAATTAATTTAGAGAATTAAGAGATATATTTAGAATATAAATAGTGATTTACAATTGCGGATAAGATTAAATAAACTACGAAAAATGAAATAAAAATAGAAATATGAAAACAAATGTGAAATATACATTGTAAAAGATATAATAACAATTTGAAAGTCAATTGCAAGAGTATTAGATAACCCACTAAACAGTGGCATAACACAGTTAATAACTTGTATTAAATTCAACAGTAAATAAAATAAAAGTTGAACGACAAATTACGA
Source organism: Pinus tabuliformis (assembly GCA_031772625.1). Classification (NCBI taxonomy): domain Eukaryota; kingdom Viridiplantae; phylum Streptophyta; class Pinopsida; order Pinales; family Pinaceae; genus Pinus; species Pinus tabuliformis. Next base: position 782,812,498 of record CM062819.1, on the reverse strand, counting down.
TGAAAAACAAGAAAATTTATAGATAAAATGAGTGGCAAAAAGGATTGATCTGTATAAAAAATATGTGAGTACACTAACCTATAAAGCAGGGTCTTGTGAAAACCCTTGGTAAGACTTTATTCTAAATGTTCACAATGTCAATAAATCATATGTGAATATTTTGTGAAGCACAAATATGTCAAGCAATATTGATAAATTAGGTCTTGAAAACGTGATATAATCAAATTGACTTGGTTTCTCTACAAAATAAAGGGATATTAGCACTAGCTATTAAGGTTGGAACTTTTATCAATAATTCTTTTATTTAAAAAAATGAAGTTTACTTGAAAAAGATGAAAAATTGAATAGATTTTCTTTTCAGTCCTTGTATCCCCTTGGAAAGAAATTTCCTACCACCAATAGATTACCTTCTTTAACTCACAGAAAGAAAATTAGAAGAAAAAATGGCAGGTATTAATGTTGATGCATAAATCTCCTTGGAGTATTATTTCCTTTTCTTCATAGAATCCATCCCTTTTTGTATGCCTTGGATGTAGTTAAGAAGTACAATTACTTAGGAAGTTTTTTATTATTATTTTTTAATTTTTATTAATTGTGTTACGGGAATGGAGTGTTCTAAATGGTGAGTTAAATTTAATTTAACTCTTATTATTAATGTTTTCAACAAGTGGGATCCCTCAATCTTAAATAGTTCACTTATATTTATTTCCCAACTTATAATGTTTGTTTAATAATAACACACTCAAAACATGACACAGGGAAATAATGTTTGTAAGGGAAGGGGAAATAGTCATGCACGTGCATTAACCAAGATGCTATGATAACATATTAAACATAATTTTAGACCAAAAATGTTCTTTGAAACAAAGGAATTTTATAATGTTGCGAGCATATATCACATATAAGTAACCAGTGTTGTGACTTCCCTCAATTTATTAAGTGAACCAAAGTTTTACCATGATAATTTAGATAAAGCATTATTAGGACTTCATAAAACCCTAAATGGCTAAATTTTTTATTATAATGTGAGGCAACATGGAAAATTAGGTATAATACTATCAACAAAGGAATGGTCATTGTGTCTACATGAAGGAAATGTGTACAAGAGCGCAACTCTCTTTTTAGGTTAGGTACCTCTTCCAGACCCATGACTGAAGCATCTCAAGTGTCTAGGAATATATATGTCATGAAATTTGTAGAAACAAGTAAAGAAATCTTGCATTTCATGAACATTTTATATTTTTACATAGATATTTATGTTTTTAAGGAAAGAAATAGGGTGAGATATTGACCATTCTTCATGACCATATTAAACAGAAGGAGCCTTTGACCGATAATGGTGATGAATATATTTATTCAATCAAAATATTAGGGAAACACTCTTGTCATTTAGTGACATAAGTCAAGATTATGTAAACAGACCAAGAAATGAAGTATAGACTATGCCAATTTTAAATATTTCTATGAGGAATACAATATGCAACTTGAGAAAGACAAAAAGTATACAGAAATGGGTTGGTAGGCAAGGACAACCTTGTTATGGTTTTACGTGTTGCCTTTCTATGAAGAGATATTCTTAGTTTCTAGACTAGCGCACACAAAGCTCAAATAAGAAAAAAATGTGAAATGAGAGAGTAAGGGGACAATTGATTACCCTCCATAGTTTTAGAGAAAATGAGATAATAATTATTAGCTTATAGACCATATCCACATGCAAGAAAGGATCCATACCTTGATTATCTATGTTTTTATGCTATCAAAATGCAATGTTGATGGTTTCTTAGAGCCCCAATCTTCTTTTAATTCCGTTTTCAAACTTGCAACAAGTGTTTCCCAGCTGAAAGAAACTGTGAAATTCCAAGAAGAGTCTCAATAGTTCAACGCAGTGGCTAATTAGTTTTATCATACCACGATCATTAATTTGATGACTGTGATAGATCATTAAGTTGGAGTGCCTCTTTAACTACCATGGGATAATACATTTGAGGCATAATGCTTTTAGAATGTCCTAAGTGTTGGAAGTGAGACAACACTAAGAGGGGTATTGAATTAATATTATGCTATGGATCACCAACTTAAACATTTTTCCCTTCTTTAATCAGTAATTGAATCATTTATTAATTAAGTAGAAACATAACATAAAACATGAACATCATAGTAAACATCAATGGATATAAATATGAGATCTTCAACACATAAAACATGTCAATAAGGAGATTAACACATAATAACACTTGATTTAAGGTGGAAACCCTTCTGCAAGAAAAACCACCATCTTCTTTGCTCGGCTTCTTCACCTCTTTTATTATCAAAATATTTATTTACATAAAATCACCCGACACGACAAGTGTGCAAGCCATAATGTGTGATCATGCGAGAAACCACTAACTCGAGGCCTCTACCTAATAGAAGCTAGCACTTCTTGAACTTTACAAGCCATCACCTACTGGAAGCCACCACTCCCTCAACTATGTAGGGCACTACCAACTATAAGACATCACCTGCTAGATGACCCAAAACCCAATAGTATTTATAATAACCATTGGGATAAATCCACTACTAACATTTTCTCAAGCCATAACTCGAAGAATGCCACTACACCCTGAACTAGAAAAATACCACTTTCTGGCATGCCACAACTTTCCCACTAAAGGCCACAACCTTCATGTTCTTGTGGAACTATTTTAAAAAAATTTCAAACTAGGATCCACCTATAACAAATAAACATCATAGACCATGTTTCATCTAACTTTCACAATGGACCTATTAGACACAAAAAAGTGGGTGACCCATAGGTGAAACTTTTCTCCTCTTCATCTATTTGAGACAATAGTTAGAATCCCCTTAGAGATACATTGTGGATGACATGAGTTCCATTCATATGTGCTCCATCTACATTACTCATATGATTCCTCACCCATTTGTTAAGAGAACATGTTGGAATGTGGGCTTATGATCAAAACATACTTTATTCATTATGCAGTCACATGCTTACACCTTTTTGTATTTGGGAATTTTGACATGCATTATGGGTTGGCTTGGAAGAAAGAAGGGTCTTGGTTGTAGTCTTTTTCCCTCACCTTAAATACTGGGTTAGTTTCTATCATAGTCCAATTGTACCAACCTTAATGACCCATGGTTTTAGGAAGGGGAAGTACTTTGAGATCAATGATTGAGATAACATGTCCCATCTATCCCTTTTTCATACTTATCACTTCACTATGCACACTATAAGCCCTTATTTTTATTTCCTTCTTTGGGTCAACTAACCATTGGTTCATTGGGATTTGGCATCAACACATCCTCATACCTTAAGTGGGGCATCAAAATGCACCCTGGGAGGTCAATGCAGCTAAAAGAAAAGGAACAAGAATATAATGGCAAAAAAAAAAAAAAATCAAAATTCAAAATATGGTTAGGTGTTACAAATTAGCATGTGGCAAAAAGCTGAGCATGAGCTCCACCTTTATCGTATGTCCCTCACCTAGTTCCTCAGACAATGTTTCCCTTTCTCATAAAAGACTTATGAACCGTTACATGTCCTAACCCCTAATGGGAAATGAACTTCCCATCCTAAAAGGTGTAATAACTATTAAACATCATACAAAGAATCTCTCATTCCTCGAGCTATGAGAAGTAATACAAGGAATGAATAACAAAAAGTAAAACGAAGTATACAGAGGGGTGGAAAAAAAAAATAGTAGAGCTAAGCCATGCATCCATGATTTCTCCCTTCTCACATTTATACACCCGATATGAGTTATCACATCATATTTGGTCCCTTTGAGCATGGAAAATGACCATGGAGTTCCCCTTTCCCCCCTTCGTTCCATCAGTACTCACATGGCACCTATCAATTGAAATGTTGACTAAGGACATGCCACTTCCCTTTGGGCATTGGAAACACCTAATAGGGTCATCTATTAGCCACTCGTACCTATGGAGGTAACACCATTTCTGGACTAAGGCCCGAATTTGGAAGAGAAATCACATATGAATTTTTATTATGCCCATTTATTTAATGTTTTGTTCACTTAATATTTGCAATAATAGTTAATACGCTAGATGATGAAAGTTGCAGCACTCAATATTGTGTGTGATTGGAAAGTGGTTCCATCTATAGGTTTGGGAAACTTAACTAGGGCCCAAGTCTTCTAGAGGGGCATATTGACGCCCACAAGTGATGCATTAAGAGCCATGGCACTCTTGACATTTTTATAGCATCATTCATAGCCATGGGTACCTTCAGCACCCACAACTTCTTGACTTTGCCCTCTATTATCCATGGGATAATGCACCTATACCAACATGCCCTAAGCCAACTTAGCACTTCATGAGTGTTAGGTTATTGATCCAGGGCCCAAATTAGGCATGTTTCATAGCTTGATACATGGGAGGGATAGCACCATCCTAAATTCCCTCAAAATTGGATCAGAGAGACATTTTTCTACTTAGAGACCCACGACACCCAACATTGTGCCCTAGAGCCATTTTTGGGGGTTGCATTACAACTTGCACCTAAGGTTATGTGCCCCCTAGGCCTTAGTTTTAGAGGCCCTCTTCACACATTATGTAACAAGAAGACCTCAACACAAGCCTTAGGAACACCTATGACTAGATGACATCAACATTTTAGCCCTTCTAATGGAGATTTATCTATTTGGACATTCGTTACTAGGTCAGCCTATGACCTAGAGGCTTTATTGTACATTATTTTACAATTTTAGGGGATATTTAGGAATATTACTATTTAGTAGGAATTATATATATTAGATATCACTCCATTGTGATCAATCATCATCAAACTTGTGAATTTGAGCCCTATTTGAGAACTTGCACTTGTTTCTTGTGGGTAATTTTGGAGATGCTTGGATGCATTTTGATATATGGAAGTTTATTTTCAAAATATTTGGAGCTATTTATTGTTCCAATGGAAGGATATATTGCATGTTATCTTTTAATTGGAATCTCTGGTTGAATATTTTTTTCTTCAATGTCTAATTAGTAGAGCTATTGGTTCTAGGTTAAAATTTTATGACCTAATTTATTGAAGATCATTTTTTTAAGAATATGTTGATGAGTGTTCTATGCAATACTCATTATAACATGTAATGAATGTTCCTAGTGGAGTAATTCTTTTTATTTTCCATCAAATTCTATTATTCCATTAAGTAGGTAATTGTTGGAATTTGTTAACTAGGTGTTGAGGTGAAAACTCATGACCCCCATTTTTAACTTATTTATTTCAACCCTTTTCTACAAATTTTGACTAGATCACCTTTTAATATTTTTTTTGGTTAAGTGTCCTATAATTTTACCAAATTTTTTTTTTTTTTTCAAATTTTTCTTTTAATTACTTCATTGCGTTTGACTTTTTGCAACATTTCCATCCGTTCTCGTTTCATCTCATTTGGTTGCACTTATCCCAAGTTAAATAAGTTTAATAACTTTTAACTTTTATCACTACTATAGGGAGTAATATTTTTGTGGAAAATTAGCTAGTTTGGACTAGTCTTATGGAGATTAAACGATATGTATTTCAGCTCTGAAACTCATAATTTCATGTACTCAAAGGCTTTGATCAGATCTTTAATTCTTGTACATTATTATCAGACATAGAGGTTGTTGGTGGTCTGCATTTAATAATATTCGAGTCAATTCTTGATCGAAATGAGTATGTGTTTTTGAACTTTTACACTATTGTAAATTTATTTAATACATGCTTGCTTTAGTCATTTGCAAACTATCTTTTAGTGATGGATCTAATTTCTATCAAGTTAAATTATGAATTCAAATAGATAAGCATGACATGGTTCTTAACTATTTAGAAAATTCATGTCAAGTTTCTCTTGGTTTTAATAATGATTTTTTATGAGAAATATTTCCTTAATGCAATCATATCTTTTTTTTATTTTGAATTCATTTTACTTGAATATGGATGTATGTGCACCAGAGACCTTATGACTATTCATGAGATAGTTGAATACATATACTTGCTCGAACTAGTATTAAGTCTTAGAACTATTTCCTTGACTTAATGACTTTTAAATTCAAAGCTGATCCAAATCCCCTTTTTATCTTGCTCTTGGTTGAGAGGGGAACTAATCATTCTTTCAATAGAGATATATTTAGGATTTATTTTCTATTAATTAGAGTATATTTACACTTAACTTTAAATATTACATTATAGAAGTCCTCTTACACAAGCGACATACTTTAGAGTGGCCTAGCTAATCCATTAATTTAGCTTAAGATCACTTTCTTGCATGAACATTGTAAGAGGGAAGATCTGAAGTCTCTTTTCTATTGGCAAGTAATAGACATACTCTAAGCTAGCATAGAAAAAGAGAGGGTAACTTGACCCAAATGAACTAGTTGGAACCACCATTCCAAATGGAAAGGGAGCTGATTTGAGGTCCTAATTATGTGGTCTCCTTTACATGTTGATGAGGTCATTTTGGACTGTCAACATTTTTGGTGCTAGAGGGAGGACTGTAGTAACTTGTGTCTTTTAAGATTTTGTGCTTTAAGATTTTATCTTATTATGATGGCTCCACGTAAAAGTCCTCCTTAGAGTTTCTTTATTGGACCCCATCCAACAACTACTCTGATAAAGGAACTCCATACCCAGTATAAGGTAAAGTGCAATAGCACGTCATATTATTTTATTCATCTACTTCAATTTATTTTAAATTGCAAAAAAATTAATATCGATGAAGATATTATTTACAATATTTTTACTTTTACTTTGATAGGTAAAGCCAAATAATAGTGTTTATCTCTTCCAATTGCCTCTATACATAGCCAGGACAAGTTTTCAAATATTTCCGTTCATGATTTTCAGAAATATGACTATGAAAAGGTGCGTGATCAGTTAGAAGAATTACGTAGGATAAAAGGTGAGACTTAAGATAATTTTTACATTAGATTTAAATTATCTTTGATGCAATTTCAGTCCAAAAATTTTCCTCCTCAATTCCAATTGATTGGATGGTTCATACATTCAGTGTATTTGTCCTATGATAATTATGAAGAACCAAAAAGTATATCCATTATTGATAATGAATCAATTCCTCAAAATGACAATGGTGATCCTGCACAAATTAAAATTTCAAACACTGCTCATCAATGCCAATCAGAAATTATTGTTGTTGCTCAATCAAATGATGTTGATTTCAAATCTGTTCCAAATTCAAATAATGTTGCTATATCTGATGAAATGGAAAGTGAAAAAGATGCACAATTCACAAGCAACAACTGGCTTCAAGTAATTCAACACCAAATAAATCATAAACAATTAAACTAGCCAGAGAATGTGAGCAACTTACCAATTTATGAAATTAATTTATAATCTTCTTCTATTGATAATTAATCTCTAACTTCATAGCAACCTCCCAATAATTTTCAGATCACTTAAGCATATGGTAAATATGATTTTTCTCAAGACATTGATTAGCAATATGAATTCTACAATGGAACAATTGTGGAATATTCTATTTTGGAAAGCGAGAAATCATCTGTACATAGCGAAACCTTCAGTTATATATCTTTAAATTCTTATTTTTCTATCTATCCTAATATTTTTAGCAACAATAATATAATTCATAATAAATCAGTAGTCACTTTGAAAACAAATTTAATTTTAGAAAATAGAGGATTTGTCATTAATGATGAATTATTGCTAACTTATGATGTTGGTAGAGAGAATTTAATCAATAATATTTTCAATTATCCTGAAGATTCTCTTAATCTAGAATTTAATTACCATCCTAGTCTAGATCTATTTTACTCAAAGGAATGAAACGCTAATGATGTCATTTATATTGAGGAATTAAAGAATGAAAATATTGAGCCTCTTTTCTCTTTAAAAATGGTTTTGTCTCACTCCCATTTTCTCAATTCCTTAAGAAAGTCTATATTTTAAGATCAAAAGAATATTAATCAAAAAATAATTTCAATCTATTCTCATTCTCAAAATCATCCTAGTGATTTCATTAGTCATGAATCCATTCCAATTTATAATTCACACAATGATGAGATAACCTTTTGAATGATAGCTTGAAATTTTCTCATCTTCACAAGTGAGTGCAAATAATAATTTTAGCTCTGTAATTTATGTTGACACCTGTGGCAAGGAAAATTTTGCAAATTAATTTCAACCATGTTGTACCATTATTTGTAGCATTAATGTAAATTTTAACTTGCTGCATTTTCAGTTCCTTCGTTTTGAATTTGTTTTTCTTTCAAATTTCATTTTTAAATTCCTGAACACATTGTACTCACACTTTGATCATTCAAATTCTAGACACTCTTCAAGTAAGTTAATAAGCTTATATGAAAATCAACTCCAGAATTTCAAGCATGAACATTGACTACTTCTTATTTTGAAATTTTAATTGATGATCATGTTTGGCTGGTTTATTTCTTATTTTCAAATGAGTTCATGACAAATTTTGGTAGGAGTGCATCATTACATTATGTTCAACAATGAAACTCTTCTAGAAATATTTTAAATGCTCATCCATACTTTATTGATTCATTTGGAAAATATCTGGAAGTTCCAATTCTAAAGAAGATTTCTAAATTTTCCATTTCTCACAAGGCTTCGATATTTGAAAATATATCATTCAAGACTGGCTTGTTGTTTCGTCTTCCTTTGAACATCTTCCAATCATTCACTAAAATACATCGTGATTCTCATGATCCTATAGGTTGAGTTTTGGAAGAATTTCAAGGTAAGAAATTTGTAAATAAGTTTAATTTTCTGAGCTAGTTAGATGTACATAGTCGGTTGAATTTTTCTTTTAATAATTTAGTTGCAATTTTATTTCTGTTGTTGATCTGTGACATCTTCATATGTGCAGGAAATAAAATGCTTGCATGGTTTCACTAGAAGTATGACTATACTTAGTCATATGCTCTCTCATTTAGTTAGAATAGGAATAAGATTAATTTTGTTTGTTAGTTTATCTCTCTTTTGTCGTATAGTTTAATTTGTAGATTTTTAATAAACAAGTAATGTGCCCAAATATTTCCCTTGTTATTAATTTGTTTTTGGAAAAAACTAGCTTAGAGTGGTTTGGATCATACACAACGTTTCATCATAATATTGAAATTACTTTTCTCAAAAAGATCATGAATGATGAAATTTTAAAGAATCATTACAGCTAGGCCCTTGTGAAATAATGATTTCTCAAGAAGTTCTAAGTGATATTATTCGTCATTCTTTCTCTTCTATCACTCTTGCACTTCAATATGAAGTGGATATAAATTAATAGCTCATTACTTAGTAGTTAATTTAAATTGAATAAGTAGATGATTTTGAACATATGCAAAATTTAAGATAATACATGGGAGAATGTTAAGATCTATAAGGTACTCTTACAATTCAACTCTTCTAGGTATGAATAAACATGTTCATCTTCATTTGCGATTAATTTCTCTTTTCATTCGCTTATTTATTATTTCTATTTACTTCTTTTTTCCAGTCTTCATTAGCTTGATTTGGAGACTTGATTTTTACAAGAAAATTCACTTAGCTTTAGAATAAAGAGAGGATTTATCCCTTTCCAATCGACAATATATTTAGGGAAGTATTTATTTTTTCATCAAAATTTTTATTTTCTATATTGTTGCTTGGGTTAATATTTCCTTCTTTCACAAATGCACGAGATGATTCAATAATCATTAATGCAACTAAAATGGAATGCCAGACCCTTTCTTGGTCATATTTTATATAAGCAAGTGAGAATCATAAAATCTTGCAACAAATACTCTTTTACATGATATTAACTCCGCCTATTTTGAATCTTACAATTACCAGCAATGTTAAGCCTTTGCACTACACTCATTTATCTTACATACGCTTCAGTCACATTTCCTTCTTTAGAGATGATTCAAAGCCTCTTACTTACAAATCTCAAAATCTTGGACCTATGCTTCTCGACTCATTCTTAGAAACAATTCATTTGATATTATCTCCCTCGAGACTTCATACTTTAGGCTCATCAGACTCTTGGGTCCACATTTTATCAGAATAATTTTAAAATAACTTCTGAGATTTCTAAGTTGACATCCACATGGCCTTTTCCTCGATTGTCATTCCCATTACGCTTGATTAGGAAAATTACCCCTACTTCATTATCTTTGCTTGGGTCTCATGAACTTGGAGTCTCCCATAATTATTTGATTTACAAAATAGTTTCTGCAATGTTTGATACATCCCCCTCACTCCTATTTATTTATCTCAGACTCCTTTTTTCGGGATTTTATTTTACATACAGTACGATATTTCTCTTCTGGGATTTCCATTTCCCAATATATTGAGCCTCTTAATTTCATGGATTATTGATATATTAGATTAATGTAATCTTATTGGCCTTTGGTCAATTCACCCATTATTTTACAATCCGATCCTTCAATATGTTCACATGGAGTTCCCTTTGATTATCTTTGTATCTCCAAGTTTCCTTTCATGTTACTCGGGTATTCGAGAACTTGGATGAATTTTTAATTAGAATTTCATCAAACCCCAAACATTCATTTCTCAAGATGACTCTATGGCTTTCAGGATTTCTATTGTTCATGGTGTGTGCACATGGATATTATTGTTGTGTCTTCATTGGACATATACCCTTACATGTATAGTTGGGACTCTTTACTCTTCACGGAAATATCCTCACTAATGCGAAGTGCATCACCTATAGGTCATTTCCATTTTTGTCTTTATTTTACTATTGGATGCTCATTTCGTCATCCCAATAATTTATAGTATGCATCATAGTTTTCTTTTCAATGCACTTTTTAGTAGCCACTATGAGGGTGTGTAGAAATTTTTCTATAGATCAGCTAGCTCTGACACCATGTAGAAATTCTTTACAAATTCTCTACAAATATACCTCTAAGATCATGTAGAAAATATGACTGTATATTAACCTAATAATGCAATATACCAAAGAAAATTACTATAATCTACCTCTACTATTAAACTTTTGGAAGCTTAAAGTTCGAGCTGAATCAGAGATGAACACATATAACCATAAGAAGAAGAATAAATACACATGAAACACAGAAAATACTCAGGGGGAAGCCTCAGCTAAAAACCCCACTATCTGTATTATCATACAAGGTTGAAATACATCAAAATTACACAAAGACTAAGCTCTCATAGCTAGCCAGCTCTCAGTACAATCCTCCTCGATTCTCACAAGCAATCAAAGCTTCTCACAAGCCTTCTCCTCTTCCATCCAAGCTCCTATTTCCTTGTGCAGTTACCTCTGGGATGATCTCCTTCACCCAGTGTAACACATTGTCAGAACTGCACGATCCTCAAGGAACCTTACCTTGACTGTATGGATGAGTTTCCTTTATAGGAAAACACCTGCAACTAATAGTAACCCATCCTTGACATTTAGCTCAAGTAGGTATTTCTCTGAATATACATGCATGAGTTTCTGATGAGTGAATATTCAGTTATCTGGAGTACACTGGTTGAGTGCATGCATGCATCAATTGATTGATAACTCACAATTAGTTCCTCAAACAGTTTGGAACTAATTTAACTAGACTTCAAAATAAAATGAGCTAAATAATTATAGCTCAAATATAACTTAACTTATCTCCTTAATTAAGGGATAATCTACTTTATTTAAGGGATAACTCTTGTGTGACTGCAGAAAGACTTCTAACTTGAATTTATCCAACTAGTTGACTCAATATGAATTAATTAATTATTTTCAAGAAACTGGTGAGACTAAATTTGAATTTTAATTCACAATTTCAATTCATTGACAAATTAAAATTGGAATATTCTGGATTCTATTTTTATCATTTCTTGTTTCTATTTTCAACACTCCCTCTCAATAAGAAAGGAATTCAACTCGATCCTGATCGCGAACCTTTGGAATGTTGTGCCTACAACACTTTTCTTGAGTGTTGCTGCTCCAACAACTCCATAAACAAAAAAAACATCCAACCTAAATCAGAATGATGCCTCTATCATCAAAGTCTCTAACTGTTATTGCCTTTGTCGACTGAAAACTTTGCACTTCTACTGACTCAGCCTTTCTACACTATTGTCAATCCTTTTCTGTGTTCTTTAGTATCTGGCTGCTCTAGCTTCTGTCACTTTGATCTCTGACTGCATCAATCCCACTGATTCCTCCCGCTACTCTGTACTTTGGGCTCCCGTAGCAAGGTACGGTCCATGAGATAAAACCTCTCTATGAACCCTACCCAATTTCAGCCTTCTTGAGACTATCACTTCACATCGCCCCACCTCACACTTGGAGGTATGGCTACATGTGATCCCTCTGCCCACTTCTCCAATTGTGGCACCTCCACAATTGTCTAAGACTTTTTCTGGGACTGCATGCTGAGAGGTAATTTACTCTCCCTCTCAACCACCAAGTCTCTAACATTTTCCTTGCTCCTCAAGGCTTTGCATGCATCTTGAACCAAAAGAGCATACAAGTCCTTGACTCGTGAACCAATCTGCTTCACCTGTCTCGTGGTGATGTGTCTATGGAAAACCTTTCCCTTACTAAAGACAACATCGTAGCCTTTGTCCTCCAACATTGTGACCCAAGCTCTTCTACAGTCCAAGCACATACTTCACATCTGTTAGGGTGATAGAAGCTCCATGCTCCCCCTAAAAAGTAACTGTGCGCACTCCTAAACATTAAACCTTTCATTGTCACCCATCTCTATGCGCATCTTGAGATCTTTCTCCTCCAAGGAACTGAATAAACTTTTATCGTCGGTCATGTGGAATGAGGCTCCACTATTAAGACGCCAACCACAACCCATCATCGATGACACCATGCATGCAATGAGGGTAAAGTCCATTTCGAACGGGGAGGCTAATGCCTCACCTTCCGATCCTTCCGAGGATCCCTTCTTGGACTTCTTTGATGGGAAATTAGTCACATAATGACCCATCTCGTGATAATTAAAGCCTCTCACTTTAGACTTGTCACCCTTCTTCCTCCATGAGAAGAATTCGATTTGGAATGGGACGCCTTTCCTCTTCCATTTCCTTGCCTTACTCACTAAGGCTAGATTTTCTTTGTCATCCTCCTTGGATGAAGAACCATCTCAAGTGCTCCTCCTGATATCCTCCTGCATGAGATAAAACCATAGTCGCTCCTAATCCGACAATTTCTCCCTTCCATTCACAGAGTCCTGGTAGCTATTCCAGCTCTTTGGAAGGCCAAGGAGAGTGAGGCTCACCATATCATCATTGACAGTAGTTATTCCCACATTTCCAAGCTCATCTCTATAGGTGGTGAGCTTGTTCAGATATGGGAAATAATATCATCGTTCTCCATCTTGATTCTTCAAAGATTATCCTTGAGCGCCAAATTCCTTTGGTTGCCACTGTTTTGGTAGAGGTACTTCAATGTCTTGCACATTGAATATGGGGTATTGTTCCCATGGAGACTCGAGACAATATGGTCTTGAACTCTCTTAAGGATGATTTGTCTCACCCTCACCACACACTTCTTCCACTCAACCAACTCCTGTGCATTAGTTGAACCTGGCTTTGGGATTTCTTGATCAATGAAATCCTTCAAGTCTTTGTCTTCTGATACAACCTCTACATGATCTTTCCATGCTATGTAATTCAAGCTTCCTTCCAAGGCATACTCAAGACTGAAGCCATAGAATGCCATTGGCCAACATTGAATTATGATAAGAATTCAATTTGCACTTGCAACCCCAAACTTCAAACTTTGAATTCTCTTCTCTGTATATTGTTCATAGCTCTGACAAATCTAGCTCCGATACCATTTAGAAATTTCTCTATAGATCAGCTAGCTCTGATACCATGTAGAAATTTTGCAAATTATCTACAAATCTACCTCTAAGATCATGTAGAAAATATGACTAGAGATTAACCTGATAATGCAATATACCAAAGCAAAATACTATAATCTACTTCTACTATCAAACTTGTGGAAGCTTAAGGATCGATTTGAATTAGATTTGAACACATATAACCATAAGAAGAAGAATAAATACACATGAAACATACAAAATACTCAGGGGAAAGCCTCAGCTAAAAACCCCACTATTTGTATTATCATACAAGGTGGAAATACATCAGAATTACACAAAGCCTTAGCTCTCACAGCTAGCCAACTCTCAGCACAATCCTCCTAGATGCTCATAGGCAATCAAAGATTCTCACAAGCCTTCCCCTCTGTCCTCCAAGCTCCTATTTCCTTGCGCAGTTACCTCTGGGATGATCTCCTTCACCTAGTGTAACATTGCTCTCACACACTGCTCTAACACACTGTCAGAACTGCGCGATCCTAAAGGAACCTTACGTTGACTGCATGGACGAGTTTCTTTTATAGGAAAATACATGCAACTGATAGTAACATGTCCTTGACATTTAGCACAGCTGGGTCTTTCTATGAATAGACATGCATGACTTTCTTATGAGGGAGTCTTCAGTTATCTGGAGTACACTGGTTGAGTGCATGCATGCATCAATTGACTGATAACACAAAATTAGCTCCTCAAATAGTTTGGAACTAATTTAACTTGATTTAACTCTGTAAACAGAGCTAAATAATTACAACTCAACTATAACTCAATCTTATCTCCTTAATTAAGGGATAATCTCCTTAATTTAAGGGATAACTCTTGCATGAATGAAGAAAGACTTCTAACTTTTCTCCAACTAATTAACACTACAACAAATCCCTCTGATTAGCGTCCCTTTTACTTCTTTTTTTTCATCTACAGCCCATTTTTTATGCTATTTGCATCCATTTATCAAATATGGTGCAAAACTTGACACAAAATTTGCATCGCGTTTTGCACCAAATCTTACACCAAGTTTAGCACCAAGTATTGCAATAGGTTTTGCACTAGGTTTTGCACCAAACTTTATGCCAAGTTTTGTGTCATCCTTTGCACCAAGTTTTGTTCCAGGTTTTGCATCATGTTTGGCACCTAATTTGGTTTGACATACTTTTGCATCCTCATTTGCATCCACTTTTTGCACCTACACTTGCATCAATTTTTGCATCGACTTTTGCACCCTTTTTTGCATCCTTTTTAAAATCATTTTTTGCATCCATTTTTACATCCCTTTTGCACCAAGTTTTACATAGAGTTGTGTGCCTAGTTTTGCATATAATTTTGCATCTACTTTTGTTGCATCCACTTTTCCATCTTGTTTTTCATCCATATTTACATCCTCTTTTGCATCTATTATTGTGCCCACTATTGCATCTAATATTTTTGTGCCACAATTGGTGCCTATTTTGGCACCTCCTTTTGCACCCACTTTTGATTATAATTTTGCGTCCACGTTTGCATCCGCATTTGCGTCTAGGTTTTCATAAAATTTTACATCTATTTTTGCATCCCCTTTTGTATCCACTTTTGGATCAAGATTTGCATCAAGTTTTGTGTCTCGTTTTTCATCTACTTTTGCATCGACTTCTATTGCATCCACTTTTGTATACAATTTTTCATCCACTGTTGCACCCATTTTAAAGTCCAGTTTTTGCATCCCTTTTTACATCTTCGTTTGCATCATAGTTTGATTCTTTTTTTGCATCTATCATTACATCCACTTTTTTTGTGCCACAATTTGCACCATGTTTTGCACTTACTGTTGTACCCATGTTTGCTTCCAATTTTGCATCCATGTTCACATCCTCTTTTGCATCAAATATTGCATCTCTTTTTGCATCCACTTTTGTGTCAGGTTTGTGCATTGGGTTTTGCATCTCATTTTGTATCTACTTTTGCATCTACTTCCATTGTATCCATTTTTTGCATCCAATTTTGTTTCGCCTGTTGCATCAATATTTGCTTCCACTTTTACATCCCTTTTTGCATCTTATTTTGCATATTTTTTTGTCTATTGTTACATCCACTTTTGTTGCACCATATCTTGCACCTACCATTGAAACCACATTTTCTTCCACTTTTGCATCCACATTTTCACCCTCTTTTGTGTTCAAGTTTGCATCAAATATTGTGTATGTTTTTGCATCCCCTATTGCATCCAATTTTGTTTCATCCATTTTTGCATCTAATTTTGTGTCCATTGTTGCACCCATGTTTGTGTCCATGTTTACATCCATTTTTTCATTTTATTTTGTATCCATGTTTGTCTCTTTTTTTTCATCTAAGTTTGTGTTCTTTTCTACGTCCGATGTTGCATCCACATTTGTTTCACCACAATTTGTGCCAAGTTTTACACCTACCATTGGACCCATGTTTGCTTCCACTTTTGCATTCATGTTTGCATCCAAGTTTGAATTGACAATTGCATCCACTTTTGTGTTAGGTTTTTCATGTTCTTGTTCATCTACTTATGTTGCATCCACTCCTCATCCAATTTTACTTCTATTGTTGCCCCCATTTTTGTGTTCTCTTTTGCATCCCTTTCCGACACTCATCATATTTTCCGCATTGATGATATTCCTTATGGCATTGACAATTATGAACAATTGATGACAATGTCAATAACCTTGACAATGATGAAAATGAATATGGTGGCATTGACATGAATTGTGATTATGATGACAAAGACGATAGTGGTTACAATGACAATGATGATGATGGCAATGATTATGATGATGATGATGCTAATGACCTTGGTGAATCTTCCCAATTTTTAAATGTTGTCGTTGTCATAATCATAAGAATTATCTTTGGTGTCATCAACCTTGTCATCATCATCATCATTTTCATCATTTTCATCTAGGTCATCATAGAAAAAAATAATGGCATGAATGATGATGATGTCCATGATGATGATTACAACAATGATGATATAAATTACATTAATGATGATGATGGGGATGATAAAAATGAAAATGACGATGATAACGGTGGTGGTGATGATCATCATCGATCATCTCTCAAAAATAGAGTTGTTATTTCTCTTACGTATATCAATGTGTCCTGAACAACCCTTTTCTAGCACTGATCACATTTTCTAGGTTGATGATATTTCTTACAAAATCTATAATTATGGGCAATTGGAAACAGTGTCCATAATGATGATGACGACGATGATGATGATGGAGCTGATGATGATGGATGATGGTGAGAAAGGGTAGGCTCCATCCATTACAAGTCCTAACCTAATACTGCAAGGTTCATCTTTGAATTTCTTGGCCATTTTTCCTCTATATGTTTCATTGCTTTGGAGTCGATAGGAATTCTCACGAATCCATCTTTAATCCTATTATTTGCATGCCAATACAACAATTGTGCAAGAGATTTACAAAAAAACATTCATTGTAGTCTAGGAATAATTGGCATGTGGTGTAAAACCTTATTTGGAACTGTAGAACCTTGTACATCTGTACGATATATTTTCTCTTTGCAAACAGGGCATTCTTCATTGTCTTTATATTCATCTCTATATAATATGCAATAATTTTTACATGCATGACTTTGCTTATATTCAATCCCCAACTTGACTAACAATTGACGCGCTTCTCTACAAGTTGATGGCAACACATTATCTTCAGGGAATATTTTATCCTTTAGAGCCCTGTAATTTTTTTTTTTCAAACCCACATGTTAGAAATGTCATTTATAACGTTGTTTATATACCATAATGTAAAATCCACCTCAAATTAAATTAAATGAAGTTAGCACTTATATTCTAATTGAGGACACAAATTTACAGTGGAAAACTAGAAAAATAATTCAAATTACTTTAGTAAGGTAGTGAAGCTCTTGTCTGACCAACCAAATAATGACTTGATTTCCACTAATATTAATGTGCATGAAAGCTTGGATGTTCTACTTGCACCCGATTTGAACACCATTTTCTTTGTTGCTTGCTTAATTGCTTCATTAATGTTGATATCATCATAATTATGTTGGTGGTAATTTCCCTCTATATCAACATCATCATTATTATTCATTGGATCATCACCCTCATCATTGTTTCCATTCCCAAAGAAACTTGTGAGAATTTCGTTCAATCCTTCTTCATGCATTACATTTCCATAAACATCTCTACTCTGAGAAGTAGATGGCATGTCATCAGTGTGTGCTAATTTCATCAATTCCTCAAATTTTTCACGTGGTAGTGCTCTCTTCAATGCTTCTCTTCTTCTTCTAGTATGGTTTGAAGGATCAATTGGATCATCTCATTGAATTCTTAATGGTCTAGTTGGATCTTGATCATTAGTAGGTGTATCATCAACATCGTTTACCTATAATTAAATGCAACCATTATTTAATGTTATATAGCAATTACTGTATAAAACATAGATCCATTTCAAAGATATACACAATAAATTACTCAACAAAACAATATTATACATATATATAATAAATAAAAAATATTACTTTTGAACACATTATTTTAAAAACAAGCCACATAAATTTCATATTATTAGATTTTCTACCTTAGGAACATCCAAAAACAACAATTGTCTCAAAGTATTCATCCATGCATGTAGTATCATCATGACCAACCTCTTGTTAATTGGGTTGATTTTCTATTGCATTTACAAAATCCATTGTCATATCCTCTTCCACCCATTTCTTTTTGCGTGATTTAATTGTACGGATTAGGCCACATCCATATGCAGGTATTTGTATTGGTCTATCAAAATGATTAAACTCCTCATTTGTTCTGATTCCATTGCCAACCTAAAATAATTGATACATGCATTATTTTTTCCAAGGTTAGAGATTACACTATATAATGTACTTATATTGACCATTAATTTATAGTTGAACTTATTTATAACACCCAAAAGTATAACAATTGTATCAAAGTATTCATTCCATGTATTATCATCATGACTAACCTCTTGTTCATTTCCACCAATTTCTATTGTATTTGTAGACTCAATTGTCATATCTTCTTCCACTCACTTTCTCATGCGATATGCTTTAATAGTATGGGGTCCACCCTTGTGTACATATTTTGGTTGTTTTATAGTAAAAGGGTTCAACTTTGCATTTGTTGCAAACACATTTTCCGCCTAAAATAATCAATGACATGCATTATTTTTTTTCAAGTTTGAATAATAAACTATATAAGTTACTATGTTTAGGAAAACAAGGATCGGAAACTAAATTTCATTTTATTATATTTCATAAATTAATGTAATATTTAAGTACCTGATGCCATAAATCATGTTGTGTGTCTTCATTGGAAATAAATTCATTTGTTTCCATGGCCTCTCCTAGCACCTGCAATACACAACAATGATAACAATTTTTATCAAAGTCATCTATGGAATTGTTATAGTCTTATTTCTTATTCCATTATTTTAACCATTCTAATTTTCATGTTAGCTATTTGCATTTTCAGTTATGAAATTCTCCACCATTGTTTTGACACTCTTATGATAATGATTGAACCCGAGTTGAAGTATTAACTTTTCATGCACATCTACACTTCTGATTATTAGGGTCATATCTATTGAATTTTGAATACTAGTTTTTAACGTGGATATCAAGTTTCTTATCTAGTTTGAATGTACATTAGGAACATAGCGGTACTAGACTCTCATGAAATTGTTTGAATCCTATGGAGATTTCAATATTAATCGAACATTAGATGTTAAACATATTATACTACCATGTCATACATGTGAAGCATATTTAATATATTTTAGATGATCTAAATTACACCTTTGCATTAATTTTAATACACAAATGATATTTTTTTCTTATTGGAAAAAAAACACTATGGAATTTCCAACCTAAGTCAATAGTGACTAAAATAATTATTTAATAAATCAATAAATCCTAAAATGATGCCTAAGTGATCTATTCCTCCCAAAGAGACAGGAGTAAAGTATAAATGGTACAACTATGGGCACTACAATGTAAACAATACATGTTCAAACCTTCACAGGGGTAGAGCCTCTATGCATATTGTGCATAAGGGAAGGTGTTTGATATCTTATAGTTGGTTTCCCTTCATCACCAAAGTGGATTAGGTTATGAGTGGATTGGCAAAGCAACCCTTATTTGTTCCTTTCAATTTTTGGGAAATCTCAAGTTCAACTAGTGCTAGTAGATGGTTTCAAAGATGTTTGCTAGGGTTTTTCAACAAGGTCACTAGATCCCAATGCAACATAGAGACTTCAAATTTGTTGAAAAGTAAAACTCCCACATAGCACTGAATAGATCATTAATGACTACCTAGAGAACTTAAACTAAATTAACCGTGGAAGTAAAAACTACAACCAAATTAATCATGAAAGTAAAAAATACAATTGAAAAAAAAACATACACTTGGTAATATACTAGAATTCATCCTCGCCCAATCCAAAGTTGATGAATAATATGTTAAATCTTTAAGTTGAGTGGACAATTTATAGCAAAATGGCCCAGCTCATGACAATGAAATCATTTCACTTTCATCATGTCTTTCTTCTTACGTCCATGGAAAGAATTCGATCGGGATTGGGAAGCTTTGCCTTCCTTTTTCTTTGCCTTAATCGCTAAGGCATCATTCTCTTCATCATCAGTCTTTCATGAAGAGCCATCCTTGGTGTTCCTCCTAATCTCCTCCTGCATCAAATCTGATCACAGTTGTTCCCAATCTGGCAGCTTCTCCTGACTGTTCACAAAGTCCTGATAACTATGCCAACTCTTTGGGAGTCCCAAAAGAGAAATAATCGCCATAGCATCCTTGGTAATGATGATTCCAACACTTCCAAGTTCATGACAACATTGAGTGAACATGGTCAAGTATTTTGGAATAGTATTGCCTTTCTCCATTTTGATTTTTCGCAGTTTGTCCTTCAATGCCAATTTCCTTTAGTCATTGTTGTTATGGTACAAGTTTTTCAATGCTTTCCACATAGCATATGGAGTTTCCTTACCATGGAGACTTGACACAGTGTGGTCTTGAACTCCCTCAAGGATTATCCACCTCGCCTTCGCCACACACTTCTTCCATTCAGCCAGATTCTGTGCATCTGATGTTGTTGGCTTAGGAATGTCTTGATCAATGAATTCCTTTAAGCCATTATCCTCCAGAACAACCTCCATTGTGTCCCTCCAGGCTACATAATTTGAGCTTCCTTCCAAGGCATACTCAGGATGCAAACTGTAGAATGCCATCTGTCGATCCTGAAGTATGTATTGCAAATTCGAATTTCACCAATAACCCAAAACTCAAAACTTCGAAATCTCCTCTAGTATATTTAATTCAACTCTGATACCATGTAGAATTTCTTGTAGATTCATAAGCTCATGCAATTTACTAAACCACAAGACAAGAATCTACTTCTACTTTCAACTAGCGGAAGCCAATAGATCGATGAAAACAATATGACTGATATTTACAGCTCAGTAAATCATACAACTGATAGTACACTGACCCTGCACTCTAGTATCAACTGGATATTTCTCTGAACTGACATGCATGAGTTTCTCATGAGGGAATCTTCAGTTAACTGGAGTAACACTTGCCCATGCACTAGTGCAAGAACTAACTGTTAGTACTCTATTAGTTCCACAAATAGTTAGAACTAATTTAACTGACCATAACTCAGTAAACTGAGTTAATCTAATTACAACTCAAATAAACTCATCTTGGACCCCTAAAATTTAAGGAGAACATATACATGATTATAGAAAGACTTCCAACTCAAAATTCCTAAGCTACTTAAGTTAATTACACTTAATTAACTATTTACAAGTTGCTATGATAATAGAATTTGATTTTAATTCACAGTTTAATTCAATGACAAATTAAACTGGAATTTCTTGTTGCCATTTCTCAACATGGCACAAGAAACAATGTTTTGTGATGATAAGTGATTGTCTTCCAAGTGATCGAGTTGATTGATATATATACCTATCCAAGAGGGTTGAATAACTTCCTCTCATGCCGACTTGTTCAAGGAGGGTTGACTTGGTCTTGTGTTAATTCTTTGACTCAAAATAAAAATTCTTTTCTTTTTTCTTTCAAAAGTCCAAATGGGACTTGACTCAAATACATTTATATTGACTCAAAATAATTTCTTTTTGACTCTATAAGCATGAAGAACATGCTTTGACCAAAATGAAATAATAATAATGAATATAATAATAAATATCAATGATAAAAATTACATTTTATTGCATTATGAAGACTGACACTAGTTACATTTTTCAACACTCCCTCCAAACTAAGGAGATATTCATAATGACACAACAAAGTACTCTCAAGTTGAAATATTCATATAAGAAAGGATCTGGCTTGATAAGCATCAATGATGATTTACATCATCATAGCCAACATTGTCAAAATAGCAAGGCCTTGACTAACAAGTTCTATCTCTCCATTAGATCATAGCATAATGTTGGGAGGCATAAATTTGGATACCACTGCCTCTCTAGGAACTTACCCCACCAGGTTGTTCACTGGGTATGTCCTCACATTACCTTTCCTAATCCACTATTATAATACTTGACACTAAGAAATGTCGATCCTCATGAGTATTCTTATCTTGGATTAATGTACTTGGCTTATGGTGGTTATTCTTAGTCAAAGTACAAACTCTCAAAGAATATCAGTCCCAAATGTTTATCCAATTCACCATTCTCCCTACTGGTGTCTTTACTAGGCTTATGACTATTAGTCCTGGCCATAGTACATGACACATGGATAATATGGTGTCCACCCTCACTCCCTCTCAACCAGGGAGGAGACATCCACAAGCATAAGCTTTTCTCAAGAATACCCATCCTTTTCATAGAAAATAACATCATTAATTCATTTTTATCACATGACACCTTTATGATTAAGCATTCATAGATTTGTGGCAAAATATTTTCCCTTTTTCCATTTGTGATGAAAGAAAAGCAAAAAGTGAAAGCCAAAATCATTAAAGATACACTAGAATGATGTATCTAAGTCTAAACTCTAAGGTTGAAGTGGAAATTCATGTAAATGTTATATCTATGAGTTGTGCCAAACTTATGAAAACCTCATTCCCTAAGTCCTATATATAAGAAAAAGAAAAAGAAAGGAAAATAAGGCCCAATGAATGGTAACTCATGTATTCACTCCCTCTTTGACAAACATATGAATATATACACTCCTAGTCACACTTGATCACATGTTTGTGATGGTTAAATCATGAAGTCCTCTTTTCCCCTTTCATTTTCACTTCATCATTTAAGCACCTAACTGAGGATCTAGGGAATGTTTGTTGCCTAAAGGTTTCATGTCTACTCTTGGTTTACTTATGTCACACTATGGTCAATTTATGTGATGGAGTGAAATACTTAAGTTTGTGGAGTTATTAGAACAATGTATTAAGTTAGTCACCACACACATGTATTACATCTCATTTTATCCACATGTGTGTGTTGGAGATTCATTGCGTTAGCTCTTTAATGGAGACTACTTTAGGGATTTGATGGTATAACTTACAAAATCTCTTGGTAAAGATTGTGATTCGTCCTTTATTTTCCTCGAGAGACTTGATAATATTGAAGTCACTCCCAATAATCCATGGATATGGGGAGTATAAATTACTTGTGCTAGCAATAGAATTGAGAAATAGAGGTTTTCCATTTGCAATATTGGAGTCATAGACATTGGATACATGGCATTAGTCTTTGATGTCAATTAACTAAAATTGTATTATCATAATGTGAAAAGAGGTAAACATATTAATAACCTTGATGTCCTAATCATTCCAAATAATAGCCATTCCACCCAGGTATCACTAAGCATCAATCACTACTACTTGGAAATTCCCCCCCCATTTGCTAATTATGTGAGGTAAAAACTCACTTAATATTTTTGTTTCTTGTATCAACATTATTGATGGGTGCTCTACGTACCATTTTCCTTTTAGGAATCTTTGTTTTCCTTTACTATTGAGTCCCCTCATGTTCCATGAGGCTATTTTCATGGAGAATTTACACACAAAGAAGGTATAATGTGACTAAAAAAAACATGTTTCAAGATTTAAGTTCTTGGACAATACCACTTCATGACTCCTATATTTCCTTAACCCATGACTGAATGGTGAACTTGATGGCCTTAAGGGAAATTGACCAATGAAAATCTCAAAAAGAGGTGATTTTTGACTTTATCACATACAAGTTAGTATACTAAAAAAATATCCATAACAATTTCATCAAGAAATGAATCATTACATTAAAAGACAATCTATAAACCTTTTGGCAACTTTTTGCTAAACCATGCTCAAAACCAACATATTTAATATTAATATTTAACAATAATATGGACAATAACATTTTTTCATAAATTGAATAACATGTTATCAAGCCTAAGAAATGTCACTAAAAAGCAACTAAAAAGCATGCAACTAATAGGAGTGACCACTCAAGGCCACCATAAGACAATTAATCTATTAAGACCAAGATTAATGGGGACAAAGATGTTCAAAGGACAATGACAAACTCATTTTAACTTTCTTGTTTTATTAGGTGCAAGTTGAACATCTCAGGATAAAATGAAGAGAATAATGAATTTTATTGCATTAAGAAAACCCAAGCACATTCCATAACTTAGCAAGGAAAAGCTATATAATATCCATCCCAATGACACAACACATGCCATTAAGTTATTTTTTATATATTATTTAAAATTT
This sequence comes from Pinus tabuliformis, assembly GCA_031772625.1. Classification (NCBI taxonomy): domain Eukaryota; kingdom Viridiplantae; phylum Streptophyta; class Pinopsida; order Pinales; family Pinaceae; genus Pinus; species Pinus tabuliformis. The sequence continues at coordinate 782,787,920 of CM062819.1, read as the reverse complement.
TGTCATAAAATCACAAACTAGCATGAATGGAATATTTAAAGTCCATTTTTATAAAAACTAAATATATTTTTTTAGAAAGTAAAAAAAATACTAAAACTAAACATATATTAAACAAGAAAACTAAATCATAAGAAAATAAATATTTTTTTAATTAAAAATATTTTTTTAGAATTCTTTTGCACATGGACCTCTATTCCAAAAAGCAGATAATAATAGAAATAAAAATGGAACAAAAATGGATTTTTATAAAAACTAAATATATTTTTTTAGAAAATAAAAAAATACTAAAACTAAACATATATTAAAAAAAAAACTAAATCATATGAAAATAATTATCTTTTTAATTAAAAATATTTTTTAGAATTCTTTTGTACACGTCCCTCTATTCCAAAAAGCAGATAATAATAGAAATAAATATGAAATAAAAATCTTCCTTTTTTCTGGTAATGGTTTCCCACCATTCATTGCGCTCACAGCATGCATTTTCACATTATGGAAGGGAGAGGAATTATGCATTTTCACATTATGTAACGGAAAGGAATTTTCCACTTGCACTGTGCGCTGGAAGATCGAAACGAACCACTTTGATTCAACAAATGCAAGTCTAGGTTTGGGTTTGGGTTTGGCCAACCCAATGAAATCCTAAAACATCAATTCCAAGTGCAATCAGCAGAAACTTTTCGAATTCACAGAACTTCTCTTGCCCGATTTTTTTCTTGGATTCATATTTTGAAGCATTTTTGGATTTTTCTCCAGATGATCTTTCCATAGTTCATGCTAAATGTGAGTATTCATCTGGCTCTTTCTTATACATTTTTTTTAATTGTATTAAATTTAAAGCATTTCGAGTTCTTCTCTTTTGACAATGCATGCAAATCAGGTTATCTCTTAGCTTTTATTTTTTTGGATTGTATAAGCTCTCATAACAATAAAATCTTAGGGTTATTATTTGGTAGATGGAGAAAACAGAGCTATATATCATATGTCTAAGAGCTTAGGTTGTTGATTCCTCAATGATGCTATTGAAGAAGCCATTCAATTGTAGCTCAATAGGGGCAGTCCTTATTTTATTTTCTTTGACATCTCTTCCAGCAATGATGTTTGTGGTAAACAAAACAATCAGGTTTCACTCGAGGGCTCATTCTCTGAATTTCGCTATCTTATCCTTGAACCTTGTGATACTACTCTTACACAAAAAGATAGTTGAAATGCAAGCAGAATAAACCATTGAATCATGGTCTTTTTGGTGAGGACATTAATGGAGCCAATGACAATTATCTAGATGAAGAACAATTATAAAAAAATGAAGAATATGATTGTCCTGTCAACTCTCTAGAATGGAAAACCCTTAACTTACAGTTTGGACAGAGAAAGGGTAAAGTTTTCTTTGTGGACTTCAATGATTGTCCTATTTTTTATAATCACCATGATGCCACCATTGATAAAATATGGATGGGTAAGGAAACATTTATTGTTGTTTGCAATCAGTTTCTACATCTAGAATGGATACATCTCATCTAATTGTAATAAATATTTATTAGCAATTGGGCCACTAGTAAACATGTCTCCTTAGGTATGATGTGTGTTTGCATCCAAAACATGGAGGAAGCAAATGAACACAGAAGCAAAGTAGCGTGAAAAAATTACATACACAATTCATGGCTTGTACTTGTCCTTGTGAAAAGACACATAACCATCCATAATTCACCAACATGGGAACTCTGTGGAAACTAAACTCTGATCTATGTTCTTATTCTTGTACAGAGATGTTGATCTTAAAAATGGCTACAAAGCCTCTATCTTCAGCATAGCTTGCACATATCAACCAACTAAAACAGCATAGCTTGCACACATCAACCAACTAAAACACAATAGTAATCAGACTGATAAAAGAAGCCAAAGCTCTGTAACAATCTGTCACTGAGGACTCTGTTTTCTGTGCAACTCCTCTGCATGTGGATATCCAACTGAATTGAACCACTCCAAATGTGAAAAATTGAGACACATCATGATTCACTGTGTGTTCAATTCTTATTGTATAGTGCTCGGTTTCAAACCCAAGGCAAATACACGACATAGCTACTATCATTGGTGGTTAAACCCAATACTCGCAATACTCATCTATGTAATTTCTTCTTCTCACTCCATGTAGCACTCCAGATTCAATTATTGAGTTGTTACATAAACCAATCCCTCACCTCATCAGTCCACCAACAAAAATCTGAATCAATATTGCTGTAGATTCAACTAGTGCATTAGATTGATGGTTTGTTCAAATCTTCAATGCACTCAACATAAGATGTATCGCATGCCAACTCTTTATAGCCTCAACAACTCATAAAAATAAGAAACCAATCTAGCATTGATATGTTAAACCATCACCTGGAATTATGCATTTCCCTTGCAATGAGTAAGAACGGGAATGATGTGACTGTAAGACAGGGTTCCCAAACATGATATGTTCTCATTTATAATTCAACTCAGCAATAATAAAAGACAACAATGCTTCCAACAATGATTTACGTTGGCTATTGTTATCACTCTATAGTTTAGACTGGGTTGTGTCAGTCAATCTCCAGAACCATTTCAAACCACTTTAGGGTTGGGAGCTAACCCTACCAATCCAAAGAGAGAAATCTAGAGAGGGCTCTCTCAGTCAAATATTTAGGTGCAATGGCTAGATCTTCAGTAAGGGAAAATTGAAAGGGATTTGGTTGGGTAAGGGAGGCAATCCATTGGGTATGGAGTCAGATCTGAGTGAAAAGATGGATTATAAGTGGCTGGTAGAATTGTCCGGGACGCAAAGGCGAGATAGATGATGTGTAAGTCCATAAGATCGCTGCAGTAATAGGGAAGAAGAAGAATTAACAAATCATCTTACCTGAAGCATCTATCTAGGATGAATTTCAAATAAGATTTAGAAGAAAAACATAAGTATTCAGAACACCACTGATGATGAATTCTGAATCTCCTTCATTTAATTTAAGGACTGAAGAGTCAAGCTTCATATGTTAAACAATGAAAGGAAAGTGTACACAAAAGGGAAAACTAGACTTCGAACACACCATCACATGAATCTCTGGTAGGATGCAATCCTGTACTTCTGCACTTAATATCGTATTAATGCTCATAAAAATAAATATGCCCAGGGGACTCTCCCAGGGACCAAACCCCTTATTCATTTTTCAAATCAATATATATACAAAAGCCTGCCAGAGCTAATCTTAAATAACTATTACAAATTTCTAGGGATAAAATTAAAATAATTTTAATTTTGTTGCAGAATATTTGGAATTCTGGTACTGAGTAATGGCCTTTAAATCTAGAATATGTGGCCAAAATAAGCTTTACTACCTTTCAATCATGTTCTCGAGATGATAGTAAATATTTGAACAACTTTCTAAGAATGTGGGATATGATCTGTCATTATTATCACCATATGGCACTATCTGAGCTTGGAAATCTGATTTCCACATATTCTGGAAATGATCTTCGACCTAATGATTTCAAAACCTGGAAATGCTCAACACCTTTGTTGTAAAAACTGGAAGTAGTTAACTATTTTTAGTTACCCAGAAATCCTGGACTAGATTGCTTAATTAATAGCTGAGTATCTGGAAGTGATATTTATGGTGATCCTCTGTTTTAATATTCTGGAACAGGTTCTCGAATGCTGGATTCTCTAGCTCGATGATAAAAGTCTTCAATTTGGAAACGATCTATTTAACGGCTAACCCCTTGCCACCTGGAAAATGTATCATCTTCTTTCACACTTGGTATAATTTCCCCTTGATATCTTCTCAAAGTTTGACACTTGTACAACTTTCTGATCTCTTCGAGTGATACTTTTCCCATGTTGTCTGAATGATGGGCTCTACTAAAATGGTCCGTTGACAAAAACTAGGACTATATATTGCAGAGAAACCACGAAATCAGCCAGAATCATTGACAATTTCAAGAGAATTCTCGCGAGTCAGTTAATTAATGCCCTCCTTCACAAAACCCATGTCGTGGATTTGGAAAATTCGATTCCATTCACCCAGAAATCATAGCCGAAGTTGACCCTATGGAAACCTGTGTGAATTTGTTCTTCAGGGTTTATCTTTGTGTAATCGATCCACCAGCTAGATGTCCCTTGTACGCCTACATATGGTTCGCTTAACACCTATGCATTTGTTATCATGGCATTTCTATCCAATTTTGATCTGATCTGCAAGTGTAAATTTAGATGACAGGTAACAAGATTGAAACACCTGCATGCTGTTTTTGTGCACACAAACAGGGGTTTTATCCCACATTGGTGGGATGAACATGTTTTATGGTTTTAATATACACCATGTATTCCCTATTTAAATGACGTGTTGAGCATTATATTTCTCTTCCGAGCTTGGTTTGGCACTAAGAGTGTTCGATTGTAACTGTAACTTGGCATGTGAAATGTAGGTTTTTTAAGTGGTGACTTTAAAAATCTGGTGGTTTCTAGTTTCTTTTTTCAGTGGCGACTCTAAATGTGAATGGTTTCTTTTTATTTTCAAGTGACCTTAAAAATGGTTTTTTTTCAGGGTTACATGAATTGTTACATCCCCAGATCTCTAAAATCGATCAATATCACTGAATCAATGGTGATATGGCCGGTTAAGTAAAATGAATACTGGTTCAAGTGAAAGTTTTGGAAATGATATGTTGAGAATGCCCCCTAGGCACATGCTCTAGCAGGCAGTAGGAATGGATTCAATGAACCAGTGGCATGCCAAAAGTGTTAAACAAGACTCGTCTTTGAGAGGAATAGTGAACATGGATTCTCAAGGGAAAAAAGGCCCTTGAACAGGAAAACTTTGTGTAGTCAAAGTTGGTTGGGACATGCTCACAAAACAGTACTATGAATGCAAGAGAGGTATTAAATTTATTTAGTCTATTTGGACTTGAAAGAAATATCTAATCTATGAAAACTATGGATCCTTGTAAGAAGTTCAATTTTTCAGTATTGTGCGTCCTTTTATCTCAATTGAAAATACTTCATGCTTGGATTGTTTATATCATATGCTTGATTTGTTTGTAGCCCTTTTGTAGTAAGTAATTGTTTCTTTTGCAGGACGATTTGAATTCAAATTTACAAATGAATTTAAGAGAAAAACTGGGAGGAGGAGATCCTAAAGGCTTTCCTATAGGTTATGCTTCTACAAACTCATATGTATTTGATAGTGCCACAAACATATCTAATTGTCTTGTTCAAACAAACCAACATCTTTATCAAGGTAAGGTTTTGGTTCAAGTTTTTTTATTAAGTAATTTCTCTATTTGTTCGTCCACCAACTTTTACTAGTTTTTTATATTATAATATACTAAGATGTTCAATTTCTGCTTATAAATTGTTTCTATTGAGCCAAAACGTTCTTGACCTTCTACGAAAGTCAGATAATCCAATAGAAAGTGATGCATTAAAGCGTACTATATTAGGAACTTCAATGTAGCTAGCTATAATTTTCCCACAACTTGCAACAAGCTACTCCTAATCTTATCTCACCATACTTCTACTAGGAGAGATTCTATTGGCCTTCAATTTGTAGCTCAACTTCCATGGCATGCTAGTAAGCAAGCAAGTTTTCCCTAAAGTTGTGGATCCATAAGGCAATCCTTCATCAATTAATCAATGCAGCTAGCTATACTTTTCCAACAACATGCAACAGGCTACCCCTAGTCTTATCTCACCATACCCTTGCTAGGAGATTCTATTGGCCTTCAACTGGTGGCTCAAATTTCATGGCACACTAGTAAGCAAGCAAGTTTTCCCTAAAGTTGTGGATCCATAAGGCAATCCTTCATTAATTAATCAATTTTAAATAATCATTTTTTAACAATTTATTCAACACATTAGCAAACCATGTTTCTCCACACATTATTGTAATAATATTACAACAACAAAGTCAAAGTGAGAGATTCCATTGCTCTGCAAGAGTGATGAGGTTTGATATAAATCATTTATCATTTTACAAACCATGGATGTAGTACTATTTCTACAAGACGAGATATCAATTATATTTCATCTGATAAAGAAACAATAAGTGACTTACAAACCGAAAATAAATAAGTACTTCCTGCAATTTATGGAAATTGTCAGCCAAACATAAACGAGAATTACAGTATGCTTGGTTTTCTATCATTCAGTGCATCACCTTTTTGTAGAACAAAGGGTTGGCCTTCAATAGGTTTAGCATTGTATCGATAAATTCCCCATCCTCTCTTGGATCAAGAAAAAAATTGAAAAAATGTCATTAACATCAAACACCAATAATGAAGAACATTGTGTTGAGACATCTTGTGGGCTGGCAACTCTCGAGACCATAAATTCTTGTTCATCCTCAGCGTATGCATCATCTATTGGTAGTTTAGGTACCAAGATAGAGCATGACCCTATTTCAAGGGAGATAAGAAGGACATATGTAGGAAAACAATTCTTAAATAGGCTAAAGGACTCATTCCTTCAACGATTTAGAGATCATCTTCACCTCACATTCTCCAAGATTCCACTTCACCTAAAAAATATGGTGGTACAGGACATAAAGAATGAATTTGGTACTGGTTGGTCAGTTAAGAAGATAAAATTGCAAATGTCTCTCAACTGTAAGAGGTTTCGTTGCGCAAGAAGAGTTTCTATTCTAAATCGGTACTAGAAGCACTTACATTGGTCCTAGAAGTTCCGTTCTCTATATGGTCAAAATGCATCTCATCCGATCCTAGGTGGTAAGAAATCTGATGCCTGTAAGCATAGCATCCACCTGTCTGTCCTTAGCTGTACGAAACTAAACAAGAAAAATTAAAAAAATGCCTCAAGATCAAAGACTGAAACAAAGACCATTTGACATACCTTTTAAAGTATGGAAAGAACTTGTAAAATCATATAAGAAGTTGGATGCACAAAGAAAGGCTGGCGATGAAAGAATTTAGGTATTGAATTTTTCATTAAACATTATTTAGAATGTATTAATGCTTATAAGTATCTTAGACGTGTATTTGTGTGAAAATAAATTGAATTGGTTTATGTTTAAGGACAAGGCATCCAAGGTGAGGTTAACCAAGACAAAAGTCACTCATCGTAGTGGCCAGAAAGGTTTAAAATCACTTATAACAACCTTTGTAAGTATATTAAACATGTGATATTTTTTTTAATAAAATTTGTACTAGAAGAAATTCATTGTTATCTAATTTCTCCCTATTTACTGATTGACATGAACTAAAATATGGAAGACCTCCAAATCATTTGGAAAAAGAGGTGCTGCAGCAAAAGAGATGGGTTGAATAAGTTGTTTGGATGGACTCTATGGTATGCAATCTTAGTTGGATTTCCAATATAATTTTGAACTGTATTTTCATTTTATTTTTTAGTACTATTAGATATTATATTTTACCTCATTTTATGGTTAGCATTGTATAACAAAAACATGTGTTGTGTTATGTAATTAATACTAACATGTAATATTAATTTTTTTTGCTAGAATACTATAGGTAATGATTTCCAAGACGATGATCAAGATTATGATCCAAACTATGCTCAACATATATCAGCAGATGATGAGGATGAGGATGATGGTTGTGAAGGAGGAGATGATGATGATAGTTGTGGTGTTGGTGATGATGTGGATGAGACTAATGAGGATGTTCAAGATGATCATGAGGATGATCTTGGTGGTGGTATTTAGGCATGAAGATGCATTGTTTTTTATGAAGAAATTATTGTGTATAATGACATTGTTATGTTTAGATGGGTGTTGTGAATTTACCCTATATCAATGAGACATTTTGATTTGGTAATCATACGATGAGTTTGATTTGATTAAAGATGATGTTGATATTATCATTATTGTATTTTTATTTGATTTATATTTTGGAAAGTATCATCATTACTTTTATAGAGAATTATAATGTATGGTGATATTACCATCTTTGGATGTACGTTTTTAATTTATCGTAGAATAATGATATTCATGAAATATTTTTATTTGTTAATCATATTTGAATTTTAGTTGTTTTGATTAAAAATAATACTAATCTTATTAGTATTATGTTGTTATTTTATACATATGTGTTGAAAATTGTCAATGAATCATTGTATATGATGACATTGTTATTTTCTGGATGGATGTTGTCAATTTTCCTTAAATTTATTTACAAATGATTTTGAATTGTGATATCTTCTTTAATGATATTTAGAAACTATGATATATTTCACTATGCAATTGAAATTAGTAAAATGAATCTATAAAAGGGGTCATATATGTAAAGAAAAATATACTCTACATAAGAAGTCAAATGCGGATGTAACCATGGATACAAAATTGAAAGTAAAATTGGATGTTAAACTAGGAATTAATACAAAATGCAAACAATGACATACAAAGTGCTTTAAACTAGAAGTGAAAAATTGTGCAATAGTGGACAGAAAGAAGGGAACAAAGCATGGCATACAAAAGGATATCAAATTGGGCAAAAACAAGTACACATAAATGGACACCAAATTAGATGCAAAAAAAGACAGACAACTAGATGTAAAATAAGATGCAAAGTTGAGTGCTAAAAATAGGAAAAAAATGTTACAAATTAAGATGCCAAATGATGATGCAAATTTGGGATGAAAACTTGGGTCCAAAAAAGGAAAAAAAAAAGATGTAAGAAAAGACATAAAACAAGATGCAAAATGGGGTTGAAAAAATGTGAAACCAAGGATGCCATATTGGATGTAAAAAATGATGCATAATCAGATGCAAATTTTGATGGTGAAAATGATGTAAAACTAGACTCCAAAAAAATGCAAAATTGGATGAAAAAGTGGGCATAAAAAATGGTGCAACATTGGACACATAAGTAGACACAAAAATGGTGCAAAAATGGGCATAAAAATAGCTCAAAATTGGATGCAAAAAATGATGTAAAACTTGGTGCAAAAACAAATACAAAAGTAGATGTAAAAATGGCTCTAAATTGAATGTACCATTAGACACAAAAAAGATGCAAAGGTGGAAACAACACATGACTCAACATAAGATGCAAATATAAATGAAAATTTGGATGCTCAAAATGATGTACCATTGGACGCAAGAAATGGTGTTAAAAACGATGCAAAATTGGATGCAACAAATGACGCAAAATATGGTGTAAAATGGGATGGGAAGAATGGAGACAAATCAAACGTAAAAGTGGACATAAAAAATGGTCCTAAAAAAGATGAAAAAAGGGGCACAAAAATGGATGTAAAATTTGGTGCTAAATCAAATTCAACACATGGTGCAAAACTAGGTACAAAATTAGAAGCAAAAACTAGTGTAAGACTAGATGCAAAACCTGGCGTAAGGCTATATGCAAAAACTGACATAAAATGGATGCAGAAAAAGATGTTAAATTGGATGCAAAATACAATGTAAACTTGATGCAAATGATGGCATAAAAATGGAAGCAAAGAATGACACAAAATAGGAAGCAAAGGACGATGAAAAATAGATGCAAAAAATGACATAAAACTAGAAGCAAAACGTGTCATAAAATAAGATGCAAATCTTAGTTCAAAATTTGATGCAAAAAATGATCCATATTTTGGTGTAAAAAATGATGCAAAATCTAGCATGAAAATGTATGCAAAATCAAGCGCAAAAAAGAACGCTTTAAAAATTGTACAATAGAGCCAGATTTAGCGCCAAGTTGCTCATCACAATTACAAAAAAAATGCACTAAAATCTGGCACAATCGCTGGTTTTGTTGTAGTGTAACTCAAGATGAATTAATTGATTATTTTCATGTAGCCGGTGAGACTAAATTCGAATTTTAACTCACAATTTTAATTCAAGGACAAATTAAAATTGGAATATTCTGGATTCTATTTTTATCATTTCTTGTTGTTATTTTCAATAGGGTGTATCCAATTGGTAAGGAAATTTGGGAAAGATAAAGGTAATGGACCATATCTATTTATGTTTTAATTCTCTAGTGGTCCTCTTACTTTTGATATATTGATCCACACTTAACATGCAAAGATTCAAGTCCTCTCCATCTACACATATGTGTCACATAGATTGGGACTTGGTATCGATTTCCAGGAGTTTATGAAAACCATGGAGGGGTTGTGAAATATAAAAAAAATTCACACAATTCCCACTTGAATTCAGAAACAAGTACATCTTCACTTTTGTTTCTTATGGACTTAACTTACTTCAGAATCCTTCAACATGAATCATTATTTTATCTTGATTTACTCCTTTCTTTAGTTTAGCTTTAATAGGTTATGATTTTGGGCCAATGAAAACTTCTTCGAAAGCCACTTCTTCATGCTTTTAATTTCAATCAAAAGAAGAGGTTACCTTTTGATAGAGAAAATGATATTTCTCAAGTAAAATTTAAAAAAAATTCTTGAATGATAAGCTTCATATGCCTACTTTCATTCGTTTCCATTTCATTACATTATTGTTTCAATTTAGTTTTTAGTTTTGCTGATATAAATCTTTTTTTTTGCAGGTCTTCATGAACTTTTTACACCCATATCAGCTGAGAGTTGGAACTCATTCTCCTTGTTATTTATTTTTGTGTTTTATATGAACAATAATGATACACATAAGTAAGCTAAATTGGGGAGTCCTTGAACCTTCAATTTGGTTCATAACCATTGTTTTTGTTAAGATGTCATTTTGAAGCAAGAAAACCTACAAGAGGAAGAAACTTCTCTTTTGGCTTAATTTAACCTTGTGATTGTTATTCACTTTATGGTTTGAGAGCATAATTGTTTATAAATATATAAGAGAAATTTATTAAAATACCAACATAGGACGTACAGACACATGATTTTCTTATTTTTCAATTTTTTGGAGACATTTTTATAGTTAGTCTTGTAGGGGTTATTTTTAATCTAGGAATTTCCTTCATTTTTCTCTTACGTATTTGACATCTTTGCAGTTCATTCATTTCCTCTTTCACTTCAGTTTGATTTTTTATTTTATTTTTGCCTTTGGTTATTGATTTATTTGAGTGATTCCACCAAAATTTGTTGGGAAGGAATTTTTCTTACCCAATATTGTCTTAAAGACATGGGAAATTTTTACTCTATCTATTTCAATGGGTTTCATTTAGCTTAAAGATATATTTTTATGGAATCCTAAAGCTCTCTTTCTTTAAATATTTTCCATGGAGGAACACACATTCTTTCTAAGTGATATAGTTCACATTTTCAAGAAATAATTGCCCTTAGTTTAACTCTATGAATCCCTCTCATCTCTCCACTTTATTAAATGCCTCTGATTGATAGTCACAGGGAAAGATTTTGAAGTCAACATTATGGAAGTATATATCCATTTTCTTAAGTCTCTTTTACCATCCGACCTCTTTCGCTCAAGTACATCATAAACTTAGCTTGCAAATGTGCTTATCAAAAGGCTAATAAAAAGGGGAAGCATGGGAAATACAAATAAACTCGTCGGGGATATGGACGCTCACTGGCAGCAAGGCCATGCTTGTATGGAATTAAAGACAACTTCTTCAGGGTACTGAACAAGCTCTTTAAAAGTGAGAAAATTTTAGAGACCATTCATATCGATGGGTATATGCCTTATCAAAAAACTCCTATCTATACCTTCTTCAATTCCTCATACAAGATAATCTTAAATATTAATCTTTTCCCAAAACTTGGATTCATCATTTTAAACTAAGTATGGTTTCAATACTTATATTTTACAGCTTATATTACTTGATATATTAACATGGGACCCATAAGAAAGGCTTTATTGTTTGACAGTTTCATAAAATTCCTCATTTTTAACCTCTGGGTAAAACTAAAATCCATCATTTTTAACTAGAGATAATTGGTTCTTCAATCTATGTCACCAATTGTTGAGGTGAAAACTCAACACCCCAATTTTTTACTTATTTGTTTCAAATAATGGGGACCCTTTTCATAAATTTTGGCTAGATCACCTTTTAATATTTTCTTTTAGTTAAGTGTCCTACAATTTTGCCTAACTTTTATTTTCTTCAAATTTTTCGTTTTATTGCTTCATTGTGTTAGAATTTTTGCAAGATTTCCATTGGTTCTTATTTCATCTCATTTGGTTTCATGGTTTGCAAATGATGTTTACCAGAAGTTAAGTAATTTTTAACGTGAGGGCGAAAAAATGTACAAAATGCATATTATTTTAAGTTTTGTAAATTATTTGTAAATATTGATTTTTAATTAATTTTTACTAATTAATTATTATTTGGTGACGGTCCTACAAAATTTCCACAACCAAATTGTAGAAAAATTAAAATTGTGCATTATCAGATTTTAGAATTTAATTTAAAAATCAATTTCAATAAAGGTTCTGAAATCTAAAATCCTAAAAAATCCAGTGGCTGTAGTTTTTTTAATGTTGACGAGACCTTAATATCAAGTGATTGTAGTTTTTACAGAGGAGGGAGGGTCCCACTCCACATGGTCCTCCTCACCTCTTTTCTTCCCTCTCTTTGGGACCTTAGAGATTTTAACACATTGGAACTCCATTTCATTCCCTCTTCAAGAATCCTAACTTTGATCACCTCATTCCATCGAGAAATCGTAATATATAATTTCGTAACTTATAATTTTAATATGACTGAAATTTCAAAATCTCTCGATGCTCCCTTAGCATACGCTATATTGGTACCTCGGAACACTTTATATCGTAACTCCATTTAAAAAAATCTCTGATATTTAAAGTCCTGTTGTGGCCACCAACAACCCCCCTCCTTATTTAGTATTAGCAATAACACTAGGTAAGTGGGGACCCTTAGTAAAAAATTCAAAAAAATTCAATTAAGGCTTATGTATTCTACTCCTTAAGAAAACATCGCATCGCGCGAAGAAGATAGGACATTTCTTTATGAGTAAAATGATAAACTGCGAGAGTGCGACGCGAATTCCATCGCATCACATGCATTAAGAAATGCTCATATTCGAAAACCTTAAAAAATCGTCGATGGCCGATATGCGATATTGCATATTGCAATATCGCATAAAAAAACGCATAACCATTTAACGATTATAACAATCTGTGATAATGCCATAACGCGATAGTGCAATCTGCGATCTTGCGATCGCGCAATACAACAATCTGCGATTCTGCGATAAGCGCAATCGGGCAAGCTTGCGATAACACATCTTGATAAAAGTGCAATAACGCGATACTGTGATGATGCGACGCAGAAATTGTCTATCGCAGATTTTCGCCAGCTCAACATTCAAGAAAAAGCTGTCCATAAACCAAAAATTGGATACGCGCTTTAATGAAAATTAATGAATGATACGCCAAGTGTTAATGAAAGACAGTTTTGTGTTTTTCGAAGAGTTAGTTCACGTCAGGTGGCATGTTTTTGTACATCCGTAGAACTCAGAGCTTTCTTGTCAATTTTTATTATCATTACTCTCTCCTCATGTGTGAAATGCAGGAACAAAAAACAGAAAAGACATGAAGTAATGTGTAGGAAGTGATTAAGGAAAAGGGTAAATCTCCAAAGATCGGAAACAGAGAAGAAATGCCCTCATGAACAGATACCGCATGCAACAGAGCCACAAATTCCAGAGCGCTGCTGAGCTATCCATTACAGATCTTTCAGTCAGAGCCATGGTTGAATGAGTTGTTGAACGATGCTGATATCAACAGGTGATTTAACTCTCAAGGTCAGAAGCTCATGAAAGCAGTATGTTTAGAAAATTTTGAAGCTTATACCCGGTGAAGGAAAAGGTGCTGAAGGCGAAAAACGCACCAGAAAGGCCTGGATCAAAGAATGGAGGCAGTTTCCGATGCACGATTAGCGCCTAGCGCTAATCACGCATCGTTGAGAAAATTGCTCAAAAAGCAAAGTCCCTAACTGCTCAGTCACTCGTAAGCCAAGAAAATGCAAGAAAGCAAAGGCAGAGGCAATTTGCGGGTTAACCAAGTGGAATTTGGATTATTATTGAGCATACACAGTAAAACCACATAGCCAGAGGATGATTCTCAAGTATATCTTCTATTTTGCTGAAAAGATGGTGCCAGCTCTAGCCATTTCAGTTTTCTTAGCTCAACCAAATGCAGAAGACAGTCAGCCGATTCCACCCAGGCAAATATTGAATGCTTGCAACATTAAGGAGCAAATGCAGAAATAGTTAGATATTAGATTTAGTTTTTAGAAATAGTTTTTCTTAGAAAAAGGGCGCTCATTTAAACTGTATCCTGAATCTGTGTAATTAAGTTATTTAGTTAGTAGCATTTAAACCCTTCTCATGCATTTAGAGAAGGGTCCAGAAATTTATCAAAAACTTGTCCTCAGAACATGCACTTTTGCACCCTCAGAGGAGGTTTTGGTGAATGAATGGATCAAGATTTGTTGATGTTTGCATTGGATATCTACTCCTGATGTTGCACTTCTATACTCTTAGTAGATGTTAGAGCAAGGAGAGATAAATCATTATTGCTTGAAGCTTATGAGTAGGACCAGTCATAAATGGTACTTTTATCTCTTGACCATTTCTGCGTATATGTTAAAGTGATATAAAGTTTTTAGTTGTTTATATGTTATTGCATGAATGCTTGAGTTATCATTTGGCACTTTTGTACGGTGGTAGCTATTTATTTATGTTTAATGTATGAATAGCTTATTATGCGATATGTTGTTCACAACAGTTTTGCCTAACTTTTTATGCGAAATAGTTCATCTTAATTGATTTCCTTTCTTATAATCGCTGAATGATCTTTATTGCTAGTTGTTATTTGAAATCTCTTTAGATCGCATAATAGAAGAATTACATCCTGGGTTAGCATAGATTAGATGTGCTGTTTTTATTAGATTACAATAGCATAGAATTAGATTAAAGTTTGAATTAGAATAGCTTAGATAGTTACAGTTAGATCAGTAACATCTAATTCTACACACACACACACATAGATTGGGAAACTGGTCCCATTATCCCCAGTTGGACCCGCTATACCAAACAAATAAGGAACTGCCAACCAAGGTCCGGACCGGGCGGGTATCCCCCTTGTTGTCGACCCGATTTTTGGGGCTTCAACATATTTGGCACTAGAAGGAGGGCCTGAACTATGAATGGCAAGTAAATCCAAATCTGAATACCATTCTAAGGGTAAATCACCCTCATCATCTCCCCCGACTTCCCCATTACATTTAAATCCAGAGTAAGAAGTCGCTCGAGTATCAACCGCCGCTACACACCCTGATATTTCAGACCAATCTACCATTGAACCTCCTGAAGTTGAATCCCTGATTCACAAACTTCAGCGATTTTCCATTTCTCCTCAGAGGTCTGACAAATCTCAAGGCAGTGTGACTTCGCAGTACAATCCCGCTCATCCCCTGACCAGGCTAAAGAGTGAAAAGTTTGGCGTCCAGCCAACCAAATTACCTCTTCCCACCAGGAAAAGAGCGAGGAAATCACCCCAAGAGTCTGAGAGTGAGACTCTTTCGTCTGCATCATCCATCTCAACTGCTTCACCGCGAAGTCAACCATCCACACCTCCACTCCAGATCATCATCCATCCGTCCACTGGAACTCCCACAACTCCTCTTCAATCATCTACAATCGTAGTATCCTCATCCTCCCAGCCACAGGGATCATCTTCTGCACTTTCCTCTGTTAGCAGTTCAACAATGGCCCAGTCTCCATGGAATAACCCTGGGGCAGTCTTAATGCCTACACCCTTGAGTCAAATACCGACCCATCCTAAGAAATGGCTGCCTAAATTCAATCCTGAGGCAGACATGCTAGCAGAAGAGCACATAAACAACTTCATGCTTTCCATTAATCTTAATGGAGTTACTAATGAAGATGCTATTGTTCCGCTTTTTCCCTATACACTGCAAGGGACAGCCGGATCATGGTACTTTTCATTACCCTCCGGATCCATCACAAGTTGGGACATCTTCCAGGACCAATTCCTAACCAAGTTTGGTGATGACAGATCAACAACAACGTTAATCAATGACCTATCAAATCTTAAAGCCGAAGCTAGAGAGCCTATTAAGGATTTCAATTTACAGTTCAACAAAATTTTCAACAAAATTCCTACTGCTTCCCAGCCCAGCGAAGAAGTACGATATGAATGGTATATTACCGCTCTACCATCAAACATAGCAATCTTCGTGGACAGGGAAAATAAAATAACCTTAGCTGATAACATGAAAGAGGCAATAACAGTAGAGAAATGAATAATATCCCTGGAAAAGAGATCTGTGATAGATGAACGTAAGTCCAAAAAAGTTGCCTTCAAGGAAGACTCCAGGAAGAAACAAGCAAAAGATCCTTTTGATTTGGAAGGATTGCAGAAAGTTCTAAAGACCATGTCCAATGAGATGGTCGACATAAAAAAGCAAGTAGCAGAAACTTCTTCAAAAAATCCCTACAGAGCTTTTAAAAGAGGTCCTTCAACAGATGTAAAGCCACCCAATGCCATTTCAAATGCTGAATTCGAGGAAGAGGAAGAGGAAATTGCCACTGAAGGGCAGACCGATGATAAAGAAGTTGTGGAATTACAAGGAATGTGGGTTTTCATCCTCCCACAAGAAGAAGATCAAGAAGTATTTCCAGTTAGCACACGAAGCAAAAATCAGCTTGATCCTCCCCAAACTACCCCTAAGCCGAAGAGCGCAAGCTATGCAACAAAGGATAAAGTCACAACAAAGAAAAAAACATCTAAAGCAACTCAAACTAGCTTAGTCAAATCAGATGAAACGACTCCATCGAAAACACTGATAGTGTCGAATGAAATGGAGTACAATATTAATGACATGAAGAAGACTAGGGATAATATCACCCTTTACGAACTGAGCAAGTTGAAACATCAACAGAAGATAATGATGAAAGAATTACATGCCGTGCCAGTTGCACCTTTGCCTGCCGTTGTACTTTCTCAAGCTTCCCACAAAATGGGAAGACCTCCAACTATTGTGATCAATAAGATTGATCCAAATGACATCACTTTGATTGGAGGAAGATCAAAATCTCACACTCCCCCGTTTCTCCTTACTTATGAAATCTTCAATAAAAATGTGCACAATTGTTTGGTAGATTCCGGTGCTTCATCAAATATTTTACCCAAATATATATGTGCCAAATTAAATGTTCAACCACAGAAATCTACAATGTGCATAGTTCAGATAGATCGATCTCAAGTCGAAGTGATTGGCGAACTAAATCAAGTAACCATAAGATTGTCATCCAACCCTAAGGTGTGTCAGGTTATTGACATTCTAGTTGCTGATATCCCAGAATTCTATGGCTTAATTCTTAGCAGGGATTGGTCAGAGAAACTCCATGGATACTTCGCAACCGACTGGTTGCATATGTGGCTACCCTACAACGGTAAACCGAATCAAATAAGAGTTGAACGAGAGCTACACCAGAAGTACATAGTAACGGAGTTAGAGGGAGAAAATGAACCGGTAGCTTATAACAGCAGTATCATTGGTAATTACTCAGTAGATTCTTTCCTCGAAAATTTCAATGCTCATGCGTCACCCTATTTAGGACACTCTGTTTTGTCCCAAGTCGAAAATTTTTCTCGAACTGATAGTTCGAAATGTATTAATTTTTTAGATAAACCTGTAAATAAATCTTTGTTTTGGAAATTATTTTTTGATGGCTCTAGATCTAACGAAGGAGCAGGAGCAGGATGCGTTCTGATTAGTCCAGAAGGAGAAAAAATCATGCTCACATGCAGACTCGAATTCGATTGCACAAACAATACAGCAGAATACGAGGCTTTGGTTCAAGGCCTGTACAAAGCAATCGAGTTAGATGTCAAGTATCTTCAAGTCTTTGGAGACTCTAAGATTGTGGTTAAACAGGTACGTAACACTATACATTGCTTATCAGGTCATTTAAAACACTATCAATCTTTAGTACAAGGTTTGACTGAGCATTTCATAGCGTTTAATATTTCTTCAATCCCTAGAATCCAAAACGCAAGTGCAAACCTTTTAGCTAACGTAGCTTCTAAGCTTATTCCATCAAAAGATTTTAGTCCAGATAGATTCTCAATAGAATTAATCTTTAGACCGTCCATTCCTGACAACATCACAAATTGGAGAGTATTCAATGACGAACCTGATATCATAAATTTCCTTACATGTGAAGGATCCTATTCCAATCAAATAATTGATGAAGACCAGCATGATCGACAATTGCAACAAAATAGCACTAATAATGCTATACCTAAGTCGGTGGTCAAGTTAGAAGACTTATACGATTTGAAATACTGGTTTAAGAGGTCTACCAATTCAAAAACTCTACAGTTCAACCTTGAACTACGAATTAGTAAACCTAGGGACCGATGCTAAACCACAAAAAATTAATCTAGGCCTCAGCCTAGCCCCTGAAGAGAAACTAGTGTATATTCGTCTTTTGAGACAATACAAAAATGTTTTTACCTGGAATTATGATGAACTGAAAACATACGACACTTCTATCATCAAGCGTACTATTCCCACGATCGATAACGAAAAACCTGTCCAACAAAAGCTGAGAAAGATCCACCCCAATTTAGAAAATCAGATAAAAACTAAGCTCAATAAGTTACTGA
Organism: Pinus tabuliformis; assembly: GCA_031772625.1. Lineage (NCBI taxonomy): Eukaryota > Viridiplantae > Streptophyta > Pinopsida > Pinales > Pinaceae > Pinus > Pinus tabuliformis. Next base: position 782,769,354 of record CM062819.1, on the reverse strand, counting down.
AAGCCAGGATAATCTTTCCCATCAGACATTCCAAATGGGTCTCCAATATGGTACCCGTTAGAAAGAAAAAAGGAGATATTAGGATTTGCATTTACTTTCGGAACCTTAACAAAGCCTATCAAAAAGACAATTTTCCTCTTCCACCTATGGAGCAGATACTGCAGGCAGTGGCGGGCTCAGAATTAATGTCTTTCTTGGATGGATTTTTAGGATATAATCAAGTGTTGGTACATCCTGATGATCAGTTGAAAACCACATTCAGAACTGAATGGGGCACATACGCATATCAGAAGATTCCATTTGGTTTGATTAATGTTGGTGCCACATTTCAGAGAGCCATGGACATCGCATTCAAGGGTTTAGTCAACAAATCTGTAGTAATTTATTTGGATGATATAATAGTGTACTCGAAGAAGCGAAGCGACCATCACAAAGACCTGAAACAAATCTTTCAACGATGTTTAAGGTATGAAATTTCACTTAACCCAAAGAAACCTTTTTTCGCACTAAGTGAAGGGAAACTTCTAGGATTCATAGTGTCAAAATCTGGTATTCACATTGATCTCGACAGAATCAAAGAAATTTCTGAAATATCCCTACCTCATAACAAAAAAGCCATGCAATCTTTCCTTGGTCAAATCAATTTTGTAAAGAGATTCGTTCCAGATTTTTCACGAATCGTGTCTCCTTTGCAAACCATGATTAAAAAGAATTCAAATTTTAAATGGGGTCAAGATGAACATGAAGCATTCAACCTGATCAAGCAAGCTATTATTGATGCTCCATCTTTAGCGACTCTGAATTTTTTAGAACCTTTTATTTTATACACATTTGCCTCAGATAGGTCATATGCTGTGATTCTAACTCAAGCAAATCAAGAAAAAGAGGAAGCTCCAATTGCGTTTTTTAGCTCAAATTTACAGGGTGCTGAACTCAATTATTCAGACATGGAGAAACAGGCTTATGCTGTTTTCAGAGCGATCAAATACTTCAGACCTTTCTTACTTAAAACCCATACTAAGATCATAGCACCATTCCCAGCGGTAAGGAATCTTCTAGTACAGAAGGATGTGGGTGAGAAAAGGGCCGATTGGGTTACTGCCTTACAGGAATATGACCTTGAGATCAAACCAACAAACATTATAAGAGGTCAAGGCTTCTGCAAAATGCTGGCCAGAGCATCGCAAATTTCTGAAAGTCCATCTGAAGAGGTACAAATGTGTGAGGTAAGCCTAAATGATGCAGAATCATTATATGTTGATGTCATTTATTAGCTTAAGAATGGGTATACTCCTTCACACCTTGATCATACTAAGAAAAGAGCTCTACGATTGAAAGCTAAACAATATTAGCTCATAAATGATATTCTTTTTAGAAAAAATTATGATTCTGTTCTTCTCAGGTGTCTTGAGAAAGCTGAAGCTGAAAAACTTTTGCAGGAACTCCACGATGGGCCAGTAGGCGGACACTATGCTGGAGATGCTACTGCACATAAAATTTTACGCGCAAGATATTACTGGCCCACACTGTTCAAGGATTCACACAGTTACGTGAGAAGATGTCAGGTCTGCCAAACTACTGCTGGAAGACAGAAGAAGCCATCCCTGCCACTACAGCTGGTAAACATTGAGCAACCTTTCAGTCAGTGGGGCTTGGACATAATAGGTGAGATCATTCCTCACTCTTCTAAGCAGCATAGATACATCCTCACGGCAACAGATTATTTTACTAAATGGGTAGATGCAGTTCCGCTCAAGACAACTAATTCTGAAAATATCATTGAGTTCATAGATCAATTTATAATCACTAGGTTTGAATTGCCATCCGCTTTAATGTTTGATAATGCATCATACTTTTCTGGAAATGTAATGACTGAATTTGCACTTAAAAGAGGATTCAAACTTAAATATTCGGCCAATTACTATATGTAAGGTAATGGGTTAGCTGAGTCAACAAATAAAAACCTAATCAGGATTATTAAAAGAACAGTTGACCAGAATCAAAAGAATTGGCACAAGGCTTTGATATATGCTTTATGGGTAGATAGGATAACGCAAAAAGCTTCCATAGGCACTTCTCCCTTTAATTGAGTTTATGGGAAAGAAGTGGTTCTTCCGACTCACTTAGCCATTCCCTCTTTGTCTTTAGTACAATACATTGATGAAGTACCCACTTCCTCCTTACATCTAAGACAAATGGAAATACTTAAATTAGAAGAACAACGAGAACAAGCTAAGAAAACACATGCTCATCATCAAGCGCTAGTAAAATCCTCTTTTGATTCAAACATAATGACCATAAAAGATTTTCAAATGGGAGATTTTGTTTTAAAGTGGGATAAGGCTCATGAAGAAAAGGGCAAACATACAAAATTTCAAAGGATGTGGCTTGGTCCTTTTCAGATTGTCGAAGTCGTAGGTCCATCAACATTTGTGTTACAGGATTTCGCAGGTAAGAGGGATCCTTTGCATGTTAATGGACAAATTCTCAAGAAATATTTTCCATAGAAGATTATTTTTCTATTTTTGTAGAATAATTTTTCTTTTCATAATAAAACCAGTTGTGAGTGGTTACATTAGGTATTTACGAAAAAGACACAAATTCTCTTTCAGATTTTGAACTTTTCACTTGTATAAATAGCAAATCTTTTGGAAAATTGATCTTTATTATTGACAGATACAGTTAAAAACTTTAGCCTAGATATGATACTAGTTTCAACTTCAAAAAATTTGATGAAAGAAAACTTTAATGAAGAAATTGTTTTATCTCAGTACAATGAAAAGTATCAATAACAAAATAAAGATTCTATGTAGAACAGTTGTTTCCAAAAAACTATATTATTGTCATCTAGAGCTATCTTAAGGAAACAATGACTTCCTCCCTGCTAAGGAAAATCACAGCTTTCAGAGGAATAATCCAAGGATACACTATGTCTTGAAGAATAAGAGGTCTCATCACAAGCCGACTTATCATAATCACAGATATTATAATTTGCTTACTTTTCCAATACTGTCCACCACAATAGGGCAATGACTCAAGATTGTTGCAATCAAAAGACAAGGGGTCTCATCATGAGCCAGCTTGTTCAGCAAAGTTATGAATCAAGTGAGTGACTGTGTCATAATTTGGCTACCAAACCAAGACATTGTTCTTTAAGAATAAAAAAGAAAATCAAAGAAATAAGTGTGGATATGGACTTTTCTTTGAAAGTTGTAGGTCACATTAAGTAGGATATAGGATCATTGCTGGGTAACAGGTAACCCTGTCGAGGCTATAAATGCCTTCTGGCAGCAGAGGCTATACCTACGACAAATGAGCATATTTAAAACTCGTATACAGAGGAGACTTTATTTTATCTTTACAAGACCAAGTAATGGCTGATATAAATACAAGGACTAGCCTAAGGAAGCAAATAATTAGAATAGAAAGAGGTTGAAACAAAATATCATTGACAGTTTAAAGCATAATGTACTCTATCTTTCCATAACAGAGTTTAGTTTTCTGAAAAAAATTTGGTTTTAGAAGTTTGAAAAATTCAGTAGAAAAACAGAGATAACTAGTTCTTCCAAGTGAATCACCAATTGTTGTGGCAACCAACAACCCCCCTCCTTATTTAGTATTAGCAATAACACTAGGTAAGTTGGGACCCTTAGTAAAAAATTCAAAAAAATTCAATTAAGGCTTATGTATTCTACTCCTTTAGAAAACATCGCATCGCGCGAAGAAAATAGGACATTTCCTTATGGGTAAAATGATAAACTGCGAGAGTGCGATGTGAATTCCATCGCATCGCATGCATTAAGAAATGCTCATATTCGAAAACCTTAAAAAATCGTCGATGGCCGATATGCGGTATCGCATAAAAGAACGCATAACCATTTAACGATTATAACAATCTGCGATAATACGATAACGCGACAGTGCAATTTGCGATCTTGCGATCGCGCAATACAACAATCTGTGATTCTGCGATAAGTGCAATTGGGCAAGCCTGCGATAACACATCTTGATAAAAATGTGATAATGCGATACTGCGATCATGCGATGCTGCGATGCGAATAACAGAAATTGTCTATCACAGATTTTCCCCGGCTCAACATTCCAGAAAAAGATGTCCATAAACCAAAAATTGGATACGCGCTTTAATGAAAATTAATGAATGATACGCCAAGTGTTAATGAAAGACAGTTTTGTGTTTTTCGAAGAGTTAGTTCACGTTAGGTGGCATGTTTTTGTACGTCCGTAGAACTCAGAGCTTTCTTGTCAATTTTTATTATCATTACTCTCTCCTCATGTGTGAACTGCAGGAACAAAAAACAGAAAAGACATGAAGTAAAGTGCAGGAAGCGATTAAGGAAAAGGGTAAAGCTCCAAAAATCGGAAACAGAGAAGAAATGCCCTCATGAACAGATACCGCATTCAATAGAGCCGCAAATTCCAGAGCGTTGTTGAGCTATCCATTACAGATCTTTCAGTCAGAGCCATGGTTGAATGAGTAGTTGAACAATGCTGATATCAATAGGCGATTTAACGCTCAAGGTCAGAAGCTCACGAAAGCAGTATGTTTACAAAATTTTGAAGCTTATACCCGGTGAAGGAAAAGGCGCTAAAGGCGAAAAACGCACTAGAAAGTCCCGGATCAAAGAACGGAGGTAGTTTCCGATGCACTATTAGCGCCTAGCGCTAATAGCGCATCGCTGAGAAAATTGCTCAAAAAGCAAAGTCCCTAACTGCTTAGTCACTCGTACGCACAGAAAACACGAGAAAGCAAAGGCAGAGGCAATTTGAGGGTTAACCAAGTGGAATTTGGATTATTACTGGGCATACACTATAAATCCACATAGCTAGAGGATGATTCTCAACTATATCTTCTATTTTGCTAAAAAGATGGTGCCAGCTCTTGCCATTTCTGTTTGCTTAGCTCAACCAAAAGCCGGAAGACAGTCATCCGACTCCACCCAGGCAAATATTGAATGCTCGCAACATTAAGGAACAAATGCAGAAATAGTTAGATATTAGATTTAATTTTTAGAAATAGTTTTGCTTAGAAAAAGGGCGATCATTTAAACCGTATCCTGAATCTGTGTAATTAAGTTATTTAGTTAGTAGTATTTAAACCCTTCTCATGCATTTAGAGAAGGGTCCAGAAATTTATCAAAAACTTGTCCTCAGAACATGCACTTTTGCACCCTTAGAGGAGGTTTTGGTGAATGAATGGATCAAGATTTGTTGATGTTTGCATTTGATATTTGCTATTGATGTTGCACTTCTATACTCTTAGTAGATGTTAGAGCAAGGAGAGATAAATCATTATTGCTTGAAGCTTATGAGTAGGACCAGCCATAAATGGTACCTTTGTCTCTTGACCATTTCTGCTTATATGTTAAAGTGATATACAGTTTTTAGTTGTTTATATGTTATTGCATGAATGCTTGAGTTATCATTTGGCACTTTTGTACGGTGGTAGCTATTTATTTATGTTTAATGTATGAATAGATTATTATGCGATATGCTGTTCACCACTGTTTTGCCTAACTTTTTATGCGAAATAGTTCATCTTAATTGATTTCCTTTCTTATAATCGCTGAATGATCTTTATTACTAGTTGTTATTTGAAATCTCTTTAGATCGCATAATAGAAGAATTACATCCCGGGTTAGCATAGATTAGATGTGCTGTTTTTATTAGATTACAATAGCATAGAATTAGATTAAAGTTTGAATTAGATTAGCTTAGATAGTTACTGTTAGATCAGCAACATCCAATTCTACACACACACACCCATAGATTGGGAAACTGGTCCCATTATCCCCAGTCGGACCCACTATACGAAACAGATAAGGAGCTTCCAACCAAGGTCCGGACCGGGCGGGTGTCCCCCTTGTTGTTGACCCAATTTTTGGGGCTTCAACAAGTCCCAATGGTTCATTTATTTCATTTCAGAATATGGTATATTTTCAAGGTCCATTTTAAAAGCTCTCTGAAGTTCAAACACCGATGGATTTGGTCATAGGTGTTGGTATCTTGTTATATAAGGGGACATGTTGGTCCCATAAATCAGATATCAAGACTATATAATTTCATAAGTCTTTATAATTGAACCTCCAATGTCACTTGACCCTCGATGCTTGATGTAACTTTGGACTTCATTGACCTTAGAGCCTTTTTCATAAAACTTACGATTTATAACTCCTCTGATGATCGAATTTTTAATACCTCTGATGGCCTTCGTGAGCTTTGGCTTAAGTTTTTATTCGTTGTTGTAATACCAACATTATTGTTGTTGGTCCTCCAACTTGTCATGATTTTGTTGATGAAACCATCCATTTTCGCAAAATTCCATTCACCCATTGTCAACATTTTTAGCCATATTTCTCCACAAATTGGACCAATTTTTTGCATACATGTCTACATGGTTTATTATTATTGTTACTATTATTTTTAATGAATTAAGAAGAACTTTTCTTGGCTTTACTAATGATAGTTTGACCAGTTCATGTTTCTGTAGTTTAGTCAAGTTTCAGTAGCTATCTCCATGGTTGAGGTAGTAGCACCACTCAAGAAGGAAATCTTATTCCTGGACTTGGTTTCTAGAAGATCCAATGTGTATTTATATTAGTCAAATTCCACCCAACTCGCACATGTGGACCTCCATTAAAAGATCAAAGAAAGAACACAACAATTCTTACCACTAAACTTTAAACACATTTTTGGAGAAAATGAAAATAAATTTGGGAAAATGAAAACATGGGATTTTTTCAGCACGGGCCAAGTTAGGTTCTCGAGGAGTTTTTTTCTCAAATTCATTAACATTTGAGATATTTTCGGGGTTCTTTGGAGCCCTATTTTACATAATTCATGAGCAAATGGTTTGGTAATTTCACAGTCAATGCCTAGCCACCAAAATGATTAGAACGAGTTATTCTTTAGCAAATTCATGGAAAGAAGATATGTTTGATTAGATATGGATTGACCTTTGATCCTAAAAACCTTTAAAATATATTTTATTTTATTTTCAATCTTATTACTGAGATATCATGGCCAAAATCCATGCAATGAAATTTTGAGTTTCTTGTTTCTTCAAAACTATATAAATTGTAGTCCCTTTGCTGAGGGGAGGGAGGAGATTTCAATAATGAATATAAACTTGTATTTTTTGCTGCTATTTGAAGAAGAATAACTCTTTTTTTCTCAGTGAATGTAATCGCTGATATGGCGTAACTCTGAATGAAACTGGTGATTTAAATCAAGTGAACTGAGTTCATAGTTCCTCACACTCACTAGGAGGGCCCCCTGTGGAGTTTTGAGATTGCATAGTTGTCATTTTAGTCTCATTTTTTTTTAGTATTTCCTATGATTTAGATTTTAATCTCTTTAGATGTTTGAATTCTTCATTTTCAATATAGTTTATTTTTTTTTTGTTATAGTTTGAGTGCTCAATATAAACTCAAAAATCCAAAAACTCTTTCCTTGAAATTTCTTCCAAGAATTGCTTTCATTTTCATGTTTATCGTAGTCATCATTTTGATAATACATGCAGGCTCTTGCACTTCAAATTTTGTCAACACATCATTTTTTTTCACTACTTTGTAGAATAGTTTCCAATTCATTTCAGTTATGCATAAATATTGAAAGTTACCCAACATTTTGGCGTCATTTCTGGGGAAGTATACATAGTTGTTAGCTTTCAATTGCATATCATTCTTAGTTACATAAGATAAAATCATTTTAGTATATCTTAGAGGTAGATTCATAAAAAGAAAACTTCAATCATCCACCACCCCCACTATATGATGTGGTGCAGTAAGTTCCACACATCCACATCATGAATTCCTAGATTTGCAGGTAGAAGAAGAGGTGACAAAGGAGATAGGAGAAATGGATGTAGATGATGAAAATGAGTAAGATCCTTTTGGATTTCCCATTCAAGAAGAAGATATCAATGTTCATATGAATAACATCCCTCCATCCATACTTCCTAACTTCAAAGGTATGAGATCGAAAGACCCAAAAAATTTTGCTTTCTAATTGGAAATATTTTGTATATCTTATGGCTACTCAATATGCACTCAAAAATTGAATTTGTTTTTGGGAACATTGAAGGATAAATCTCTTATATGCTTCATGAATTTAGGAACAAATTATAAAAGGACATGGGATGATATCAAAAGAGTATTTTTGAAAAAATATAAAGGTTATTACATACACCATGACCTTCGAAATGGTCTTTAATATGAACCAAAAAAATCGTGAAATCCTAGAAGATTTAGCAGAGATTTACTTATAACATCAAAATACCTAAATTGCATAATTTAGGACCAAACACATTAAAAAATATCCTACTAAATGCTATGAGGGGTGAATGGATTGATCTTCTTAACCTGGTGGGAAAATGGGATGTCTCTTAAATGTCATTTCAAGAGATTTGTGAACTGTGCAAGAACATATCAAGAGGAAAAGCAGAGTATGGAAGATCCCCTTAGGATCCATTTATGTAAAGAGTAAGTAAGTCGGCATCAGGACTGGTAAGTGAAAATAAAGTTAACAATTTGCTAGACATTCTTGGTAATTTAAATAAACAAATTGATATGATAAGAATGCAAAACAAGAAAAAAGTTGAGATTGTTGCTTCATTTATATTTTTTCCTAAATGCAGAAAGAAACAAGGTTTTCATGAATGTCCACTTGATAAGATTAAAATTTGTGAAATATGTGCAGGATCACATACTACTAAAGATTTCCCATCATTACCAGGGTTAGAGGTAGTTTACCAAGGAGAAAATCAAACATGGGAACAATCCTATTATGTATCTCCAATAAGATCATAGAAGACTCACCAATATGGTATGATGCAATATCTTAATTCATGTTATGCACAACAATCGCAAAGTAATTTGAAAAAATGCTTTCCTTGGAAACCTTGTCCATCTAAATACCAACCTCAAAACCAATCTTGGAAACTATGTTGGCAAGGGCCTTACAAAGGAAATCCACCATATCCTCAAACTTTTCCTCACTATCCTCAATATCAATCTCAATGCTATCCATACCATTCACCTCCACCACAACATCAGTTTCACCCTCAATTTACCTCAATTCAACCTTTACCATTATAAACCATACAAGCACCCCAAATAGCCATTCCCACTCAACTACCTACACAACCATTTTAGTTCGCCAATAATAAATACCTCAATCCACTTACAATGTTGAGGTATTCTAGAATGATTCTCCATCTGTCATTAAATAACAACAAGCAAAAGAAGAAAATTCAGATAAGGTGTTATCACTTAGGGAAAACCTTGGCTGCGAGAAAGACCCTAAGCTAACCTCATTTTAGGTTGAAAGATGGCCCTTCAACCTGAAGACGGATCTCTCCGTAAAAACTTAACTACTCTATGGTCACTATAGTAGAAGGTTTCACAATTGAGTTTGGTGGCCATATTTAGATCATAGGATGAAATTGGTTGGGCAGTTTACAAAACATACCATTGGGCATGGAGTCTAGTTCTAAACAAGTACAAATCTAATGAACAAGCTATAAAAAGCATGATAGCAGCAAATCCTTTGACTGTTTGAGAACTTGGAAGAAAGAGAAACTAGAATGAAACAAATTTTATAACTGACTAAGGAAACAAATTATAATGGTTGATAAATACAAGAAAGGAGCATAAATGAAATCCAATCTTAGATACTAACATTTTCAGATATGAAAGAAAGTTTGCATAGCAAAGAGGAAACAAACAAGGAACTACAACACATGAGTTTCCTAAAAAATGTTGATTAAAAACTGTAAATATATTCAAGATTGTTCAAATATTCTAGAATGCAAATATGTTTTTCAATAAAATTCCAACATTTTTCCTTTCTTCAGAAATTGTCAATATCAAAGACAAAGACTACATAAAAACTAGTTTCTAACAAAACTTAATTACAAAATCTAAAATTATCAAATACATGCATATAGAAAACTTCCTAATCCTATGTGCATCTAAATATCATGTTGTTGTTGGATTCAAGGCTAGAGAAAAGGATTAGCAAGTCAAATTTGGTGAGGTGGTATCCAAGTCAACAATTTTCCATGAATTTTTTCCTCGCGAAATACTAAAAAATACGGTCCAGTGATCCCTTAGAAAATCCAAAACCATGATAGTTGTTAGAAAAACGAGAGAGGTTTTTTTAAATGGGTCTATTTTGGAAAAAAAAACTCTCCCACTTTTGAAATATCCATTATCATTTCTTCAAGATATGCTTTTGAAAGCAATTACCAAAACAGGATTGCAAAATCCTGAAAAACAACCTTTCAAATATCCTTTCAAATATTTCAAAATATAAAACCTGTTAGAAAATTGAGAGATGATTTTCTAAATGGGTCCATTTTGGAAAAAAAAATATCCTTCGGTTTCATAAAATTCATTCTCATTTGTCTGGAAAACATGCCCAAAATTGTTGCGGTGTACAGGAAAAAATAGTTTTTTAAGTCAATGGGTTTCTTCAAAAAAAGCTATTAGAACATCAAAGTGTTGATAGCCCCACTATTGATGATTTCCCAGTTTATTACAAATGTTGACACTAAAACTATCAGAATTTTTTGAAAATTTAAAAAAAATAGTTAATGTGATAACATAAGGTCCAAGAATCATGGATGCCCATTGATAAAGATCAGTTGTTGGAACCTGAGATTGAAAATTTTCATGCATTCCTATCACCAGATTCTGTGAATGGGAATCACATCTCTAAATAATTGCATGGCAAGATAGAAAGAAGCCAAGGAAGACAATATTACATTGAATCTTTGTTCAAGACAATGATCGAATCCTAGTGCTCAATTATTCAATATTTTTGACATCATTTCAATCAAGGAAGTTTGTCTCTCATATACTTGTAATTATCAAAGCATATCTTTCAAGCCTGCATATGAGTTTATCTATCATCTTGTTACACACATGGTTCCATTGGAAGTATTCATATACTTGAACGAGATTTATTTTTCAAGTAGAGTAGGACATATAAAAAATAAAAAAATAAAAAATAGTAAAGAGAAAAATAAGTCCTATTGTGAAAACCTGCTTGGTGGCACAATTGGACATGAGCTTTACTTGAAAACTTGGAAACTAGCGAGAAACGTTCACACTAAGTTATGTAATTTTATGATGGTTTCAATATTTTATTATGGTTCTTCAAATAAGAAATTTTGGTTCTATGCTCGAGTTGGTTGATGTGGGATTCCTTAAGGCCCACCTTCCAACAGATCTTTTCCCATCGACCTCAACACCTTATCTAATATCAAGATCAAAGATTATCTGGAGTGCGGAACTTGCATACACCAATGACAAACCTCCTTGTTGACAAAAATGGGAATACAACAATGTGTCTCGATTGTCAAATATTACAAGTGACTCGACTTAAACACATTCATTCATGCCTGTCAAGATGTACCCATGTACCTTGAAAATGATTTACGTTACTGGTGAGTTATCTCGCATTGGTTGACGATTTTCATTAGCGATCGATAATCCAATAATTTCTTTCCATGATCGACTTTGACATATTAATTCACATGGTAATAATTGTACCATGAATTTTGGTTTTGATGAAGAATATATGGTTTTATGGAATCAACAATAGTGTGTAGTAGTATATTTTATTGGTTTCTTGTAGTAGCATCTTCATATTTTTTTCATTCAAAAACACCATGATGAAGCACTACTACAACTCTTCTTCATTTCATTTCGTTTTCTGAGCAAATTACATTAATTTCAAGTCATCATGATTATCTTTCATGGTTTCTACTTCAGCATACATCTCAGAGTCCAAATTGGCAGATTAGACTTAGAGAAAATAATTTTCCAAATAAAAATAAAGACAACTATGGAAAGTTGTAATTTCTGCAGCTATTGCTATAACAGCTTGCTTTTGGTCATAGCAACCTATTCCAGGGGTAGTTTTAGCATAGAAATTACAATAAATTGGAGTGTAAATAAAAAATTCTGAGATGTTGGGTTTTCTCAGAATATGATAAATTGAGTAAGACGTGGGAAAAATAAAAAGAAAAGAGCAATTTTGAAGGGCATTTCAAATGGGTTTTTAAGGTAAATTTTCAATTTTTACCACTGTGCACAAATTAGGATAGAATTTAGTTTTTTGCACATAAGCTTATTTTCGTCGTCAAAAGTGGATTTTGAAGGCATGTGGTTGTAAAACTGGTAAAAATACATTTTTTCCCTTTTGAAGCACTAAATTTGGCTTTAAAATGAGTTCGTGGCATATGCTTTTGTTGCAACGTTGGGCAACGTGAAGTGTGAAACATGGTAAAAAGTAATTTAACTGTATCTTGGATATCGTGCATTTGTTGTGCTAGAATTTTTATGATAAATGCATTGAGGTAGGGTAAATAAATACACCAAATTTCAAGAAACCCTAGTGTTTATTTTTCAAGAAATTTGCCTCTTTCACCTACAACAATTTGTCATTTATTTTGAGACACGTGCACCCATTGGATGATATGTTTTGTGGGAATATGCATAATATTAATGATAACAACCTCAAAAAATTTTAGAAAAATATGATTTGCCATTTGAGAGAAATTGGAAAATCAAGTCTGCTACATAAAAAGGATACATTATGTGGAGCAAGGTCAAAGTGGTGTCAATGCATCATGGAGAATAGTACCTGATCCAAATCAACACAAAATAAGTCATCATATCATGTTCTCTTCTCCAATACTAAAAGATAAACTTGAGGTAAAACTAGCCTTAAACTTTTTAATTTGTTAAAAATTCTAGAAATTTTGATGGGAAGTTATTGTAAACATGTAGTTCCAATTTATCTCCCATTATGTTTTGTCATACCCTTTAACAATCAATCCCAGAAGCTATGATTGATTATTTATCAAGAAATTCTTGCCACACATGCAATCATCTCATTGTTTAAAATCTCTCTTCTTGATGCCATAAAAATTAATCTATGATTCCTTGATGAAAAATATGACCTTTTGAGCTTTATGTGAAAATAATTTGTGCTTTCCTTAATGGTCCATCAACACGATGTTCTGGAGAAAAATAATTATTTTACAAATAGAAAAATTTGACTTCCTCGTACATGTTTGTAGCACATGATCAAAAGGTACATGGAGAAATGCTTGGATTAAGTGTTATAAACAACTCCTCACTTTTAGATTATTGATGGAAGCCAAGAAATAATGGGTAGAGGGCCACAGGAAGAAAAGGTTGTTGTTCACACAATATTACACTTATTTGTACTCAAACATAAAGAGGTACAATTTCTCTTTGTCATCATTAAGGCATAATACACATTAAGATCATTAGGCATTTGTTGAGTTCTTGAAATAAGCTTGGTTGTTATGAAATATGAAAAAGAGTGTTTATCTTCTTTATTGATGCATTATTTTTACATATTTTTCTTGGCTGGAAAAAAATACATTGAAATTTATAGATTTTTCCACTTTGCTTATGGAAACCACATATTTGTTGGGTATAGCTGCTAAAGAAATGATTGAAATCTCTATTCCAATTGTAGGTTTTAACCCCATACAAAAATTACCTGCATATGAATTCTAAAACACAGAAAATAAACAATGTGAGAGCATAACACATAAAACACATATACATAGAGATTTCCCTTGGATCTCAAAACCAGGACTACCAGCTAGATTTTTCATTATCTTCCTTTCAATGTTACAATACATATTTATACATGTAAAAGCATCCAATACTATGGACTGAAAACGATCGCGTCCAAAACCATGGACCGAAAACCATAGGTAGGTTTGACCAACCTAATATAGGGTCCAAAAAAGGTTTTCTCGGGGCACTGCCCTAGACCCCGTAGAGGGGGGCTACCCGCTCCCCTCAAACCCCACGGACAAGGGGGGCTATTGCCCCCCATGTGACACCCCCGCTGCACAATCGACTCAATGAAGGGGGGGCTCCGCCCCCCCTCTAACCCCCCAGTTCACTACGTAGGTTAGTCGTGGAAATAATATAACACAACCCAACATTCTCCCACTTGCTGTTTTCTTTCCACAGGGGGCCACAGGAGAGCTTAGTCATTTTTCCAGTCCTGAAATTTCCATTGTTTCTCTACACCAAGAGAACTTCTCAGAGCTCACAGATTTTGTCAATGCATCTGCAGTATTCTTCAAAGTGTCCACCTATACCAGCAACACCTTTTTGTCTTCTATCATATCCCTCACAAAGTGATACTGAACATCAATATGCTTTGTCTTTGAATGATAAGCAGGGTTCTTTGCCAAGAAAATTTCAGTTTGGCTATCACAGTCTATTCTTATAGCTCCCTGTACTAACCCCATACTTGAACACAATCTCTGCAACAAAATTGCTTCCTTGCTTGCATTAGTGGCTGCCATGTATTCTGCCTCTGTAGTTGATAGTGCCACTACAGATTGTTTCATACTCATCCAACTAACTGCTCCTCCAAATAGGTTAAACAGATACCAACTTGTAGATCTTCTCTGATCCAAATCTCTAGCCCAGTCTGCATCAACAAAGCCACAGATATCCAAAACTCTGTCTAATCTATGTCTACCTTGGTAGCACAAACCATTATCAGTAGTGCCACGCAAATACCTGAAAACCCGCTTCGCTTCTGTCCAGTGCTCCTTCCCTGGTTTTGACATAAACCTGCTTAACAATCCCACTGCATGTGCAATGTCTGGTCTAGTACAGACCATTACATACATCAAGCTACCAACTACACCTGCATATGGAACACGAGACATATCCTCTTCCTCTTCTGGTGTCTTGGGACATTGTTCAACAAATAGCTTTACAACTACAGGAATAGGAACCTTCACCGGTTTACTATCCTGCATATTAATCCTTTGTAGTATTGTCTCGACATACTTCCTCTGGTTTAAATAGAGCTTCCTCTTTGCTCGATCTCTTTTAATTTCCATACCAAAATATAGTTTGTAGCACCAAGGTCTTTCATGTCGAATTTGGAGGACAATTGGGTCTTCAAATCCTGGATAATTTCCTTGTCATTTCCAACCAACAACATGTCATCCACATACAAGACCAGATAAATAACACGGTCACCAGTTAATTTAAAATACACACAGTGATCTTCTTTGCTTCTGGTGAAGCCAAGTCCCCGTATAAATGTATCAAATTTCTGATACCACATCCTTGGTGATTGTTTTAACCCATACAGAGACTTCTTTAACTTGCATACCACTTCTTTCTTACCCTTCACCGCAAAGCCTTCAGGTTGCTTCATGTAGATCTCCTCTTCTAGATCCCCATGAAGAAATGTTATCTTCACATCCATCTGTTCTACCTCAAAATCAAAAGCAACAACAACAGATAAAAGTAATCTAATAGAAGTTACCTTGGCAACAGGAGAAAAAATATAACCAAAATCAATTCCTGGCACCTGGGAATAACCGTTTACTACCAACTGAGCTTTGTATTTCTCCACCTTTCCTTCTGCATTTGTCTTCTTCTTGAACACCCATTTGCTGCCAATGGGTTTTCTTCCAGTCGACAACTCCACCAGATCTAAAGCCTCATTTTTGTGCAAAGATGCCATTTCATCAACCATGGCCTCTTTCCAGAATTTTCCATCCTCTGAATCCACTACTTCCTTCACAGTTCTAGGATCATCATGAGTAACAGACAAAGAAAAATTTGAACAGAAAGTAGATGTACTATACCTTTCTGGCTACCTTCTTTCTCAAACTAATATTCTCACAACCAGAGTTTGTGGCTCTTCATCTTCCGATTCCTCCTCTGTTGTAGAGTTAGATTCTTCCTCCTTTAGCTCAAACTCTATCTTCTTAGGTTACTTTAGTTGGATTTCATATTTAATAACATCTTTTTACCTCTCTGAACACCACACCTTGGCTGTACACAACCTTCCGTGTGACTGGGTTCCAAAACTTATACCCCTTTAAACCATCCTTATACTCAATAAAGATGCCTTTCCAGATTTACTATCCAAATTGGTTCATTTCTCCTTTGGAACATGTACATATGCATCACATCCAAATACCCTCAGATGTGAAAGAGAGGGTTTCTTACCAGTCCATACCTCTTGTGGAGTCTTATCCTCCAACACTGATGAAGGTGACCTGTTGACCAGGTAACATGCATTATCCACCACCTGTACCCAGAATTCATGTCCTAACCTGGCCCCACTGAGCATGCTTCTTGCCCTTTCCATCAACGTCTTATTCATTCTTTCTGCAACTCCATTTTGTTGGGGTGTATATGGAGTAGTCTTCTGCCATGATATACCACACTTCTTATAGAATTCTTCAAATTCCTCGTTGCAAAACTCTCCACCATTATCTTTCCTCAACACCTTTATCTTCTTCTCTGTCTGATTTTCCACGAGAGCCTTAAATTCTTTAAACCTGTCAAAGACTTCAGATTTCTTCTTAAGGAAATATATCCATGTATTCCTTGAGAAGTCATCTATAAATGATACATAGTACATAGACTTACCTAGTGATGGAACCTTCACAAGTCCAAACACATCATTATGCACAAGCTCTAATATCTGTTTCACCCTCTTACCACCAAAGGGGAAACTCACTCGATTCTACTTCCCATATACACAATTTTCACAGAAATCAAAATCCAGAGAGCTATTACTCATACCTTCTACCATACCTCTACAATGAAGTATTCGAAGGCCCTTCTCTCCAATATGTCCGAGCCTTTGATGCCACAACATGGTCTTCTCTCGAGAGACCACTAGATTTTCTACTCCACTTTCAAGAACCATAGAACTGTTGCACCCATCAACAATAGTGCTACCTTGCAGCTTGTACAGAGTTCCAATCCAAACTCCCCACATCAATACTAGTTCTCCTCGAACTATCTTGCAAGTATCCTTCTCAAACATTGTTTTTAAACATGCATCATCCAACTTGCTTACATAAATCAGATTTCTAGCCAACGCAAGAATATGTAGAACACCCGGAAGTGTTCTAACCCTTCCACCTCGCAAATTCAACTTTATCTTTCTGCGACCAACGATTCTAGCCTTCCTATCATCCCCTAAGAAGACATCACCACCATTGTGTTTCTCATACTCGCAGAACCACTCTCTATGGGGAGTGAAGTGAAAGGATGCACTTGAGTCAATCAACCATGCCTCATGATCTACATGTGTACTTGAAGAAGCCAAGTACACATCCCCGCCTTCATCTGAGGTGGTTTTCACCTCTACAGAAGGAGCATCATCAGATCCCTTTCCTTTGTCAAGAGCTTTAGATTTACAGTCCCTTTTGTAGTGCCCTTCCTTTCCACATTTCCAGCACACCACCTTTACAGGTTTTCCTGGAGATTTAGATCTCCCTCTAGATTTAGATCTCCCACTCGATGACTTATTTTTGTTCCTGTTCCGGGACTGTCCTTGTATAGACAAGGCATCACCATTCTAGATCTCCATATTTTTCCATTTCATCTCCTCCGTCAGCAAGGCTGAGACTATTTCATCAAACTGCAACGTAGTTGCATTGCTACCTATTGCAATAACCAGACTATCCCATGAATATGGTAGAGAAGACAACAAACTGATGCAATTATCTTCATCTAAAATTTTAATATCAACAAATGCTAACTGACTTACCACAATATTAAATGTGTTCAGATGCTTTGTCACCGAGTCTCCATCTTTCATCCTTAGGTTATATAACGTTTTCCACAGTTACAGTTTATTCACCAGAGACTTAGATTGGTACAAAGTCCCTAACTTGTCCCACAAAGCCTTTGCTGTAGCTTCCCCTGATACATTCAGTAATACTGAATCTGAGACATACAATCGTATTGTGCTCTTTTCCTCCTGATCCAACTTCTTCCATTTTTCATTAGACACTCCCATTGGTTTAGTACCTGGATCTACTACAATCCACTGATCTTTATCCACCAACAGATCCTCCATCTTGAGTTTCCACAACTCAAAACTATGACTATTAAATTTCTCGATCTCTATCTTTCCATTGCTCGCCGTCTTCTTTCACCACCAAAATCGATCTCACAGATATCCCACTGAATAGGGTCTACCACAGGCCCAAGCAAAACCCCTCAGTAACAAAGGCGTCCCCTTGAAGCCAAATCTACTCTAATACCAAATGTAGGTTTTAACCCCGTACATAAATTACCTGCATACGAATTCTAAAACACAGAAAATAAACAATGTGAGAGAATAACACATAAAACACATATACATAGAGATTTCCCCTGGATCCCAAAACGGGAATACTAGCTTGATTTTTCATTATTTTCCTTTCAATGTTACAATACATATTTATACATGGCGAAGCATCCAATACCATGGACCGAAAACCATCGCGTCCAAAACCATGGACCGAAAAACATAGGTAGGTTCGCCCAACCTAATATAGGGTCCAAAAAAAGTTTTCCCGAGGCACTACCCCACCCAAAACCCCCCAGACAAGGTGGGGCTGCTGCCCCCACAACTGTGACCCACCCACTGTGCAATCGACACAACGAAGGGGGGGCTCCGCCCCCCCTCTAACCCCTCGGTTCACTACGTAGGTTAGTCGTTGAAAGAATATAACACAACCCAACACCAATGTCCTCATAACTGCCTCAAAACAGTGGTTTCTCGACATGCTGGTATTGCTTGATAATTTAACATGTGTCTGGGTTTTAATGACTTGTAAAATTCTTCATAGCTACCTTATATCTGCTGAAAAAGAAATATGTTCAAGATAACCCATGCCTCATATGTTTAATGCCTTAAGATTGAGGATTCCCTTCATTTTTAGTTATATGCATAACTGTCGGTTCAAAAAATCTTCTCTTTATAGTATCAAGGCATCTAACCTCATAACTAGATACCAAGAGGATATGGAATGAATGGCACTAGATAGATCATTCCAGAAATGGTTTCGATAAGGACGTGTAGGATTTGTATTGAGCTTAGCAATGGTTCCAAGCTTGTGATAACTGTAGCTACAAGAGTTGTAAATATTTCAAGTGGGTATTTTGGTAATAATTCTTCAAGGTCAAAGATTCATGGAGAAAACTTATTTCTTAGATTTTGATACTCATGTTCTATGAGCTCTCATGGATGAATTTGTTTGCACGTTGATATTATTGGTGGAGACTGTATTTGATCCTACTACACTCGCATTTGATAACCTTCACTATTAGAAATGGAACAAGAAGGATGAGTATGAAATTCTAAGTGTTTTGAAGTATTCCAAAAGGTAAGGAACTTGATTTTTAAGAAGACTGAAATTTAAGGCATGAAAGGAGAAAGCATGAATAAATCTTAATAAATGATGTCAAACCATTTATTTGGGAAATATTGTCAAACCCTGCAAAATTTCCAAATTCCTAGTTTATTTGCATGAGGACATGCAAAATATCCAGTGCGGGGGAATGTTCAGCCTCCAACTTGTCATGATTTTGTTGATGAAACCATCAATTTTCACATCATTCCATTCACCCGTTGTCAACATTTTTAATCATATTTCTCCATAAGTGGACCAAATTCCTTCATACATTTTTACATGGTTTATTATTACTATTTATATTATTTTTAATGAATTAAGAAGAACTGTGCTTAGTTTTACTAATGACAGTTTGACATGTTCAAGTTTCTGTAGTTTAGTCAAGTTTTGATATCTCCCTCCATGGTTGATGTAGTAATGCCACTCTAGAAGGAAATATGACACTTGGACTTGGTATTGGTCAAATTCCACCTAGCTCGCATGTGTGGACCTCCAACAAAAGATCAAAGGAAAAAAACAACAATTTTGACCAACCAACTTCAAACGCATTCTGAGCAAATGAAAACGAATTTTGGAAAATGAAAACATGGGTTTTTTCAGGACTAGCCCAATTTCCTAAGGACTATTTTTCTCAAATTCATTACCATTTGAGATATTTTTAGGGTTCTTTGGAGCCCTATTTTGTATATTGCGTGAGCAAACAGTTTGGTAATTTCATAGTCAATGCCCAATCACGAAAAGGATTAGAACAAGTTGTTCTTTAGCAAATTCGTGGCAAGAGGATATGTGTGATCAGATATGGATTGACGTTTGATCCTAAAAACCTTCAAAATACATTTGATTTTATTTTCAATCTGATTTACTGAGATCTCATGGCCAAAATTCATGCAATGAAATTCTTAGTTTCTTGTTTCTTCAAATCTCTATAAATTGCAGTCTCTTTGATGAGGAGAGAGAGGAGATCTCAATAATGAATATAAATTTGTAATTTTTTTTGCTATTTGAAGAAGAAATACTATGTTTGTTCAAAGTGAATGTAATATCCCATATGGCACAACTACGAATGAAATTGGTGATTTAAATAAAGTGATATGAGTTCATAATTCCTCACACTCACTGGGAGGGTCGCCTGTGGAGTTGTGAGATAATATATTTTTCATTTTAATCTCATTTTTTTTTCAGTATTTTCTTTGATTTTGTTTTTAATCTCTTTAGATTTTTGGATTCTTTGTTTTCAATATATCCTTTAATCTCTTTAGATGTGTAATTTTCTCAATTTCCTTACCATTTCATAGATTTTCTAGGTTCTTTGGAGCCCTATTTTGCAGATTGCGTGAGAAAATAGTTTGGTAATTTCACAGTCAATTCCCAGTGACCAAAAGGATTAGAAATAGCTATTATTTATCAAATTCATTGCAAAGAGTTAAGTGTGATCATATATGAAGTGATCATTGATTCTAAAAACCTTTAAAATATACTTGATTTTATTTTCTAACTCATTTATTAAGATCTCATGGCCAAAATTCGTGCACTAAAATTATGAGTTTCTTGTTGCTTCAAAACTCTATAAATTGAAATCCCTTTAATTAGGGGAGGGAGGAAATGTGAATAATGAATATTAACTTGTAATCTTTGTTGTTATTTTAAGAAGAAGAACTTTATTTTTTTCAGTGAATGTAATCTCTGATATGGCGCAACTTTGAATGGAATTGGTGATTTAAATCAAGTGATCTGAGTTCATAATTCCTCACACTCACCAAGAGGCCCCCTATCGAGTTGTGATATAGTATAGTTATCATTTTAATTTCATTTTTTTTAGTATTTGCTTCGATTTATTTTTATCTTTTTAGATGTTTGAATTCTTTGTTTTCAATATAGTTTACTCTTCTTCTTTTTTTCTATCTGTTACACTTTGAGTTCTTAATATAAACCCAAAAATCAAAAAACACTTTCCTTGAAGTATTTTTCTAGAATTTCTTTCATTTTTATGTTTGTTGTAGTCATCATTTTGATAAGACATGAAGGCTCTTACACTTGAAATTTTGTCAACATATCATTTTTTTTCACTGGTTTCTATAATATTTTCCAATTCATTTTCATTATGCATGAAGATTGAAATCTAGTCTCCTAGCATATACGGTGTAGTGTACTTCGCAAGCTCATGTACCGGGATTGACATAAAGATGGAAGTAATTTAAGAGTCACTTAAATTACCCAACAATTGTACATATGATATATTATTCATTTTTATAAAAGGTTTGGAATTATATTTCTTTTATTTTATATTGAGCAAATTAAATAGAATTTTCTAGGATTAGCTTTTTAATTATATTTTCTGAACTTTAGCCGAGGAATGCATTTTTCCAAAATTCTAATATTTTTGGCACCTCAACTTCGGAGAGGCATATCTCAAGATTCACTCAACCAAATGAGGCTTGCAATAACTCGTCGTAAATCTAATACATTGGAGAATAATATGGAAAACTAATTGTAGCAAATCCAATCATTAATGACCCAGAAATGTAGTAGAAGACAAAGTGAAAAATTTGCAAAAAAAAAAAGTTTTTTCTATTTTGATTTGGGAAAATTTGATTGCCTTTGGAAAACTCTTCTCAATAATTCATTCCCAACAATTCTCAAGGCAGATTTGATCCACTTGAAGCAATAATAACACGATGATTTCTTTGGATTTGAATTTAACAACTTCTTGAGAAGTTGTTTGATTTCTATTTTGTGCACCAAATTTATTTTAATCTCTGAATTTTAATAGATTTTTGGCAGAAAAGCTATTGGGGAGATGAGGAATATAATATTTGGAACAACGGAGGTGCACCAACAACAAGAATGAAAAGTTTTGGCCAATCAAAATTTATTGGAGCAAGTTTATTCTCCAACAACTCTCCCATTTTGATTATCTTTTGTAATTATAAATATGGCTTCTGTAGAATTGAGGGGGTGTTCCATATCTCAAACATGGGGAGGAAATTTTTTGCAAAGAGAGGCATTTTTGTGCTATTGTAGGGAGAAATATTTTTTTTACAAAACTAGCTAGTTTGGACCACTATTATGGAGATTAAAAAATATGTATTTCAGCTATGAAAATTTCATCCTATCATGAAATTTTATAAGAATTTAATGTATTCAAAGGCTTTGATCATATATTTAATTATTGTACACTATTTTTAGAGATAGAGGTGGACTAGTGGCCTGCATTTCATAAAATTGGAGGCCATTCTTGATCTAGATAAGTATGTGTTTTTGAACGTTTTCACTATTGTAAATTCATTTAATACTTTCTTGCTTTAATAATTTGAAATCTATCCTTTAATAATGGATCTAATTTCTATCAAGTTAAATTATGAATTCAAATAGATAAGTAGGACATTCTTGTTAACTATTTAGAAAATTCATGTCAAGTTTCTCTTGGTTTTAATCATGATTTTTTATGAGAATTATTTCCTTAATGCAATCATATCTTTTTATTTGAATTTTGATGTATGTGTACCAGAGATCTGATGCTTATTCATCAAAAAGATCAATACATATACTTGTTTGAACTAGCAATAAATCTTGGATCTATTTCCTTGGCTTATTAAATTTATTTTTATTCCAAATTCAAAGTTGGTCCAAATCCCCTTTTTACCTTTCTCTTGGTTGAGAGAGGGACTAATCCTTCTTTCAATCAAGATAGATTTAGGATTTATTTTGTGTTAATTAGGGTAGATTTGAATTTATCTTTAAATATTTCATTCTAGAAGCCTCTTACACAATGGGCAGAGTTTAGAGTGGCCTGGTTGAGCCATTAATTCAGCTTAAGGATCACTTTCTTGCATGAGCTTTGCAAGACGACAAATCTGATATCTCTTTTCTATTGGAAAGTAATAGACATACTATAATCCATCATAGTAAGGGAGCGGGTAACTGGACCTAATTGAACCAATCAGAACCACCATTCCAAATGGAAAGGGAGGTGATTTAAGGTCTTGACTAGTTGGTCTCCCTTACATGTTGTTGAGGTATTATTGGACCATCAACACTAGGGCATCCAATTTTGGCCTCCTTAGCAGGGAAAATATTAAGGATGGAAGTTTATCTTAAAGTTTAGAAACATTAGCAAATCTTAGTAGTTCTTAACATGAAATCTTTAAAAGGTTCATTAATATCTTTGTAAACAAAGTCAAATTTCGAATGATTTTAGATATAGTATCTATAAAATTTTGGTTATTTTTAAGGTAAAATAATTTTATACTATAGAATTTGCATGAATCATTTTGGCAAGAAAGGAACTTAGTGAATCTACTTTTTGGAAAAAGCATGAAAAATTATCCTACTTATGAATATTAGCGCCGAAAATTTTCCTTGCTCCTTAGAGAGAAATTAGGCATATCTTAGGCTTCTGAGAATTCATATTCCCATAGGAAAGGACACTAGTCCAATTACTTGGTGATCATCTCAAAATTATATCCATAAATTTCTCATCCTATAATCAATCCTTTTAAGGCTAAAAGGAAGACCTAGGGCTTAGGGAGAAAATATAGGAAAAGGTTTCTTGGTGCTTTGAGAGACTACGCATCAAGATAAAGGTCTTGGCTACATGACCTATCATTTTGGTGGGTATCCACTCAAATTCCATCCATAAAATCTCTTACCCTGGGTGAATACCTGAGAGGGAAACCCTAGTTTATTCTTTCCTAACATGAAGACTTTCTTGAAGGTTCCATGAGCCCTAAACTTATTGAAACAATTCTTAGGGAACATTTTTTCCTTTCCTTGACTCTTGGGAACTCCAACATTTGCCTACTTTATCAAACCCTAGGTCTCATGGATATTTTTGTAGGCCTTCTAATAGAAAGTGAATTTATTCTTACTGAAGCCTTAAGCCTATAAATCAATCTTTATTAAGAATAGCCTTGTTGATAGCCTTGAAATTTAACCTTGGAATATCTATCTTAGGTGATATCTCTCTACCAAGCCTCCTCCAATTGGTGAAAGTTCGTAGAGAGAATGAGATTTTGTTTGCGGTGACAGTGAGCCACTACCCCATTTTTAGCACTAGGTTTAGATTTAGAATTGTATGGTTCCCTCTCTAAGGATTGCTAAATTTTGTGGTACTAAGAACCACTATTACTGTTTTATTCACAAGACAAACACAATATATGCTCACACATAACATCTTCTCATATAATCAAATTGTCTCAAACCCTCTTTAATACAAACAACCTCTCAAAATCAATGTTCTTACACTCAAAAAGTCACATTCCCCTCACACATACATCAACATATCAACAATCCATGCTAACCAAACCAACTTCAAACTCTAAGTAGCATACTCATTCAACATACATGACAATAAGCTACCAACACTATCAACATCAGCACAACCCAATGGAAATGTTATATATTCAAAAGAGAATGAAACACTTTTTCATACATAACTAAACCCTCATGACATGAAAGTATACAAACTCTCTCACTTAGCCATATAAAATATGGCATCAATGGTTATTTGCAGCATACACTCAACCATACATTCATCATGCCATAACCAAGAGGATAAATAAAAAATATTCCCAATGAAGAATTCAATGCGACAAAAACTTGTTAGCATACAAATAATTTAATGTTATGTCTGTACAACATCAATTTTAGCACACAATGTCACCAATATTTTCCCATTTTCCATCATATCACACTAACATTCACCAACTTAGTCTTTTCCATCAACCTCAGTTATAAAGTGCTCCATTGTCGATGCTTATCAAGAAATCCAAGTCAGTTACAGGTACATACAAAATGCACACTCCAAAAACATTGTCTAGCCTTTGCTTTATCACTGATCCATGTGCACTTTGCTTCAAGAGAAAAACTCATCTACTACACGCGCATACTATCTCTATGGTTTATACATCAATCTAAAGCTTCAAGTGTATATATCATCTTGATTAATCATCTCTACCTCAACATTATCTATGCAATACATATACTACCTAGACATCACAACGCATAGGTTATTCTTCTACTTTGGCTCAATTTACACTCTTTCTAACCTTGGGATAAACCTATATGAGACATACTTAACTTATTCAGGGCACTAATTATAATTGATCAAGCCATTACTATCACTAACTCAACAATCAATATGTTGACACCTTTTTAGACCATATCAACATTCTCATAATGAATCAAGGCATGACCAAGTTGAACAAATGAACAAGAAATTACCAGATTAATTATTATCAAAATGATCAATGTGTTCTCACGCCCTTTAAGAGATTGATTCAACTTTGAACATTATAGACATGTTAACAATACTGATTGCACTCAATAACCTAGGTAGCTACCTGAATTTGTACTCTTAATATTTTTTTCTTCACCTATCGTAGAGTGTTATGGGAACCTAACTAGTAGACTACAACATTCTACACTCGAAGAGTGTGACAAGACTACAACACTCAACTAGTGTTTCTCTGTTACTAGAGGGAGACCGTGTAAGGAACTCTAATGCTTGAAAATAAAAGTTCCTCTACTTATAATGATTCCACCTTCATCATATCATCCTCAAGCACCTTTGAAATACATACACCCTAGCCAAACCTATAGAAACATCAACATTCAATCATCACAGGTCCACAATCCCTTCCAGCCTATTCAAATCAATGCCAACATAACTAGGTCCAAAATTGACATCAATTCCAACACCATGTTTCCAATAAAAATCCATGTTATGGACCATGTTGGAACCATTATCTTATTTGATAATTAATAAGAAAACGATGTATATGAATGAATTGTTTCCTTGTATATTATACGATAAAAATCCATAAACAGTCTATTAAATGGATGCCCACATTTCGTCATCAATTTGTAAGATTAATATATCACCCATATCCCTCATGCATTAAATCCTAAGGTCATAATATAATTGTTGTGAGTTGGCGCAACAAACTCATGAAACTCATAACCCTTTGATATATACCACATAAATAACACAAAAAATATATCACGTATACATAATAACTTTCAGTTTAGGCTTCGAAAAGAATTGGTGCGTAGATCTGTGTTAATATGTAATGGTTCTTGTAAAAATTGATGTAAGTGTAGATTATATAAGAAATATATCTCCTATGGGAAACCTAATATAAGTTTTAATGCACATTAAAGAGTGGGTATTTGCATACCGGAAACCTTTTACATACTGACCACCTTTACTACAAAGGTCTATGGGCATAATCTTGGAAAGATAACCTTATTTTTAATTTCTTAAAACCAAACTTTTAAATAATCTTTATTGATTAAAAAATTTGAAATTATAAGGACCACAGATCTTTGCACAATCATACTTATATGTACAAATATATTTGTAGTGGAGAATCTTCACCATAGTAACCTTGTATGAAATTCTCATTAAATACATGTGGCATTTATGATATGCAAAGTAAATTTGAACTTTGGAGCAACTTGATGATTAGATAAGTATGTTTATATGATTATGTTGTATACGTCTATTCTGCTTATGTCGCCGAGGGAGCTAGGCCCCACTGACCATGAATTTTTAATTATTTTTCTGAAAGGTCGATCTTTTATTTTTATTTTTTCATTTAAGGAGAGACCGTAGTGAATAATCACAATGTCTTGCAAATTGTTTTGGAGAAGTGTGTCAAAATTAGAAACTCCATGACGGTTGACTATGAGAAAGAAGGTAGCAAGTTGTCAAAGGGTAAGCATTTCTGCCACCATAAAGCACGATTAATAAATTACTTAATTACGTTTCATTATTAAAAACTGGCCCAATGCCATCACATACTTAGGAAGTCATGGTTCATAAATCCTTAACCCTGAAGAAATAGTTAAACAGACTTGATCTACTTATAGGATCAGTCACTATCAATGATACTTTCCTAGTCATGGTTTATAAATTCTTAATCCTGAAGAAATAGTTAAACAAACTTGATCTACTTATAAGATTAGACACTTTCAATGATACTTTCCTACTCACTAGAGATATTTTGTGCTATTAGAGGACATTACCAAGCAAGTTTTAAAATGGATTTGTTGAGTAGTAATCCCTACAGTTACTAAGGTTACATAGGTTACATGAACTTAAAATGAAAAGATGTTTTATTAAACATTTGACACTTTATAAAAGATTCCCACCAAAGTCATCTTAGAAGGTGCCTATGTGTTTATAGTGCTGCTTTTAATACTAGTCGGTGGTCAATGTGTTTGCTATAGATGGTTCAATATATTTAGTATAATAATAATAACATTTTCTAGATAGTTCAATATATTTAGTATAATAATAACATTTTCTTATTTTATTAAAATGAAAAAAATAAAATAACTATTTTTTTAATCTTAAACTAAATTTAAGATTAAATTTAGAGGTGATCAATGTAATTTAATATAATAATAACATTTTCTTATTTTATTAAAATAAAAAGAATAAATTGATAACTAGGTAGCCATTATTTTTTAATCTTAAACTAAATTGTTTGGGTTCGGGTATAAATGGGATAGGTAATGTATCAAGTATTATCTCTATTTGGAATATTTCATTTCCATTGACGGAGATGAAACCACTCACTTTTAAAGAATATAATAATATATAAGGTAATAATCACAAAATAAGATGCGTCATAAAGTAAGACGTATTATACATGTATGTGAGAGGATTGAAGTGGACTAAATTTGAGAAAGTTGATTGTTTTAGGAGTTTTTACTATAATTAAATATAAGTATGGTTATATACATCTAATTATATAAGTATTAAGATGGAATAAATATTAAAAAAAAAAAATTAAATGCTTTTCCAGAGTAAAGAATAAAAAAAATAATCTATCTTTTTCCTTCTTCATGATTAAATATGGATCATCAATGTAAGTAATTATGGATCATCAATGTAAGTAATTGGGATATGAATGGTATTAAGATAGTTTTACACATTATATATGTTTAATGTAAATTGATATCAGTTGTGCCACGTCTATAAAATGTATATGTTTATGCTTAAACATAGTCAACAATATTAAACGTGTATGACCTATAGACATTTTATGTTGACATCTGAATGTTAAACATGTAGGACCTATAGACATTTTATGTTGACATGTAACACTATTAATGTTTGCATGTTGTGTTGTTTTTAAAATAAAATATTAATAATTCTAAAATTTATTTTTCTTCTTATTTTGTTTCAAAAGAAAATATTGGAATGTGATTTCATATTAGAAGTGGTAAGAGGGTTTTCCAATACCATTTCCATATTACGTTACGATATGTATAGTATTTACAATATGTAGTTTTTTATAAAGATATTTTTATTTTTATATTTAGGTTTTTGTGATCCATAATGAATTAAGCAAAGTTTTTCAGTAGAAATCGTATAAGATAAATTTTTGGTCGACCCGTTTCGAACTAACCAGTGTGTTTCATGATGTGTACCATGGAAAAGGCTTAAATAGAGAGCAATGTAGACACATAATTTCAAAGTTGTCTTTAGTGCAAATTTTTGGATTTTCCGGTGCCGGAATACAGAGGAAAAAATTGACGTGAAATCCTTATTTGTGTTATTTAAACTGGTTTTTTGACTATATATATAGATTCACCACCCTCAAAAATCCCTAGGGAACTTAGATTGTGCAGGGATTACTATGAAACGTGTGATTTCAATAATTTCTTGCTAGATTTTAAAGAAATTAGACTAGAAAAAACACGAGAAAAGTTTGCAAAAGTCACACTAAAGACAACTCCCATAATTTCTAGTATCGACTATATTTGAACAATAATATTTAAATTATGATATTAATTTAATAATATATTCAAAACAAATCTTATTAAGTAACGGCTTTATTAATGACTAGTTTTTGAAAAATAATATTTAAATAATGATATTAGTTTATTAATTTATTAAAAAATATTAATAGGTAACCACTATATTAAACACTAGCTTTGAAAAATCATATTTAAATAATGATATTAGTTTATTAATTTATTAAAAATATTAATAAGTAACTGTTATATTAAACAGCTAATTTTTGAAAAATAATATTTAAATTAATAAAAAAATCAAAGTCAAACTCTAAACAAGGAGGGAAGTCAAAAATTATAAAACGAGTCACGAAACTAATCGAGACAAGATCATTTAATAAATAAAATAAACAAAAATATAAACGATGTGCCCGCAACTTTTAGACCTCTCAACACTATCCGTGGCTCCCTGAGGTCGGTGAAAGACCCGATTGACCCTAAGGACATGAAGGGCGTCTATGTCATTCCATGTTCCTGTGGGACCCCTTATATTGGTGAGACTGGTCGCTCTATCAATCAGCGGATTAGCGAGCATTCGGCTGACTTAAGACATGGTAGGACCAAGTCCTCAGCCCTGGCTGAGCATGCAGAGAAGACTATGCATCATGTTTGTATAGAGGAGGCTCAAGTCATTGCCAAAGTTGCGCAATTTCACCATCGCAAATTTAGAGAGGCCCTGGAGATTGAGAAAAGGCCGAACAATCTTAATAGGGATGATGGCTGGAGGATTAGCAGTTGCTGGGTCCCAGCCTTGTCTTCCGAGCCTCCTCATTCCCCCTTTTGTTAGGTCTTAGGGTTTCTGTCTTCCCTCCCCTTAAGTTCTGTTTTTGGCGAGATAGTCCTATTATTATGAAGTGTTTGAGTTATTATTAAGTTATTAATTAACCTTATCCCGTTATGATACTATTGGGTATATTATAATTAGATTAGAATTTTTGCTTCCATAGTTTCAACTATTTATGCCTTTATTCTAATTCTACTATAACTTTGGAATTAAAATTCACTTTAACTATTGTCTAGAAAACTCTTTTTAAACCGTATTAGTAATAATATAATTACCTAATGACAGAGTTAACTTTAATAATTTTATTAAAAAATTAAAATTAATAATTTTAGATTTTTCTTTTAGGGCCATTGTAATTAAATAATTAATAAAAATAATATATTAGAGTTTACCTTTGGACCATTAGATTTAAATAATTATTATTAAACAAATATACAATTTACCTAATGTAACAAAATTCTTAGAATAATAGTGATTTGATACTATTTAAATAATATTGGAATGATAATATATATATAGATTATTTAATAAAAAAAAATATGAACGATTATACATGACTATTATGTCGGAATAATAAAAAATGATTATATAATTTTTATATTTTAGATATACTCAATTAGTTTTAAATTTTTACCTTTGGACCATTAGATTTAAATAATTATTATTAAATAAATACACAATTTACCTAATGTAACAAAATTCATATAATAACAATGATTTAATATATTATTAAATTTAAATAATATTGGAATGATAATATATATATATATATATATATATATATATATAGATTATTTAATAAAAATATGAACGATTATACATGACTATTATGTCTAAATAATAAAAAATGGATTATATAATTTTTACAAATTACCTAATGTAACAAAATTCTTAGAATAATAGTGATTTAATACTATTATTTAAATTTAAATAATATTGAATGATAATATTTATATAGATTATTATTAATAAAAAAATAGATTATATGAATTTTATATTTTAGATATACTCAAATTAACTAATGAACTCTCTTAATATATGAACTATTAATAATGAATTATGAGTTTTAGCTATTTCTAAGAATATTAATAATAAAATTAGTGGTTTGACTAGGACCTCTGGTCAAAATTAGCCGTTGGCATTATAGCCGTTGGAGTCTCTGCACACTCTATTTAATCAAGCTAAGCCGGATTGGTTCTTCAACTTGTCCTGATGATGAACCACACTGGTTGGTTCGAAACGCGTCGACAAAAGATTGGTTATGTGATTTTGCCGAAGATTTTCTAAACAAAAATATACATAAGTCAAAAGAATAGATAAACAAGCAAACAAAATAAATCCCAAAAAGAAGCTTAAAAAACTAGGTGGACAGACAGGGACCCAACTCCTTTTGACTTATGCATATTTTTGTTTTATTTTATTTATTTGTCCATTAATTAATTTTAATTTAGTCTATTTTGTTTCCATTAGTTATTTTATTTATTAAATTATCTTGTCTAGATTAGGGTCTTGGCACTTTTATAATTTTTGACTTCTCTCCTTGTTTAGAGTTTGACTTTGATTTTTTTTTATTAATTTAAATATTATTTTTCAAAAACTAGTAATATTTGGTTTTAATAAACTAATTTAAATAGTGTTTCCAAAAACTAGTAATATTTAGTTTTAATAAATTAATTTAAATATTATTTTTCAAAAACTAGTTGTTTGATATAGTTTTTACATATTAATATTTTTTAATAAATTAATAAACTAATATCATTATTTCAATGTTATTTTTCAAAAACTAGCCGTTTAATATAGTTGTTACTTAATAATATTTGTTTTTAATATATTAATACATTAATATCATAATTTAAATATTATTGTCCAAATATAGTCGTTACTTGAAATTATGTCTCTACATTGCTCTCTAGTTAAGCCTTTTCCACGGTCTGTCTCTTCATCTGGTCTTGGTGATGAACCACACTTGTTGGTTTGAAATGTGTTGGCAAAAAATTTCCCTTATGTGACTTCCACTGAAAGACTTTGCTTAAAATATTTTTATGTGACATTTTAATTACAAAAATAAAAAAAATTATATTATTATTTTTTTAAATAAAAATTATATTAATAAGATTTAATTTTATGGAAATAATGCATTAAGATAATATTTTGAATTATTAGAGCCCCAAGGGTTAGTTCAGTTGGTCAAAATCAATGCCTCACCATTTGGGAGGTCACAGGGTCCATTCTGCTCGAAGCCCCTGGGGTTAGGCCTCGCTAGTGGGTTGTGGGGCTAGATTCTCTTTGGGCTCAATCAGCCTAGATTTTTCTGTGGATGTAGTGGCCACCCGTTGACCAAAGTGCCCGTGAACCACGACATAAAAGAAAAGAAAAAAATTTTTATTAGGTTATAATTATATTTTTAATATTCTTATATGTAATTCATAGTTATTAATAGAGAGTATATTATGAGTCTATAAATATGATCTAGAAACTCATTTTAGCTATGCTTACAAATGTGTAATACAAGATTTCAATTTCTATCATGGTTGAAATCAAAGTCATTATGAAATGATTTTGCTAGAAGTGCTCATTTGTAATACTTTATTTTTAAATATTAATTTGTAAATATAATTGTGACATGTAATTTTTCTCATGGTTCAAATGAAAGTCATTACGAAATGATTTTCCTAGTAGCTCTCATTTGTAATACTTTATTTTGAAATATTATTTTGTAAATCTAATTGTGACATGTATTGCTGAAACATTGTTAGGTCCCTATAATACTAGTGATTCCCCCATTATTATTGTAGTTGTATCTCTTATTAATATTGTTGTGCCCCTATTGTCCCCATATTGTTATTACTGTGCGCCATAGAATCCCTCTATTGTTATTTTTGTGCCTTTATATTATTATTGTTAGGTCGGCTTGGTTATATTGTGACCCCTTAGACTCCTATATATAGAAAGGAGGTTTTTTCATTTGAATCATCTAAGAATTGTTCATTTGTGTAATGTAAATGACGTTTCCCCATCAAAGAGGCTTATTTCTAAGGCCTTGATCTATCTTTTCTATCTTTTTGTGAGCTGGTTTCCTAACATTTGGTATCAGAGCTTTGGATTCTAGGGTTTTGTTGCTCCAAATAGGACATCGTGGAATTTTTGCTATAAATTTTTTCTGCTACGTTTCTAAAGCGAAAAAAGAAACCCATTGAGAAAAAATCGCGCTAAACCTTGGGTCCGAAATTCAAAGGTTGTCTCTCTATATTCTCGAATATCTGATCTGAGGAGGTTAGCATTTTTTCAGACCATCGAATTACATTTCAAACAGGTCACCTTGGGAAAATCGTCATAACATTTGCTCTGAATATCATATTGAATTTTCGTAAGAAGTTCCAGAAATAGGACAGAATTTGGTTTTTGTGATTATCATTTTCAGAACCTAAGGTTGAAATAGTGAGACGTGGCACGTCATACAAGTTTTCTCTACTGAACTAGTCTATAATCAAGTCACTGTGGGAGATTTGGCATAACACTTCCTTGGAGAATCCAATATTGATCAGACTTACGAGGTTAGAAAGAGGACTCAAAGGGCTACCGGAGGATGATATTTTAGATATTCAAGATCTGCAGTTGCAGAGATACAACAAATTCAATATCGAGCTCTTACAATGTGAAAAAAGAAGGTGTGTAATTTTTTTATTTTGAATAAGATTGGTTGGAAAAATTAGTTTGAAGGTTCAAAGGGAGTAGTGAAGAATTATTAGCATTAAGTAATGCCCCGAAGAAAGAAAATGGAAACACCTAGTAAGCAACCTGAGAGATCTAGCATGACTTGTGAAAAAGAGGAAGAAATGCAGCATGATATATCAAAATTACAAGACCAAGTACAACAAATTTCACTCTCACTAAAGGTAAATGAAGCCAAGATAAATGGCGTGGAAGCTAATATGAATGGCATGCAAGTTAAGATGAATGGCATGGAAGCTAAGATGAATGGCATGGATGATAAGATCGAAGAATTGAAGATAAACTTGAATAAGTTGCTACAAGAAATGTTCACTAATGGTGAAAGGGTAGTAAAGGAAACTCATGATGAGAACAAAAGAAATGTTAATAATGATTTCATAGACTCTAA
Organism: Pinus tabuliformis; assembly: GCA_031772625.1. Taxonomy (NCBI): domain Eukaryota; kingdom Viridiplantae; phylum Streptophyta; class Pinopsida; order Pinales; family Pinaceae; genus Pinus; species Pinus tabuliformis. Next base: position 782,735,388 of record CM062819.1, on the reverse strand, counting down.
TGTTGGATTGAAGACCCACCATTTTCAAAAAATTGATATGAGGAATTTTGATGGCAAGGATCCCGCAACATAGATACTGTAGATGGAGCAATTTTTCGATCTCCACAATGTGCAAAACACACAAAAGGTACGTATTGAAACTTTATATTTGGAACCAAATCAGTTTGTATGGTATCGATGGCTTTGCTCTTGTAAACAAATTGTCACTTGGGCAATTTTTATGGAAGAAATGATAGCACATTATGAGGATACAAAAAGAAACACCTTTTTTAGCCAATTGATAAGTCTCAAACAAAAGGGTTTAATGATGGAGCACATTGAGGACTTCCAAAAAATGAACATAAGGGTAAAAGATATTCCAGAGGAGCATAGGATTGATTTGTTCATAGGGACTTTAAAGGATAATATCCAACATGAGGTTTGCCTTTGGGAACTTGATTCATTGGAGAAGGCATTCAGGTTAGCAAGAAAAATGGACCAGGAAGCCTACCACTCACAACTATAAAGATGGAAGTGTTGCTGCCCCTAGCCTTCCACAACCTATAAGGTTGACACCACAACAATTGGAAGAAAAAAGAGCAAAAGGGCTTTGTTATAGTTGTGATAGAAAATACACTAATGGTCGTAAGTGTGCTGAGAAGAAATTATTCTACATAGATTGTGAAGAGGAGGAGGAAAAGGAACAAGAAATTTCAAAAGAAGAGGATATACTCAGAGAATAAACCCTAGATAAAGAAGAAATGAATCTGACCATATCTTGTAATGCACTGGCTCGAATTACCACTCCTCAAACTATCAATATAGAAGGACATATCAAGAAGAAAAAGGTAACAGTGCTGATTGATTCGGGAAGTACCCAATATTTTATTCATCGTAAGATAGCAAAAAAATTGAATTGCTTCCTATATCCAGCACTAGAGTTTCAAGTGATGGTTGCAAGTGGAGGAACCATAAATTTCTCTGGAAAGTGCCATAATATCAAGCTATCAATGGGATAATATGTATTGAATAGCCCAATTCTCTCCTCCAATGGGTGGTGCTGATGTTGTACTAGAAGTCTAATGGCTACAAACCTTGGGTACAATAGCTTTTAATTTTCAAGAAGTTCTCATGAAATTTTATGTGGAAGGAAAGGAATTTGAATTAAGGGGCATTGCAGGGAAACCGAGAAATATAATAAGTTCTAACAGTATGCAAAAGCTTCTAAAAAAGTAACAACGAGGTGTAATTGCACAATTATGTTCGCTAGATGTTTCCACATCGAAATCGTCTATTTCTACAGATCTTCAAAAAGTCTTGGACAATCATTCCAAGGTATTTGAGACTCCCAAAGGTCTCCCACCTATTCATGATCAGGATCATGCTATTCATTTGATTCTAGGAAGTGTTCCTCCAAACATCAAGCCGTACAGATGTCCCTATGCCCAAAAGAGTGAAATTGAACGTATGGTTGTAGAAATGCTAGAGGCTGGCATAATTCAACCTAGTCAAAGTTATTTCTCTGCTCCAGTAGTATTGGTGCACAAGAAGGATGGATCATGGAGGATGTGTCCAGATTATAGGGAGCTCAACAATCTCACTATTAAAGATAAATTCCCCATTCTTGTCATTGATGAATTATTGGATGAATCAAATCAGAATGAAGACTGAAGACATTCTGAAAATAGCATTTAGAACTCATGAGGGTCATTTTGAATTTTTGGTCATGTCTTTTGGCCTTACCAAACACCTTCTACATTTCAAGGTTTGATGAATTCCATTTTCAAACCCTTCCTTAGAAAATTTGTGTTAGTATTTTTTGATGATATATTAATCTACAACAAGTCTTGGAAGGATGATGTTGAACATGTTGACAGGGTGTAACAACTATTGGAGGAGAAACAATTATATGCAAAAAGCTCCAAATGTTTCTTTGGAGTACAAGAGGTGGAATATCTAGGTCATATTGTATCTCATGAAGGTGTTAAGGTAGAGCCTAGAAAAATTAAAGCCATTAACAAATGGAAAATCCCCACATCCATAAAGCATCTACGAGGATTTCTCGGGTTGAATAGCAGCACCTCTAACAACATTATTGAAGAAAGATGCATTTTCATGGACTCCAGAAGCAACGAAGGCCTTCTAACATCTTAAAGAGGTAATGTGCCAAGCACCGATCTTAGCTACACCGGACTTGACAAAAACCTTTAGTGTGGAATGTGATGCTTCAGGAAATGGAATTGGTGTTGTTTTAATGCAAGATGAAAGACCCATTGCTTTCAAAAGTCATCCAATTAAGGGAAAGTATTTACACAAAGATATTTATGAGAAGGAAATGTTGGCAATACTACATGCACTTAAGAAATGGCAACCCTACCTAATGGGAAGACATTTCAAGGTAAAAATTGATCATGATAGCCTTAAATACTTTTTAGAACAAATATTATCCTTTGAAGAGCAACAAAATTGGGTCACAAAGATGTTGGGTTGTGACTTTGAAATCATCTACAAAAAAGGGAAGCAAAATGTTGTAGCAAATGCACTCTCAACAAAGGATGACGATGTGGAAGAATTTTTGTGCGCCATTTCTATTATCCAACTAGATTGGATAAACGAAGCAAGGAAGGAATGTAAGAATGATGAAGAAGTGTGGGCACATATTCGAAAGTTACGACAGGATTCCAATACATCTGATACATTTAGCTGGAAAAATGATTCGTTATGGTACAAAGATCGCTTATACCTTTGTAAAAATTCCCAACTCCAACAAAAGATTCTTATTGAATTGCACACTTCTCCCTTAGGAGGGCACTCAGGATTTTTAAAAACTTACCATAGGGTTAAGAAGGAATTTTTTTGGGATGGCTTTAAATCAGATATTCAAAAGTTTGTGGCGAAATGTTTGGTTTACCAAAAAAAAATAAGTTGAAACAATTAAGACCCCAAGCCTATTACAACCTTTATCCATTCCAAGCCAATGTTGGGAGGAGGTTTCAACGGATTTTATCAAAGGTTTACCAAAGTCTAAAGGAAAGAGTGTCATCATGGTGGTAGTTGAAAGACTTAGCAAGTATGCACACTTTTGTGCAATATCACATCCATTTAAAGCCAATACAGTTTCTACTGCATTTATGGAAACAATTCAAAAGCTACATGGAAACCCGAAGATTATTGTAAGTGACAAAGATCCCCTTTTCACTGGAACTTTTTGGACATAATTATTTTCTTGTCTTGGTGCTCAGTTAGCTCATAGCTCATTTTATCATCCTCAATCTGATGGGAAAACTGAGATAGTAAACAAATATTTGGAAGGATATCTTCGTTTCTTTGTATCCGATAAACAGACACAATGGGTGAAATGGATGCCTCTGGCTGAATGGTGGTATAACACATCCTTCCATATTATAACAAAAATGACCCCATTTAGGGCATTTTATGGATATCAACCACCATCCATCACATCATATTTGAGAGATAGTCTAAGGTTCAAGCAGTGGAGCATCACATCGAGCATCAACAACAAGTTCTCCAACTCTTAAAGGATAACCTCATGTTGGCGTAGAATAGAACGAAACAATAGGCATATCAACATTGTAGCGAAAGAAGTTTTGATGTAGGTGACTGGGTATTCCTACGTCTACAACCATATAAAAAAATGTCCCTCAAGCAAGCTAAGAAGGATAATATATTACCACCAAAGTATTAAGGTTCGTACAAGGTGTTGCAAAATATTTGTACTATGGCATACAAATTGGAGCTTCCTGCAGCTTCTCGAGTGCACCCAGATTTCCATGTTTCATGTTTAAAGAAGGTTACAGGTGACAAGCTCCCAGTTCAAACAATATTTCCAGAACTTGATGAGGAAGGAAAAATTACATTGGAACCGGAAGCAGTCACAGAAGCAAGAACTTGACAACTACGAAATCTATCAATTTCATAGTATCTCATCAAGTGGAAGAACTTATTGGTTGAAGATTCCACATGGGAGGATGAGAATTTTATACAAAAGCATTCAAAAATACTGAAGCGTTGAGGACAACACTTTTTTGAAGGAGAGGGGCATGTTAGGTCACTATAATACTAGTGATTACCCCATTACTATTGTAGTTGTATCCTTTATTAATATTGTTGTGCCCCTATTGCCCTCATATTGCTATTAGTGTGCCCCTTAGAATCCCTCTATTGTTATTTTTGTGCCTTTATATTATTATTGGTAGGTCAGCTTGGTTATATTGTGACCCCTTAGACTCCTATATATAGAAAGGAGGTTTTGTCATTTGAATCATCTAAGAATTGTTCATTTGTGTAATGTAAAGGAGGTTGCCCCATTGAAGAGGCTTATTTCTAAGGCGCTGATCTATATTTTCTATCTTTTTGTGAGATGGTCTCCTAACAAACATTTTAATATGGATATTTTGTTAAACATCTTAATGATGAAATTATGTTTTTTCTATTAATAAAAACTTGCATTCAAAGTGGAAGAGGGAAAGGTGGAAATTGTTACATGTTAAAATAAACCTTACCCATAATTTTTTGATAAACTACAACTTATATATATATATATATATATCCCAAATCCAAGAAGCCACTTATTAGGTGAGTTGGTACTTGAACAACCAAAATTCCATAAGTATATGCACTAGTTAGAAATTTTACAAGTCATTCCTTTGAGGTATGAGAAAGTATCCACTTCAAAATTACTAATTTGACCCATGAAATCTCATGTTGAGGGTGGCTAGAATGCAACCAATTTTGCATGCAACAAGCAATGGATACACACAAACTAGAGTAAAGGAAATTTTTGAGTGAAAATGTTTACCAGAAGCATTTTGGTTGGTTGAAAAATAGTGAGGGTTTGTGAAATCCATTTTCAAACTAGGAAAATCAAGTAGAAGTGTCTTTAACTCGAGCTATAACAGAGAGCTACTTTTCTAGGTATTTTGTAGAGCAAGCAAGGAGGAACTGAGATTTTAGGGTTTTGAGGGATTGCTAGGGAAATTAATAGAATCCCTTATGTTGTGTAAGCTATTTTAGGAGACACTTATGAATTTGAGTAGGCTATTGCATTAGAGGATTTCAAGAATTTTTATTTTTATTTTTGGTTATGAAGGATAGTGGCCTTCATTCTTCCACCTTATGGTTTTTGAGTAAAAAATTCCTTGACAACATCATGGCCAAGAGAGAACTTTTTATGCTTTCTCTAATCAACCCATTGAATCTCACCAATCAAGTGAGATAATCAGACTAAGCCTAATTTCTTTATGCTTGAATTTTGGATGAATTAATTTAGGGAATTAAGAGATATAATTACAATATAAACAATTTGATTTACAATTGCACACAAGATTAAATAAAATACACAAAATGAAATAAAAATAGAAATATGAAAACAAATGTAAAATATATACCAACAATTTGAAAGTGAAGTGCAAGATTATTGGATAACCCACTAAACAATGATATGGAAGCCACCAGACTCCAAAAACATAGTTAATAACTTGCATTAAGTTCAACAATAAATAAAATAAATGCTCAATGACAAATTATAGAGAAAAACAAGAAAATGTATACACAAAATGAGTGGCAGAAGCACTGACCTGTATAAAAAATATGTGAGTACACTAATCTATAAAGAAGGGTTATGTGAAAACCCTTGGTAAGACTTTATTCTAAATATTCACAATACCAATATCATATGTGAATATTTTGTCAGGCAATATTGATAAATTAGGACTTGAGAACCTCATATAATTAAATTCGCCTAGTTTCTATGCAAAATAAAGGGCTATTAGCACTAGCTATTAAGGCTGGACCTTTTATCAATAAATTTTTTATTAACAAAAAAAATCAAATTTACTTAAAAAATATGAACAATTGAATATATTTTATTTTCAGTCCTTGTATCCCCTTGGAAAGAAGTTTTCTACCACCAATATATTAGCTTCTATAAGTCACAGAGAGAAAATTAGAAGAGGAAATGACAGGTATTAATGTTGGTGAATAACTCTCGGAGTATTATTTCCTTTCCTTCATAAAATCCATCCCTTTTTGTATGCCTTGGGTGAAATTAAGAAATTCAATTACTTGGGAAGTTTTTTAATATTATTTTTTAATTATGATTAATTGTGTGATAAGAATGGAGTATTCTAAAGCGTGATTTAAATTTAATTTAACTCTCATTATTAATGTTTTAAAGAAGTGGGCCCCACAATATTAAATGGTTCACTTATCTTTATTTCCCACCTTATAATGTTTGTTTAATAATAACACACTCTAAAATGAATATTCCAGAAAATATATTTTTACTGAAAAACATTGTCGTGCTTTCATGCCACAACATATCCATCAAGAACCAACATAAAAGTACATGTATATAAAAAAAAAAAATCAGATATCCACCTTGTGCCTCTCTTCCTTACTAACAAGTATGCATCATAAAGAGACAAATAACCATAAAGAAATCTTTGTGCCTCCTAGCATCATGTATATATAAACCATAAAAATCAACATGTACATAGCTCAACCATATATGTACAACAACATTTATTCCTCCACGCATACATGCCATGAACCCAACGTAATGTTAAAAAAAACTTATTGAGAACAAACCATGTATAGAGAACTGTCATATGTATCAAAGTGTATCAAAGCTGAGACTATAATGTTGTACTGTGCATGTTGAAATATTAGAAGTGTATAGTGAAATATAAATTGTGTATGTAATGATGTTGGGGCTACAAACTAAACTACTAAATGTGAAAGTGCTCATGATATAAAAACACACATTATACAAACATTGTCTATCTTCCATCAATCAAAAATCATGTTTTATGTGGGAAGTAGTCTTTCTCTTCCTCTATTATTCTTCCTCTGATTATGCCCACTTTTTCTTAAAAACTCATGTTGTGTAAAGAAATTTATCATGTCAACTTTATAAACAAAATAATAAATTATCTATGTATGTTATTACTAATGCAAGGGTAGACAAAACATGACATAGGGAAATAATGTTTGTAAGGGAAGGGGAAAAACTCATGTGTGCATTAACCAAGATACTATGGTAACATATTAAACAAAAATTTAGACTAAAATTTTTCTTTGAAATAAAGGAATTTTATAATCTTACTAGCATATATCAATATATAAGCAACCAATGTTGTGACCTCCCTCAATTTCTTAATTGCACCAAATTTATACCATGATAATTTAGAAATAAAGCATTATTAGGACTTCATAAACCCTAAATGGTTAAATTGTTTCTTATAATGTGAGGCAACATGGTAAATTAGGTATAATACTACAAACAACGAAATGGTCATTGTGTCTACATGAAGGAAATGTATACAAGAGCACAACTCTCTTTCTAGGATAGGTACCTCTTCCAGACCCAAGACTGAAGCACCTCAAGGGTTTGGGAATATATATATCATGACATTTGTAGAAAAAAATAAAGAAACCTTGCATTTCATGAATGTTTTTATCTTTACATAGATATTTACAAGTTTAAGGAAAGAAATAGGGTGAGATATTTACCATTATGCATGACCATATTAAATAGAAGTGGCCTTCGACTAACAATGGTGATGAATATATTTTTGCAATCAAAATCTTAGGGAAACACTTTTCTCATTTAATGACATAATCTGAGCTTATGTAGAGAGACCAAGAAATGGAGTATAGACTATGCCAATTTTAAATATTTCTATGAGGAATAAAATATAGAACTTGAGAAAGATGCACCATTCATATGTTGATGACATGATGTACCATTCATATGTCCTCCATATACATTAGTCATATTATTCCTCACCCATTTTTTAAGAGCACATGTTGGAATGTGGGCTTATGATCAAAACATACTTTATTCATTATGCAATCAGGTGCTTACACTTGTTTGTATTTGGGCATTCTGACATGCATTATGGGTTGACGTGGAAGAAATAAGGGTCTTGGTTGTAGTATTTTTCCCTCACCTTAAATGGGGGGTTAATTTCTATCATAGTCCAATGGGACCACCCTTAATGGCCCATGGCTTTAGGAAGGGGCAGTACTTGGAGATCCATGATTGAGAGAGCATGTCCCATCTACCCCTTTTCCATACTTATCACTTCACTCTGCACACTATGAGCCCTTATTTTGAATTCCTTCTTTGGGTCAACTAGGCATTGTTTCATTGGGATTTGGAATCCACACATCCTCATACCTTAAGTAAGGTGTCGAAATGCACCATGGGAGGTCGATGAAGCTAAAATAGATGGAGCAAACATGTAATGGCCACAAAAAAAAAGAAAATGAAAAAGGAAAAATATTTTTAGGACCTACAAATTAGCATGTGGGAAAAATCCAAACATGAGCTCTAACTTTATCATATGACCATCACCTAGTTCATTGGACAATGTTTCCCTTTCTTGTAGAAGAGTTAGGAAGCCTTGCATGTCCTATCCCCTAATGGGAAATGAAATTTCCATCCTAAAAGGGGTAATAAATATTATACATCACAAAAATAAGCTCTCGTTCCTTGAGCTATGACAAGTAATACAAGGAATAACTAATAAAAAGTAAAAGGAAGTATATAGATGGGTGGAAAAGAAAAAGTAAAGCTAACTCATGCATCCACGATTGATCCCTCCTCACATTTATACACCCAATATGAGGTATGGAATCATAGGTTGTCCCTTTGACCATGGCACTTGACCATGGAGTTCCCCTTTTCCCCTTCGTTCCATCATTACTCACATGGATCATATCAATTGAAAGGTGTACTAAGGACATGTCACTTCCCCTTAGGAATTGGAAACACCTAATAGGGTCATCTATTAGCAACTTTGATCTAAAATTAAAATAGGAACACGATAAATTATAGATATAACCATAAATACAAATATGAAACATAAATAACACTTCATTTGATTAATATCAAATATGGAAATATTCTTAAACATAATGGAAATAAACTAGCTCGGGCAATGGTAGCTTATCTCTGAAAAGATATGAGGCAGCTACATACCTAAGAACCATATTAAAATGGGGCTCAAGGGCCTATTTATTATTGACAACAAGGGAAAACCCTAAAAAACAAAAAACCTAACCCTAGGAGATGGAACGCCAAGATTTTGTGGGCCACATTGGCGTTAGTTGGGTAACTAACTTCCTGGGGTCATAGCTTGGTCATATTATCTCCATTTCAAGTGTACAATACCTTGTTGGAAATATCTCTCCAAGTACTAATGGATTTGCGGTAATATGCCTCAAACATAAAAAAAAACACTGTTGAGAGGGTCAAAACTTCTCCAGAAGTTTAGGACCCGAAAAACTGCTAAAAATAGTAAATGTTGCGATAAACAAGGAAACAGATGAAACCGATTGGAGGAATATATGGAATAGGTGGGTGACCACAAATATACACCTAGATCAGTCGTCCCTCCTTAGGAAACAATGGTCCCCATTTCCTGTAGAGCCTCCATGAGGTGAGAAAATTTCTATTGAACCTGGTCCCCCATGAACCACTTACACTGGTGAAGGAGTTTGCATGTTTTGACAACTCGATATAGTTGGATCCTCTGTTGGTGAGTGTTCTTGATTTGTGTGTCCATGACCTGATTAGTTGTGGCATGTTCCATGCAATCTAGGTTTAGATATGTTGGTGTGAGTTGTTCTACAATGTCAGATGTGTCCAACAATGGTGGAAAGTATGCCCGAAGGTGGTCTACATTGAACACTAAGTGCAGAACAAGAAACGATGGAATGTTGATCTCTAAGGCATTGTCCCCTATAACTTTTGTGATGGTGTATGGCCCATATCTGAGTGGGTAACACTTATGGTGGGGTCTAGCGAGGTGCTCCTTCTGCAAATCTATCCAAACTTTGTCGCCCAAATGGAACTTGTGTGGTACCTAATGCTGATCATGGTGTTGCTTGTACTTATAATTGGCTCTATCCAATATATCATTGACCTGCTGGTGGATGTGTTGAATGCACTCAATGAAGTTTTTAGCCTTGTTGGATTTGGACTAGATATGAGTTGAATCTTCCTAATTAGCTGCAAATGGTATGTTCGCATTAATGGGACATAATGACTGAAATTTGAGCCATACCTAAAAGGGGTTGTGGCCTGTTGAGCTGTGGAGAGCTTTGTTGTAGTTGTACTAGACATAGGGGAGGATTTCATTCCATGTACATGGATGCATGGAGTTGGACATGCATAGAATGTGCACAATCATCTTGTTGCTGACCTATCTTTGGCCATTGGTTGGGGGTGGAAAGTCATGGACTTAGTAAATTTGGTATGTAGCATCAACCAGAGACTTGACCAAAATGCACTTAGGAATCTGTTGTCCGTATCTAAGACAATGGATTGTGGGATCCCAAAGTGTGCCCACACTTGTTGAAAGAAGAGATTAGTAGTGGCCTCTAATGTGATACTCTTCTTGTAGGCTACCATGATGGGCATCTTATAGAATCTTTCGATGACCACAAAAATGTCAACTAGGAGTAAGACATAGGAGTATCGATCCTTCTCGTGCTTAGTAGAAGGAAGGTCCGACATGTAATCCATAGAACTGGATTACTAAGCTTGAATAGGAGTAGGAAGAGGAGCATATAGGCCTTAGTTCTTGATGGTTGGTTTGGAAATGGAGCAGGAAGTACAGGATTTAATGTACCTCCCGACATCCTGACAAAGGTTTGACCAACATAAATACTTCTGTAGTATTGCCACTATTTTTTCTACTCCGAAATGTCTGGTGACCCGACAGTAGTGCAACTCCAAAATCATCTTGGCATGCTCGCTTGAATGGACACAATTGTGTCCCAAGTGACATAACATTGCATCCTCGAGGTGGAAATTTGAAACTTTCTTACCTTCTAGGAAAGTCTGGTATGTGCTATCAAATTCTAGATCACTCTTGTAAAGATGTGTCCACCTCAAAGTCATGTGCCCAGATGAGTCGAACATAGTAATCAATGCCATGACTAGTGGTTTTCTGAGGCAGTATGCAACATTATTAGTGTTTCCCTTCTTCTACTCAATGTTAAAATGGAATTTTTGTAAGTATGCAGACCATTTCTGATGTTAATCATTCTTTAGCTTCCCTTATGTCTATATGAATTGTAGGGGTTAGTGGTCTATGTGGATGATTGTTTCCTTCCCTAGAATGTAATCTTTCCATTGACGATAGGCCTTCATAATGGAATTCATTTCTTTTTCATAGGTGGGATACTTTCGGACTGTGTCTGAAAATGTCTCACAGTGGTAAGCCACTAGAAGCCCCTCCTAGGTAAGAACTATAGGGGTTAGTGGCTTGTGTGGATGAATGTTTCCTTCCCCAGAATGTAATGCTTCCATAAATGATAGGCCTGCACAACGGAATAAATTTATTTGTCATAGGTGGGATACTTTCGGACTGTGCCTGAAAATGTCTCACCATGGTAAGACACTAGATTCCCCTGCTAAGTAAGAACTACACCAATAGCATAGTTAGAGGCATTTGTACCAATATCAAATGGTTGTTGCAGGTCTGGTAATGTGACCACTAGTGCAGAGTAGAGGAGATGATTCAACTCGTAAAACGGCTTCTGTTTGGATTCAGACTAAAATAAATTTTCTTTGGCTTTGCCCTTGGTGACTTGACTTAAAGGCCAAGTGGTGTGAGAGAACCCCAACAAGAACCTGTGGTAGAAATTGCCAAGGCCCAAAAATCTATGAAGCTTTGTTAGAGTGGTTGGGGATGGCCAATCTTGAATGACTTGTATCTTGGCTAGGTCCACATGCACACCCTATTCATCAATGATGTACCCCAAATATTGAACCTTGGTCATGCCAAAGCTGCATTTCTTGAGATTAGGACATAACTTCTGTTGTCATAGGGTTTGGAGGACCTATCGAATATGGTGAATGCATTTACGAAGGGTCATAAGATGTTGTCCATCAACCTCATGAAGGTTGTGTGGGGCATTTGTCAACCCAAAAGGAATGACCAATCATTCAAGAAGGCCATCCTTATATTTGAAGGTAACCTTCCACACATCAGTGGGTTCGATAGGAACCTAGTGATAACCGAAAGTCAAGTCAATCTTGCTCAAATATCTGGCCCCCTTGATTCAGTCCAAAAGGTCATCAATCCGTTGGATTCGGTACCTATTCCAGACAGAGACCTTGTTCAGTGCCTAATAGTCAATAAAGAGTCTTGAGGTCCCATCCTTCTTCTGTACCAATACAATCGGGCTCCCACAGGGTGATGAGCTTGGTTTGATGTGCCATTTGTACAATAGCTCCCAAATATGCCTCTTGATCTCATCATTCTCTAGAACAGAGCATCGATAAATTGGTCCATTCGATAGTGGCATGCCTAAGGTAATATTGATGGAATGCTTGAACTGACGGTGCAGAGGTACCCTCATAGGTGAGGCGAAAATGTCCTTGTACTCCTCCACGACCTTGTCCATCTGTTGTTGCTCTACGGAGGAGCCATGTTTGGAAGTTGAGGACATAATATTCTTCTTGCCCTTAGGGAAAATCATAAGGAAAAAAATTTCTTGGTCTATGAAATGATCTTACTATATTTCTTTACAAAGATCGAAGAGATGGTGGTAGGTGGGGCTACCTATGATATCCTTTACAACTTATTCCCTAAAGTAATAATCACATAGCGAGGTGTATACTCATATACAACATGTTGCTTCCACAGGTATGTTTGTCCTAATAATACATCACAAACTTCAAGAGGAGCAACATCACACAATACCTCATACGTGAAGGGCTTGATGTTGTAATGAAGGCGACACCCATGTGCCTTAGTTTTAGAGGTCCTCTTCACACATTATGTCACAAGAATACCTCAACACAAGCCTTAGGAACACTTATGAGTAGATGACATCAACATTTCAACCCTACTAATAGAGATTTATCTATTTGAACATTCGTTACTAGGTCGACGTATGACCTAGAGGCTTTATTGTACATTATTTTACATTTCTAGGGGATATTTAGGAATAACACTATTTACTAGGAATTATATATATTGGATATCACTCCATTGTGTTCAATCATCATGAAAATTGTTAATTTCTTACCTATTTGAGAACTTTCACTTGTTTCTTGTGGGTAATTTTAGAGGTTCTTTGTTGCATTTTGATGTATGGAAGTTGATTTTCACATTCTTTGGAGCTATTTCTTGGTCTAATTGAAGGGTATATTGCATGTTATCTCTTAATTGGAATCTATGGTTGAATATTTTTTTCTTCAATGTCTGATGCATAGAGCTATTGATTCTTGGTTAAAATTCTATGCCCTAATTTATTGAAGATCATTTCTTTTTTTAAATATCTATATGAATGTTGTATGCATTACTCATTATAACATGTAATGAATGTTCCTAATGGAGTAATTCTTGTTATTTTCCACCAAATTCCATTATTCCATTAAGTAGGTAATTGTTGGAATTTTGATAACTAGGTGTTGAGGTGAAAAATCAACGCCCTCATTTTTTACTTATTTATTTCAAATAATGGGGACTTTTTCTGTGAATTTTGGCTAGATCACCTTTTAATATTTTCTTTTTGTTAAGTGTCCTACAATTTTACCAATTTTTTATTTTCTTCATATTTTTCTTTTAATTACTTCATTGCATTCCACTTTTCACAAGCTTTCCATCAGTTCTCATTTCATCTCATTTGGTTGCACAATTTACAAATGATGTTTATCCAAAGTTAAGTAATTTTTACCATGAGGGACAAAAAATGTACAAAATGTATATTATTTTAATTATTTTAAATTATTTGTAAATGTTGATTTTTATTTAATTTTTACTAATTAATTATTTTTTCGCTAATAATCTTACAAAATTATCGCAGCCAAATTGTAGAACAATTAAAATTGTGCGTTATCAAATTTTGAAAATTAATTTAAATTTTAATTTTAATAAAAGTTCTGAAATATGAAATCCCAGAAACTCATGTAATTATAGTTTTTTTAATGTTAATAAGACCTTAAGATCATATAGTTATAGTTTATACATGGGAGAGAAAGTTCCAATCCATTTAGTCCTCCTCGCCTCTTTTGTTCCCCTCTTTAAGACCTCGAAACCTTTAACACATTGGAACTCCATTTCATTCCCTCTGTGAAAATCATACTTTCGATCATCGCATTCCATTGAGACCTCGGAATATATAATTTCGTAACTTATAATTTTAAAATATCTCAGAAATTTCAAAATCTCCCGATGCTCCCTCAGCACAAGTTATATTGGTACCTCAGAACCCTTTATATTGTAAGAAGTTCCTCTTTGAAACTTTAGTCACTCCTATTATCTTATATTGCTGTGAGGTTTGGGGTTGCAGCATCTCCAGAGAATCATGGAGAAAGATTGAGCAAATCCAGAAACGTTTTATAACTTATAACCTGAAAATTAAAAGTAATACACCCTATCCTATTCTCCTTATAGAAGCAGGTCTTTCCCCTATTGAGAGCCTAGCTATGCTTAGGTTTCTGTTGTACAAGCACAAAATCAGTAACATAAACGATCATAGACTTCCTAAGCTAGCTTTAAATTCTAGCCAAAACCACCTAAGGCTCAATCGAGGGTGACATAAAGACACAAGGGCCTGGTTAAACTATTGGGAGATCAACGAAAATGATGCATTGCAAAACATAAATAACATTAAAGTTATTGTTACTTCTAAGTTCAAAGAAAAAATGTGGTGTGAGAAAGACTTAGCGGCTAAAAGAAAATTAAGTTATTATAAGAAGGTCATCAACCCCACCCTAGAAGATCAAAAGTATCTCTCTATTTTAACTAGCTCAAAGAAGAAAATTAATATATCAAAGATTAGAACGAATTCTCATGAGCTCCATAGTGAAACAAGTCGTTGGGCAGTTCCTAAAACGCCATGGACGGAAAGGATCTGCCATATATGTAAGAATAGGAACATCGAGGATGAAAACCACTTCCTCTTAGAGTGCCCCGCGTATAACTAGATTAGATATAAGTTTCACAATCTTTGTTACAATACTGACCTTCCTAGCCTTTTACAATGTCAAAATTATAGTGAGCTCGGGAGGCTTCTCTCCAAGCTTTTTGAGCATAGGAATAAAATCTTAAATCAAAATAGATAATTTGTTTCTTTAGGTCCGATAGACCATTATTTGGTCTCAGCGGACGTTAACCATCATCATCATCATCATCATCAAAAAACACCTCCGATATTTAAAGTCTCGATGTCTCATTTATTTCGTTTGAGAATATTGTGTATTTCAGAGGTCCATTTTAAAAACTCTTTGAAATTCAAACTCTGATGAATTTGGTCATAAGTGTTGGCATATTGTTATATAAAGTGACAAGTAGGTCCAATAAATCGGACCTCAAAACCATATAATTTTAGAGCTCTTTTAATTGAACCTTCGATATCACTTAACCCCACTGCCCAATGTACCTCGGGATTGATCTTGAACCCTTTTTCATGAAGCTTACGATTTCTAATTCCTCCGATGACCTAATGTTTAATACCTCCGATGGCCTTCGTGAGCTTTAGTTTAATTTCTTATTCGTTAGTGTAATGCCAATATTATTGTATATATGATATTTTATTCATTTTGATAGAAGGTTTGGTATTATATTTTTTGTATTTTATATTGAACGAATTAAATAGAATTTTCCTTTAATATAAATTTATGTTTAATAAATTAATTCTAATTCTAATTTCATTTAATTATATATATATATATATAATTCATTTTAATATGATTTGTTTGATATTAGCTTTAATTTAATTTATTAAGTTGTAGTGAGTTAATTATTTTAATTTATAATGTGATTCTGTATATAATTAATTAATATAATTATTATTAATTAACAGTTGATTAACCCAGATGCGGGTGTTTACATTTGCAATCAATGATCGTGCCTACCACGCAGACACCTGGCCTGACGGATGGCAGGCGGGAGATCAACCGGGTACGCGTCATCGGAGGTTGTTTAAGGTTTAAGGCAGGCGAATTAAAGCCTGTTCAGTCTCGAAGTAAGCTGAATTTCAATGCGCGCATGGCTCCTCTGTCCTTGATTCGGCTCATCAACATGGATCGCCTAAATTCCTCTGCTGCAGTAAATGCCTTTGCTCTATATGAAGCTATGCCGCTTCAGTTTCCTTATCTGGTCTTTCCTGTCGTTTTAGTGGTTCGGCTCCGGAATTGTCTGGACACCAGTAGCATTCCAGCCATTTCGAGTTTCCTCTGTCTCAGTCGATTTCTCAGGTTTTCTGGTTCTGTTGCAATGCCTCGCAGTCGAGGTATTCTGTGTCGGGGGGGGTCGGTCTGGTATCAGGGCTAGCCCCTCTCAATCTGAGCCCCAGCAGATTGCCCCAATTGCCTTGGTCCCTCCCTCATCTCCGCTGTCAGACCAAGAGAGATTCATCCCAAATAACTCTTACCAGACCTCCAGATTTGTATTCCAAAGTCGGCTCAACAGGCCGACGGTGACAGTGAATTTTACAGTTTTTGTTTCAGAGGAGGAGAGCAACCAGCTCAGCTCGACCCCTCCGGCTTCCTCAAATTCTCAGGATGACAGCATTTTACTTGGGGATATGACTGGGTTGGTGTTTCATGTTGACCGCATGAATGAGGACGCCCCTGCCCAGGAAGTGTCTCAGCAACCAGCTCCAGCCAAGGAAGATGAAAATGTTTGCGAGCCATCTCAACGACCAACTGGTTGTTTACATTTGGTCACTGATTCTGGTGGAGCGCCGCTTCTGGACGAAGATGGGTTCGTTACTTGGGTCGCCTCTCCAAGCCAGGCGAAGGAGGATATGCAAGCTTCTCCAAGTCAGGCGGACTGAATTCCACTGGGTGCACATGCTATGCTTTTTTGATTCTGTGTCTTCGATTTTACAGCTAAATTCTCTTGTCTGTTTTAGTCTCATGCTTCAGATAGCAATTTCAGCCAACTCAGACTTCAATTTTTGTTTTAAAGTCAGCTATGCTAGGCGCTACTGTGTTTTTGAGGTCACTGAAGGGTATGATAACTGTAGTCCGGGTAAATTTTGTCAGTATGTCAGGGACCGAAATCAAATTTTTGAGGTCTGCATTGTAAATCCGGTTGACAGGTTAAACTGTATTGTCCCTGAGTTTTTGGATGAGGAATGGCCTCGGCCTCCTCTGAGGCTCTGACCTCATTGTACATATTTTTTCACTTTTTTAATAGAATAGTATTTACAGAGAAAAAAAGAAATTAACAGTGGATTAGATATTTTTTTTAATTTTGTTTTCTAAAATTTTAGCTTACACATGCATTTTTCCAGAATTCTAATATTTTTGCACCTCAACTTTGCAGAGGCATATTTCAAGATTCACTCAATCAAATGAAGCTTGCAATAGCTCATTGGAAATATATCACAGAGAAGAATAATATGGGAGAACTAATTTTAGTAGACCCAATCTTTTAATGACCCATAAATCTAACATAGATTCACTCAACCAAATGAAGCTTGCAATAGCTCATTGGAAAGATATGACAGAGGAGAATAATACGGGAGAACTAATTTTAGCAAACCCAATCTTTTAATGACACATAAATTTGACGTAAGACAAAGTGACGAATTTGCAACAAAAAGTAGTTTTTTTTTTTTGATTTGGGAAAATTTGATTGGCTTTGGAAAACTACTGACAATAATTCATTCTCAGCAATTCTCAAACGTTGATCTAATCCATTTCAAGCAATCATAGCACGAGGATTTCTTTGGATTTTAATTTAACAATTTCTTGAGAAGTGGTTTGATTTTAATTTTGTGCACCAAATTTGTTTTAATTTCCGAATTTTAATTGGTTTTTGGCAGGAGAGAAGTTGGGGAGATGTGGAAGAGAAGACTTGGAATAATCTAGTTTCACCAGCAAGAGAGAACGAAGAATTTTGGCCATTTAAAATTTGATGGAGTTTTGATTTCTTTAATTAAAAAAATGGTTTCTATAAAATTTAGTGGGTGTTCGAGGTCTGAAACTTGGGGTGAAATTATTTGCAAAGAGGGGGATTTTTGCACTACTGTAGGGAGCAAGATTTTGTAGAGAATTAGCTAGTTTGGACAAATCTTATGGAGATTAAAAAATATGTATTTCAGCTATGAAAGTTTCGTGTTATGATGAAATTTTCTGAGAATTTCATGTACTCAAAGGCTTTGATCAGATATTTAATTATTGTACAATATTGTCATAGATAGAGGTTGATTGGTGTCGTGCACTTAATAAAATTTGAGGCAATTCTTGATCCAATCTTTTTGAAATTTTGCACTATTGTGAATTCGTTTAATATATGCTTTTTTAATCATTTGAAAGCTATTTTTTAATGATGGATCTAATTTATATCAATTAAAATTATGAATTCAAATAGATAAGCAGGACATACTTGTTAACTATTTAGAAAATTCATGTCAAGTTTCTCTTGGTTTTAATAATGATTGTTTTATGAGAACTATTTCCTTGATGTGATGATATCTTCTTATTTTGAATTCTTTTTATATGAATTTGGATATATGTGCACCATAGACCTTATGACTATTCACCATATAGTTGAATACATATACTTGCTTGAACTAGTAATAAGTCTTGGAATTGTTTGCTTTGCTTATTGAATTCATTTTTATTTCAAATTCAAAGCCGGTCCAAATCCTTTTTTAACTTGCTCTTGGTTGGGAAGGGGACTAATCATTCTTTCAATCAATATAGATTTAGGATCTATTTTCTATTAGTTAGGGTATATTTTCATTTAGCTCTAAATATTGAATTCTACAAGTCCTCATACACAAGGGGCAGACTATAGAGTGGCCACGATCAGCCATTAATTCAGCTTAAGGATCACTTTCTTGCATGAGCTCTGCAAGAGGGTAGGTCTGATGGCGCTTTTCTATTGGAAACTAATAGACATACTATAACCTGACATAGAAAGAGAGAGGGTAACTGGACCCAATTGAACCAATTGGAACCACCATTCCAAATGGAAAGGGAGTTGATTTAAGGTCATGACCAGGTGGTCTCCCTTACATGTTGATGAGGTCATTGTGGACCATCAACATTTTTGGCGCTACAAGGAGGGCCACAGTAAATTGTTTCTTTGAAGATTGTGTGCTTTAATATTTTATCTTATTACTATGGCTCCATGTAAAAGTCCTCGAAGTTGCTTTATTGATCCCCATACAACAACTACTCTGATAAAGATAGTTTAGGCCCTTCCTAAGGTAAATTATAATGGTATGTCATCTTCTTTTAATCATATACTTTCATTTGTTTTAAATTGCAAAAAAAATAATATTGATGAAGAGATTATTTGCATGATTTTTACTCTTACTTTGATAGGTAAAGCTAAAGACTGGTGCTTATCTCTTCCAATTTCCTCTATACATAGTTGGGACAGGTTTTAGAAATTTTCCTTCACGCTTTTCAGTAATATGACTACGAAAAGGTTTGTGATCAGTTAGAATAATTGCATAGGATGAAAGGCTAAACTTTGGATAATTTTTACACTAGATTTAAATTAGATTTGATGCAATTTCAGTCCAAAAATTTGCCTACTCAATTCCAACTAATTGTATGGTCCATACATTTAGTGTCTTTGTCCTATGATAATTATGAAGAAACAGAAAGTATATCCATTAGTGTTAATGAATAAATTGCTCAAAATGACAATGTTGATCCTCCACAAATTAAAATTGGAAATAATGTCCATCAATCTCAATCATAAATTGTTGTTTTTTTCAATTAAATTATGTTTATTTCATTTTTTTTTAAAATTCAACCGATGTTTCTATGTCTGATGAAATAGAAAATCAACAATATGCACAGTTCACTAGCAGTAATTGACATCAAGCATTAAGGGAATTTTGAGGTCTAAGATGGGCTTCCGAAGAAAAATGTATAACCAAAATAAAGTTTTTAAGAAACTATAGGATACAAGATGATGATGACAACCATGGGGGATAATTGACCATTTTTGGAGTAAAAGAGTAAAAAGATTAAGAAATAATAAAATAATAAACTACTTTTTCAACTCGTTTTTTTCAAGTTACCTCCCTAAGGTTTTACTCAAATTTCAAGCATGAGTACTCGTTGGATACAAAACCTAATTCCTCATCTAATGAGTACCCATGTTGCATAGTTTCGATGGACCCTGCTACATGAAAAATGAGAAATACATGAAAAACGTGGTTGCAATATCGTTTTTCATGTATTTCTCATTTTTCATGTAGTAGTGTACTCTTTGGGTGAGGAATAAAATTATTCATCGAACGAGTGTTTCCACTCAAAATTTTAATAAACCCATAGGGAGATAAGTTTGAAATATGAGTTGAGAAAACAGATTTTTTCTTTTTTCCCTCTAAAATTTCATGATGTAATCTAATATTATTTTATTATTTCGACTACTATTTTATAATTTCCTTAGGAGGCCCATTTTAAATCTCAAAACTCCTCTAATGTAATTCAACCAGCTATAGAATGTCAACAACCTACAAAATCTGCAATTAATTTAGAATCTTCTTCTAATAATAAATCGCAAACTCCAGTGCAGCCTCCCAATAATTTGTAGATCAGTCAAACATATGGTAAATATGATTTTTGTCATGACATTGATCAACAATCTGAATTTTTCAATGGAACAATTATGGAATATTTTATTTTGGAAAGTTGGAAATCATCTGTACATATAGAAACCTTCAGGTATATATCTTCAATTTCTTATTTTTCCTTTATCCCAATATTTTTAGCAACAATAATATAATTCATAATTAATCAACAGTCCCTTTGAACACAAATTTAATTTTAGAAAACATAGGAGTTGTCATTAATGATGAATTATTGTTAACTTCTAATATTGGTAGAGAGAATTTAATCAATAATATTTTCAATTATCATGAAGATTCTCTTAATCTGGAATCTAATTACCATATGAGTCCCGATTTATTCTAATTAAAGGAAAAAAATGCTAATGATGTCATTTATAATGAGGAATTAAAGACTGAAAAGGTTGAGCCTCTTTTCTCTTCAAAAATGGTTTTGTCTCACTTCCATTTTCTCAACTCATTAACAAAATCTATTTTCGAAGATCAAAAGAACACTAATCAAGAAATAATTTTAGTCTATTCTCATTCTTAAAATCATCCTACTGATTTTGGTAGCCATGAATCCATTCCAATTTATAATTTGTACATTGATGAGATAACCTTTTTGAATCATAATCTTGAAATTTTCTCATCTCGCAAGTGAATGCAAACAATAATTTTAACTTTATACTTTTGTTGACACTTGTGGCAAGGAAAATTTTACAAATGAATCCCATCCATGTTGTACCATTATTTGTAATATTAATGTAAATTTTAATTTGTTTTGTTTTCAATTCCTTCATTTTGATAAAATTTTACTTTCAAATTTCATTTTTAAATTTTTGAACACATTGTACTGGCACTTTTATCATTCAAATTCTAGACACTCATCAAGTACATTAATAAGATTATATGAAAATCAACTCCAGAATTTCAAGCATGAACATTGCTTACTTCTTATTTTGAAATTTTAATTGATGATCACATTTGGCCAATTTATTTCTGATTTTAAAATGAGTTCAATACAAATTCTAGCACTTGAGAGTGAATTATTACATTCTGGTCAGCAACATAACACTTCTAGAAATATTTCAGATGTTGATCCATACTTTACTGATTAATTTGGAAAATATCTGGAAGTTCCAGTTCTCAAGAAGATATCTGAATTTTACAGTTTTCACCAGGCTTCAATATTTGAAAATATATCATTGAAGACTGGCCTGTTGTTTTCTCTTCTTTTGAACATCTTCCAATCATTCACTGAACTACATCCTGATTTTCATGATTCTATAGGTAGATTTTTGGAAGAGTTTCAAGGTAATAATTTTGTAAATACTTTTATTTTTCCAATCTTATTAGATGTACGTAGTAGGATGATTTTCTTTTAATAATTTAGTTGTAGTTTTATTCCTCTTGTTGATCCGTGACATCTTAATATGCACAAGAAATATAATGCTTGCGTGGTTTCACTGGAAGTATGACTATGCTTAGTCATATGCTCTCTCAGTTAGTAAGAATAGGAATGAGATTTTTGTTTTGTTGGTTCATCTCTCTTTTATCGTTAAATTTAATTTTCATATTTCTAATAAAAAAGTAATGGGCCCAAATATTTCCCTTGTTATTCATTTATTTTTGGCAAAAAATAGCTTATATTTCTTTGATTCGTACACATAGTTTCATCATTAGATTGAAATTACTTTTCTCAAAAAAAATCATGAATGATGAAAATTAAAAGAATCATTACAACTAAGCACTTTTGAAATTATAATTTCTCAATAATTTCTAATTGATCTTATTTGTCATTCTTTCTCTTCCATCACTCTTGCGCTTCAATATGAAGTGGATATCAATTAATAACTCGTTACTCAGTAGTTAATTTAAATTGGATAAGTCGATGATTTTGAACATATGAAAAATTGAAGATAAGAGATTGGAGAATGTCAAGATCTATAAGGTACTCTTACAATTCGACTCTTCCAAATATGCATAAACATGTTCATCTTCATTTGCTATTAATTTATGTTTTCATTAGTTTATTTCTTATTTATGTTTTACTTATTTTTATAGGTCTTCATTAGCTTGATTTGGGGACTTGATTTTTACAAGCAAATTCAATTAGATTTAGAATAAAATGAGCAATCATCCCTTTCCAATCCGCAACATATTCAGGGAAGTGTTTAATTTTTCATCAGAATCTTGGTTTTTTATATTGTGCTTCTGTTCAAATTTCCTTGTTTCACAAATGCGCGAGATGAGTCAATAATCATTACTGCAACTGAAATGGAATGCTAGACACTTTCTTGTTCTGATTTGCTACAAGAAAATGAGAATCATAAAATCTTACAACAAATAATATTTTCCATGATATTCCCTCTGCTTGTTCTGAATCTTACAGTTACTAGTTGAGTTAAGCCTTTGCACTGCACTCATTTATCTTACATCTGCTTCAGTCACATTTCCTTATTTCGAGATGATTCAAAACATCTTACTTATAAATCTTGGAATCTCAGACTTGTGCTTCTCATGTCATTTTTAAAAATAATTCTTCTAAGATTATTCCCTCAAGACTTCAAACTTTAGGGCTCATTGGACTCTCGGGTCCACATTTTATCAGAATCATTTTAAAATACATTCTAAGATTTCTAGCCTAAGATGCACACAACATTTTCCTTGATTTTAATGCCCTTTACGCTTAATTAGGAATGTTACCCCCACTTCATTGTCTTCACTTGGGTCTCATGATCTTGGAGTCTCGTGTAGTGATTTGATTTACAAAATGGTTTCCAAGATTTTTGATACATCCCCCTCACTCATATTTATTGATCTGAGACTCCTTTTCTCGAAAGTTTATTTTACATACAGTATGAGATTTCTCTTCCAGTATTTCCATTTCCCTCTATACTGAGCCTCTTAATTTATCGAACTAGTGATGATATCAGACTAATGTAATCTTATTGGCATTTGGTCAATTCACCCATTATTTGACAATCTGATCCTTCACTATGCTCACATTGAGTTCTCTTTGATTATCTTTGTATCTTCAAGTTAACATTCATGTTACTCGGGTATTTGAGAGCTTGGATGCATTTTTAATTACAATTTCATCAAAACCCAAGCATTCATTTCTCAATATGACTCTATGATTTTTTAGATATCTATTCTTCATGGTGTGTGCAGATGGATCTTATCGTTGTTTCTTCATTGCACATATATTGTCACATGTATATTTGGGTCTCTTTTACTCTTCACAACAATATCCTCACTAATGAGAAGTGCATTGCC
The DNA here is from genome assembly GCA_031772625.1 of Pinus tabuliformis. Taxonomy (NCBI): domain Eukaryota; kingdom Viridiplantae; phylum Streptophyta; class Pinopsida; order Pinales; family Pinaceae; genus Pinus; species Pinus tabuliformis. The sequence goes on along the minus strand of CM062819.1, from coordinate 782,711,553 downwards.
TCTAGGTCGTTTCCATTTTTTTGTATTTTTTACTATTAGATGTTCATTTCATCATTGCGATTATTTATAGTATGCATCCTAGTTTTTTGTTCAAGACACTTTTGAGCAGCCACTATGAGGATGCAATCAATTGGCAAGGAAATTTGGAACAAGTAAAGGTAATGGATCATCTCGATTTATTTTTGAATTCTCTGATGGTCCTCCTACTTTTGATATATTTCTCCACACATATCATGAAAATATTCAAGTCCTCTCCATCTACACATGTGTCACATAGATTGGGACTTGGTCTTTATTTTTGGGCATTTATGAAAACCATGGAGTGGATATGAAATCTAAAAGTCAAAGAGAAAAATTCCCACTAAAATTCATAAAGAAGCACATCTTCACTTTTGTTTCTAATGGAATTTACTTGTTTCAGAATCCTTGAACATGAATCATTATTTTTTCTTGATTTACTGCTTGCTTTAGTTTAGCTTTAATAGGTTATGATTTTGGGATAATGAAAACTAATTCGAAAACCACTTCTTCATGCTTTTAATTTGAATCAAAAGATGAGGTCACATTTTGTTGGAGAAAACCATTATTTCTCAGGTAAAATTTTAATGAATTTCTCGAATGGTAAGTTTCATATGGCCACTTTCATCCTTTTCCATTTCTTTACATTATTGTTTTAGTTTATCTTTTATTTTCATTGATATAAAAGTTTTTTTTGCAGGTCTTCATGAACTTTTTACACTCATATCAGCTTAGAGTCGAAACTCGTTTTCCTTGTTATTTTCTTTTGAGTTTTAGAAGAACGATAATGATGTTCATCAGTGAGCTAAATTTGGCAGTCCCTGAACCTTAAATTTGTTTTATAAGCATTTCTTTTTTTTAATATGTCCTTATCAAACGAGAAAACCTACAAAAGGAAGAAACTTCTTGTTTGTATTAATATCACCTTGTGACTGCTATTCACTTTACGGTTTAAGAGCTTAATTGCTTATAACTACATAAGACAAATTTATTAAAATCTCAACATAAGACAAACACATGCATGCTTTTCTTATTTTCCCCTTTTGTTGAGACATTTGTATAGTTGGTCTTGTAGGGGTTGTTTCTAATCTGGGATATTTCTTCATTTTTCTTCTCCTTATTTAGCATCTTTGGAGTTCACTGCTTTCCTCTTTCACTTCAGTTTGTATTTACTTCCTTTTCACCTTTGCCTATGGTTTTATTTGAATTATTCCGCCAAAATTTATTTGGAAGGAATTGTTCTTACCCAATATTGGTTGTGAGACATGGGAAATTTTTACTCTGTCTATTTAAATGGGTTTCATTTACCTTAAAGGCATATTTTTATGGAATCTTAAAGCCCTATTGCTTTAAATATTGTTCATGGAGGAACACACATTCTTTCTAAGTGATATAGTTCAGATTTTCAAGGAAATAACTAACCTCAATTTAACTCAATGAATATCTCACATACCAGAGGGAAAGATTTTGGAGTCAACATGATGGAAGTATTATATCCATTTTCTTAAGTCTCTTTTACCATCCCACCTCATTCACTCAGGTACATCGTAAACATATATTGAAAATGTGCATGCAAAAAGGTGATCAAAAGGGGAAGCATGGGAAATACAGGTAAGCATGTGAGGGCTATGGACGCTCACTGGTAGGAAGGCCATGCTTGTATGGCATTAAGGACAACTTCTTCAGGGTACTAACCATGCTCACTGATAGCGAAGCAAAGTCAGAGACCATTCATATTGATGGATATATGCTTTATCAAAACACTCATATATGCACCTTATTATATTTCTCATATGAGGTAATCTTAAATATTAAATTTTTCCCAAATCTTGGATTCATGATTTTAAACTCAGTCTTCTTTTAGTTTTTATATTTTTGAGCTTATATTGCTTTATATATATTGATAAGGGGCCCATACAAAAAGTTTTACTATTTGATGATTTCATAAAACTCCTCATTTTTAACCTTTGGGTAAAACTGAAGTCCATCATTTTTAACTAGAGATAACTCGTTCTACCCCATCTTTCATGAATTATTGAGGTGAAAACTCAACACCCCCCTTTTTAATTTATTTATTTCAAATAATGGGGGCCCTTTCTAAATTTTGGCACCTTTCAATATTTTCTTTTTGTTAAGTGTCCTACAATTTTTGCCAAATTTTTATTTCCTTCGCATTTTTCTTTTAATTACTTCATTGTCTTTGAATTTTTGTAAAATTTCTGTCGGTTCTCATTTCATCTCACTTGGTTGCACGGTTTGCAAATGATGTTTATCCATACTTAAGTAATTTTGACCATCAAGACTAAAAAATATACAAAATATATATTATTTTAATTTTTGTAAATTATTTGTAAATATTGATTTTTAATTAATTTTTACTAATTAATTATTTTTTCGCTAACAAACCTACAAAATCACCACAACAAAATTGTAAAACAATTAAAATTATGCGTTAAATTAATTTACATTTAAATTTTAATAACAATTCTAAAATTTATAGATATGACAAAGGCTCCCACTCCACGTGATGGTCCTCGCCTCTTTTCTTCCCTCTCCTTGAGAACTGCTTTCAATACACCGAACTCCATTTCATTCCCTCTCTGAAAATCCTACCTCTTATCACTTCATTCCATCGAGACCTCGGAATATATAATTTTGCAACTGAGAATTTTAAAATGTCTCTAAAATTTCAAAATCTCCCCATGCTTCCTCGGCATAGGTTATATTGGTATCTCATAACAATTTATATCGTAACTCCATCTAAAAACCACTTCCGATATTTAAAGTCGTGATGGCTCATTTATTTTGTTTTGGAATATGGTATATTTCGGAGGTCCATTTTAAAAACTCTCTGAAATTCAAACTCCGATGGATTTGGTCATAAGTTTTGACATATTGTTATATAAGGTGATGTGTAGGCCGCATAAATCGGAGCTAAGAACCATATAATTTCGGAGCTCTTTTTAATTGAACCTCCGATGTCACTTAACCTCGATGCTTGATCTACCTTGGGATTTCGTTGACCTTGGAACCTTTTTCATAAAAAATACGATTTCTAATTCCTTCAACGACTCGATGTTTAATACCTATAATGGTTTAATTTTTTATTAGTTGGTCAAATACCAACGTTATTGTATATACGATATTTTATTCATTGTTATAAAAGGTTTGGTATTATATTTTTTGTATTCTATATTGAATGAATTAAATAGAATTTTTTTTTAATATTAAATCATTTTTAATAAATTACATTTAATTAAATTTTATAAAATAATTATACATATAATTTAATTGATTTTAATATGATTTGTTTAATATTTGTTTTAATTCAATTCAATTAAAATCTAATTAATTTCTTTTATATATAATTTAATTTTTTACATAATTTAATTTATTAACTTGTAGTTAGTTAATTATTTTAATTTAATAAATTTGTTAATTTAATAATATGTGATTTTGTAATTATATATATATATAATTTTGTAATCAAATTTTCTGAATTTTAGCCTAGGCATGCATTTTACCAAAATTATGATATTTTTGGCACCTCAACTTCGAAGAGGCATATCTCAAATTTCACTCAACCAAATCAATCTTGAAAGAACTAGTTGAAAATCTAAGACAGGGGGGAATAATCTTGGAAAACTAATTTTAATAGATCCAATGATTTAGTGACCTATACATTTAGCAGAAGATAAAGTGGCGAATTTTCCACAAAACTTAGTTTTTCTATTTTGAATTGGGAAAATTTGACTGGCTTTGGAAAACTACTATCAATAATCCATTCTCAATAATTCTCAATGGCGGATCTGCTCCTTTTGTAGCAATCATAGCACGATGATTTCTTTGGATTTTAATTTAACAACTTCATGAGAAATGGTTTGATTTCTATTTCGTACACCACATCTATTTTAATTTCTGAATTTTAATTTATTTTTGGTAGGAGGGAAGTTGGGGAGATGAGGAAGAGAATATTTGGAACAATGGAGGTGCACTAGCAAGAAAGAAAGAAGAATTTTGGCCAATTAAAATTTGTTGGAGAAAGTTTATTCTCCAACAACTCTCTCATTTTGATTTTCTTTTGTAATTATAAATATGGCTTTTGTAGAATTCAGGGGGGTTCCAGATCTAAAACTTGGGGAGGAAATTATCTGCAAAGATAAATCTGTTTGCACTACTGTAGGGAGCAAGATTTTTGTAGAGAATTAACTAGTTTGGACTAGTCTTATGGATATTAAAAGAGTTGTATTTCAGCTTTGAAAATTTCATGTTATCATGAGTTTTTTTTAGAATTTCATGTACTCAAACGCCTTGATCAGATCTTTATTTCATGTACAATATTGTTAGAGATAGAGGCTAATTTGTGACTTGCATTTAATAAAATTTGAAGCAATTCTTGATCTAGATAAGTATGTGTTTCTGAACTTTTGCACTATTGTAAATTCATTTAATACATCCTTGTTTTAATCATTTTAAAGCTATCTTTTAATGATGGATCTAATTGCTATCAAGTTAAATTATGAGTTCAAATAGATAAGCATGACATACTTGTTAACTATTTAGCAAATTCATGTCAAGTTTCTCTTGGTTTTAATAATTATTTTTTATGAGAACTATTTCCTTAATGAAATCATATCTTTTTATTTTGAATTCATTTTATTTGAATTTGGATGTATGTACACCAGAGATCTGATGACTATTCATTGTATAGCTAAATACATATATTTTCTTAAATTAGTAATAAGTCTTGGAACTATTTCCTTGGCTTATTGAATTCATTTTTATTCCAAATTCAAATTTGGTCCAAATCCTCTTTTTACCTTGCTCTTGCTTGAGAGAGGGATTAATCATTCTTTCAATCGATATATATATTTAGGATTTATTTTCTATTAATTAGGGTAGATATTCGTTTAGCTTTAAATATTTCATTCTAGAAGGCCTCTTAAACAAGGGGACACCTTTAGAGTGGCCTGAATGAGCCATTAATTCAGCTTAAGGATCACTTTCTTGCATGAACTACACAAGAGGGAAGATCTGATGTCTCTTTTCTATTGGAAAATTATAGACATACTATAAGCCATCATTGAAAGGGAAGGGTAACTAAACCCAATTGAATCATTCGGAACCACCATTCCAAATGAAGAAAAGGTAGGTGATTTAAGATATTGAATGGGTGGTCTCCCTTTACATGTTGATGATCTCATTTTGGACCACAAACATTATGGCATCAAACCTTTACCTCCTTATCTTTATCATAAATTTCAGAAACATTGTGAAATCTTAGTAGTTCTTAATATACAATCTTTAAAAAGTTCAATAATATATTTGTAAATAAAGTCAAATTTCTAATTATTTTATATATAGTCTCTACAAAATTTTGGTTTTTTAAGGTAAAATAATTTTAAACTATAGAATTTGGGTGAATCATTTTTGGAAAAAAAGGAACTTAGCAAATCTATTTTTTGGGAAAAGCATAAAAAATTAGCCCACCTATGAATATTAGCCCCTAAAATTTTCCCTGGTCCTTAGAGGGAAATTAAGAGTAGCTTAATCTTCAAAGCATTCATATTTCCATAGGACAAGACACTAGTCCAATCACTTGGTGATCATCTCAAAATTATATCCATAAATTTCTCATCCTATAATAAACCCTTTTAAAGCTAGAAGGAATACCTAGGGCTTAGAGAGAAAATCTAGGGAGGAGGCTTCTTGGGGTTTTGAGAGCCTAAAGAACAAGATATAGGCCTTAGCCACATGAGATATCATTTTTGTTGGAATCCACTCAAGTTCCATGCATTAAATCTCTTTCCCTATGTGACTCCTTAAGAGGGAATCCCTAGTTTATTCTTTCTTAAAATGAAGACTTTCTTGAAGGTTCCATGAGCCTTAAAATTATTATAATAATTCTTAGGGAACCTTTTATCCTTTCCTTGACTCTTTGGAACTCCAACACTTACCTAATTTATCAAACCCTAGGTCTCATGCATATTTTTGTAGGCCTTCTCATAGAAAGTGAATTCCTTCTTAGTGAAGTCGTGAGCCTATAAATCAATATTTATTGAGAATATCCTTGTTGATAGCCTTGAAATTTTACCCTAGAATATCCATCTTAGGTCATATTCCTCTACCAAGACTTCTCCCATTGGTGAAAGTTCATAGAGAGAAGGGGGTTTTGGTTGTGGTGACAGTAAGCCACTACCTAACTTTTAGCACCAAGTTGAGCTTTAGCATTGTATTGTTCCCTCTCTAAGGCTTGATAAATTTTGTGGTAACAAGAACCACTATTATTCTTTTATGCGCAAGCCAAACTAAATCTATGCTCACACATAAAATATTCTCATATAGTCAAATTGTCTCAAACCCTCTTTAATACAAACAACCCCTAAAAATCAATGTTATTACACTCAATTGGTCAAACTCCCTCACACATACATTAACATATTAACACTCCATTTTTACCAAACCCACTTCAAACTCTCAGTAACATACTCATTCAACATACATGATAATAAGCTTCCAACCCTATCAACCTCAATACAATACAATGAAAATGTTATAGATGCGCAAGAGAATGAGACACTTTTACATACATAACTCAACCCTCATGACATTAAAGTATACAAACTCTCTCATTGAACCATATAAAACATGACATCAATGGCTATTTGCAGCATACACTCAACTATACACACTCAACCATACATTCATCTTGCCATAAACAAGAGCATAAATAAAAAATATTCTCAATGAAGCATTCAATACAACAAACACATGTTAGCACACAATGGCACCAATATTTTCCCATTCTCTATCAGATCACACCAACATTCACCAACTTAGTCTTTTCCATTAACCTCGGCTATAAATTGCTCCATCACACATGCTTATCAAGTAATCCAAATCAGTTACAGGTATAGACAAAGGCATACTCCAAAAAAAATATCTAGCCTCTACTTTGTCACTAATTCAAGGCACTTGGTCATGAGAAAAAATCATCTACTAGAAGCGCATACTATATCTGTGGTTTATATATCAATCTGAAGCTTCAAGTGTACATAGCCTCTCATTTAATGATATCTACATCAACATTATCTTTCCAATGTATATACTACCTAGACATCACAACGCATAAGTTATTCTCCTACTCTGGCTCAATTCACACTCTCTCTAAACTTGAGATAAACCTGTATGAGACATACTTAACTTATTTAGTGCACTAATTATAATTTATCAAGTCACCACTATCACTAAATCAATAATAAATATGTTCAAACCTTTTTAGACCATATCAAAATTCTCGTAATGTTATAAAACTAGCTCACAAAAAGATAGAAAAGATAGATCAACGCCTTATAAATAAGCCTCTTCGAGGGGGAACCTCCTTTACATTTCACAAATGAACAATTCATAGATGATTCAAATGACAAAAGCTCCTTTCTATATATAAGAGTCTAAAGGGTCACAATGTAACCAAAGACGACTTAACAATAATAATATAAAGGCACAAAAATAATAATAGTGGGATTCTACGGGGCACAATAATAACAATATGGGGACAATATGGGCACAACAATAAAAATAAGGGATACAACGACAATAGTAATGGGGGAATCACTAGTATTATAGGGACATAACATGCCCCTCTCCTTCAAAAAAGTGTTTTCCTCAATGCCTGAGTAGTTCTAGATGCTTTTGTATAAAATTCTCATCCTCCCATGTGGAATCTTCAACGGGTAAGTTCTTCAACTTGATGAGATACTCTAAAATTGATCAATTGCATAGCTGTCGAGTTCTTTTTTATTTGACTACTTCAGGTTGCAATATGATTTTTCCTTCCTCATCAAGTTCTAGCAATATTGTTTGAACTGGAATCTTGTCACCTATAACCTTCTTTAAGCATGAAACATGGAAAATTGGGTGCACTTGGGAAGTTGTAGGAAGCTTGAATTTTTATGCCATAGTACCTATGTTCTGCAACACCTTGTACGAACCATAATACTTTGGTGATAATTTATTATTCTTCTTAGCTTGCTTGAGGGAAATTTGTCTATATGGTTGTAGTTGTAGGAATACCCAATCACTTACATCAAAAATTCTTTTACTGTAATGTTGATCTGGCTGCTGTTTCATTCAATTCTGGCGAAGGTGAGGTTATCCTTTAAGAGTTGGAGAACTTTTTGCTGATGCTCGATGTGATCTTCCAATGCTTAAACCTTACAATTTTCTTAAATATGATGTGATGGATGGTGGACGATATCCATAAAGTGCCATAAATGGGGTCATTTTTTTATAGTATGGAAGGAAGTGTTATACCACCATTCAGCCAGTGGCAACCATTTGACCCATTGTATTTTTTATCAGATACAAAGCAACGAATATATCCTTCCAAACATTTGTTTACTATCATAGTTTTCCCATTATATTGAGGATGATAAGATGAGCTATGAGCTAACTGAGTACCAAGAGAAGAAAATATTTTTTTCCAAAAATTTCTAGTGAAAATGGGATCTCTATCGCTTAAAATGATCTTTGGGTTTCCATGTAGCTTTTGAATTGTTTCCATAAATGTAGTATAAACTGTACTCAATTTAAATGGATGAGATAATATACAAAAGTGTGCATACTTGGTAAGTCTATCAACTACCACCATGATGACGCTCTTGCCTTTGGACTTGGGTAAACCTGTGATAAAATCTATTGAAACCTCCTCCTAATGTTTGCTTGGAATGTATAAAGGTTGTAATAGTCTTGGGGTCTTAATTGTTTCAATTTTATTTTGTTGGAAAACCAAACATTCCACCACAAAATTTTGAATATCCAATTTAAGGCCATCCCAAAAAAAATCCTTCTTAACCATGTGGTAGGTTTTTAGAAATCCTGAGTGCCCTCCTAAGGGAGAGGTGTGCAATTCCCTAAGAATATTTTGTTTGAGTTGGAAATTCTTACATAGGTATAACTGATCCTTGTACCATAACGAATCATTTTTTCAGCTAAATGTATCAGATGTACTAGCATCTTGTTGTATCCTTTGAATGAGTGCCACACTTCCTTGTCATTCTTCCATTCATCCCTTACTTCTTTTGTCCAAGCTGGTTGGATAATAGAAATGGTGCAGAGAGATTCTTCCACATCCTCATCTCTTCTTGAGAGTGCATCTTCTACAACATTTTTCTTCCCTTTTTTGTAGATGATTTCAAAGTCATAACCCAACATCTTTGTGACCCATTTTTGCTACTCTTCTGAAGATAATATTTCTTCTAAAAAGTATTTATGACTATCATGATGTGTTTTTATCTTGAAGTGTCTTCCCATTAGTTAGGGTCGCCATTTCTTAAGTGCATGTAGTATTGCCAACATTTCCTTCTGATAAATAGCTTTGAGTAAATACTTTCCTTTGATTGGAAAAATTTCGAAAGAAATGGGTCTTTCTTCTTGCATTAAAACAACACCAATTCCATTTCCCGAGGCATCACATTTCACAATAAAGTTTTTTGTGAAGTTCAGTGTAACTAAGGCTGGTGCTTGGCACATTACCTCTTTAATATGTTCAAAGGCCTTCGTTTCTTTTGAAGTCCATGAAAATGCAACTTTATTAAATAATGTTGTTAGAGGTGCTGCTATTCTCCCATAATTCTTAACAAACTTGTGATAATACCTTGTCAACCCAAGAAATCCTCATAGATTCTTTATGGATGTGGGGATTTTCCATTACTTAATGGATTTAATTTTTCTAGGGTCTACCATAACACCTTCATGAGATACAATATGACCCAAATATTCAACATCTTTTACTCCAAAGAAACGTTTGGAGATTTTTGCATATAATTGTTTCTCCTCCAACAGTGTGAGAACCATGTCAACATGTTGGACATGATCCTTCCAAGACTTGTTGTATATTAGTATATCATCAAAAAATACTAACACAAATTTTCTAAGGAAGGGTTTGAAAATGGAACTCATCAAATCTTGAAATGTAGAAGGTGCATTAGTAAGGCCAAAAGGCATGACCAAAAATTCATAATGACCCTTGCGAGTTCTAAATGTCACTTTTGGAATGTCTTCAATCTTCATTCTGATTTAATGATATCCTGAATAAAGATCCAACTTGGTGAAGTAAATTGATCCATGCAATTCATACAATAATTGATTAATGACAAGAATGGGAAATTTATCTTTAATAGTGAGCTTGTTTAGCTCCCTATAACCTGGAAACATGTGCCATGATCCATCCTCCTAGTGAATCAATACTACTGGAGCAGAGAAAGAACTTTGACTAGGTTGAATTATAGCAGCCTCTAGCATTTCTGCAACCATGCATTCAATTTCACTATTTTGGACATGGGGATATCTATAAGGCCTCATGTTTGGAGGAACACTTCCTGGAATCAAATTAATAGCATGACCATGATAAAAAATAGGCAGGAGGCCTTTGGGAGTCTCAAATACCTTGGAATGATTTTCCAAGACTTTTTGGAGATTTGGAGAAACAGATGATTTTGATGTGGAAACCTCTAGTGAAAATAATTGTGCAATTATGCCTCATTGTTCTTTCTTTAGAAGCTTTGTCATTCTGTTAGAGTTGATTATATTTCTTCGTTTCCCTATGATACCCCTCAATTCAACTTCCTTTCCTTCTGATGAGAATTTCACGAAAAGTTCTTGAAAATTAAAACCTATTGTACCCAAGGATTGTAGCCATTGGACTCCTAGTACAACATCAGCACCACCCATTGGAATGGAAAGCATTGGGCTATTCAATACATATTCTCCCATGGATAACTTGACATTATGGCACTTTCCTGAGCAATTTATGGTTCCTCCACTTGCGACCATCACTTGACACTCTAGTGTTGGATATAGGAAGCAATTCAATTTGATTCCTTGGCTATCTTACAATGAATAAAATTATGGGCACTTCCCGAATCAATCAACGCTACTACATTTTTCTTCGTGATATTCTCTTCTATATTGATAGTTTGAGGAGTGGTAATTCTAGCCAATGCATTACAACATATGGTCAAATTCATTTCTTCCTTTTCTAGGGTCTTTTCTTGGTGTATATCCTCTTCTTTTAATATTTCTTGTTCCTTTTCTTCCTCCTCTTCACAATCTATGTAAAATAATTTCTTCTCAGCGCAATTATGACCTTTAGTGTATTTTCTATCACAACTATAACAAAGCCGTTTTTCTCCTTTTTCTTCTAATTGTCGTGGTGCCAACCTTGTAGGTTGTGGATGGTTATGGGAAAAAACACTTCCATATTTATGATTGTGAGTGGTAGGCTTCCTTATTGCCATATTTTCACTTAACATTTTTCTTGCCAACCTGAATGCCTTGTCTAATGAATCTGGTTCCCAAAGGCGAACCGCATGTTGCATGTTGTCTTTTAAACTCCCTATGAACACATCAATCCTATGCTCCTTTGGAATAGCTTTTACCCTTATGTTCAATTTTTGGAAGTCCTTAATGTGTTCCATCATTCAACGCTTTTGTTTGAGATTTATCAATTAGCTAAAAAGAGTGTTGTTTTTTGTATCCTCATAATGTGCTATCATTTCATCCATAAAAATAGCCCAAGTGACAATTTGTTTACGAGAGCAAAGCCATCAATACCATACAAACTGATTTGGTTCCAAATATAAAGTTTCAATGCATACCTTTTGTTTGCTTTGCACATTAAGGAGAACAAAAAATTTCTCCATTTGTAGTATCCATGTTCTGGGGTCCTTGCCATCAAACTTATTCATATTTATCTTTGGAACATGGTGGTTCTTCGATCCAACGTTAGAGTCTATGAAATCATGATTAAGATTTATTTTGTTCTCATCATGAGTTTCCTTTTCTACCCTTTTTCCATTAGTAAGAATTTCTTGTAGAAGCTTTGTCAAATTTGTCTTCAAATCTTCCATTCCTTTCTTTAAATCACCCATATTATCTTCCACCCCATCCATCTTATCTTCCACACCGTCCATATTAGCTTCCACGTCATTCATATTATCCTCTACGCCTTTCTTTAAACCATCCATCTTAGCTTCCACACCATACATCTTAGCTTCTATATCTTTCTTTAAACCATAAATCTTAGCTTTTATTACTTTTTGTGTGAGTGAAATTTGTCACACTTTGTCTCATAATTTGGATATATCATGTTGCATTTCTTCCTCTTCTTCGTGAGTCATGCTAGAGCTTTCAGGTTGCTTACTAGGTGTTTCCATTTTCTTTCTTTGAGGCATCAATTTCTGATAATAATTTTTCACTATGCCCTTTGAATTCCTTCAAACTAATTTTTCAAACCAAGCTTATGCAAAAATTAAAAAAAACTACACACCTTTTTTCACTGTGTAGGAGCTAGATATTAAATCTAATGTATCTCTATAATTTTGGATCTCCAAGGTCTAAAATTTCTTCCTGTGGTAATCGTCTGCGTAATATTTCTAACCCTCCAAGTCTGATCAAGATTAGATTCTTCAATGAAGAGTTAAGCCAAATCTCCCAAAATGACCTGAGTATAGACTAGTTCAATAGAGATAACTTGTATGATGTGTCACGGGTCACTATTTGAACCTTAGATTCTGAAATTGATATATAAAAAACTGTAGTCTGTCCTCTTTTTGTAACTTCTTACAAAAATTCAATCTGATACTCAGAGCAAAAGCTATGAAGATTTTCCCAAGGTCACCCATTTGGAATGTAATTCAGACATCTATAAAAACCCTAACATCCTTGGATTATATCTCCAAAAATATAGCGATACAAGGTCTAAAATTTGAATTTGAGGTTCAGACTGATTCCGTATCAAATGGGTTTTTTTTTATCTTATGAAACTTTGTAGCGAAACTATTATAATGAAAATTCCACGATGACCTGTTTGGAGCAGTGACACCCTAGAATCCAAAGCTCTGATATCAAATGTTATGAAACCAACTCACAAAATGATAGAAAAGATAGATCAACGCCTTAGAAACAAACCTCTTTGAGTGGAAACCTCCTTTACATTACACAAATGAACAATCCTTAGATGATTCAAATGAAAAAACATCCTTTCTATATATAGGATTCTAAGGGGTCACAATGTAACCAAAGCTGACCTAAGAATAATAATATAAAGGCACAAAAATAACAATAGTGGGATTCTATGGGGAACAATAATAACAATAAGGGTATAATAGGGGCACAACAATAACAATAAGGGATACAACGACAATAGTAATGTGGGAATCACTAGCATTATAGGGACCTAACACATAATGAATCGAGGCATGAAAAAGTTGAACACATTAATAAGGAATGACCAGATTAATCATTATCACAACGATCAATGTGTTCTCACACATTTTTAGAGATTGATTAACATTAAACATTATAGCGTGTCAACAATACTGTTTTCACTTAATACCCTAGGTAATTACCTGAATTTCTACTCGTAATATTTTTTCTTCACCTATCATAGAGTGTTATGGGTAACTAACTAGTAGACTATAACATTCTACACTAGAAGAGTGTGACAAGACTACAACACTCATATAGTGTTTATTTGTTAGTAGTGGGAGACTATGTTAGTGACTCTAACACTTGGAAATCAAAGTTTCTCTACCTATAATGCTTCCACCTTTATCATATCATCCTCAAGCACCCCTGCAATAAGTACACCCCAACCAAACCTTTAGAGATCTCATCTTTCAATCATGATAGGACCACAAGCCCTTCGAGCCTATTCAAATCAATGCCAACATAACTAGCTCCAAAGTTGACATCACTTCCAACACCATGTTGCCAAGACTAAAATCCTTCTTATTGGCCATGTTGGAACCATTATCTTATTTGAGACTTAATATGAAAGTGATGTATATCAATGAATTGTTTCCATGTATATTATACAATAAAAATCCATAAACAGTGTATTAAATGGATGCCCACATATCATCATCAATAGATTTATTGTAAGATAAATATATCACCCATATCCCTCATGCATTAAATCCTCAAGTCCTAATATAATACTGGTGAGTTGGTGCAACAAACTCATGAAACTCATAACCCTTTGATATATATCACATATATATAATAACGTTCAATAGACTTCAAAAAGATTTGGCACGTAGATTTGTGTTAGTTTGTCATGGTTCTTGTAAAAATTGATGTACATGTAGATTATAGTAAGAAATATATCCCCTATGGGAAATATAATATAAGTTGCAATGCGCATTAAGGAGTGGGTATCTGCATACTCGAAAGCTTTTACATACTGACCATATTTACTACAAAGGTCTATGGGTATAATATTGGAAAGATAACCCTATTTTAATTTCTTAAAACAAAAATTTTAAATAATCTTTATTGATTAAACCTTTTGAAATTTAAGGACCACAAATATTTGCACAATCATACTCATATGTATAAATATTTTTGTAGTGGAGAATGCTTACTATAGTATCCTTGTATGAAATTCTAATTAAATAGATGTGCTATTTATGATATTCAGATTAAATTTGAATTTTGGAGAAACTTCATGGTTAAATAAGTATGTTTATATGACTATGGATATACCTCTATCCTCCTTATGTCACCAAGGGAGGTAGGGTCCCACTTACCATCAAATTTAATTGTTTTTCTTAAAGTTCAATCTTTTGTCTTTTTGCTCATTTAAGGAGAGGCATTAGTGCAAAATCAAAATGTCTTGCAATTTTTTTTTGAACAAGTGTGTCAAGATTGGTGATTCCACTGGGTGGTTTACATAAGAAAAAATAGAAGTTAGAATCTCTGGTTAAACCAAATGACTATTGACTGTGAGAAAGAAGGTAGAAAGTTGTTAGATGGGTGGGAAGCATGGGGCATATTAGTTCAGATGAAGAAGAAAAATCTCGAGATGTTTAGATGTAAGAAAAATATAAGATTTAACATGGCCTTCTTGCAGTCCATATTTGTGTATAAACAAAAGGTTGTTTTGTTTCCGTCATTAATGATTTTGTTGATTTCGATACAAATCTTGTTGTACATCATTGATGTTCAAAGGAAATAAAAAAAATTAAAAGTAAAAATCAGAAATGTAAGAAAATTAGAAAAATAAACTAAATAGTAAAAGAGATAAGCTAAACCATAAAGATAAAGTACAAAATTTCCAAAACATAAAGAATTTAAGGGAAAAAAGGAGACAATGCTAAAAGAAATACACTGAAAGGGAACAAAATAAACTAAGAAGATAATTTTTTCATTTTTGAATGATTTTAAAATATTTTTATGATTTTATTTATATACATAAGAAGAACTATGGCATGCACTTGCATTTATACTGGGTGAAGTTTAGCATCGAGGAACAAATCTTGAACCTATCGTGTAGGGTTTGTGACTTGGATGGTGATAATAAAGGAATTATGGATGCCACTCCAACTAACATGTGCATGATGTGATGGAAAATGCTTGATAAGAAGAGAAAACAACTGCATTCCATCTCACATGACCTTCCAACAAAAAAGTGTAGGCTTGCTTACCATAATAGGAACTTAAGGATCTTCAAGCACATCATGACTAAGGCTCACATCAAAAAATACATCAATGTGGCTTTGAACATTCTCACAGCAAAAACAAAGGAAGCCATGTGTTCCTTAGACATTTCAAATTCAAACCTTTCAAATTCAACTGAACCTATTGACAAGCCATCTCCAAGGTCAAAAGACAAAACGTCTTTATCGATATCCCTAAAGAAGGATACATCATGCAAGTCAAGAAGCTATTTTCATAACCAAGATTCAACCTTTCATCATCATATTTATCATAGATAACATCATTTACAGGGTAAAGAAGGTAAAAATTAGCTTGAGGATGATGGTTTTAATCACATGTAGGATATTTACAATCTATTTGAAGTAGAAAATCATCAAACAAAAAGGTATGAAATAAAGTTTCTTGATAAACAAAGAACATATTAGAAATGATCTCTTTGCATGAACTATGAGACAGAGATTCAACTTTTGAAAATTGGTAGCTTTGGTTGGTATTTTCATTGGAAAATCAAAGGAGAAAATTTGTATTTTTCATGTTGACAGAGTCGACCTCATATGGTCAAGTCAACCATACTCATTGAATGGGTTTTTCCCTATGGTAAAAATTCTCCTCATAACTCACATATAAATAGAAATTCAAATGACCTCATATGATACCTTAGTCATCACATCAATTCAATCTGAAAACAAGGAGATTCATCCACATGTGTGAAGGAGAAAATAGGAACAATATTTATGTGTTGACCAACTTTTTTATCTTCTATTTTACTAGTTTTCGTTTGGGATTATTTTCTTCTATTTGACACAGATTTTATCTAGTTTTGGAGGCTCATATTTTTAGTGGTTCGTTGAATCAATTCTATCAAAGTTTTTCTCTTGTTCTATCACATTAACTGAGGTTTTAATGTAGGTCAACATCTATGTTTTAAATGACACATGACTATGGTTTGTTGATTATACTTTGATCGAAGTCATCCCTTTCTATTTAATAACCTTAGGCCAAAATTCGACCCCTTTGTTGCAGATTTTCACTTGGACCAACATTGACTATTTTCTCTCCCCTTTTGATTGGTTTGACTTGGAAAATATTGAGGCCAGAGATTGGAATTTTTATTTTCAAATATTCTGATGGACATTCTGATGAATTGAGCTCTCTCTCATAAGGAAATATTTCCAGGTTTTCCTAATGTGGGCTTTTCCTTGGTCATTGGCCAAATTTTTGGTATCTCTCATCTCATTATTTACTGTGATCTATATTTCTCTATTGAAGAAGTTAATGGTTGAAATTTTTCATGTATAACTACTTAATGATTGGAATGCATTAAATAAGTCTAATTGTATCATTAGAAGTAGTTACCATTTTGAAAATTCGTACCAGTCTTGATTGCACTATAAAATCAACATGGTATCAAAACTTTGTGGAGGGAAAGAGCATTGAGATCACTTTGAATAGCATTGGGATTCTACATTTTCTTTTGATTGGTCATATTAATCATGAATTCCTTTAAGAAGATAGAGAAAAAGTTTGAAGGAGCTAGAAATTATAGGGCATGGAAGACTAGAATTGGCATAATGCTTGCAAGAAATAAAGTTTTGGGAAAAATTATTGATCCAACTTATTATGTAGGAAAGGAAAAGTTTCATGAGGATGACATCTTGGGCATGAGAATAATTGTGGAATCTGTTAGGGATCATTTGATTCCTTATATTGCTAATCTCAAATCTTCCAAGGAGATGTATGATGGCCTCATTGGATTTTACACCATCAACAACATCAAACAATCCATAAGTCTAAGGGATCAACTTCGTGATTTTAAGATGAAAAAGAATGATATTTTGGCATCATACTTTGTAAGAATATTTAAAATAAGTGATCAAATCAAAGCCATTGATGAACAATTATCTAACAAAGAATTAGTATCTGTAGCAATGGGTAGTCTTCCTCAATCTTGGGATTCTTTTGTAACAAGAATTAGTGGAAAAGAAAATGTACCTACCTTTGACAAGCTATGGGCTGCTTGCACTCAAGAGGAATCAAGGCTCCTATCGAGAGGAAATATTTCAAATCGAGGTGAATATTCTCAAGCTTTTATAGCCCAATCAAATAATAGCAAAGGTAGAAGAAATTTTGGAAAATTGCAAAGAAGTATAGGTGGAATACCTAATTCCAGACTTTCTCTTAGAAGGGGGCATACTCCATAAAGAAGACCTTCTCCTCCCTCATAAGAAAGAAGAGACATGAAAAATATTCAATGTTTGTGTATCCAAGTATATAGTCATTGTCAAAACATGTGTCCTCAAAGGAATGATTATCAATGAAATGATGATCGAAAAGGGAAAGAGAAGAACCATGATTTTTTTGTTGTACTTAATGAACCCTAACATAACAGGAGGCCTGTAAAGAGAGATTTTGATGATGAATATTCATTTTATTCTAATTTTATAAGTTCCATTGTATGTCATGATGAACTTTGGTTGGTGGACAGTCGTGCTTCTATGCACACAACTGAAATTCATGAGAATATCCCAAAATTGGTTGAAAATAAGATAGATCAAAGGGTTGATCTTGGATGCAATGGAAATTATGAAGTCAAAGTAATTGATTAATCATCCTTACAACTATAATTACTAGGCAATGCCTCTGTAAATAATATTTTATATGTTCTTGGTTTGAAAAATAATTTTTGTCTCTTGAAAACCACTACAAGGAAAATACCTTCTAGCGGAGGTTATAACGAAGGTTTTTAGTGTTATAGAACTTGAAAATTTTGTCAAAAAAATATCTACTAAATTTGTTTTGTGTGGGAACCGATGTTTTAACAGAGCTTATAATGGAACTTCATCACAACTGAAAAAATCTGGGTGGTTTGATGTCTTAGCGGAAGTTTTGTTTTGTGTGATTTATGGAAAAAGCAACCCCGATGTGCTACTTATAGGAACACACCGAGATACATACATAATTGAAAGCACTAATGTGTTTAATTGAAACAAAACTAGTACATGGAATGTATACCACCACCATGGTTACTATTAAAAAAGGCTCGGTGCATTCAAATTAAAGAGGTCCAGATATTGAAACGTATATTGCCCCGATGCTTATATAGAAAAAATATTTGGGTGTTCTTTGATGAATGAATGGCTTCGGGGCACACAAAAATTAATTAAAGTACCACGCAATAGTGAAATGTCTTGTTTGTATAAACGCACTCATGCATTTCCTATGTAGAGGTGCGAGTGTTGTTAATTTTAATATTGCACCAAAAATGGAAATAATATTTTGTAGAACTGGGGGATGTTATTTCTATGAAAACACTAGTGCATTAAGAGTTACAATGAATCAAGGCATTAATTAAAAATAATACCAATGCTTGAAGACCTAAAAGCCCCGGTGTTGTCGTTTTCCGAAAAGGAATCATTATGCTGAAAGATGATGTCACAATGATTTTGTTTAAAGTAAAGCAATCGTGAGCTTTTATGTTATAGACACATCGGTGTTTTTGTATAATGTTCTCTCTTCTTTGGAGAAATTGACCTGTGACAATGAAATTATTGTAAATTTTTAAATTTGCAATTCATTGAAAAAATGACATATATCTTATAACAGTATTCCTATAAATTAATATTTTATTAGTGCATTTTTATATTATGTTTGGGTTAATTTTTTATATTATTATATTTTACATCTCTTCATTACAATATTTGATCATCCATATATTTAATCATTGATGTAGCATTTCACAACGACATTGGATAACACAATAGAATAAATTAATATGTATTTTATTATATATCAATAAGGTCTCTTTGTAATACAAAATAGGATTGTTATTGGTAGCCCCTTTTCTTTTAATTGGGACACTATGTCCATGATTACATTAAATAAAATGTCTGATTTTCACAAATGATTATTTCAAAAAATACAATAGGTTGCATTGATATCCAAATAGATCATCATTCTTCATTGGAACTGTTGTTAGTGCTCGAGCTACTTCCATCTGCAAACATAATAATAAAGTGTAATGAGTGTATCTACATTGCTGAGAATAATGAAAATTGAAATAAATAATATACATCAATGTAAATCGAATACCAATGTACCGAAGCAGGAAGTGATTCATAAACTATGCACATGCCATCAAAACCAAGTCTCGTTCCTTGTTACAACATGTCTTCTAGTAGTGTAGTTCCATACTTTGTTTCCTGCATGTTTTAAACCCTATTATAAATCATAAGTTTAATATAAAGGTTTTTTTGTTCTATTAATTATAAACTAAGAGAAGTAAAACACCATAGACACTTACAAATTACATAATTAATTTTTGATATGCCAGCATATACTCAGAACCCTTATTTAAACCAATCTCAATCAATTCTCTTGATAGTTGTTATTTGTATGTTAGAACCTATTTGAAGACATTCAAGAATGGTTGTTGTAAAACAACTTAAAATATACAAAAATGAAACTTTGATTTTTTATAAGGAAATATTAACAATTACTCAAAAACTTTGAAATCATCACTTTTCTTCCTTGTTGTCATGTTTTATGTGTTGAATGAGTTCCATATTGTTTTCTTTTCTACAAGAAAATACTTGAAAATTAATATTTAGTGCTATCTATTTTTTATATGTACAAATTCAATCATGACTACATACGTTTAAAGCATGTTGTTGTTGATATGGCTCCTCCTATGCTACAATTATGTCCATTTATTTAACCATCTCCTTAGACACTTTTTGGGACATTCCTAATGGCATGTTTGGAGTATCAACGTGTTGATCATTTGGGATTTTCACAGTCTTCCTGAAAAAAGTAATAAACTGTTTTTATAATGATATATGAAAACTAAACATAACAAAATTAATATTAATAAATTAGTGGTTTGTAGTAGTATCTACATATAATTCTAGAAAATAATTTTATACAAATAAGAATATTACCTTTTGAATGATTCCTTTTTGTTGTTGTATGTTCTTGCTATTACATGTCCGATATGTCCCATTGACCATTTCTCTAGAAACGTTTCCCGTAGTTTAGATATAATTTGGTTCTTAAATTCATTGCATTGATTTTTGTATTGTAAGTGGAAAGTACGTCTATATGTTCATTCCACTAGATCCCTCGTAGTTCTATAAAAGATTCCCACCTTTCATTAACCTTCGGCGCCACTCCAGATGAGCTAGGACTAATTCGTCATCATTTACATGTTCCATAATTTTTCTTTTCTTAGAATGACATTAATCTTTTCCATCATTGTTTCTCCGTGTAGAACATGAAACATATATGAATTAATATTTTTCTTGAAACATGTTATATAATATTCTTAAGTATATTATTAATGGAAATTAAAAAAAACTCATATTGAATAGTATTTTTTTATTCATCTGATTCATCTTTCTGCAATTTTTCTATCAGGATTTTATGCTCTTCTGCACTTAGATTAGAAATAATACTATTAACATTGTTCATTTTTTGGCTCTGCATGACACACACCAACAAATAAATATTAGTTAAACTTACATATAGTTCAAACATATTAATTTTGTAAAGAATTTCAAAGAACTTGACTTCTCTGAATTTTTTTAAGTGTTGTCATTATGGTGATCACTATTTCTATTGCTTGAGAACTTCTAAGGCATTATTTATCAATATACAACTTATACCATTCAATAAAAAATACATTAGATATATTTTACAAATAAATTAAATAATTTTCAGCCAAAGAAAGATCTGACAACTGGTACATTTATATGAATAAACACACCTGTGCGTTTATATGATTAAGCACACTGGGAATTTCATTCTTTAGAACCATCATGAAAAATTTTAAAAATAATTTTAAGTTAGGACAGTGTGAATTATAAGGATAAATGCACCACACTGATTTAATGGTTCTATTAAGAACATGCGCATTGGTGTGTTATAACATCGCGAGCAACGATGAATAGACTGGACATAATAAAAAGTGTAATAATATACCAGTGCATTGTATTACTCCAGTAGCCCTTGTTCATTATATTACAGAGGGTTCACCACGAAACATATAGCCAATTTAAAAAAAAAAAAATCAAGGTTGATAATACGATTTGTAAGGTTAGACACAACAGAATGATTTAATGATATTATTAGTAACATGCACGTGATGTGTTTTTATCACACCAGGAGCACTGAAGAACATATTGTATAGAATCTAAAGTGTTATAATATATGCTGAATTGTGTTAATCAGGTATTCCCAGTGTCTTATATTACATAAGGGGAACCACGAAATAAATAGATGTTTTTAAAAGTCAATTGAAAAGGGCTAAAGGTGCGATTTTTAAGGCTCAATACGCCGCAATAATTTAACAGTGCTATTAGTAATAGGTGCTTCGATGTGTTATATTACACTAGGAGAAACAATGAATAGACTAGAAAGAATTGAAAGTGTTATAATTTACTGGTGCACTTTATTACTTAGGTAACACCGATGTATTATGTTATAGATCGCACACCACAAAACATATAGCCATTTTTAAAAAACGGAGTGGGATGGAAAGGTTTAGATGTAATTCAATAAGTTATTCTCCTATTTTATATGTCAAAATCTCTATATATGGTAAGTACACAAACCCATTAAATCTAAAATTCTTAAATTGAAAAACCCTAATTGTGAAGTAATAGAGAAAGTTAAACCATAATGTGAATTTTTTTTGGAAGAAGAAATGGTTTAAGGTAAGTATAGAATTTTTCTATTTTTTTTCTAAATTTTAATTAAATTTAAATAGGAATATACATCATAAAAATTTTTACTAGTAAAATCTATAGTAAATTTTTTATACACAATTTTAATTTTTTAATTTTTTTCCTAAATTATGAATAAATGGAACAGAAATTGAAAAATATTTTAACAGTAAAATTTAAAATTCTTTCTATCTAAGGTTTTGAGAGAATCACCATACCTTTCACTGTGTACCTTTCGGTGGATCCAAATTATTTTGCAACTCTGATCTGATCTTCTCTTGCAATTGATCTCTCTTTTCATCACCATACCTTTTAGTTTATGATATTATGAATAGTTTTGCTGCTCCAAAGTATTCTACTATTGTTGCATAGTTCTCCTGGTATATCTCTCTTGCAAATCACTCCCTTGAAATTTTGTGTGAAATAGTGAAATGGTGAATAACTTTTTACATTTTAAAAGACTTTATGAAATTAAATTTCGAAAATAAATTGCCGCTAATTTTTGAATTAAAAAATAAATCTCACTTATTATATTCAATTTATCCACACATCGATGTGTTTGATAGTCAAGTGCACTAGTGCATTTATATAAAAAGCACACCGACGCCATATTTTTTCAATGCATCAACATGATTCAATTGTTTTTCATTTTCAAAATCTCAAAACGGTGAGATTTTTCTGTTTTTTTAACACAATGGTGAAATTTATATTTAAAAGGGAACCGAGATGATTGAATTTTATTTTATTTTCTAAATTTGATCATTATTTGTGTACTAATGTTTCTTTTTGTTTAAACATACCAGTGTGTTTATATGTAAAAGAGCACTTATATGATAACGTATTTATTATTTATTTGGAATGTCGGAAACCGATGGGAGTATTATTTAAATTCCTTAGTTCTATTATTTTTTTTTTCTAGTTAAGACTAACCTAAGTACCCACGGGGGATTTGAACTGGTGACCTATCGCAAGGAGTGCCTTAACAGCGCACCCATTCACTGTCAATCCAAAGCCCAGTGGGCTCCTTAGTGCTATTATTATTTAAGTGGACCAATGAAATTTATTCTAATTAGTGCACCAGTGGGGTTTAAATTCTCTCTAGAATTTTATTTTCTCATAAAATAGCATATTAATCTCAAATTATCCTTTAGGATGCATCCACATGAATTATAGTAGTTCATAGTATACATTTCCCACTAAAAGTCACCATGTTCTTGAAAAATGGTTTCAAAGCTATATTGAAATTCATATTTTGGTTACATGGTTCTCAAGATTAATTTTAGATATTTATAAAAAAAAATATTTCTGATTTTTCTTAGATACAGTGACAAAATCTTAATAATATCAAATGGAAAATTCTTCAAATTTAGCTCATTCCATATTGTTGATAAAAGTCCTTCGCTAAGTTGTCACTTTCCATCTCAAGTAAGTTCATATTTTATTTATATTTCGATTATCTGGTTGAATTTATTTATTTTAATCCATGTCAATTTGAATAAAAATGTATGCAAATTATTTGCAGGATCCAAATTCAAAATCAAGTTTAGATGCAGAAAATATTACTCCATATTGTTTTCAAAAATGTTGGAAGTTCTTATTAGGAACAACATATTGCAAGTAGTTGCTAGATGAAAATGGATAGCCTCTTCACCCTACCAATTGGAACATGGCATCTTTTAGCCAAAATCCTAGATCAACAATGGTAATAATTATTTGGTATACTAAAATTTGAACAAACCAATTGCATTGATCTGCTTACTAATATCATTGATATTGTACTAATGAGTTTTAATATTTTTTGAAATTAGGGTTCTAGTGATGATGAGTGACCCACCTACCATCTTCAGATGAACCCCAATACAATGTAAAATAGAGGGAAGGTTGCATTAAGAGAAAAACTTGGAGAGGAAGCATAAAAATAATGGTTGAATCAACCACCTATTCAATTCCCACTACGTCCATATTCACGAATTATGAATGACTATAGAAATAGTAGTTCTACATCACAAGTCAGAAATGGAGGCTGATATGAATGATTACTTAGGGATACATTTTCCATGCAGGCAATGCTATTAGATGAATTCTAGAATATGAGCTAGGGGATAATGCTCATATCACTGATACCTTATTAGAAATCTTGAAATCTTCTTCCACCACCCATCTCTTTGGACTTGGATGCAAGTCAAAGTCTACTGATCTCGTGACACCGATGTTTTTTTACAACATGAAAGAAAAATTTGGCATGCTGAATGCGAGTTTCTTGAAAATATTGAGCTAATTGACTTGCATGATCGATCAAGTTCCTTATATTTTGTCACAAAATGAAATTTAAAAATGGTAGATCTTATGAATCTTAAATATTAACATTGTAAAATTACATTCCCCACCAACTGAAGTATATTTAAAGATAAGGTTCTTAAGAGTGATAATGTATTGTCGGGTAGATATGAAGAGGAAAAGTAGTTTTTGAAAATGTTGGTTGTTGAGTACATACCATATTATGCATGTCTCCATGATTGTATTATATATAGAGGAGAATATGGAGACAAAGGGATATATCCAAAATTTGGGCATGACAGGTACCATAAATAAAGAAGGGTAAATCACATGGTCCTTCTCATAAGATTTTTATAAATATGCATAAAATCCCAAGGATTCAAAGACACTTTCATTACAAATAATTAGCTATGTTGTAAGGATGGAATGCCTCACACATAAATGATTCAGTAGTTATGTGAATTCAAATAGATTCAATAGCAATGAGTCATATAGAGGATGCATGGACTGAAAATTTGAAGCATGAAGTATGAAGTCTACAACTCAGGATAGCCATGGATATTTTCAATCGATATTCCCTCCAAAACACCAAATATTCTATTTTGCATGTAGTAGTGATCAAGAATAGTATCCCCCCATGGTTTGCCATGAAGAATTAATATCTTATGTTGTCTCTCATAGTACTTGGTAGAAGACAAGTGAAGACAAGACCAGGTACACACACACACACACACGAAATTTTTAATTCGTGTTTTCAAATTATGCATAATTATTTATACTAATGTTTAGTTTGAATTAGATTGAATTTATATTAATAATTTTATGATAACATGTAGACATAGCCCAACTACATGGATGATCTTATGAGGTCATCGAAGGGGAAAGTTATCAACTAGACCATCCTCCACTATAACATGCTTCCATGAATTCTTTTACACCTCCACCTCCACATCCACCTCATAAAACTCATGTAGAGAAGAGTCACTATGTACAACCACATGGACCAACAGTTGAAATAAAAAAAATTATTCCTAAGATTTCAAAATTTTCTTTGTTTAAGTTACATATATGCTAATTAATTTGTAAACTAAGTATATTTTGTCCTTACCATTGTGTACCTGGTCCCATATGCAGAGTTTTGTTTATGTCACAATTATGTTGGCACATGAGAGGGATGTTAGGTATAGAGGCATTGACGATGCAATTTCATCGATGTGGGCCCTGATCATTGAGCTGAAGTCAGGGGAGCACCAAACCTAGATTCGTAAGATCCCCATCATATTTGACTTGCATTTGGACTCAACTAAGGTTAGTAGATTCATATATGTAATTAAAAAATTGATCCAAAATCATTTATTTCCATATTATTTATTTTGTACAAATAATGATATAATTAGTTTGAATTTGAATGTGT
Organism: Pinus tabuliformis; assembly: GCA_031772625.1. Lineage (NCBI taxonomy): Eukaryota > Viridiplantae > Streptophyta > Pinopsida > Pinales > Pinaceae > Pinus > Pinus tabuliformis. Next base: position 782,685,624 of record CM062819.1, on the reverse strand, counting down.
TGTATTACAATACTAGCTTATGACACTTACTTTATGTGCCAGAACTCACATAAGAGTTCTGGTGGTACTTAGAGTGGATATTTTGTATATTTTGAGGCCCATTTCATATGGCACATTGACATGTGATACAAAATTTGTATATTTTCATACATGGAAGTATATGGATGTACATGAACATTATTTTAGTTTATGGGTGTTCATGTGATATTTGTAATTGTATATATTTTCATATGCATAGTTTATTAATACATTCATTATTTAAGTTTATGGATTTTTATTAATCATTTTTATGGATATTCATTTATTTTTGAAGTTTACTTGATCTGTTAAAATTATTTCACTAGTTTAATTTTTTTCTATACTATAACTTTTATTAAAAAAGATAACAATTTTTATTTCTAGTTTCCTAGACTAAGAAAATAAGTACAATACTAAGTTATGATCCAAGTCACTTTGATACTTAAAATAAACTAAAATATATGATGCTTTAATTAAAAAACACAAATAGGATTAAAATAAGTTTTAAATTAAATTTTAAAAGATTTTTGGTAAACAATGAACAAGTTTTATTCAATTTTATTTATTTTTAGGTCATCTACAAGAGCTTAATCATAATATGATATACATACAATCTTACTATAATGAAAGTCACTTTTATGCTTAAAATGAACTAAAATGTATCATGTATCAATTTAATATTGAGCATAGAAATAATTACAATCATGCTTCATATTGCCTTGTAGAATGTGTCTTTTAGTGAAATCAACATGTATGTTATTACAACTGAAGTTTAAAAATAAATTATTTGAATTGTAAATTCATCCATATTATAATAAAAAATCTATATATGAAAATTTATGTGACCCACCCATATACCATTGCATGGTCCACTTTTTAAGTATTTAAATCAATTTTTTATCTGAAGGTTCAATTAAGAAAAACAAATAAGATTGAAATAAGTTTTGTTGAAAATAAAATCTTTTGATATTAGCTGTAAGATATTTCATAACATGATATAATTCAATCATATTGAAATTTATTATAGGTCAAAAAAAATATGATAACATTTCTATAATTTTATATAATGCTATAAACCTTGTTAAATTTACCTAGTTATTCAAGTATTTCATTCATTTCCTTGCGACTGAAATGAGTATTATTCAATTAAAAAAAACAAAAAACAAAAATATGATTAAAATAACATCTATTGAATATTAAAAGATGTGGAGATGTAAAATTTACAATTTTTTTTTTTTTTTTTCGAGACTATCTACAAGAGCTTAGTCATAATGCACATCATTTTTTTTTTGATTACATTGAAAATAATGCGAAATTTTATTCTAATTACCTTGAAGTTAATGTACACCATACATCTAGTTACATAATATCATAAATCAATATATTCACCAAAATCAATGCATCTAATGAAAGAAATCAAATAGGATGAGAAGTCAATATTTACACTAAAATCAATGCATCTAATGAAAACAATCAAATAGGATTAGAAATGAACACCTCTAGACTAAAATCAACACATCTATTGCAAGCAAGCAAATCAGATTAGAAATCAACATTTACAATGAAATTAATACATCTAGTGCTAGCAACAAAATAGGATTAAGAATCAACATCTACACTAAAATCAATGCATCTAATGCAAGTTGAATCAACCAGGATTAGAAATTAACATATTTAATGAAATCAATGCATATAATGCAAGAAATGAAATAGAACTAGATATCAATGTCTAAAAAGAAATTAACACATCTAATGCAATATTCAAATAGGATTATAAATAAACATTTGTACATTAAAATCAATGCAATTAATGAAAGATTTTTTCTTCCCTTTCTCTCCCCCCTCCATCTATATCTATATCTCCCTCCATCTCTCCTTCTTTGTCTCTTTATCTCACCCCCACAAACTCTCTCTCTCTTTCTCTCTCTCTCTCTCTTCATATATACCTATCTCTCCCTCCCTCCCTATATCTCTCTATTCTTACCTCTCCCCCCCTTCCATCAATATCTCTATCTCCATGTTTCTCTTGTTCTTCATCTCTCTAAATCACCCCACAAACATACACATTGTTTCTCCATATATATCTATATCTCCCTCCCTCTCCCTCTCTCTCTCTCTATCTTCCCCTCTTTCTCTCCCCTTCTATCTCTCTTCCCTCCTACTCTCATTTCTCCCTCTCTCTCCATCTTCATTTTCACTCCCCCCCTCTCTCTCTCCACCTTTCTCTCTCTCTATGTATTTCTTTTTTCCCTCTGTCTCTCTCCCCTTCCAACTCAATCTCTCTCTCTCCCTCCCTCTAAACTCGTCTCTCTCCCTTTCTCTCCCACCTCTCTCTCTCTCTCTCTCTCTTCTCCAACTCTTTCACTATCTCCCTCCCTCTCTCATTCTCTCTCCTCCTCTTTATCTCTCCTTCCTTGTCTTTCTATCTTACCCTCAAACATACACACTCTCTCTACAGGTGTCCCATGTCACTCCCACTCTCTCTCTCCACCTTTCTCTCTATATATTTATTTCTTCTCCCCTCCCCATTTTTTCCTCTAACTCCACCCCTTGATCTCCCTCTCTTTCTCTTCCACACTCTCCTCCTCTCCCTCTATCTATCATTGTGCCCTCCTCTTTTTCTCTTACCTTTATCTCCCTATATATCTCCTCTCCTTCTCTCTTTCTCCACTCCTCCTCTTCTATCTCTATCACTTTATCTCCATCTCTCCCTTGTCACTCCTCTATGTATCCACCTCTATCACTCTAAGTCTTTGTTCTTCCCTCCCATATATATTTGACGATAATACAAATCCTAATATATTAATTATGTCATAGACATGGTCTATATTGGAATTGGGCTTGAGGAATTTTGATTTTAAAATAAATGAGTGGAAAAGAATTTATTTCAAGAGAATATTATTTGTCTAATACATCATCCAACACATCATATGAAAAATATTCGAACAGATTTCCAGTTACAAATGAAATAATAACATACTTAATTTAAATATCATTTATATCACTGCTTGTCACATTGGAATCAAATGGATTTCTTTGGTTAATATTGAGTCACAAAAACTATAGAGGCAATCCATACTACTTCTTTATTACATATTTAAAAACGACACCACGAACAAATCATTGATATTTTTTTAGCACGTAGCATTAACCAACCACCACCTCTTGTTTGAATGCATCAACACTCTTATTTGGCTCATGATTATATATTTATATTTATGTATTTAATAAAGAGTTGATTATTGACATTAAAATTTCAATTAAATTTTTAAATTAAAGAATAAGAACATGTGCATTTTTTTTATTTAAATTGAATAGATGATGTAAGAATATTTCTAAACATTTTAAGGATTAAATTATTTAATAAAAATATATTTCAAAAAATTTAAAATACTTTGACAATTAAAATATTATGTTTAATTTATTTATTTTTAATGTCGTACAACAATTTAATGTTTTATATAATACATATTTAAAATGCAATATTTCAAATGTGTGTTGTAAATTCACCTCGAGGGAAAATGATAATTTTTCATGGAAATTTTATCTAAAATTTTTGAAATTATTAATGCTCCAACTACCTCCATCAAAGATACATAGAGCTCTTCCGATTGAAATTGTTTAGGTTTTATTTCTTTAGGTGGATTTAGGTTATGATTACTTCAATATTTTAAAAATATTGTATTTTATTATTTTATATTTATAAAAAATAAGATTAAATAAAATTTCCATATTTTTTTTGTAAAAATTGTAGAGCTCTCTGTATTTACTTTTGAGAAGATTTTACAAACATGTCCCCCAGCTAGTCACCTGCCGGAGGGAAACCAGGTGGCCACTGTAAGCATTATACCCACTCCAAATTTTGAATAAGTTCATCAAAAACCACCTACTCCTCGAGAGCTTATCTCGATTGTCTTTACAGAACATAACAAAATTTCTTACTTTCTGCATTTTAAAAACATTCAAAAACGAACAAAAACAATGAAAAAACTAAACTAATCCTCATCAGAGGATGCTATCTATACTGAGACCTTCACATCGGGACTCGACAACTTCACTCTACGTCCGGGAAGCTCGTAACCCTGTGACAGTTTCCATTTTATCTCTGACAGAGTCTGCTCAATCCGGCCCAATGCAAGGTTATTCCTATAGGTTTGGATTTGTATTGTCACAAGGTCTTTCATAATTTCTGCCCGGATAGGGTCTGGTTCCTTACTCCTTTCTTGCTTATCTAGAACTTCCCCTATCATATGTTCTTGATGACGGGTCATGGCTTGAGCTATGATGTGTTTCATGATCCAATATTGTTGCAGAGTCATTTTAAAGAGCGATTGCCTGTGATTTGAGGTTCTCGAGTCCTACAGCAGTCCTTCCCATTCATCCATGGGTAAGTCTCTGCATCTGAGGTTATTTCCCAAATCTCTCTCCCAACTCCAGATTTGTTCTCTAACCTCCTTTGGGCTACTTTCCATGTAGGAGTTGATGATTTTCTTCATTTACTCACCATCTGTTCTCCTGCCCTTTTTCTTCGTTGCACTGGTAGTTCCTTCTTTTTTGACGGTCCTCTTACTCTGCCTGGGAGCCATTCTTCCTTGTGTCTACTCCTTAGCTCTCTTTCCCTATTGTTGTTCGTTCTAGATTGCAGTTTCACCCTTTCCTGGAGTTAGACCTATCATAGAATGAGCACTAAAGTTAGTGTTATCAATTATATTTACATTATTATCCTGGGTATTTCTCCCCCACTCTTCTTAGTTTCGCTCCTACAGTTTCATTCCCCCTAAAGTTCCACCCTCTGGTCTCCTTCCCATTTAGGCAATACTATAGTTTCACTGGTTCTTTTGTTTTGGGGGTACCCTTGTGTACCCCGCCTTGCACTTTGCATGCTAAAATCCTTTGCCTAAGGTGAGTGCCCAGTCTTATTTATGAGGATGCGCCTCTCACTAATTGGGTTGCATTCCCCTTTCCCAGTTTTTCCTTTCTCATTACTGTTAGCCATATCATGCTTGTTTTCAGTTTCGCCCCTCACCATGAGTTGACACTCATTCCTCCTTGGCTCTTCAGTTTTCCGGTTCCCTTTGTCGTTGTTCAACACGACATGCAAACTTCCTGGCCTATTATTTGCTAGGACATCAATTTTATTATGGGGGTTTTGCGAGTTTGGCCCACCGTGCCCTTTCCCTCCCTCAGTTTACCCTTACTTTTATCCCTCTTTCCGGCCTTGGCCCCCAGGGATTCTTCACTGTGATATTCTTTCTTTTCTCTACCATTTCTACCGTAATTTCTATTCCCAACGCATAGTTGCATAACATATTTCATACCTACTCTATGACTTAGACTGGTTATTTCTTCATAGAATGGGGGAGGAAGTTTCACATACCCTTTTACCTTCCTTCGCCTCACTATCTCCTTCAGCTCTCGCTTCCTGTCTCTTCTTCTGATTTCGCCACCTTTCTCCTTGCTCGTCCACATGCAGAATACATGTTTTTCCTTTTCCTTAGGCTTTATCCCTTTGTCATTCCCCTTTGTAATTTTACTACTAGTTGTCCTCCATTCCCTCCTTCCTTGGCTTTCCTCCCTTCCCGCTTACCTTGGGATGCTACCCACCTGTCCTGTCCACCATCCTTCATTGATTACTTTCCTCTCCTGGCTGCTCTTGTCATCCATTTGTTGACTCTGCTTTGACACCTGGCACTAGTTTGATGGCCCTCCTTGGACATTTTTTCTTACCCTCTCTTTGTCTGTTCCTTGCCATCTTTGCCCCTGATCTCTTTGGGCCTGTCCTTCCTTTGCCCTCCTCCTTCATCCAACTCAACTCTGTCCTTTCGTCTGTCCTTAGTTGTTCTGTGTCTGAATTGTTTTGTCCCATTTGCATTTGTCCTTGTCCTTCATCACTCCCTTCAACTCTGATCAAATTCTGCAGATGCTCTCTTTTGCACCTGTCTTCTTCTACTGCCTGAATTAGTTGTCTCATTTCCTCTTTCTAGTGGATCTCTTTCGTGCTCACATCCAACTGATGCTCTCTGTTTTGGCATCGTAGTTCGCAAGAAGGTTTGTCGGAGTGTTTCCTTTTTGCTTCACATGGGATGGTATGGTATATGCAACCTTCTTTATTTGCTATCTTATTTCAGCTATTACCCATGTCATCAGCCAAATTTTGCTCAATTTTTCATCTAGTGCACCATGCTGGAGTTGTTTGACAATTTATATCACTAGCTTCGAGTCTCCTTCAATCTATAGGCTTTGGTATCCTACCCTAACCACTATTGCTAATCCCTTGTTTAGTGCATGAATTTAGCCTCGTTATTGGTAGCAATTCCATAGTTCATTGCATAGGCCCTTCTAATCTACCCTTCGTCATCTCTGAAAATCCCTCCTACTCCAGCCTCCCCTGGGTTACCTTTTGTTGTGCCATCGAAGTTTAGCTTGGTGAAACCCTGTGGTGGGTTCCTATAGCTTTCTTCGGCTCTTTCATTGCCTGCCCTGCATTCCTTCCCTATCCTCTGTGTGTTTTTGCTTTTATTTGTAGGCGTTTCATAATGTGGGTCTCTGTTGCCTCCGTCTTCCAATCTTCCTCATTCCAATTTTCAAGGATTATTGTTTCTCTTACGTTTTCCATGGTTTCACTCCATATTTCCTCTTTTGCTCTTTCGTCTTCTCTGAATATCACCTTATTTCTTTCCTTCCATAGGTTCCATAGGAGGAAACCGATGGACAGATTCCAATCATGGTTCAGTATTGTGTTGTGGTATAGCTTGCTGCTCCATTTCTCTATTGTTGTTCTTTTACAACCTATGTTCCTGCCAGTGATCTCAAATATCTGGTGGCGATTTCCCACATTTTGTTGTTGACGCTACATGAATTTGCAATGTGCTCCATGGTTTCTTCTTAATTTTGGCACAAGGCTCAACATTAGGGTCCATGCGTTCCCTTCTTTCTCAGTTGGTCCCAAGTTAAGGTGCGCA